>JASJOG010000144.1:0-600000 GCA_030142905.1 Heliopora coerulea
AGTCTCCGGATTACCCACCGCTCGAGTAGCGATTTGAGCACTCTGGTCCCTTATCAATCCAAGTTCGTTCCGAGCTACCCTGATGAGCTGTAATACAGCGAAACGTACGTCTGCAGATTGAACATATATGTATGTATGTATGTATGTATATATATATATATATATCACATTGCAGGTTTTGTTCTGGTAGCCCGGTTTCCTCCTGTCGTAACACTGGACCCATGAGATGTTGCACTTAATGGACCCCAAGGATGAACAGCTTAGCTAGTTGGTAGGGTTATCCACCATAAATAAAGACACTTTACTTCCCTTACTTATCCCTGAAAACTGTCCAGTGTTGTGAAAAACATTTTTTCTTACGTTCTCCGAAGCAAGTTACCTGAACTCCTGTGGGGAAGAGATGCTACTGGGAGATCGATCATTTCGAGTGAAGTAGATCTACGTGGCTTTGGGAAATGAGGGCAAAAAGCTGTCATTAAAAGACCACATGTACAATTTCGCACGAAAAGGGCAGGGGTCGCACCCCTTGCATCCCCCTCTAGTTGGGGTCTGGAAGTCAGTTAACGTGTACGTAACCTATTATCATTGGGGGAGTATAGCAAGGAGTTTTTAAATTGCTCGACAAACATATAGAAATGACGAAATTTTGTTAAAAAGTACATGAATACCTTAGTGCGGTTAAAAAATAAGTTTATCAACTCCCAGAGAGCAAAATAAATTGAACCAAAGATGATATAATTTATACTACATTCTACATAATTAGATGAATTTTATCTGCCATTAACTACATGAAACCAGAGATTAGGACAGTGAATGACGTCAAGTCTGTTTGATGGATTGCCTCTGTCCTACTTGTAAACAAGTTGTATCGATCCTGACTCAGGATTCCTGAGTCTATTTTTCGCTCTGCTGAAACCGTGAGTCTGTCATAATTTGCTCCCTGAAGAAAAACAAAAATACGTCGCTTGTCCTGAAGTATCTAGTAAGTACTGCTTTGGCTCTTCCTCTGCATGAATTCCGCTTTGAGACACGTTCCATCTCTCTAAAATTTACTTGCTAATAGCTATTTAAGTGTCGTCTTACATGAGTATGAAACATAGAGTCGGTCTTGTTTCATGGCATGTTTAATTTTCAGTTCTACTGTACGTTTGAATATGTGTATCATCCATGTCTTCTGTGGTTGAGCTCATGAAAGAAAATGATCGGACAATTAGTGAAGACGAGCTTCGACAAATGTATGTTTGCGCCTCAACTCGTTCGGTCGAAGCGCGGAGAATGCTAAGGTCAGAAGCTCATAGCAGAAGAAAACCATGCCAACTTGGACAATTTCGGTTTATTTAGCAAAATTCTTTGTAGATTGCTAGCGAAACTGGATTCGTTGACCGATCAAAACTTATTTGATAGATCACAAACTCGATCCAAGGGATCGGGTGTAATTTTTTGCTGTTGATATTCGTTATGACGCATAACACGCGCAGCACTGAGCACACAAGCCAGAAATTGGGGAACGCTAATTTCAAGTTAAATTCGAGGAAATTCATTCGAGTACCTTACTGATCTTAAAGCTTTCTTTGTACTGTAAACACACTAGTTTTGCTCACAAAATGTCTGTATTGGGGACATGCATTGGATGTCGATATCAATTACATGGAACCATCATGTTTAATTGTTTTGTCTGGCCCGCGATAACTGGTGGCCTTCCAAGTCTGCTAAATTCAACAGTCCGAAGTCTTTCCTTCATGCTGTTTGTAGCACAAAATTTACACCCCTCCGTAGACGACAGGACAATTAATAGATTAAGTTGACAAATTCTGCATCGAACAGAACCCTAGTACTTTTATTCACTGAGCGGTGCACCTCAAACAGGTTGTCATAAGTATTATTGCGCAAAGCAACGATGCTCATTAATGTCAGAGACTAAGACCCTCAGCGAACACAACGCGAAATTCATCAGTGGCGTGTGCCACCCAAGACTTTTTCATCCAAGGCAAAGAGTACGCACTTCTCGATGTTTGGATATCCGGTCAGGCATTTCTTCTGGTGCAAGATATACTACCCCAAGGCATTTTGACTTTGGGAGAAACGAGAGCTGCTACGTCGTGTTTGATGTCAACCTAATCGACAAAATTCTTCGAAAATTTTCACTTTTTGGATGTCGAAAGGACATGCAGCAAATATCCAATGCAATGTCAATGATTCGTGATATCTTTTAACTTTTCCGTATTCCACTTTTTAATTTTACTGTGGCAAACGTCAGACGAGTTTACGATGGCTTGTACCAGCCGAGTTAAATTATGGACAACGCCGAGTGGTTTTTACCCAGACCAACAACGGACGATTTTACTCCAAGCAGCCCAGGGCAGATTTACTCGGGCCAGCGTCAAATGATTTTACTCTTCATGGGGAATCGTCCCAGACCGGGAAAGGTAAAGGCGACTCCCAATTTACCAGAGGTTTCTACATGTTTGCACTCGTCAGTTGGGGCAAGTTATATGATTTGAAACAGTTGTTCGATTAATAATATACAAGAAAAAAATTTTTCGATTCTGATTGGCTAAGAGCAGTGCAACTTCAAGGTAACACAGTACCGAAAAAAGATATTCCAGTAATTTGCACTGAATTACCTTGTTTTGGCACTGCAATAATTTTTCCATGCATATTAATTGTTAATAGCATGATTTCTCTTGCAATTTGGAAAAACACTTGCGAATTTTTCAAAGACCTCAAGTAGCACTGGTCCTTCTTACTCGTGCTCTTTTGATAGTTTTTGAAAAACTCACTCGTGCGTGTTTTTTCCAAGTTGCATTCGAAACCGTGCTTTTTCCTGTACTAATAGTGAGCATATATTTCATATGAAGGAGAGCATGACGGCCAAGTTGGTATACTAAAGAAAACCTAATTCAAATCTGTTGATAGCTCACCAAAGTCTAAATTTTTACAGATTTCTACCACAGAAAGCTCCATAACAAGGCTGACTTTTTATTGTTGAAAATATCTGTAATCGTGTGAACAAATTTTGCTAACATCACCCCATACAACTGTATCTCTTCAGTTGCATGTTAGCAGATATTTTAGGAAAGCAAAAATAGTCTCTAAATTGCTGCGAATTGCTACCCAAAGCGTTTATACATTGGAACAGATTCGACAAAAGGCTGTTCCGTTCGTTGTTCAATCGCATTCCAAGAGTGGATATCCGAAGGATTGAATTACCAGCCGCACCCAGAGTTCGTAACGTCCCAAGGTTTATTATGGCTGATGTAGTGTGTATCGAAACCACCTATGCATAAAATTATTCTGCACTTGTTCAATTTACATAATGCTTTTTCAGCCTTTCTGCTCGACACAAGGCATGTTTAATGGATGACAAAAGGAAGTCTCGAAGGACGGTAACATCAACATTTTATCCAGAGGTGAGTTACTTGAGGGCTGAAAATCGTTGGTTTACTGTCAAGGGTCCGGTGTTACGCCTCTTCAGCTTAAGACTTTCTTGTCTTTTCGATGACCTTCGTCGATTTGAACGGATAGCTTTGTTGAACCGACGAGAGTGAATGCAATATCGATTCCGTTTTGTAGTTTATTTTCGTTTACAAAGCAGTGGCGGTTCGCTACTTTTTTCATATGTGTCTAATGACGGGATGAATAGTCAATCATCGTCTACAGAAATCAGGGAAGCGCGTATGGTTTTCGCTTCTTCGAAACCCGTTCATGCGTTCATAATGTTGTATTCCTTCACGAAAACTTTCCTTCAGTAATTTTACCTAATATCATCACAAGAACTGACGAAAATCAGTTACAATGCTGGTTTTTTACCTTCTGTTTCGCTTTTGCGATCAAGATACGGAGTGACAGTAATTCAACTACTCGACTACACGATTACTTGTGAAGCATACATCTACACGTCTTACACAGCATGATGGTTGCTTAAGGTTGTATATATTTCTAATGTATGTGATTCAGTGGTAAGAGTCTTCAGGATGTGTTGCAACATTCACAAACTAATCATGAGTAGAAATTGTGTTCCTGAGAGATAATCATATACTCCAGGGCGAGAAATCGTATGCGACAATCGTTATCGTGTGGATGGAGCTTTAGACTGCTTCAGCTGGAAGCGTTTTAAATGCTATGCCAATCCATATTTTGTAAACTCTTGTTGCATGATATTGCTCTGGTGTGACTCTGGTGAGAATTGGTTTGGGATTCAGAATGATATTCTTGATACAATGAAACTACGACTTCATTTCGCTTTCATAATGTACCATCTATCTACATCGAATGCACGTGAATGATTAAAGATGTATGTCGGAAGTAAATGCTACTTGAGACATTGAGAACAAACAATTCTACGCAGTTTGACTAAAGACGTCTTAATTTAACGGTAAACCAATTGATGGAATCTAGCGAATCATGATATTTTGTTCATCAGTTCAACTCTTACATTTTTATTCCAATTCGGGAAGAGAAAATGCGGTTGCAATGCTCTTTGAATACTGTTGATCTGTAATTGTACTAGATGCGGAGATTCAATATGGACCTTGTGATATTCTTCTATACACAGCTGCATTCACGTGCTAAACTGAGGGTATTATCATTTATAATCGTAATATAACGAACATCCTTAAAACGAACCGGCGGGAAACTTATTGGATGACAACATTTCCCATTTTTTCCCCAACATTCACCAGTCGAAGGCTGTTCAGGTAGTCGAAAGCTCGTCAATAAAAATCTCAGGTCAGAGAACGCCTTGTATTCAATTATTTCCCATTTTGTTGGGGGACTGAGTTCGATTTTAAGGGGATATCCCAACGTCTGAATTTAATGTACGAAATTCCCAACATCCATCAACAGCCCACCCGAACCATTGGTCTTTGTTAGTTCTGGGCCATGCACTTAAACGTCGCCGCAGCGATAGTATCTGGAGGACAAGAAAAGGAGTTTGTCTTTGAAATACAGGAATGTCTCCAATTTCTATCAACCAGAGCTATATAGTGTGCACGAAACTATAACAGAGCAATTCAGAATACTAATTACTTTAAGCAGTTCTGTGTTTTCCATATCTATCGTCGATGTATTCTGTATGGCTCTGGAGTTACATCAATTTATTCTCAGTACAAAGGTATCTGTGAAAACCCTTTGAAATGGAAGAAAAGAGTAAAATTAGACCGTAAAATTAGGACAACTCGATCTTTCAACGTTCACCATTAACCAAAGAATAAGTGACATGATTTCTATTTTCCAACAGTCACCAAGTCCATTGTGCAGGTAGGGATACCCAGGGATCAGAGTGAAGCGGGAAGAACTGTGGCTCTGTCGCCAGTAGGTGTGAACAAATCAGATATGCATTAAGAACGAAATGTAGCTACCCAGCCGTGTAAAATGTTGAACCCGCGACCCTGCGAATCTAAAGCAGTGCTTTGCGAGCTGAGCTGCAAAGGCCGTTGTCGAGAACATGGTCAACAGTTCTGTGTTTATAGAGATGGTAATGCCGATATTAGTGAGGGGTATATACAAGGAGTATAAGTCATTTACCCTTGATCGAAGAAATGGAGTTAAAAAGGAATGCTCTTAATTTTTTTTCGCAGCTATTTAGACTTCCAAATCTTGTACTTTTGTGTGCGTTGATAGTGATCTGGTTGCGGATGTGGAACTATTTACATTTGGAAACTAGTAAGTATTACGACTGTTAGAAATTACGTTTTTATGGAAAATATACTCCAAGGATGAGCTAAAACTCAACGTCGTGCCCAGGGCCTTTCAAGAGCCAAGCAAACATTACGGAAAATTCTGAACAGCGGGAGCAAATGCCTCCGGCACAGGCTGTGGTCTTTAGTTGTAACTGGAATTTTCCTTGCTTGAACAAGATTCTTTTACCGCGCGTTTTGAGCGCATAGAAAGGACGAATTTAACACGAGCAATATTTTGGGTGTTTTTTTAAATTTTTGTTCAAGGACGTGCGTCCAAGTTTACAAAGTGAGCAAAATGCTGCTTGTTTTTGTCAGCATTTTTCGGAGCTTTTATCTCACGATAGATGGCCAGTTATGGAGCATCTCAGGACCTGTTTTTTAACGTCGTCGAAAGAGACATGAAAGTCTAACCATTTACTTATGTTGACGTAATAAACACCTCGATTATTCTGGGGCGTTGAAAAGTCGTCTGACCGAGCGCCAAGCGTGGATGTTGCAACTGGACGATACTTGTGATGACCTCTATACTTCAAAAGATTATTTCAACTCTGCACGTGATTTGTCTGATGCAGTGTCAATTATTCATCCAATTTTGAGGGCCACGAGTTTAATTGTTACCTTCTTCAAACAAAGTCTGTTATTCGGCTCAATGCCAGCAAACCGAAGACATGGCCAATATGAAGTGGAATCCGTCACTGTATTTGTGAAAATGAAAATTTGCTAGCAACACGTGTCCAGATTAGTTCCTTTCTTCACGATCTTTTTCAGTTTTGAAAGATTGCGAACGTGTCGGATAGTAATATATGTACATTACAAAATCAATAAATTCAATATATTTATTGATTAATATTAAATATTAAAATTGATTAATAAGTCAAGTATTATTGTTTGAAAGAAATAAGGCAGATTTTGCTCAAATCTAATTCATATCTAAAGGGTTAAATTAACTTTCTCACAGGTCCCTCACTTCATGCTGTTCCACCAGTATTATCATTCGAAGACCCAGCGGAACTCGCTTATTTTGAGGTCTCTGCGACCTCCGACTTAACGACGTCTGTGAAACACTATAAAGATGGATTCCATTCACTTCTCTGGCAGTGGCAGCCTGGGGACAGATTAACCTTACGGTTAGGAAGACGTGTTTCAGGCAAAATGAGCGGAATCAAGATTTGGATATACCGCAACCAGTCTTCAATTTCTAACCTCACCATCTCCCTTATTGACTCAACGGCATTCTCCAATCAGGCGATGATCATCAGTTTCAATTTTTCTCTGAATTTCAAAGGATGGCGCGCGGCATGGGTTGGACTTCGAGAAGCCGAATCGCTTCCAAAAAATCCGGGATACGATCAAGTTGTTATAGACTCTCCTTCAGAAAATGTAACTTCCAAAGTAATTTTTGTAGACTTGCTGTGTCTGGCCACAAATGTACATAGGCAGTCACGTGACGAAATCGTTCCACCTATCGGCAAAAGCATTTACACAATAACAAGTCTTTGGCAGCAGGTTTACAAATGGAGTCGGGTTATCCCACCGCCTGTGGACGGGACAACGCCACTAAACCAAAGTGAAAAAGAGCACTTGGGGAACTTGACCCTAATTGAAAAACGCCTCATGAATTGGTTTGCAAACGAAAGCCTGGGACCTAGCCATTACACTGGCAATTTAAAGAAGCGATGGGAATCGTTGGTTGTTCTTGGATTTCACCAAGCAAGGAGGCTAATAAAAGAACTGAACATAACAATTACTGATGGTATTCTTACTGGGTCTCCTCTTTTTACGAAATATTCGGCATTTGGAAGTTCCCAAAAAATTGGAAGAAATAAAAAACTCGGATTGGTTACTAACGAGGTTCTTTTCCCCTTAACTTTGGAATACTACTTTTCAACGAAACCACAACACCTAAGGGATCAAGTTACCAGAGAGTTAGCGAACGTAAACAGACCTGTCCAACGAAGAGCTGCCGTAATGAGGATTACTAAAGGAGATGAAATACTTTGTGAATTTATGTTGGCAGAACTGGAGGCTTATAATACGCCGATTTCTCCCCGTGTTCTCCGAAACGTCCTTGATAGGCTAAATGAGAAAAAACTTGAAACTATATTGCAGTTACTTGAGTATATTTCTGACCAAGGCTGGAGTGAAGGAAGCGGTTTTGGTTCGTTGGATCATGAGATGAACAAAGCTGGTTCTGGTTTCATGCATTCGTTATATCTTCTCAAACCGGTGCTCGCACGGAAAGGCAAACTCGAGTCTGTGATAAAGACTATGAAATGGTACAACGAGTTTGGTGAGGTTTACCAAACTAACTTCGAATTCAACGGTACCAGCGCCGATAGGATGCGCACCATCATACTCTATCGATTGGAAACAGTCCTCATGAACCCTGCGCGAACGATTAAAGAGCAGAGAGAGAAACTTAGAGACATGGCAGCGTACAGCCGATGGTGCAACAACGCTTTGCTTGTTAACACAGCGTTTGAAGGCGTTTTTAAGCCTGATCTTTCGTGCTTTCACCATCTAGCAGTCTACGGTCCGGCCTATTCGCCGGAGGCTTTAACTGTAGCAGCGCTGGTATATTATTTGCTGGATGGCACGTCGTTTTCACTCAACCCAGATTCGAGGAAGAACATACGAGACAGACTCGATTCCTATCAGGAAATGGCTTTGCTGTATTCTATACCAAACTCGATCGCAGGTCGTTTTCCAGGTTATTCAAGCTCAACTTTAATTAAAATGCTACCTGCTTTTTCACATCTGTCGGCCGGTTCACAAAATCTTCAAGCTAATGGTGAACTTGAGCCTTTTTCACTAGGCCCGGATATTGGCATGGTGGAAACATTTCGAAGGTTATATCGCCCACACTACCCGAACGTAGTGGAATATTTGAGAAACGGCACTCCGGGTCCAACGAATGAGTACTTGTTCTCGTTAGGCGCGTTGGAAACTATGGAAGCCATTTATAGCAAAGCTAAGCAAGCTAACATCACGGCGAGAAAGTCCCCAACGGGACACTGGGTACGAAATTACGTCGCATTGTCCATTCACCGTCGGGAAAACTGGGCGGTTAGCGTAAAGGGATTCAACCGATTCATTTGGGATTACGAAAGTTCAAATGATGAGAACGTCTATGGCCTTTATGCATCACACGGGGCGCTCCAAATTTCCAACAGCGAGGAAAGCTTGAAGGCGTATGACGTAGAAAATGGTTGGGACTGGACACGAATTCCCGGAACCACAACTGTGAAAATGAATCTCGACCAGATGGTCAGCCGACCGTCAGCAAGATATTACCAGCAATCGAAGTTGGTTGGGGGAGTTACTCTCGTGAGCAAAGACGCTAAGTTGGCCAATGGAGTATTCGCCATGCGGTTTCAACAACCACGTTACGATTTTCCGGCCCAGACTTTCAAGAGTAAAATTGAATTTTATTTCAAGAAGTCCGTTTTCTTCTACAACGACTTGATAGTTTGTCTTGGAAGTGATATAAATGTGGAGAAAAGTGATCCAAATCGCACGCAGACAACTTTGTTTCAGGACAAGCTTGTTAAGCCATCGGCGACTTCGACGATATACATCAATGGCGTCACGAAGTGGCTTCGTCACGACCTACGCCTGCGCACTGATATTTCCGCCGCCATGTTGGATACAAACGGAAACGGTTACTACGTTCCAAAGGATTCTCCTTTAAACATTCAAATCAGTCGACAACTATCACGAAAAAGTAGTGGAGAAGAAGTGAGTAGTGCTCGGTATGCCACCGCTTGGTTGGATCACGGAGTTAATCCTTTAAGCGCGCATTATGAATACGCAATTCTTGTGGCCACAAATGCTGCGGACATTGAAGCCTTGAAGGCCGCTCAAAATTCCTCCTCTCCTCGATACGTAGTTCTGCAGAAGAACTCCGAAGCACACGTGGTCATGTTTACCAATTCGGTTAGCGCTTCCAGACTGTATGGCTACGCTTTCTACGACCGCAAGGCACTTACTAACGGTCCAGTTCGCCACGTTAGCGCCGAGTGTATCGTAATGGCCGAAGTCGATGGTCCAAATTTTTCCGATATTAACATTAGTATCAACTCGCCTGATCTTAACTTCAACACCTCCAAGATACTTAATACTAGCGAGGACAATGGTGTGAACGAGTATTTTTACATGAGAAGTCAGCCGGTAGAAATAACAGTGGAGTTAAAGAATCCTGTTTCCTTGAACGTCCAGAGGGTTCTAGTCAATGGGAAAACAATCAGTAAGTCAGAATTGGGCGGCTACGTTGAAGTAGAACCAGATGACCCACTTCATCGAAGTCTAGGAGGGAGACGCGTCATTTTCAAGAGGCTTGTAAACGGTGAAAGTGTGGAAGCCCATCTTGTTGGGCGAGGAGACTTGGAAGCCGAGCTAATATAGATCCTTTCCGCACTGAGTATGCAGTATCAAAATACTGTATCAAACAGTGGCGAAGCTAAGCATAGCGATTGATCATACTATGCGAATTTAAAATTATCTCAAAGGTCTTTCAATTCAAAGGTCTTTATTGAATTCATAAGATAAAATAACATATTCTATATTACAAGTGTGGATATAAATAAATTAAAATACCATGTTATACTTAAATTATTCAGTTTAAAAAGGTGTTCATAAATCCATTAGTGTTTATCTTTGGACGTTGACTAAACTTATTCCTTAAGTTATAATTAGTGTTTTTTGCTTTTGGTACATGACAACAGATTGGATGATTAGTGAGTGTAGATGCTTTTTTAATTATTTGTTTATCCTGATTTTCCAAACGTTTGCGTACATCCAGATATTTCGAAATGTATCTGCGTTTATGACAACGATCTAAAAAACACTGTATTGTGGTTAATTCAGAGTCAACGGCGCCGTAGACAGATAAGCCATAGGTAATATTAGACAATACAATACTGTTAAAAAGGTAGTCAATCTCGGCTTGCTCACAACCATCCTTACGTAGTAATCTGAGGACATGAAGACATCTGCTCGCCTTAGCTAGCTTATTTTTTACATGCAATGTAAACCTGCTATGTTGAAAAGTAACTCATAGTATACAGAGAGATTCACACTGTGGTATGTTCAACGTATTCGGGAAGGTCGCCTTTTTCCCTTTTTTATAAAACGTCAGTTCTTTACATTTCTCGGAATTACATGACATGGAATTTATATCCGACCAATTCTTGAACTGAGTAACAAGCTGCTTTGAGCAATCCCTTTCATTCCATACTGGTGCTAATATGGTGTCATCATCAGCATATTTACAAAGGGCGTCTTCACTGCCTTGTTTAACTTCCAGGTCATTAAGAAATATGTTGAATAAGAATGGTCCATCTTGCTATCCATCGTTGCTATCTTGGCATAGCAACAGGTCAAGCTCTCCATATATGAAATTATGTACGACATTCAGACATCAAGCAAACCACATCCATCAAGTATTTTTGGAGCAATTTCTGGTAATGCTTAGCATCACTGCTTGCTTGACCATCAATTGTTGCATTTTTATATAGTGACCTTTGCGTTGGTGGATGTATGTGGCTTGATAGCTGAATATCGTTGATCATTATAAATTTGCATAGCATGATCGGTTGCTATGCTTTGCTTCGCCACCGTCAAAGAAAATCCAAATTGACTAATTTGGAGACTTAAATGTTACGCAATTGATTTTTCTTTCCTAAAATGTTTTGCGCTGAAAATTCGTTTCTCGGGTTTTCATACACTGATTAGATATACGGACTTTTTGAGACAAAAGCGGAAGCTCGACTTCTTATTTGCGGATTTTCGCAGAGGTTCGAATTATTATTCGCGAGATTTTGATTACCGCGTCATTCACTGGTATTGTCATTTCTTAGTTCACAGTGTATTGCTTGACAAAAGCAAAGTATCGGGTGTTGCCTAGGCAGTTCTGAATTGATGTAGCAAAAAGTTTAAAGGTAGAAGTCATAAATAAATTCCTCCGTGAGACTTAAAGCTTTCGCACTGCGAATTATGTCATACGAGCGAAACACGCCAGGATTTTTTAATTGAAAGGAGGTTACCGTTCAACTGCACCGTCGCAAACATAACACACTCTGATCAAAAGACGCGAATTAAATGACTACTCTCATTAATAAAAGAAATTACTGTTAAGACGCTCAGTTTGCATTAATTCTCAATTAATCAAACTATGATGTTCAAAATCGCTAAAGGTTTTGTGCCCAACTACTGATTAGAACTTTTCAATTTCCGAGACAGTCCTCACTACAGCTTTCGGAATAGTAACATAGAATGTTCCTGGGCAAAGTCTAACACGAATTTCCTAAAGAAAAGCTTTCCATATGGAGGAGCTGTGTCATTGAACTCGCTACCCAACTTTCTACTTCAAGAAAAATCTGATTATTCAATCGCATCTTTCAAAAAGAAAAAAACACTCAATTTTGAGTAGCAGAATTGAAGTTCCTGCAAATTTAATTCTTAATGTTGTAAATAGTTCATAGATTAGTTCCTAGAATAGTTCGGGTGTATGTAAGCTTTTTTTTTGTTGTAAATATAATTATGTAGGTTAATTAGGTTATGTAAGAGAAACACACGGTCCTTTGAAAATCAGTATAACACTGATAGATTACCGTGTTTAAATAATTTTAAATAATAATAGTTTGAGCGTTAATTTTCTACCCTTGGGTAATCTAGATGACAAAGCTTTTGCTATATGACTTGATTATATCGTATGTGTATACCATTAGAGATCTCTAGAAGATTCGTGAAGTTTATTCGCTCCCGTAACTCTTCCCGGTCAGGATCAGTCTTCTCTTTTACTTTGGCTAACGCCAAACGATGTTGCTTTGGCTGTCGCTGGGCGAAAGACGTCTCAGACCGGAAAGGGTTATAAATTCCTCAAGTCTTTTGGGTCGACGATATAAAAATAGGATGCTGTGCAGGCAGTGTTAAATAAAGTAAAAAGTTCACGACTGCCTTGTTAGCTAGTCGTTGATTTGTTTTTTGTTTCTCACATCTCATTGGCGAACTTTTTGTTACGTGACTCGTTTTCTTATAAAACCTAGTCTGGTTGTTATTTCTGTTTCAGAACATGTTTCTGTACTCTGACGAAGGGTCTTTGATCGAAACGTTGGAATTCTTTGCGATCAGTCACGGCAGTTATCTATCTTTGAAGTTTTGAATTCTTTTCGGCTCGTTTCCCGTTTTTTAGTTTTACCCAGGCTAACGCCAGACGAATTTACTCGTGAAGGCAATACGTCTCTGACCGGAATGTGTTAAGAATAGCTCAAGTATTTTCGGTTCATTTCCGACTTTCTAGTTTTACCCAGGATAACGGCAGACAGTTTTACTCTGGCTAACACCTGACGATTTTACTCGTCAATGAGACGGCTCGGACTGGAAAGGGTCAGAGATAATTTAATAATGTCATCAAGAAACGAGGCTTTCAATTTTTGGTAATCAAAGTTCGTGACGGAGCGGCCTAAGAGCGACCTTGCAATATGGCTCTTCGCGCCGTTGAATTATTCATACAATGTCGTGTCAACAGCTTTCATTTGCATTAAAAATTAACAGCTTTCGCTTTGGACATGTACACGTACTTCTTATAAACTGTTTGTATGCGATTATAATTTAAACTGTCAAATTTGCGGACGGATTTGCTTATCGGATGGTTGGCAAAGATAAGGAATTATTCATGTTTGCATTTGCGACAGCGATACAATTTCTGAGTCCGTGAGAGAAACGGTTGTATTTAGATCCTGGAGTGGTGTCACCTGTTTCAACAAATGATAGAGGCATATTCTAATGTTTTACAAGGAAACTTCGGATTAGATCGAGCGCTAATGGTTGAATATCCTTATGCAATCAACCTCGTGTTCGTCAGCATCGAGTGAACGGTTACAACGCGAGCGCATCACCTTTAATGTAAGCGGTCGACGGTTTGAAACATGGCACGAGACACTTAAACGATATCCGGACACTCTTCTGGGAAGTGACCTGATGGAGCGATTTCATAATTCCGAAACGGGAGAGTACATATTGAATAGAGATCCTCTAATTTTTAAATACGTTTTGAACTTCTACAGGACAGGAAAGTTGCATTGTTTCTGGGGCTATTGCCACCAAGAGTTTCTCGAGGAGCTGAACTTCTATGGAATTCCGATTGAGCTTGTGAACAGTTGTTGCGAGGACTTCTTGAAGAAGGAGAAGCAGAACCCACCGATAAAGAGCTCGAGAAGTAAACAGTCAACAGAGTTGTTGGCGGACTACGTTCCGGGTAAATCTATAAAACAGAAGCTCTGGTACTATTTTGAATTCCCCCAGAACTCTCTTCCCGGTACAATAATTCTATATTCTGTGGGGTTTTTTATTCTGGCAAGTGTGATTGGTACTGTGACTGAAACAGTTCCGTGTCCGGACGTACCTTGCGGCGAGAAGTACCAATCTCAGTTCTTCATACTTGAGGGGATCTGTGTTGGAGCTTTTACTCTCGAGTTTTTGGCGAGATTATGGGCCGCGCCTTCACGGAGGATGTTTATGAAAGAGATTCTAAACATTATAGATTTAATAGCGATAGTTCCTTTTTATCTCACTGTTACGTTTCTTTTTGTACCAAGTGGAGGATCTGGGGGAGGACTGAAGTTACTCGCCGCACTTAAAGTATTGAGAGTAGTGCGAGTCTTTAAGCTGGCCAGACATTCAGCGAAGCTACGAGAGTTAGGCATGACTATTAAAAACGCCTCGTCGGACCTGGCCTTCCTTTCGTTTGCCCTTTTTATGGCCATACTTCTTTTCGCCAGCGTGATTTATTTCGCAGAAAGTGGTAACAATCCGCCGACTTTCAGCAGTATTTTGGACGCCATGTGGTACGCTGGAGTCACAATCATCACGTTGGGGTAAGTAAAAACGTATTCGCTTGCTGTTAAACATAGTCGCGTGTAACCAAAAGCCTTGCTCTGTCTGCAAAGCGATCTCCCATGTCTCCTGCAGCAGTAAAGGAAAAGCCATAATTGTTAAAGTTTCGTATTTTTTTTTTCAGTTCGAAGTATTTCTTCTTATCGCATGCAATTTAGTTAGCGAAAATCTACTTAAATTGTTATTGTTCAGCTGTAACAGAAATGGCTCTTGTGTGAACAGAGAACCAGGTCGTATTGGCTGTACAAATCAACAAGGTGTAAACCCGTAGCTACCGTAACAAGAATACCAAAGCAATTCAGTGTGGTTATGTCAACTCGAATTTCTGATAGAAAGACCTAGAAGTTTTTGCCTTGTCCTTTTATTGCTGTCACTCGCTGGTGCCACAAGAATATGGCATACAAGTACACAAAGTTGGCAGCTGTTGCCACCAGTCGAGACACTGCGTAGAAAACCTACCATTGGTCGACAGCAGTGAATCGCACGCTTTTGGATAGTTGAGAACCTGTTGCTGCGTTCATTAGACAACAAAACGGCTGCTTCAGAAATAATTTGTATTATGAACGAGTTGATCGAAAAATGGGTGAAATTTAACTCGTCAATTACAATTTGATTTTCCCAACAAATCCAGGAAGACAATAGCCGAATTGATAATCTTGGAAATTGTTTAATTGCTGATGTACATGTACATCAGTCAACCGCATAAAGTTGTCCTTCCAGAGCATGTGGGAAAAATCATTAATGGAGCGTACGCACTTGATATAATAGCAGCCATGTTGGTGCTCCTTAACAAAAGAATCTTGATCATCATCTTTTGTGAGGTACACCAACATGGCCGCCATGTCCTTTGTTATTCGCGACTCTAGGGACTAAACGTGTATTCACTCTATCAGTGGCATGCCCAGGGTGTAATTGTCATGTGAGTTCAACAAGGGCACAGGTTTCAAATTATTTAATGGTTGTAATGTCGAGTGTTCAACATGCCGCATCTCCCTTAGAATTTTGCTTGCCTCCGATAATCATGACCGGGCGTTTTATCATGGGATGAATTGATGGGCGATTTGGTACAGCGTGTCGATCGATGTAGCTCTGTTTCAGGCAAAAAATCTGATTAAATATTAATTTATGTACTGTTTTAAAATCTTTGTCGTTTCTTTGGACTGCAGTCCGCAAGAAGTGTTATTGATCATCTGCCCACAGCTACTCTGCCATATTTCATGCGGGTCTGGGCCGGCAGACACTTACGTAGCTAAGCACTCTATAGAAATCAAACGAGGTCTATTACTATTGCTAAAAGACTTATTCAAAATGTTTGAGCTTTCATCATGCTACGACATCACCAGAAACTGGTGTTGGTCAATTTGTTGACACGGCGGTTAATTTGTTTATGGTCAACGTTGAAGTTTAAAAGAGTTATTTAAAAAAAAATTACAAATTTTCATCTGTGACTTGCAGTTTGTATTTTTAAATTTTGGAAATTTATTGATCGAACGTAAAGTTTATCCATACATATACTTATTCTTCTGGATAGTTTGAGTTTCAAACCGTTTCACGTTCGAAATCGAAACATTTCCACATCTGAAATAGAGTGCGATTTTTATGTGCGAAATGGAACGAGTGAAATTTTTGTATCGGTCGTCGATGTAACGTTTTGTTTTTTGACTTGTTTTCCTTAGATACGGCGATGTGGTTCCTGTCACCGTGTTTGGGAAGATTCTGGGCAGCATGTGCTGTGTGTTTGGCCTCTTTGTCGTCTCTCTCGTTGTGCCAGTGATCCAAGAGAAAGAGAAAGCATAAAAAGAAGACGAACATGAAGAAGGAAAGGAAGGAGACAAAGAGGAAGTAGGAAAGTAAGAAGACAACGTCAAGAAGCGACGGATTATCTAGATCGTGGGCTTTCACACACGCTCTGATTGACGAGATTGGGCATCAACAATGACTTTGAAATCGAATGGTTGCAGAGACAATTTAACTTTGTTCCTTATAGGAGATGAGTAGAGTCTTGGGGAAAAAAGCTTCACTGAAGAAGCCACTTATAGTTAGTGAGTCTGCATGTCGTTCAGTTCGTACAACTAGGGTATATGGAATTACTTACATAGCCTGGACGTCAGGAAAATTCGAACTACGCATGGCTCCGAAACAGGCGGTTTGTCAAGCGA
Organism: Heliopora coerulea; assembly: GCA_030142905.1. Taxonomy (NCBI): domain Eukaryota; kingdom Metazoa; phylum Cnidaria; class Anthozoa; order Scleralcyonacea; family Helioporidae; genus Heliopora; species Heliopora coerulea. The sequence continues at coordinate 16,736 of JASJOG010000144.1, forward strand.
AACACATAAACAGAGGTTCTGGAGGTTCGGGAGAATACGGTCTTCTATGAAACAGACGGTTCCCGGCGAAGGAAATCATGTTCCTCATCCACGGGTCGATGGCGATATCACGCGCAGGCATACACACAGCTTTTTTTACTAGTATAATTCGGAAAAGTGAAACTAATTATTTAAAGAATTTGCTGGCCACTCAAACGCATTGTTAAAGCTTGTACTAAAAGCCTTTGTTGCATTAACGGTGACAGTTAAGAATGTGGAAATGTAGACTAAAGATCTTGCAGTTCTCGTGCCACAGCTGGGCAAAAACCTGTTTGCCTCGAAATGTGGGATCACTGGAAAGTTTCCATCAAAATACGTAATACATATAGAAATAACCGACTATATCAATATCCAGAAGCAGTCATTGTCGAGTTTCACCGATGTCTTGCGGTTTTTACAGCTTTTTAGCTGAGTGTTTTGTCGTCTACGTTACGACTGTTGTTTATCTATGTACAAGAATCAGATTATGAACTCAAAATTTCCATGAAACGATGGATAACGAAGTCGAAACCCGAGTCAGTTACCATTGCGTCGAAGTTGAGAGCGTATAATCAAAATGTTCTAGTAGAAAATACTTTATTTTTGCCAGTTTGTTTCACTTATTACTCAAAAACTTGGCACAAGAGTTTCTCCCTGGAAAATTTTGCCTTTTTGCAGAACTTACCTCTCGTTGATATTTATCGACAATTATTCGCAACTTACTCGTAGTCTAATGCAAATGCGGCAATCTGATTGGTTTGACTACTCGATGTCTAATGGTCGATTGAGTTAAAGTAGCCGTGAGTAATGCATCGTATCGGGTGAAAGGGCACTTAGACTACCAAGTAAATTTCTTAATGCCTCTTCCTGTCCTTCTCGTGCGTTTGTTACAGTGTATTACAAGTATTTTTCGGGATTTACTTTAGCCGTCTTTGGTGCATGCTCTTCCATAAAATGTCTTGATTTCTAGTATTTCTCATCCTAGAAATGACTTCCTCTGAACTTCTGGATCATAAAAAGTAAATTGTTGCTTCTTTCTGTTGGTGAACAGGTTCAAAACACGTGACGAAAATGGATTTTTCAGAAATTTTTCTTTCCACATTGAATTGCAGAGGTGTCCATATGTTAATTATGTCAACGTTCATGTAGTGCACAAGTCATTGCTGTCGAAGTTGGACTCCTAGAAGTTTTATTCTGGTCAGTGCCAGACACATCTATTCTGCAAAATGAGACGGCCTTCCAGTAATGGGTTAATGAATGTAAATCTCACTATTTACCATTAGACTTAATTTCCACTCTGCGGAATTTTCCGCGCTGACGAAATTTTCCCTTGGTCTTCTAATTAGTTCCATTTGAAAGTTCACAAGACAAAGAGAAAATTTCGTATGAGCGGAAAATTATGCCCAGTGTAAATCAAGCCTCAGTCACATTGACCAAACAATTCCAGATTGACATATACTGCGCGGGATGCATATAAACAATTGCCCGGAAGTCGATTCAATGTAAAGTTTGCTAGTCACAACAAAACAGTTGAACTGGGCCTATAATAGTGCTACGGAAACTGAAGAATGACTGCTGTTTTAATAATTACTGACCGTCATCAAAACCTATTGTTTTCACTCGGCATTATATCTAATAATGCAGAGAGCAAAAATATGCAAGTCGAGTTTGTGAAATTTTGCTCGCTGTATTCGTTGATATAATGCAAAGAAAATGTGTTTCGATGAAGGTCAGTAATTAAAATTGATAACTACTTCGGCACACAGCATTATTAGATATAATACAGGCAGCTGAGGCCTGCGGACTAAGCTGCCTGCATTATATCCAATAATGCTGTGTGCCTCAGTAATTATCTATTAAATAGTTTTCATTAAGTAAAACTAAGGAAATACAGTCTGATCAGTAGTTGCGAATTGGATGCATAATCGTCTTGAATTACTTAAACGTTTTCTTCATTTTGTTTGCCTTAGCTTATATCGAAAAAATAGTGTGCGAGGTGCTTCATAAACATTAGCCTCCCATCTGCATGGGAGTTACAAGGCAAATCAAAGGCGAGCCAATCCTATACAAGACGGTCGCTCATATTGTATGTATTAATACATGCATGTATCTATATATTGCTCTATCTATATCCCTATCTCTATCCTTGCCTAATTCCTTCTGCAAAAGGAATTCTTCCACATACCTATAGTTATGTCTGTTTATGTCTACCCATCTATCAACCAACGCATCTGTCATCCTTTGTGTATATGTATAAGTATTTATAACATTAAGAATTCATGGGGAAAATACAAAGAAAATTCATAACTATGTCGTGCCTTTGTATGTGCTAAAGACACATGACTTTATATGTGAATAAGTTAGTGCTTTTGGTTTAGAAAACATGAATTTCACAAACTTTCTTCTCGAATTAGCGTATTGCGTGGTTCATTTCATAAGACATTTATAAAAACTCGCAGCTCGTGCTTTATCGGATCTAAAACATTGGGCTGTCGCCTCGTATTTTAAATCCCGATAAAGCTTTCCTGCTCGGTTTTTAAATAGTACTTATAAATTTTGTCTTTTGGGTTTCACGTGATGTGCATCAACGCAACATTCTGATTGGCTGAAACAAGGCTTCGATTATGATAAAATACTATTATCAGAACCAACCCCAAGATAGTTTTAGTATTTTGTTTATACTTCAGTAGAATTCATATAAATGTACATTGCCAAAATACTCCGTGCAGTATTGAGCGACTTAACCTACTTTGCAAGTGAACATGAAGGTGTTCAAAATTTCGAAGTTTCGAATTTAATCCTTCGCAATTTTTGTTTAAATTGGTTATATTTTATGGGTTACATTGAATTCGGCTTCAAGGCAGTCGTCAGTTATAATATTTTGTATTTTTCGTCTACTCCCATATTAGTGGTTAACAGTGAATTCTATGTGTTCCACGCCTAGCCTGAATAATATTTTTTTGACGTTCTTTTTGTTTCACATTTCTGAACGGGAATTCTTGCCGTAGGTTCTTTTGACTAAGACCAATTGATCCTGCTCGTTTTGATTGGTTCTAAAGTGAGAGGTGAGGACTGGAGCCTACTTCAATAGGCTGTGTTATCTGTGTAGGTTTTCACAGATACGTTGTTTACCCTTTCGTGCATGATTTTTTATTCTTTTGTTCTTTGTTTTGTTTTTGCGTTGTTCTTTCATTAGTTCTATTGTTGTAATTTGTTCTTTCAGAACAACAGTATGCACGAAAGGGTTAAGGTGGATTTCCTCTTGGTGCAAAATGTCGCGCGCGCGACTTTTTCCTTTTGTCTTTAGACCGATTTCCAGTGTGTAAAAAGTCACGCGGGTGGCAATTCCATTGTGAACAAGTTAAACTGAAGTCAACTTTTCCACGCGACATTTTGCGTCAGCCAATATTAGCCAATCAGCTCAAAGAACAACATCGCCCGCGCGACTTTTTTCACCTACTGGAAATCGGTCTTTAGGAGTTCTCGAATGAAACCAGGCAGAAATCTGTTAAATTTTAACAATGCAGCTGTCGTGCGCGCGACATTTTGCACCAAGTGGAAATCCACTTTTATAGTCGCTAAGGTATTCTTCGACCAAAATAAGGCGATATCAAGACTTGGTTATATGAAACACGAGTATGACGAATTAAAGATCGGAGATCCGGTGTATCGGATTGAACAATTGCATTTTTTGCTTAACTTGATTGAATTAAGCTACTTGTTAGTAAAATTTGCCTCACTGGTTAGGTGCAAAGAGTGAAAAGTGCTTCAAATTATGAAGGCTTCACCTATTGTCGCAAACAGTGAAGGCGTGGCCCTCAAATAGGGGCCGGGAGATGATAATCATGCTAAGGGCCCACTTTTTGCAGGGGGGTGTGAGATGGGGTGAGGAAATTGCTGCTAATAAAAATACGACGTGAATTTTAGATGCAAAAACGTTAAATTCATTAAGATAAAAACTCATAAGAAATAATTGATACATCATGAAAAGCTTCTATAATGACATGCGTTGATAATAAAATATAAATGATTAAAAGTGACCCCCTACAGGGCCTACAGGAGTTTTAAATTTCATACCTCTACACAAAACGTCACGTTTATACTGCTTGTTCACTTAACATAACGCTTCATATAAGGGCCTTCTTGCCTACATGCTACGAACTCTTAGGGCCCACCGGAAAATGTCCCGGTGGGTCACGCCGCCACCGGTCGCTAAGACTTTAGGGATTACAGGGGGAGACTCGCTATTTTGCTTGGAGTGAATTTGTTTGGATTAAGAAACATTACCAAGTTTGGTTATGCTTAGTAGTTAGCATAAATCTTTATGGAATAAATTTTAGATTTTTTATTGGTAACAGCCACTGTCACCTTTTGCTTAGTTTTTTTCTCTCTTTTTTAATTGTTTTTGTACTTTTTTATCAGTCTTGTCACGCCTTAGAGTATCATTCGTGGTGGCATAGAACTTATCGTTTTAACCTTGGCAACGAATTCACGATTGCCTCTTGCTGCAACAGTTTCTCCTTTAGCTTAAAAATTCTTGCTGACCACGGCGACTGTCGACTTTCCTGGTCTTGTATCCCTTGTTCACTTCGTTGGTCATCCGTTGACTTACTGATACGACCAAACTCTTCCTGACTTTCCAGTCCTATTTCTGTGTTCTCTGAGCTTGGGTAAGTTTTTGCATGATCGAAGGTTCGTTCGAATTTCTCCGAAGACATAGTTTGAGCTTCGTAATTATGTCTTCCCATTGAAAAAATATTTCCACGCTGGGAGCTTTCTTTCTTTCTAGTGTCTATGTCTTGGTTTTGTACTTCTTTTGATTTTTTACGACACGGCAATTCCGTCGTTTGGATCTCATTGTTACTCGTCACTTGAATTGAATCTCTGAACGTTTCAGCTGATATGCTAACATGGTGTGTTTCAGGTTTAAATTCCTCAAGCGACAAAGCGGAACTTTCACCAACTGCAGAAGGTGATTTGAACTCGCTGCTTCGTGTTTCTATCACGTCCATCACGGCTTGAGTCTTGTTGATCGAACTTTTGCTAAAAACGGTACAAGCAGCAGGTTTTGGAGCGATTGGCTTTTGTTCGACTCTGGTATATTTTGATTTTGCTCGCAGTTTCTCGACTAACGTGACGTTTTTTCTACAGCAAAACGAAGGGCAAAAGTTTGGTCCACCAGGTGTCCTGACGCTGTCCAAATTGCTTTCGTTGAGATCTGCTAGCGACAGATGACTTTCTGTTTCAGGCAAAATCCGTGTAGGATTATCTTTATCACCACAACTTCCATTACAAGTCGTGTGACTAGTTACTTTGTTTTCTTTTAAAGAAGCACAGTTTTCATTGCTTATGTTGTTACCTGTTTCCTCTACCCACGAATAGGGCGCAGTTGAACAATGTTCATTGAAATCGTGACTGAACTCACCGAAGCCCTTCTGTGTTCCATGTTGCCTGTTTTGCGAAGAGTTGAACGCATCTGTCTGACCGTTGGCCAAAGTATATACTGAAGTTATGATTATGGGAAGATCTTCAGACATACCAGAGCATTATCCAATACTGAAATCCTTTCAAGATTCACTATACGAGATCAAATCTGTTTTTATCTTTTGTCAATTCCCTTGAATGCAGGAGAACGTGTCGGATTTCAGGAAAATGCATCATGTTTCCGAGCTGAATCGACAAGGAAAGCACAACATTAATATCATATTTCAAACCAAGATTATGTTACATGGGCAAAAATATATTTTGACAAAAACGGATCGTAGAAGGAGTGTTTGATATGACTTCAAAACATCGTGAAGGTTGTTGCAAAAAATAGACGATAGCCAAGTTTTTTAACCAACTTAGAGGTTATTTCATACCAATTCTCAAACTCAATCAATAATTAATGAAATTATTAATGAAACCAATGGACAATGAAACCACAAGGAAGTCAGTACCTAGACATGGTTTGGAAATGTGATCTTAATTACCGTAAAATTTCGACAACTTTAAACTCGATTTTCTATTTAGATACGGGTTATTTTGAGATGACATACCATTCACTCGAAAGTCGCGTTTGATTTGACTTCGAAACACATTGAGGATGTGGTAGATGAACGATCTTCAAGCTCGATACTGAGAAAACGATTTCTGAGCCCCAGACGGGGATCGCTTCTCCGTTTTGGAAATAGATCAAACACTCTCGGTAATAATGATATATTACATCAAACAATGCTTTCCAGTACATAGCGTGGAATGTCTGTCAGTATTTAAAGAGAAGATCAGGTTGAAAGTTGTCGACACCTTATGCTTAGTAAGACCACATTTCTGGAGCTTGAGAAATGCAGCGTGAAGGGGCTTGGGAGCCACGCCCTTCGTCCTCTCCCCCCCCCCCCCCCCCATACCCTTTGAGAAAACATTTGATACATAATAATTGTTAACAAAAACACACAGAAGGGCCCAAAGACAAAGATACCACGACAGCTTGTGTACGATAATCTTCCTGAGAGGTGATAACGTCGTTACTAAGGCTAGAGTGAAAAATATACCGAATTTAGCTGAAGATTCGCGCAGGACTTGCGTCTTAACCGTTTAGCGCCCGATGATTTTTGAGCTGTTTTGGGTCAATCCACTTACAATGCGATTCTGCACAATATCTTCATTGACGACCGAGAGAAGCGTCCCACATGAGAGGAAACGGGACTGTGCTGTGGGCATATACCAAAAAGGAACGCACCCATGTACTTGGTGACCACGTGCGGGTGGACCGAAGTGGGTGGGACTCTGCTTCCGCGTACTCGCTGCCCTCGTAAGGGGAGGGGAGGGCGGAAGGGAGGATCAGAGACGGGGGCTCCTTTTGGTCACTTGTTTGATCAGTTTTTAACAATGTTACATCTAAAAAAAATGAAATTGCGCTTTTGTGCTTGATTTGTCGATTTGGCATGGTTGAAAACCAGAACAACCAAAGTAGGGTCACCTCTGACCCTGCATGTGGGTAAAGAGTTAAACGAAGAATAGATCTCTTCGGGTGTTTATGGCGGCCATTTTGTTAGTACAACTACAATGTATAGTGGTAAGGAAAGGTTAAGAACGTAAAAAGGTTAATTTGTGTAAATAGAGACAGTTTTATATTACAGCAGGAATCGGCGAATTAGGCCGAAATCGTAGCGTAGTGATAAAAAGCAAGGCCCAGCAAAGTATGTAAAAAACAGCTATTTACGCCACAGGAAATTTAAAACTTATCTGATGCCATTTCGTTGCATCCAGCTACATCACTGGAGAGAAACAAATATTGTGTGGAACTATGTACTTGGTAAAGGACCAGGATATTAGCGCTACTCCAAGTGAACAAACCCTTACCGGGCAAGTAGAGAAAAACTCCACTTGACCAAGGCTGGGATTCGATCCCGCGACCTTCGGTTTACTAGTCCGACGCTCTACCAACTGAGTTACATGGCCAAGCCAGGAGGATGCCGTGGGATGATGGTATATGTACATGATATTTCCAAACTAACTAGTTTCCTCCATATCAGCACAGACTATGTCTGCTATGCTTCTAAAGTTAAGTAATTGTGTGGAACTATGTTAGTTTCGAAATATCATATACAAATACCCTCATCCCACGGTTTGCTTCCGGCTTGGTCTGGTAGCTCAGTTGGTAGAGCGTCGGACTAATAAACCGAAAGTCGCAGGTTCGAGTCCTAACCCCTGTAAAGTAGAGTTTTTCTGTACTTGCCTCAGTGGCGGTACTGCCGTTTTTTTTTCTGGAACGCGAAAGTCGATGTGTTAACAAAGCGCTGTGAACTAAAATGCAGTCAAGATTCAATTTTGTCCCAGCAATAGACTGGACAACTGTCTTCAGTTACATAATTCAATACTGTGAGTTAAGACAGTTCTGAAAGGGCTAGCAGAGCAGAACGCGGTAAGTTGAGCATTTTACATAAACAAACCGGTGAACGTGGGCTTGCGATAAACAGAGATTGAAAGCCGTGTGTTCGATCAATTAAGACGTTCAAGAAAGGTAGAATAGAACTATTCTCTATCCCACTAAAAATTTTAATTTGCATCGAAGGGCATTCTATCGCGCCAACAGACGACCATTAACACCATTCTACAATACATTAGGGATAATAAAATTTCAATCACGCAAGAGAAATATCTTGCCTAATTGAAATTTTGCCTTTTTGCCAATTGAATACATTCGTCTTCTATTTTCAAACGTTACTTAGCAGTTCGTCAAAAGTCTATCCACAATGAATTCACTTACAATATACAAACTGTGGTGGAATTACTGCATTAAAGACGCGATTGTGCATTGTAGATATACATACACATTTTACATTGCTAAATCTCGTGTCTCTAATTGCACCTGCCTATTGCGGACTCTCGTTAGTCCGGACACCAAACTGCAGTCCCAAGGGTATCGGCTGTCACGAGAGTTGTCTGAACTGTCTTTCATATTTACTTGTTGGCACAAGCACATCACATGAACATTTTGCACCGGCAGACACAGACTGATAGTGGAACCGAAGTGGATTAGGATTGTACTGATCCCGGGATAATCTGTTCCAGGTCATGTGAGTCTGGAGTCGGATTACTCTAGTTCACCATTGGACAAACTGTGAAATGGACCGAACACGTTTCTTTGGTCGATTCAGACAACTGCGGCAGAAGTGTACTTTCGTCGAAACTGCTGTTCTTTGAGTTGTGGGCGCAACTCGGGAAAAACTCGAGCAGCATGCGCGATTCTAAAGATCATTCTCTTTGGTAATAAATAATTGCACTTGCTATTGCATTTTATTGGCTAAGCGTTCGAAATCCGGACGTTGCATTTAACCACAGATTTAAAAAGACAATTACACGGACACTTGGCTGTAGAACTAATTATTTCAATTTATCTCAATCAAACCAAACAACGGAGTCACCTTGGTTTATGCAATAGATGTGCAAAGAGGGAGAATCAAGTGTCATCATTACCGAGCGAGAATTCCTGGATCGGACTGAGTTTGATTTATTTCTTATTTCACTGACTTGTATGGTAGTGACACAGACACCCCTCAGTACTTAGACTTACAACTTTCGACTGTGGAGGGAAGACTGTTGCCTTGATAGATTTCCTTCATTACTAGTGACGAACAAGTGTTTGGACGACTTCATGTCTCAGAAGGTTAAGATTGCTGGCTGTTGTTGGTGGTGCTAGAATTACAAATGTTGTAAAACCTTGACTCAAGAAAACTTGACCAGAAGGTTGTATGACCGTATGACGTAGTCGAGAAAAGGAAGCGTCAGAAACGTGGAAGCTATTGACAAGTTAGTCGTTCAGTTAGCTTTCAGCCAGGGGGATACAACGGAGTGAATTGCAGTGTTGTGTTGTGTTCTTGGCTATGTAATATGTGCTTGCAACTCAAGGGACTCTACACTTGTGATCTTTGGCCTTAGCTTTCTGAGGGCTACTGGTTTGATGGACTTGTAACTTATCCCTGACCATTAAATCATGAAATTTATTGAAGCCTGTTGGGGAGAGTAATTATCGGTTGCTCTTTCTGCTTCGATAAATGTTCTCATATTAGAATTGGACAGAAAGTTTTAACGCCCAAGAGCTAGTTTGCTCGACCTTGACATGGTGTAGTTATAAAGCTCGTGACAGTAAATTGGAGCCGAGATTGGAGCAACCAATGGACGGTCTCTTGAGGAGTTTAAAGGTCATTTGGCTGAGCAACTGATTTTATGTCGAACTTGGATGCACCACTTTCTAATAATTCTCTGGCTTTGTCATTGTAATTTGTAGACTTTGATAGTTGGATAAGTGGGATTAGTAGTCAGAGTATCTCGTCGAACAGTCAATGACAAAAATGTTTCAAGTTGTATCAGGCTTGCCTCATCACATGAGTTTGCCTAGAAACGAAATAAATTATCGAAAAGCGTCTTTCACCGTCATTACACGTTTTGTAGAGGTCTTTTCTTTTCTCAATGACGATCGAACTACAAGGCAAGCGGTCATTAATCCTGCGGAGGAAATAAGCTGTCAATTTGAAAGAATGAACGCCGTCACCGGAGGGTTGATACTATGCCAATATGCCTCTGGCAAAATAATTGGCATTGTCCATGCATTTCTGCTTGCGTGCATTAGCAATGTAACACAATCCCCGAGTCGATCTGGTCTTGAACAAATAACGGGCATTAAGAGTTTGCTTTGTCTGTAAATGAGCCACATAGGATTTGATCTCGCGTAAAAAATTCATGCTCGTGAGTCTGAGGACAAAACATCTAATGTGTTCAATGAAAAAAATAGGAATATCGCGTTTGATTGATGTAAGTTTGTTTTGATTTACGACAGAAAGGCGTGACTCTGGCAGTTATCTGTCATCACTAGTAGTTGACAAAGCGAAATCTTTCCCGAAAGAATCGCAGAGAGCATGATAAATTGCCACAAACATGGTCTAAGTGGGAACTAACTTTCTCGAGCAGTCGTCAATGGTCTTGATCGGATTCATTGACGCGGTTTATGGTTTAAGGTGCTTGAGACCTCCGCCAATGATGTATTGCCACGAATGTTTAGCGATTATGAAACCTAGTGATAAATAAAATGAGACGCATCACGCTCTTGTCATTCCATGTCCATATAAGGACTACCTTTTATCAAAGTTATGCAAATGTTGACCAATATCGCTGAGGAGGTGTTGGATGATGAAAGTTGCTGCGCGCCGTTTATTACTCGATTGTCGGAGTTGCAAACAAAGTTTTGGATCGAAAGAAGAGCTTGAGAAACGAGTCGGATTGGTACGACGATGCGTAAGCCTTTCATAATTTTCCTCAATTACACGTATTACACGCAGTAATCTGACAAGTGCTGAAGGTCTCGTTAATTGAATTTATTCTCAAAAGATCGTGTCACAAGCAATGCACTGTTACGTCTTAGACATTGTGACATGACAACGTTCATGAATGAACGATCTTTTCAAGCCAAACAATCCCACAGGATACTCTTCCATGCTTTTGACGTAATTTTCTTTAGCGACTGATCCCGGTGTTTGTCTCATGCAGGACGGCTGAATCCCCTTGGCAGCCTGATTTATTTGGTGTAATTCACTGACTTTCCAACTTCGCGTTTTTCTCGTTCTTTCTGCCAAAGCCACAGTCCAGCCAGGCTCGACGAAACATGAAACGTAAACAGAAAACTCCCAGGTATGAACTTTGTGTTTAATGTTTAAGTTAAAATCCGGACTATGAGGTTGAGCGAAACAAACCGAGAGACACAACAGCGCCATGTTGACAACACGTAATATTATCATGACACCACACATGCGTTGCATCCGGAGCAAAGACATTTTTTTTAAAAGCCAAGGCAGCTTGTCATAGTAACTTGATTCAAATACAAACGTGGCGAAGCGATATGGTCATACGAACTGGAGAATCGCTCAGTCGGATACCATGATTTATAACAGGGGTTACTAATCAGACTTACGATTACACTTTAAGTCATCCACCAAATTCATTTGACCAACCTTTCGCCTGCTCGATTTTCTATAAATGGTGATAAATTAATTCATCTAAAGTCTTCGGTAATTAACAATGGTGGCCAAAGGTGGCATCCACTTGCTTTAACACCTGGAAAGATGTCGTCCTTTGTCATGTTTGGAAAATATGTTTGGCCAAGCCATTCATTCACGGTCATGTTGTGGATATTACAAACCAGCTTTCTTATGTAATTTACAAGTTCGATCGGCAGATTTTAACTCGCGGAATCGTCGCGTAATGTGGTACATATGAAGCTTGAAAATTGTTCTCTGCACCAGACGTTTTAGGCATGAAGTTTCATTGCTTACCTCTCGAACTGGTGGAGAAGGGATCGCACGGATCCGCGAGTAATTCCTGACAAGTTTCAGGATTAAGCACAAGGAACGGATCACTTGAAGAGAAAATTACTACATTGGCTAATTATCGGATTCCCGGACCGATGGTCTTTCAAAGTTTGGAGTTTGAATCACCATTAGGGTCAAGTCAATCTTTCGATTGCCTTCAGCAGCGTGGAACAAGGAGTCGAATATTGAGGAAAGATGGTGTTCCGAAATAATGTAATAAATTAAAGTAATCCACTTGAGGCTAAGAGACGTACAACGTGTAAACCCATTGGAGTGGTATCACCTTGCTAAGGGAGCCACTTTTTTCGGTTAGCCCAGAATTCTTTACCTTCTTGACGATTTGCAGTTTCTTTGATCCTGTTTCACTTCTCTTTGTCCAGGAGCTTCCGACCCTTGAATTCGGCTTGATCGACGCGTTTGCTCGTTTTGATGTATGTAATTTTGTCGCTGGAGTCTTCAGGATGCGTTGCAACATTCGCGAGCGAATTGTGAACAGGAATTCGGCTCACGTGAGTTAATTCCATACCAGGATGAAGATCCACATGCGACAACTGTATCGTGTACATAGCGGAGTTTCGTTCATAATTCTTTCAGTATAAACTCACTGTACTTCAAATCACCTGGAACGAAGACGTGCGTTTCAGTAAATTCGGAAGCAATGTTTGCAGCAGTGACCAATGTTTTGGGTGCAGCGTAACGAAGAACATTTACGGGACCAACAACACGATTGACACGAGAGAAATAAGACGCAGGTTTTTCAAGAAGCGCCTCACAAAAGGCGCACACAGCGCTATTTGCGCCCCATTGATATGACACGACTGTTGCATGCGATTGTTCGTCCTGGCGTATCCAATGTTGTCTCAAACGCCCAGTCTCCATGATTCGCTTGCTTATATCGCAATACTATGGTGGCCAAGGACTGCCATAAGAATTTTTTGTGAATTTTGGAAAATTTTTACAAAAATATCAAAATAAAATAAAAACAAAGTTAAAATTAAATGAAAATAAAATAAAAATGAAATTAAAATAAATAAAAACGAAATGGAAATAAACTTAACGAAATTGAAATAAAAGTAAAATGAAAGTAAATTTCTCCATGGCCCAGAACTGCCATAGACCATAATGCTTTACTTCTCCCTATGACCGATGGAAACGCGGCATGCAGCAGTGTGTAACCCAATGCGTACCGTATTTACTCGAACAAACGCCACGGCGTTTATTGAATTTTTTGCGTTGCGGCTGCGGCGTTTATTCGAGGGCGGCGTTTATTACAAAGTTTATTGGCGGACGGTCATGAAATGACGAGCGCCTCAAATTCGTTAAAATTTAGTTCAAAATCTCAAAATCAGTCCATTGAAACAGTCAATTTATCTCAAACCAACAATTATCTGGTCGTGTGTGGGAGTCAGCTACTGTGGAATGGAAATGTAGACGAGTTAAAGCATTTTACGACAAATGTCTTGAATACGTAAGGCAAATAAAAATCTCCCGGAGGCGACGTGAAAATGTTCACAAGTTTGAATGAAGAATTAATTTTCAAATGAAATGGTATCAAATCTAGAAAAATTATAATAATAAAGGACACTGAACACAAGCTATTTGAAACCATGAGGAGCCTATCCTACGAAGAAAACACATCAAGTAGCGAGACACATAACGAAGAACAGGACGACCACGTGTTTGAAGCTGTATCGTTGGATTTGCCTTCACAAATACGAAGTGACAGCGATAAACACTTTCCCACTCCTGCACAAGTTGTGCGGTACTTTAAGTGTAGTACTCGAGTGTAATTCAGTTCATACTATATTTAGTTAGTTAAGAATGCTTCAATTAAACGCCGCATCGATGAGAATAAATGCGGCGTTTATTCGAGGGCGGCGTTTAATCGAGTTAATACAGTATTTTAGATTTTCTGATGGGAGATTGTGACAAGTGTGTCTCGTACTAAATGAAACTCCAGAACACGAAATGAAACACGAGATACGCTTAGACGATCACAACGTATTGCATTTGTTGGTCAATTATGATATGAAAATATTTGACAAGGATTCGAAAATTGATGCTAGTGTACCAGGATGCCAGTTGTGCTCGGAGAGTTTAGGACTTTTAAATGACTATTTAATGCGCACTTCAGTAGCAATTAGTAACGAAAATTCCGTAGGTTTTCAATATCCCTGCCAAAGATCAGTACGTTGAATCTTAAATTCGCTTACGATGAATTCAAAGGAAATCGAAATAAATCATTTCGTGGCCCATAACTGCTATAGACCGTAATGCCTTGCAGCTCTTCCTACTGGCCGATGGAAGCGAGGTGCTAAGGCAAAAGTTTGCTTCTTCTGTATTATGGTGTTTAATACTCAGAGCATCGTCAGCAAACTTAAGATTCAAGGTACTGATTTTTGACAGCGATATTGAAACCTACGGCGCTTAATTTACTATTTATCATTGAACTATGCATTACATAGTCATTTAAAAGACCTAAATTTTGCGAGCACGACTGGTGTCTTGGTACACTAACATCAATTTTCGAATCCTTTCATGATAGCCTTGATAACAACTTAGAGAGCCATAGTAGCCTCCTCATTCTAGTCAACATTTTGTCAAATATTTTCATATAATTGACCAATGTATTGTGATCGTCTGAGCGTATTTCGTGTTTCATGTTGTGCTCTGGAGTTTCATTTAATACCAGACACACTAGTCACAATCTCCCATAATAAAATCTAAAATCCTCATTGAGTTAATCCGGTCACTCACTTTGGTTTAGGTAATCGGATGTAAACAAACACTCTTCGACGGCTACAGTTACACACTGCTGCATGCCGCGTTTCCATCGGTCATAGGGAGAAGCAAGACATTATGGTCTATGGCAGTTCTGGGCCACGGAGAAATTTACTTTCATTTTATTTTTATTTCAATTTTGTTAAGTTTATTTTCAATTCGTTTTTATTTTATTTTAATTTCATTTTTATTTTATTTTCATTTAGTTTTAACTTTGTTTATATTTTATTTTGATATTTTTGTAAAAAATTTTCCAAAATTCACAAAAAATCCTTTTGGCAGTTCTGGGCCATCATACAGTACGTTCTGAAGACCCGAGTGATTTGATCGTTCGTACGCAAGACTCAAATTGTTTAGATGTAGACTTAGGGCCATATTCACGATACGATTGTTTGTCCTGGCATATGCAGTATTAGGGAGTTTAAACAAGCTGGTACGGCGACCGCATTTCACAAAGTAGCTTAACCAAACACAATTGAAAAGAATAACATTCTACTGACGTTGTAATGAACTGTGAATGTAGTTTAAGCCTCTGAAACTATCCTCAGCATCTTAGGTCAGTTGGTTAACGTTTAAAGGATCTGAAACGTCTTACGTATCGTGTGCTAACGTAATCGTGGAACCGTGGAAATTTCCTCGACGACGTACTATGTAGAAGTAGGATGGTGTTGAAAATACTCCAGGGACATCAAATTATGCATTCCTGTTGTTTCAAATGAAAATTTCTATTGTAAGAACACGTTGCTGTAGACGTTGCCATAGTGTTTGCTTAAACTCCCTAATGTCTTCAGTGGGCAATTCCCGCTACGAGTCGTCCACTATAAGCGACCTTATTAAGATCTACGACGTCAAATCCTTTAAAATTTTGGCATTTAAAGAAACTACAGTGTATTGACCACCGTGCTTGATACTTGTAGCTTGTTTTCTGACGCCTAAAACGCTTCAGTCCTCCTAAAACAACTGTAATCTCGGATTGAATTGAATCTTCAGTTACAGTTCTTTTTAATCCGCGAGCTGACGTCGTCTTTAAGACGTAAAAGTGGTCTGGGTGACGTTGTATACAGAACAACGGCGGTGTTGAGAATGCTCTGGAGAATAAAAATTACTCATTCTCTTTGTTTTGCAAGTCTTTTGTTTAAAAGACGTCTTTGTTGAAGTTGACGTCGTAGAGCTCTTAAGGTCCCGAATGTTGCAATACGTCATGAAGACTCAAGTGAGTTATTCACGTGCATCGTATGGTGTAAATAGGCCTTAGTACGAGTGACAGCCGCGCGTGTTAGACTGAGACTCGGCTTGTTTAGAACAAGGTCATGGTTTTCGTACCGGTCTGTCAATACCTGCCTTTCCTGTTATGTCTAAGGTGCGTCTCATACAAAGCCGCGTCTTGTTTTGTTTAGTATATACGCAAGGTTTTCATTTTGTCAAAAAATAGGAGGAAATAAGAAATTAGCTGGAGCATTGAAAATTTGAATTCGGGAAAATGTATTCTGGTGTATTTTCAGGACCCAAAAGCAAATTTTTGGAGGTCATTGTACACATTATAGCCGAGAGAATGAGATCAGTTAAAATTTTATTGATTGTCATCACCAATTGCTTCTTTAAACCTTCGCTCAAAAAATGCTGGGGTGCTTCTCATTCCCGTGCAACAACTACGTACATTACTAAATCTTTAGAATTGACGGTTCAATTTCTGTAATAATGTAATGTCGATGTCAGTTATCTACTACATCAAATTCAACACATACATTGGAATACAAAAAGTAGCTGGCACAAACGCTGAAAGTTGCCCACAACTTGCGTGGGCCTTGACAACTTTTGACACTCCAGTATACGGCCCTTATGTTTCGCAAAGATACTTCCCAACAGTGTACCGCAGCTTTCCAAGCCTTATAGAGACATTAAGATCCACGATATCAATACGAAAAATGGCGTCCATCGCCATTTCAGCATTATCTCTCTCTAGTCCGAGACGTTTCTCATTGACAAGTAAAACCGTCTTGGCGTTAGCCGGAGCAAAATCAGAAAGTAGGATATGTGCTGGAAAGAGTTAAAGAAGCCACGGTTAATTGTCTCTTGTATCTTATTCTCTGGGCTTGATTTATGCCTCCGAAGACACTGCAGTTCTTTTAAAGTGACTGTTGTCTCAGGCTGATGTCAGTCTCAGGCAACAGTTTTTGTCCCTCCCCGAGGTGAGGTCGTCTTGAAGAGGTAGAAACGGTGTGGGTGGCGTGGTAGAAATAACGACGATGATCTTGAATACTGATGAGACTAGAAATTACTCATTCTTTTCGTATTTCATGAAGAATTCTTTTGTCCACTTCAAGGACGTCGTCCTTGAAGTTGATGCCGGGGAACTCATGGTCCCTCGTAGCGATGGGACGGGACAACCTTTCCCGAATTAAAGAATCACACGGCATACGTTATTTGACATCGCTGTCTAATACGGTTTGTTTACTTCTTGTTCACTACTGCATATTAACGGACCCACCTTGCCACTAGTTTTTTGCCATCGGCTCAACAAACAAGGAAACGAGCTTTTGCCTGAAATTTAAACACGAAAGCTCAGTGTTCTCACGACGGAACCTAAAATGCCTCCTAGTTTATGGAGATATCTGCAAATTTCGAAATAGGAAGAATACTTTACGAGGTTTTTACTGCTCGAAAAAGGTCTACTGTTTGACCTACAGCTGAAATCCCACCGATATCAATTCTTCTTCATCGACGTCTAGCATTATCTCCAGACCAAATTCAAACTCTAACCTTAACTCGAACCCCAACCCTAAACCTAACCCTGACCCTAATTAAATATAAATAATAGGAACGTTAACAGCTTTCGTCTCTTCACGATACTTTTAAGTCTTTCATTCCAAATAATCGAATTTATATTACTTTCACATGAGTTGGCATGCGTAGTTTTTCCGCCAAATGCTTCCTTGCTAGCCCAATGAGCCCGCAACAAAGATCAGCGACAAGACGAGTCCGATAAACAGCAGTCTAGCCCCTTTTTGGTCCTTGTTCTCCCGTTCTAGATGTCTGATATGGACATTTTGCGTTAAGCGGTGAACGTGTGGTTCAAACTTCGACTGATCATTGTACCATTGCGCAATGGAACAATGGCTCAGCCGTTGTACTATGGCGAGATGGTGCAATGGCCTGTCCGAGCCTGGTGTGATTATATGATCTCGTGCGCGAGATTTCCAGTGAAACGATTGTTTAATCGCAGCGGGCGATTGAGAAATTCCACATTGTACGGTCAAGTTTGGAACCTGGAACTGAATTAAGTGGATGAATATAGCGGCGAGATTTTCATGTGAACTATTGGAATCGATTATTCGATGCCTAATTAACTCCTTATCCAATTGATGACTCTTGCTTTCGGCGGATCAAATTTTTTGCACTGAAAAAGTTTGGTTCTTTGTTGCCCCCGTAGCGCTTAACGCCCGCAATGTCCAGTGGCATGTCTGTCTACTGGACGGCTGGTTCATTTGCTGGACTTACCGATGGTATAGCAGTACTTGCTTTGATGGTCCGACCCTTGACATGCTAGTTTCATGGCCAACTACTTTGGTCTTACGCGAGTGGTTCTTGAATAAACAACTAACAAAACATCCTAAGGGTTTACAAACAAGTCTTCGAAATGCCATCAAAATCCCACAGGTTGAAAAACACCATACATTTTCAGATTACCAGCTCACGGCTACTGATTATTCGCAAAAATGTAGCGCAAGTGTTCTCACTCTACCGTTTCAATAAAACGAACATGTAAATGAAACCTGAACGTTTCCAGTGTATAATTTTGCGTTATGTTTGCAAAAAGTGCTGTGCTATGTCTTATTACTATGGCCAGTGGATCTGTATTGCAATTAATACATAATCACAGTGATTTAATTGTCGATTTATTCATAGATTTACAACTTAGATGGGGGACGAACGGTTTAATGCAAACATTTGATAGAAATTTTCACCACGATAAGACAACAGGAAATGGTGCGAGACACTGTTTGTCCGGTAAAGTAGGAACATATATTTGTTTGGTTTCAATGAGATATTTGTGTCTTTCTTCGTGGCTCTATGTAGCACCATGATAGCACTTATGGACGTTTTGGGAGTCATATATTAGAAATCGTTTACGTATCGCTGACGCAAAATCGGTATAGTTGGTGATGATCTCATGATATTTAATGTACTTTACCTCTTGACATTGCAAACTGCCGCGTGATAATCCAATCCACTTCGTGATAATCCAATTTACCTCGTGATATTTGAACGGTGTCGAAATATGGCGTGGCAAATTTAAAACAAAAAATTTCGCTTTTATTTTTGAGACCAGAGCGACATAAACTGATCTAGCGTGCGAAAATTGAAGTGTAGAGGCTAAATAGCAGCTGCGCCATAACAGCTGGAGGACATAATCTCCTCATCAAAGTTTTCTTCGCATGGTTCATTAGTTTTAGGAGCTAGGCAAAACCGAATGATTTGTTGAGATGCTTTGTATTGACATTTAAATTGTAAATGACTTAGGCTTTGGTAACTGACCCAAAACTGTGAATGAATGTCGCACTAATTGTGACAATTTGGTGGCAATGTTTTCACCATTTTTCCTTAGTGGGCCATAGAGAAACCGGTTCGAGCTCCTGTCACACTTACCGTATCTTATGACATTTTTAGACGAATTCGACCAACTGAAATATCAGACGCTGACTGCGGGATCGGTCCTTCGAAGGACACATCCGCACAACCTTCTTCGCCCGAAATTAACACAAAACGACCTAAATTAGAAGCAGCCGTCCAAACAGATGTCTTGGATACGATCAAAACACAAGAGACATCCAATACCGTAAACAGCTCGCAAAATTTTGTTGTAAAATCGCTTTTGAAGTCCACCTTCAGGAATGACTCCGAGAACAAAGATATGCCTTTGATTTTGGACGTGTTTTCTATGTCGGAGGCCCCAAGCGGTCCCCAGCAGTCGAGTTCCGTTCCAAGGCAAGAAAGCAATTTTCCGGTAACGCCGCCATGCTCGCCTCCTCTTGTCCAACTTGGGCCGTTCAGTGCGACTCCAGTAACGAGTCAAAATGTTCATTTCCGCAAGGAAAACGCAAATTCCTGCGGTTTTGCAACTGAAAGCGTTAACATTCAGCGTGCTCGCAATTTTGAAGTCTTTAACAGTGATTCGCGAATGCCATATACTCATTATCGGATGGAACAAATGAGCAATAATCCGCTCGGGTTTACGAATGGTTTAATTCAAAGAGGTAGGTCCATGAACCGACCTGAAAACTCAATTTATGGACAACAGGCCTATATTGAACCTAACAACAACACAGTTACCAGCCACTTCAACCATCACCAAGACTTCGTAACAAACGGCGACAAACCACCCATTGAGCATTTGAGAGATATGTTTACACCGTCTAACAAATATTTGGTACCGAAAGAAAGTTTCTTGGCCAAAGGAAGTAGTCTGTATACACGCTTTAAACTTCAGCGAGACTCGAAAATGTCGGAAAACAATCCGCCAAATCAATACGTCCCTTCTCCTGTTGAGCTCCCGAAGACTTCGCCGAGAAATTTACCCCAAATGGACCCTAAGGACGGTTCTTGTGAAAACGTTTCGAATCTACCACAGACATCTGTCATTAATAATCGGGGAATTAATAAAAGAAATGAAGTCTGTGTTGGTTTAAATGCTAGTTGTTCTACAAATATTTTGTTACCCACAGACAAACGTGAAACGAATGTGAGCTGTGCGTCACTATTGCAAGAATATGGACGAAATAGAGTTTTACGGGATCAAGTACAGGCTCCAGTCAGTAATCCGCCGAGCAATTGGTATCAGACGAGACTGCCTCGTGTTTCTGAGCCCGCACCGTGCGGTCAGCGAAGTGAGAAGAAGTACGGCACAGAACAATCTCCGGGAACTACATCGTCACCTAGTGACAGAAGTTCGACTTTCTTAACACCCCGTGATGTCAAGGTACGAAAGCTAAAGAAACTTCTCGAGGAACAGGAAGCCACATTGAAAAGACTGAAAACTAATAATCAGTCCTAGAAAGTAACCATTTCCTAGACTTTGGATTACATATCAATTTCAAAAAACGAAAGTCGGAGTGCAAAATTTGCCATTCTTCCTTACAGATACACCTTCATTTGGGGGTTTTGTTTATGATTTTAACCATCTCCTACTACGAAGAGTCGTTATATGGTTGACAAAAATATTTAAATTCAACTTTCTTAAGCGTGCTAACACGTATTGATGTAATTATGACAGAGTTATATTTTATGTTGAGTGTTATTTATTAATATTTCAGAGATATCAACTTTGTTGTCATTATGTTTTGCCCTACCTGGCGTCTTGGTCGTAAATAAGCGGTCGCATTGTCTCTTGAATTATCCCAACAGACGCACTTTACGGAATTATTCTTTCACCAGAACGCTCAATCCAATCAAACCGTGCAGCTGAACCATGACGAATCTTATCTTCGTTACTGGGACCTCAGTAAACTGAAAGACTCGGGATATGGAGCATATTCATCCTCTTTTACCTCTGACATCTAGTTTGCCGAGGTTGCCCTGGGAACGAGGATGTGCCAGATGTGCATTTTTCCATCCCGTAATCGCCGATTGCCAACCGGGACATATGACACCCGACCAGTACAATGAATCTTGGGTAAGGAAACTCCAGTATATCCGAGCTTCCGACTAATGTTGTTGCCCGTTCTGAAAAATGTTTAAAATGCCGAAAAGCATAACTGAAACGGTGATGTATGTAACTGGATATGGCTTGCTAGGACAGCAGTCAACATCCGGATCCCATCAGGGTTCTCCCTGTCCGATGTTCTTTGTGGGCGTAAGACTTGTTCCCAATCTTACAGCTCTTTACAAAAATGAATCTTGGCTTAAACCTCCTTCACAATGCTATAAATTTTGTCGGATAAATAGTCATTATGCTGAGGCCAGCTGTACGAGGTCTTTAGGATAAGTTTTAGCCAATGAAACCCTTGCCCATACTGTTTAGCCTGCCGAACTTCAATCTTACTTTATTTTAAAGCCCAGATAGTGCTGTTTACACGCCAGGACTTACCCGACAGATTAGCTATTCCTGCTTCGTACAAATGGCGCCATTAAATTATGTTATCTATGGGTCACATGAAGGAACAGTATATGATGTATTAGCATATACCTCGCAGGTGAATAGGGTTTTTTGCACCATCTGGTTGGTTTCTCTGTCTCAGAATATCCTGCACAATTCACCTCTGAGCAAAACAAGATGGCGTCCAGTAGTGTTTATGTTACGGAAGAACTTTTTTAATAAACGAAGTCGCCGTGCCAGACAGTACCAGATAAGCAACGAAATTTGGCATGAAAGTATTCAAAGATATGTATTTCTTTTAGTTTTTAGTGACAAATGCACTAAAGATTTGTTTGAAAATGTTTTGTTTACAGATGAGTGGGCGACAAGCCGACGTTCCATAAAATTGTTTTAAAAGTTTGAAAAAAATATGCGAAAACAATTTTGCGGGGTATATGCGAAAACAATTTTTCACCTCAGTGTTGGTGAATTCACCTCCACTTTCGTGAATAATTGTTATTTATACCAGATCCATCAAAACCCGTGAAAGACCATTTCCAAGATTCTTTTTGCTTCTGCTTCAAAACAAATTCTGCTAAGCTCTGGTTAAAAAGTTGATTTAATTCACACGAAAAACGGTTTTGGTATAGTATGCTTTCATTTGGTATCGCTTCGAAGCGGACACAGGAGGCAATTAGGAAATTCCCTAATGTTGGTTATTTCGACATGAAATCGGGCATACCTTAACCTAGGAGGGACTGGGCTTGAGTACGCATAATTTGCAACCGGAAGAACAATTCACGTGTGAGATGACGATTTTCATAGTCACCCAACTCTCTTTTCCAGTTTCTTACTCACGCACACGTTTATGACGCACACTCGCATTAAACATTTTTTTTTTTCTCAAATAATTTTATCTTTGGAACACAAACTTCATTTAACGGTTTTGTTCAAAAAGTATATTAATATATGAATATTCAATAATACCTTGAATAACGTGCATATTCAGTTAAATTAACCCAGTATCAATGTGGAAAACGCAATCTAGAGATCCGAATTAAGAGAAGATACGACATGCTCTAGGCCTAGCAGCTTTGTAAAATCTGGATCGTCAGGGTTTGGAATAAATTCAGAATTATCATCTCGTTGGACAGGAGATTTTGCCGTAACTTCCTCGTTTTTCTTTGGAGCTAAGCAAGGTTTTACGGCACTAAAAACTTTTTTGTCTTCACGAACCTCTGGTTTTGTAACGGTTCCTGGATTTGATACGTAAAATACTACTTTTCCTGGGTCATTGTTTGCTGTTGAAAGGAAAACCTCTTGGGGCTTTGGAGTTGCACCTCGCTGTACTACATTGCAAAGTAAAATTTTGCCGCCAACAACGTCGTTCAGTTTAACACAAGGAGCCGCCACAGTCCCGCCAGCGTCGGGTTTAGGGAGAGAGTAAATAAGAAGTTTCTCATTTTGTTTTCCGCCAGAGTTATCTTGAGCAGGAACTAAAGGCAGTTTGGGAGCAAGGGCATGCAGCGGTCGTGATATGAGATTGTTGCTGGAATGGGCACATGTGACGACAGTACCAATTTGCTGAAGACCATGATCTGCATTCCTACCAGTGTAAGCACTCGCAGTAATGGTGTACACTTGGTTTGAAATATTTTCGAGAGCTTTGTTAGATGAAACATTCAAGACCGCACTGCAAACTTCTGGACCACTGGTTTTGAGGGTGGCACTTTTTGGCAGTGTGCTATTATGAGTAATGGCAACACTGGGGTTCCTGTCCCAGGAGGTATTTGTATTTGTACTTGAAACTTGGGGTGTATTGTTCAAAAGTGTGTTGGTGGGGATTTTTAGCGTTGCGAGGGGTTGCTTTGAATGGCTTGTATTTGGTGGGGTACTTGTGGTAAAAGAGTTTCCTTGAGTTACGATCGCACCAGAAGTCTTGCTTGGACAAGTATTTATGTTAGCAATGGGTGCCGGGCTTGGGTGATTATTAAGAGATTGGTTACTGTGGAATTCTAGAGTTCCGAGGACTTTCTTAGTTGTACTGCTGTTTACGGAGGGTGTGGTTCCTTGACTGAGAAATGTGGTACCTTGAGTAACAGCGACATCAGAATTCTTGTTGCCGTTTTCACTCGAGTTTGTGGTAGATCTTTGGTTTGGATGATTCTCTGAATCTTTGTTGCTAGCCATATCACTTGGTTGATTCAAACGAGGACTAGATGGTTTGTTCGTGGAAGCATTTGCCTTAGAGGCGCACAAATGATTAGAAGACTCCGAACTAAAAACATTTGCTGTTGCAGCGATGGGTTTGCAAACAGGAGGTACCCAGACATCACATTTGCCCGGTGCGTTACTTCCAGCTACCTCTCCAACAGTCTGAACAGATTTTGCGGTGGTTTCCTTAACTTGATTCTTCGATGAAGTCCCAGGTTCACGTTTATTGTCGACGGGAACGGCCAGTGTTCGAGTGTGCCCATCTATCACAGTCACATTTACTAAACGATATTTATCCGTTACACCTAAAGCATTTTGTTGCTTTAACACAGTTGCACCAGGTTTTCTTTTGGGTGGTGAACACGCAACTTGTCCATCAGTAGGACTAGCTAACACCTTGTAGGGTAACTCCAGCTCACTGTTCTTTCTTTTAAGGATGCTGGGTTGAGTTGACTGCCAGACTTTTGTATCAGGAACACTTCCCAATAGCTCCTTTTTTGGTTTTGGCTGGTCTTCTTTTGTTAGAGCCGGTTTGGGTGGAATAAACGCTCTACTGCCCGTCAATTTTGATGGCACACTCTCTGACTGTGCATCACTTTGGATCGACTGTTTTACCTTATCTAACTCCTTGCCACTTTTCTTTTTCAGTAACTTTATTCTAAGTTGCCTTTCGCCGGTATCTAACGCTCTGGGCGAAGGCGAATCAGGTATTTCACAATTTTTTTTGAAGCGGAGTTTTTCTAAGTCGTCTTCTTTTTGGCGTAGTAAATCCTTTAGACGGCGAATTCTGTCGTCTTGTTTTGTGACGAAGGGGAGTTCCTCCTTTTCTTCTCGAAGAGAATGATCAGGATTCGGAAAATCTTTCGAGTTCCCATTTTCGCGGCTTGATAAATGTTCTTCTCCAGAAATCGTGGCAGTTGTAAAACTGTCCTGCTTGTTCACCGAGCTGATCTCATTAATAAAATGGTCGCTTGAAGTACCTCCCTCGACTTGACTGGACGAGGACTTGTGTAGTTCCTTTAAGTTGTTGTCCACCGAATTGGGTGCATTAGATTGTTGAACTACCGACGGCTTGAGTTCTACCTTGAAATTGCTTTCCACCGCGGAGTTTTGAATAGGCTTTGGAAGGATAAAACGTTGATTCACATTTGCACTTGTTGCTTTAGGTGATTGGTAAGTATTCGTACGTGGTAAAATAGCATAGCCTTGATTCACCTGTTGACACTCGTTGGTTTGCAATACTGGTAAAATTCCTGTCTTACTGGCAGGAAAAGCACCATCAGCCCCACCGAAAGAATTAGTAGTCTGAAAATTTGGGGATGTTGTAGAGCTGGAAGTTCGGGATTTTTGTTTGTGGTCAGGTTGAAGTGTAGTGATGCTCTTGGTTATGGTAGCTGTAGAAGAACCAGGTGGTGGAGAGGACACCGTGATAACGCCATTGGTACATTGAACTACAAAAGGTAAGTAACTCACGTTTGAAGTTGCGGCATCATTCAAGTCCCTTCGATCAGACATTGCCCCGTTTCCAATACTAGTCCCAGTCTCGCCTGAGGGAAGCTGTTGTGATGTCACTTTGTCGGGAGAAACACCACCAAGATTGCAATTGTCCTGGAGTGGTTCAGTGCCGACACAGTCGGCTAACGAGTATACAGAGGTGATGAGAGGGAAACCTTCGTCTTTTTCCACCAACAACACACTTTCGTCGTAGCCAGGCGTCGTGGCCTGGCTTCTTTCATGCTTCACTTTTGGTTCCGTTGAGTCCTCGCTTGATCTCAACTTTCCCTCAAGGTCCCCGTGGATATTTGTGGTATTTGTTCCTTCAAGTTTCTTACGTTTCGTACAACGGCTGTTCATGAACTGTCGTCGTATTTTTTCTTTGACAACTGAGCTGATACTAAACTTTGACGACTTCATCATCTGAGGTAAGAATGACAAAAGTTAATACTATACACAGGGTTAACAGGGAACGGCATCACGGAAGCTAGGGGATTTAGTTACTTTAACGGGGGGTACTTCTTAGCAGTGGCGGACACTTCAGGAAATATTGGGGGGCGAGTGACGAAGGCACGAGCCTTCTAGGGGGGTCTGGGGGTATGCTCCCCCAGAAAATTAGAAATTTCGAATACCGTTTCTTGTTTGTTTTTAAACAGTGCCATTTTGTTCTGTTATGTGGATTGTTTGTTGTTGTCATTGTACTTCCTTTTCTTAAAATGAAGACCTCCTTGTGCTTCCCTTTTTCAAAATGAAAGCTTCAGCTGAAATTATTGGGGGGGGCGATCGCCCCCCTCGCCCCCCCTAGTGTCCGCCACTGCTTCTTAGTCGTTGTAAGAAAATAAGAGCCCAGCTCAATATCTTAAGTTGGAAACCCATGAATGAATGAGACAAACAGTAAGTTTGAATAAAATTTTACTAAAGTTTCGTTGCCACATGCAACATTTTCAAAGTGGATAAAATTACTTGAGTGATAACAGCTATATATCTGTTTACATGTGAATAATTAATTACTAGATAAACCAATAAGGACGAACCGACAAAGTTGCGAAGTGATATTTACTGTAGAAAAGCCTATTATACATGCACAGCTAAAATAAGGACAGTGGTATCGAAGGAATGTTTTCATTTAAAGAGAGTTTGGATTTAGAAATTAATAAGCTTTCCTGAATCACTAGTTCAAGGTTAGAACCGGAGCGGGCGGAAGAAATGATGGAGAAGTCGTTAGGAAAGATTGCGTGTTGAGTGTGATGAGTATGAGCGAGAATGATCGAGAGTGAATGTCTGGTTAGCTTTTTGCCGGTAGAGGGTAAAACTCCCATATGTTCTGAGATTCGGGTATGAAAATGTCGGCGAGTTTGGCCGAAATACAACGCTCCGCAGCATTGACACTTATACTGATAAACTATACGCGATCGCATTAACATGGGGATTCAATCTTTAAAGTGGAAGAAACTGGACAGTCGTCTACCTGGCCCGAAGATAAACCGTGTTATTTTAGCTGTGCATGTATAATAGGCTTTTCTACAGTAAATATCACTTCGTAATTTTGTCGGTTCATCCTTATTGGTTTATCTACTAATTAATTATTCACATGTAAACAGATACATAGCTGTTATCACTTCTGTAATTTTATCTACTCTGAAGATGTTGCATGTGGCAACGAAACTTTAGTAAAATTTTATTCAAACTTACTGTTTGTTTCATTCATTCATGGGTTTCCAACTTAAGATATTGAGCTGGGCTCTTTCCTTACTACGACTACGTTTTCCGCCCAGAAAATCTAAAGCTGTGGTGCTGCTTAGTTATTTCTTTTAGAAAAGGGTTCAAATAGAATATCGTTTACTAGGCATTTTCAATTCATAAACTTTTCTCATTCTCTCGTAAAAGAAAGGTAAGACATTGTAGGACACAAAAATTATCCCTACGGAACTAGCGGTTGTAGTACGGGAACTACACTTCACTTTACTTTGACTTTGGTGGCCAATATTCCATCATTTTTGGAACCAATGACCACGACTCAAAGTCTTAAAATAACTGAAAGATAGTGTCGTATTTTGAACCAGATCAGTAAATGGTTAGACTCTAAGGTCTTCTCATGACTTCAAATCGTAGTTTCTCGCGTTCCTTGTCAACTGGGGAATTTTCAGCACAGACTTTCTCCGGGTAAGTCTCTATCTGTGGCAACGCTGGATCTGCTGCCAAACGCAATACGCATGCGTACTTTTCTGAAGCTTCCATTTGCTTTTGTCAACTGATATTTTGCGTTTCGTATAAAAATTGTCTTTTTTGGAATCTGAGATGCCCAGGTCCTTTTCATCATTTAAGGGTCTGTTAACATGAAAACCGGTTCGAGAGGTTAAGTGGGATCTCGTCGTGAAAGTATCTTCCTCTTATTTATTACATCCCGTTTATATGGAGAAGGTATTGGCGGGACGTTTTTCGTCCCGTCCAGGCAAAGCGGAAAATTTTTCCCGATTGCATTTGCAATTATTCTGCCAGGTAAACTCGTCTTGAAAAACGTCCCGTCTCGCCTTCGAAATAAACAGCGCGTAAACCCGAGATAAAAACGTCCTGACGATCCCGTCCTGCCTTCCGTATAAACAGCTCCTTAATCCCAAAGCTTTGATGCGTATCAGAATCAAATTAAATTTCAAAGAAACAATTCCCAAAAGTAACCTCACATGGTCTGAAAGAAGCAGACAAACTGAAGACAGGAAAAGGTTCATTGTGTTCGTCAGAGAAGACTAAGGGTCTGTATACACGAATTCGGGTTCGTCACCAACTCGTGTCAGGACGCCAACCCGGGTTGTTAATAAATTTTGTTCACATGGGCCCAAGTTGCCAGCCATCCAAGGCTGGTTCACCCAATCCGGGACGATGGAGCAGTTGACTCAGGAGAACGATCATGCATTCTGGGTAAGGGAGTGAACCCGGGTTTATGCATCTACTACCACTTTACACGAACCCAAGCCATTTCAAGTCATGCTTACATAAAGAGTAAAATTTCACATCCACGCCAACCCGGGTCTACCAGGGTCACGCCAACGGGTAACCCGGCAAAGCTGGTTCACCCGGCTATCGTGTTAACATTTACAGGAGTTGATTGGCAGACGGGTTGATTCGGGTTGACCGCCAACCTGGGTTCGTGTAAACAAGTCCTAAAAACCAAATATTCGTCACTACTTTTTTGATGAGAAATGTGAAAACTACGAGTGGATAAAGTCAGAATAATATAGAATGCTATCAGCGTAGCCACGTACGGATAAGCACCTATCTTTTCCGTGGTTTTTCTCATAACAGGAAAAAACGTTCGACGGTTTTGGGTGCCAATAAAATACAACAGAGTTTCTTGCCTTATTTTTTTCTACGACCTTGACCGCAACGCATGCGCATGAGGTTTGTCAGTGGTGGTTATTATGCCATCAACACTCGTAAAAAAGTGTTTAAGTGTAAAGAGCACTTGTATCTAAGGGTGGTTTACTTGAGAAGATTCAAAGTAATGTCCCACAAGGCGAGTATTAAGGTGGTAAAAAATGACGTAATTCCGATTCTGTCTGCTAAAGGCTTAGAACTTTACGAAGAAAGGTTTCGCAACAGAATAATTCATTTTCATATTAGCAATGCTATTTTGAAATATGTCGGAGAGACTCATATCTAAGTACAGATTTTAAAATGAAGAAGGGGTCAAAGCAGTTTGTTGTGAACATGCGTAAGATTCACGTAGGAATATATGGAGTGTACGTCGGCTTAAAGATCAAAGAAATCAACGACCCTAATTAATGGTAATAGAATTTTTCAATGACGCTAGCAAGTTGAGCATTTTCTGAAGCGGAAGTCGCCGACCTTTGTTCGAAGCCAGTCGAAGCTTAACTCGTTCCTTCGTTCTTAAAGATTACAAGCATCTTGAGCCGGTCGAGCTGACAGTCACGTAATACTTTTATTACTCGAATAACAGTCAGAATATGGGATGTGAAAAGCAGTCGAGGTGAACCATAAGAGTTCGCAAACAGCAAAATGAAATCAGGCGACTAATCGGGTTGCAAATCAAGTCTGTGCCGTCGTACTGCGATCTTTGAAATGTAACTTCAACAATGTAAACAATGCACTAACAATTTTGACACTTGCTTTCTGTCTTACAAAGGAATGAGTATTAGCGTAAGTCAGTTATCAACTACGAAAATTTTGCCGGGTACTTCATCAAAGACCGAAATTAAGAAAAATAAATATATATACTACAGATGAATAATTTATAGATGTGTATTTCGACAGTCCATACAGGGAGTTCCTCTAGTATTTAAAAATACAGGCTGTTATAGATTTTACTATTATTATTATAGCATAAATCGTTCGGCTGCATAAGAGTCGGTATCATGTAGTTTGAACAACGAAAATCGACAACGATACAGGGTATCGAATAAATTGATGATCTAACTAGCTATATGGCGTATCGTATCGACTCGGTCGCTTTATGAGTATGTTTAACAACCACACTTACAATCCAGATAAGTTCCCTAATGCATAGTCGTGTTAGTACACAAGAAACGTGCATCACGATTTTGTTAAGCGAACAAACGGGACGAAATTCTAAAACATCTAATGTGAAGCTACAGCATTTTATTTCGGATTCGTGAATCTACGGCTTTAAGGTAAGATATTATTGAACGGATGTCGCCTGATGCAGTAATATCAAACGAGACAATCCAAGAGAATAAGAATACGACGTACGAACCTTTTACCTTTGTCTTCCACAAGCCCAAAAGGACGAACGAAAATCCTCGTTGGTCTCCCAAATGCAATTTTTTTCTTCTTAGCGACAACTAACTTTACATATGGCGGACAAATACGTCGTTAATAAGACATCGGATGCCTGGTTGAGAAGACCAATCATCTTGCTAGCTTGAAAGCTTTTCAACCAGTAGCATAATAGTAGAACTTGGAAGAATTTACTTCATATCAGACAGCAAACCAATAGTCTTTTTATTCGTCGAATACGTGCAACTAAAAGTGAAAATGAATATCACCAGAAATATATGTTGAATTCGAGTCGTGCTTGGGTAAATGTAATCCAGTGTTGCCATAATTGGTACCAGACACTGGATACATAACAAATAGGAGTGTATTCACTTAAGCACATGTTTGATCGAAACCTTAAACAAAAGAACCTGAACAAACACTCCATGCCATCAAAGTTCGTTTGTTCGAGCGCACACTGGCACTACACACATTGCCCGGTGAAAGTATTAAAAAAATCTTAGCGAGGGGCCGACGCACTATGACTGAATAATAAAACTTTATATTGTGGTCACTCATTTTAAGTAACGTCCGGTTCTATATCCAAGGGCGACAATCGCTTCCTAAAAGTGGGAGGGGGGGGGGGGACGGAGCCGGCCAAGTGATGTGGAAGCATTCCCTCTGAAAGTTGTATTTTTTTTAAATCTAATGTTTATTAAATGCCTTTTCCGGCATTCTGAGATTGTTTCTTTGGAACAACATTCATACCTTATTTTTCAATCGAAACGAAGCCATGCATTTCCTCCAAACAGCAATAAAGACGTTATAGTATGACTAAACAAAGTATTTCTGATTGTTTACAAAATGGCGTCCAAAGAAGAACGATCGGACTGTAAAATAATTTGGCAAATTTTCATAATTTGTCATGTATTCGAACCAACAATACCTAGGTAAGAATTGGGCTGAAAAAGGTTATATCGGAAAATCGTAAAGGTAAACATGGAGCCATCAGCGCCGAGGGAACAGAAATTAGGCTTCAGTTGTCATGAACTTTGCAAAAAGTGGGGGGGATAATTATATAGGTATCCCCCTCTGTCCAAAAAGTGGGGGGATATGTCCCCCGATCCCCCCCCCAGGATTTACGTCCTTGTCCATATCGTTGACTTCTTGTTTGTCGTCTTTTGAGCGACGTTATTTTTTATCCCATACCATTCGTTACACATCTCGTATTACTTTTGACTTCTGTTAAAGCTTATTCCGCGGCCGTCCTCAGATTTTCAATAGCAACGGTAAACATAAGTTGGATGTCCAATCATAACATATTTTCTGGCATCGTCAGACATCGTGGCATCGTGGTACGTGAGAAAGATTATAATTCGAACGACTCAGTTACAGTCACATCGGTGCGCCCTAAACAATCAAGACTACCGATCTCAAGGTGTCAATTTAAACGGTTAACTTTGGCGCTGAAAGCTTAATTGACATTCTTTACTTTTTGTCGATGCAGTGATTTTTTCCCGGTCAACTTTTCCTATGCGTATATGTTGTCAAAAAATTCGAGTTGGTGGACCAATGTTCTTGTATCTCAAAAGAATGAAACAACTCCAAATTTTGCAATCAATCAATCAATCCAAGGAGTCAATCCGAGGAGGTATTAGAGTGACCAAAACCTTGTTATCCAACACGCAGATCAACCACTATACCAACCGGATTCGGGTTAGGTTTAGATTTAAGGTCAGGGTGAGGATCTGGGTTCAAGTTTGAGATCCTTGTGGTTGATTTTCAAAGTTGAAATCTCCATATCTCCCTCAGTTATTCCTCGTCTGGACGGGTTTTCGCAACGTGAAATCTTGGCAAGATGGCGTACAACGAAGCCAACATTTTAAAAGTAGATTGAGGCATAAGCGTAGGAAGCAGGGTGGCGGGTGGCTGGCGCCCCCTAATAATTCGGTGGCCAGATAAGGTTATCACTAGGTTATCAGGTTATAGGTTATCACTTAATTCAATAGCATTTTGAATAATATTTTCTAACCCTTAAAATTGTCAAAAATCTCTCCCAAAATACGGGAAATGGCTTTTCTGAGACTGTAGAATTTCAAAATATTCCGGGGGGCATGCTCCCGGACCCCATAGCTGAAACGGCTCGCGCCTTCGGCTCTAGCAACCCTGACTCCCCAATAGTCTATTAATTTTGGTGCCCCTCTATGAAAAACATCTTCCTATGCCGCTGTGGGGAGACGTTTTATGGAACATGAACTAAGTGATGATTAGTTGGTTGTTTCGAATCAAGCATTTCTTCGTAGCCTGCTGCAAACAGGATTCAAATTCATGGCCTGAGCCACAGAAGCACGCTGTGCAACATCGGAAGCAACAGTCCTGCTATAGAAGACAGCAACTACGATACGTCAGAAGTTCTGTATATCTTAACATTACATATGAAATCAGTCGCTGCGGCAGTAGGTAGGTGCCTGACGAGGCCACACAATGCCAGGAACTCGTCGGTAAATAACTTCAAATTCTTTCACAGTCGCAATTGAAGCATCAACGCGTACTTTATTCTTGAGAAGAATCCTTCGATTTATCATCAAGCAAGTCTTTGATTATAAATTAACTTCATAATCAAGATTCAGAAATTTGGCCTTGTGCCAAGGGACTCAACTTATCTTTGTTAAGATCAAATTGGTCGTTTGCGTTGCTTAAAACGTGGTCACGCTTAAACTTGCCGACGCCAAATTAATAACATTCTTTCGCGAGGAGACAGAATGGTCCAGAATGCTCTTCAAATCGTCGAATATTCGCCGTGTAATGACTGTCAAATAAACACGTGTTCACTGTTTTCTATTTTTATGAAAGGAGAGCTCTTCTTTTAAGTCTAGAAAAATGGTTCGATAGCACTTCACTTACTATTTGTCACAGTTCGACTAAATGTAGATTGCTCGTTTCTCAAGTCAGTTAAAGACACGTCTTGTTCTTTTGCGTTAACAAAGTAATGTACTCAGGTGTTTGAGGGAGGTTTCAAATGCCTTACTGAGTCTTTTGAATGTATTACCGTACTTACTCGAACATGCGCCGTCCTCGAATGAGCGCCACACATAAGACCGAAATTATTAAAGTAAGCGCCGCACTCAAGAAGAATACAACGCTTATTCTCAATGATGTCGAAGAAGCTAGTCCAGCGATGCAGGTACTTGATCTCGATCATATTTAAATCCGATCGTGGAGAAAATAGTGACATAAATAGTGACGATACTTTAGCGTGCGTTTCGTTTTTCTTGTTCGGGTTGTTTTTGTTACTGGAAATAAAAAGTAGTTATGTTTTATCCAGAATCGTTTCTTTCAATTAGTTTTAATAAGCGCCGCGACCTTTATTCGAGTAAATACGATACCAGAAGACTGGCAAAAATACGTGGTTGTTAGGGGGATGCAAGGACAACGTTATCCACGAAGACACTGAAGTTTTATCATTTAAGGATGTTGACGCGAAAGCAACCTTTTCTCCTTCATGGTTTGTGGACCTTAAGAACCGGTCGGACCAGGGATCGAACCGGTCGGACCAGGGATCGAACCTGGGTCTCCCAGCCCGCCGTTAAATGTGGTAAAGTGAGGCTCTAATTTCAGTGGGGACTTCATAATTTTCAAATTTAGCTCTCAGTTATTTTAGAAAACCAGACTACTGCACATAGTCTGCGATAAACCAAAGTTTTTCAGGAGGGAAATAATTTTCTGTAAGTCAAACCATTTGTTAGAGCGTCAGCTCAGAAACTTATATTGGAAATGAATTTTGAAACCTTAATCTCAACGCCTTTCTGGTCGTGTACTTCGAGTGTATACAATAGTTCAGCTATAGCGCTAAGAAGTCGAAAGTATGGAACAATTTCAGCCCGCCTAACTGGGGTGAAATTTCATAGGCCTAGCCCGGTAGAGGCGCGGCCAGAGTAAAACAAGTGGCGGGGGAGTTCGAGGCCTATGTAGTCAAAGACACACAAAGTAGCACTAAAAACATATCAGTTACATCTGTCAGGTTCATGGAACGAAAATTAACCTCTGGAAAACGTAAAATAATAAACTACTACATCGAAATGAAAATGTTTTTACTTTTAATATTTCAAGTAGAAGAAAAACTCAAAAATGCCAACGAGTTGACACAAGTATAAATTGAAGACACCATCATGAACACAAAAAATTGCCCTTGTGACGTTGAATTACTCTCAACTAACGTATGACAAGAATCCTAAGACAACGACAGCCATAAGATCAAAATGCAGCGAGACTAGTGAACGAGACGAACAATCAAACAAACAAAAACATAATAACTTAAGGCGTCAAGTATGTCACAAAAAAATTGGACCGACATCTCTAAGTAAAGAAATTATTTAGTTAAATGTATGTTTGTCTTTTTGACTTGCCTTTCGTAAACTGCAAAAGTCCTCAATCCAGTATTTGCATGAAAATGGCGGATGCCGTTTTGAACTTGTCCAAAAATGGTTTATGATGTCCAGCGCCCAATACTCTGTCGTTCTGCAAAAGAATTTCGCATAGAGTTGGGAAAATTACTCACTAAAACCTTCAGAAACTTCGAAAATCCCCCGAAAAACCGTTGAACGTCGAGTTTTCTTTTTTTGATTTCTAAACCTCGATTTGATGAAGATGGCGAATCAAACTCGTGACCAAACCGGATGCAAAATTTATCGGTTGTGGTTCCGGTTCAGCTGTTTAAGTCAACAAACTGTTGACAGAAATGTTCGAAACCGTTTTCTTGTCATCGTCGAGTATAAAATACTGTTGACTCAATGACAGAGAAATTCCTCACCTTCAACATTTTTTATGCCATCAATGAATGTTCAAATGTCGATTCAAAATCACAAGATATATATCAGTCGTAAAGAATAAAACACAGACCGAAAATTGTCATCTTGTGACTTGATATTCAAGTTGGAACAAGAAGCAGACAAGTTGAAAACGGTAATATTTCGGCTCTATTTCAGAGTCATCATCAGACCAAAATGTTTACAAAGCTCACTACGTTACATATATATATATATACATATATATATATATATATATATATATATATATATATGTAAATACAAGGATGATGTCATCGGTTATTAACAACGAAATTAACATAGTCGGTTATTAACACATGTGAAATTGACAGCTAGACGAGAGAAAAGCCAGACAATTGTCGAGTGGCTGAGAAATATGGAAATGTCGGATCAGACGAAAAGTGAAAGTTCTTTGCTGACCTTTAGGCCACTGTTCATTCTCGGCTTATTAAGTTTGATTAAGAGAGCTTCTGAAATAAGTAATAGGTTCGAACTACTGAATTTACAAGAATGAATTATCTTACAGTTATTAAAGATAAAATTATTGAGATATGATTGGGAAGGCGGCCTTCTGCCTTCCCAATCATATCTCTTAATCAAACTTAATAAGCCGAGAATGAACAGTGGCCTAAAGGCCAGCAAAGAACTTTCACTTTTTGTCTGATCCGACATTTCCATATTTCTCAGCCACTCGACAATTGTCTGGCTTTTCTCTCGTCTAGCTGTCAATCTCACATGTGTTAATAACCGACTATGTTAATTTCGTTGTTAATAACCGATGACATCACCCTTGTAATTACATATGTATATATATGTAACGTAGTGAGCTTTGTAAACATTTTGGTCTGATGATGACTCTGAAATAGAGCCGAAATATTACCGTTTTCAATTTGTCTGCTTCTTGTTCCAACTTGAATATCAAGTCACAAGATGACAATTTTCGGTCTGTGTTTTATTCTTTACTTTTTCAAATTGTCCTCTGGTTGTGGTTTATAACAGTCGTAAAATGTTAATTTATCTGGAGCATTTTTGGTAAAGAGATGACTTCTCGTAAATAAAACGTTATAACACCTCAAACCATTTCACGTTCTATGGAGAAATTCCTTCCCCCACGATTTTTCCGACGTAGTTTCTGTGCTGTTTGTGTTTATGCCGTCAAGATACGAACGTGGAGGAGATGCTGACGAATTAACGAAGTTAAGGCGGCCCATTACGACGTTTGTTTGCCATATTGGAATTCATCGCAGAAGACGAACGAAGATGAGATCAGTGAGAAAGACCGACCGGTACCTGTCGACTGGACGTTCCTTATCGAAAATTTAGCTTTGTAATTATCGTGGTTTTTTGAATTTACTTCTTACAGTAGTTGTTGTGTTTGAACTGACCGTTGAAATCGTTGTTATGGACTGAACCGCGAAAACTGAAGTTAACAAGGTAACCATCTACACTGTCGAAACGGCAAAGGACATTGGAGCTTTTCAGGTACGTTTTATGTAGGAGTTATACGCCATATTTAAAATGGAAGACAACAAAACACGACAATTGGAGCGGATTAGTTGTTTAGTTTAACCATATTTTGCTTCTTAAACTTCCTAGGCCTGTTTCAGCATATGTCGACGACCCTTACTATTGACATACCTCTGAAGGTACGTAAACTTGGGTCAACTTCGGCAGCATGTCAGTGGTGCAATCACATGGAAATTTACGTCATAATTAAAATTCTAACTGAGAATTGCAAATTTGTCGCCTTATCGCTAGCATTCCTGCAAACTAGACTCGAGTTCACCAGCATGTCGGTGGTAAGGGTCACTGGAATATAGGTCAGGCCAAACAGTATAAAACGTTACAATTCTCGAAAATACAGCGTAACTTTGAAGACCACCAACTCATTTTCCTTCTTTGTTATCTAATGGATAAGATCCAACAAATCTATAAACAGACTGTTCTCACTGTAGCCGGAGAACTTCATTCACGATCGTGTGGAAGGTTTAGACCCTTTCATGCATATCGTGCAGCAACAAATTAAATTACAACAACGCTAAAAAATAATTCTATTTATGTAAAAGCTTGCCAAAGAGCAGCTGTGGTATGCAGTTACCTATTTAATTACTTCTCATTGCCCACTGAAACCTTATTAAGTAATTCTGCTGTAATTAAAAAGAGTTAAAATAGGGTGACATTCGTTGAGCAATGATGATGAATCGATGAGATATACACCCGGCAAGTTGCTTTAAATTACTTTCGATGTATTCATTGACTTCAAAGTCCGAAATTTACCGTCGTCCAGTCGTCAGAAACGACCAGAATTCAGCACTGACGACCAAGTCCCAGAAAATGGTTGCCCATTGGTAGCGGTGTAACGATTAATCGAATTCTTGGTTAATCGCGATTATGACCATTCGGTTCGATTCACGATTCTTTGGTTCCACATTTCGATTTCCGTTCGATTTGAATTGCTCCAGGCTGCCCTTGAAAGGTGTCTTTAAAGCATTAAATACAAATAAAGACACTTGGTGTTCAAATTTTTAGCGGTCGTTTATTCAAATGAGTTCTTATTTAATGACATCAGAACTCAGAAACCTTTAAAATCGGTGTTTTTGATTGAGGAACTAACGAGTTTGCACACCGTAGTAAGTTCGTACGCCATTTTGTGTTACCTGGTAAAAATGCTGCTCTTCTACCCCCCCCCCCCCCGTTGAGAATTTCTAAATAAGGCAATTCATGCGCGACAACAAGGACACTGCAGACAAGTTCTATGTTCTTTTATTAATGTTCCTGTTAATTATTTTAATTTCAAGTTAAGCATATTTGAGTTTTGGATCCTATTAAAGGAGTTCTTGTTGAACCCGATGCTGTTAAATTATGTATAATAAGAAGTTAGAAACATTTGCTTAACCGAATCGAAATATTCGAAATCGAAAGGCAATAATCGAAGTCGAATCGAATCGAAAGGTATATGAATCGTTACACCCCTACAGGGGCCGCGGAGGCGGGAGGGCTGGGGGGGCTTTAGCCCCCCACTTTTTTGAAAAGAAATTAAATATTCCAGTATCGCTTTGAAAAACGTCTTAACCATGGTGAATGGTTATACAAGACAGTTCTGAGAAGAACTAGAGGAACCAACGCACACAGAGAGAAAGTAAATATTAAAAAGAAGCACTTTGCATTTCGGCAGACCACTCTTCAGGTGCAAACGTCTGCTAACTGTTGAGAAATGAGTCATCAGCTTATATTTATACCTGATGTAAAGGCAATGATGTCTTCCCACGTAGGAGGGATTAAACATCAAAATAACGCAAATATACATGAATTCCATAATCTTTACAAAGAATGCTGAGCAGCACTTTGCCAGGATGCTAAATTTGGAGTGTGATTAGTTATTGGCACATCTGTTTGACAACAAGTGTCGACCGATTGCCGAGTTACAATTAATCGTTTGAGCAGAGGTACATTGCCTTTTCGGTTGGTTTCTTAATCGTACGTTCTTGTTTCGTATAACACTTGGTGCATGTTGCTTGATCCTTTCACTTAACCGTTGAGTTGTTCTACCTACATAGCGAGAATCACACTCGCATTTTAGTTTATGATTTTAAAAATGGGATAAATATATCCCATATTTGAGTGACCAGATGATAGTAAATGAGTTGTTCCTGTTAATACAACCAGTGTTTTGTGATTTCTGAGTAATCATTAAAATAAGAAGTGTTCACGACCGTCTCAGAAATATTGAATATAATTTTTTCAGGGGGTCATGCTATCGCCTCCTGTCAGCCCCCCACTCAAAATGTCGTTCCGCGACCCCTGCCCTACCCGTTGGATGACCATATTTCAAGCTGCCAACCTCTTGGAGAACTGATATTATCATAAGAACCAATAAATCATAACCTCACTTCGAGATATATGCAAGAGAAAAGGTTCAACTATACAACCAGCCCATTTGTTATTAAATGATTTGTACACACCGCTCCTAATATGTTCGTATTCTCAGCCATCTTGTTTTGCGTTTTACCGTTGAGCAATCACACCCAAACTTGGTGACTAGTTTTCATCTTGGACGCCTAGATCAGAAATTTTTCTTAAATCACAATCTTTCCTCTAAAAGTTCCTGATATTAAAATGGCGGTGCTTGATGTCGACATGGCAGACTGTTGCCTGATAGCGGAACCAAAAGTGTTTTAGTGGACCCAAGTACTTCTCTGAGTTTACAAATTTTACGATTTTTCTTCATCTCGCAAAATATCATATAATTATTATTATTGCTGTCACGATACAGTTAATGCATTCGTTTCACCCTGTTAATGTGCTCATCAATGGAACAAAAAATCGAATATTTCACATGCGTTTTAACAGTTAGTTGGCATAAAGCTACTCTGAACTGAACAATCTGTACTATTTTGTTGGTTTGACAATGACTTTGTAATAGATTCGAAATATCCCCGCAACTTTGTCACTGTCTTGTCCTGTTCATAACTTTAATATAAAGCTAACAAGACGACGCTTTTCGGATTATGTTTTATTCTTTACTTTTTGAAATTGTCGGCTGGTTATGGTTTTTGTTTTAACACTGTGCGAGTAAACTCGAAGTGGACATTGAGATTTGAAATATATTTGCAGTTTTCCTAGTACACAAACACGGTCAACTCTTGCCTTGCGGACACCCCGCTATTACGCAGTGGCGTAACAGACTATGGTCTGGGTTAGAGCAACTCCTAAGGGCCCCCGACCTCTAAGGGGGCCCCGATGAAACTGTAAAGACAATTGAGATTAAAGTCTTGAAATATATGTCTATACTAAGTGGGGTGACGAGGGCCCATGAACGAAAATCTCCTAAGGGACCCCAGTAGTTCCGTTACGCCACTACTATTACGGACAGGATGCAGCTCTCCGTCGAAAACTACATAGGTTTTAATGAGGCAGCTCTCGCTACGGCACGCTACACTTTCACCTCTGTTGAAAATATAACCTTGTCCTCATTTGCTTCACTCAACTACATTTTTATTGTGATTCATTTTGCGTTGAAACTCCGAAATGGCTTGTTATAATGACCTGTGAATCCAAAGACCTTGCGAGGCCTGATTCGACCTCAAAAACCCTTAGAAAATGCATTTCATAGTAGATCCTCTCATAAGTCAAGAGTTTAACTGACAGCAATTTATGCTGATGGACGTTTATAAAGTGATCTATAGGCTGTCACGTACAGCTAACACACATCAGGATGGTTATGCAACTTAAGTAACCAATCAGCCTATAAATTTACCTGGAAGCATCGCTAGCTATCATCATTAAATGTAAGAACCCCAACCCTTGAAACTCCCAAAGTTTCAGGTCGGCAAGAAATTGCCGGCCTAAAAACGATAATTCTCAATCTAGGTCGGCAAAAATTTTCGAAACAAATAGGCAATTTCCAAATGAAAATTTGATTTTATTCCGTACTTCAAGTACGTATTTATTAATATGAACAGCAATCAATGGCGAACAAAACAGCTAACAAAACGCAGAAACAATCAATTAAACGATCGACTCCAGTCGAACAGTGCTTGTTGTGACACACGGTACTTTATTACCATATTTGTGTTAAATACTGAAGCTTGACGATTTTAACATGTTTGTTTACTTTTTAAAATTTCAAGTGTCTCCTTTTAACAAGAAACTGCAATGTTTACACAAGGAATGAACAATGTTTGTAGCAAAATACGAACACGTTTTGTTCACGTGCTCACTAGGTTTTTGTATGTTTTAGGATGTTAGGCTTGTAAGAGTTTTGTTTTTTGCAAAATAGAATCAAAGATATAAGTAAATTGTCGTATTTTGCCTCAGACATGTCCGTATTTGGCTAAAAAAGTTGTAAGATCTGTCTCGTAGACGTTGAAGTTTTACTGATCAAAGTTAATGGTTGTTGCTAATTCAAATTGATGAATTTGATACTCGCAAAGCGTATCAGTTGAACTTTTCCTTCTTGTTATTACAGTGTTTCTACCTCGTTTGAAGAGAGATTGAAGTAAATATATCTAACTTTATTGTGTCTCATAGCCGATCAACGGGATAGCGATTTTGGTCCACCCGTTTCACCCGTTCCAAAACGCTAGCTTCAGTTCTGAATTTTAGAATAATGCTTTGAAGCGTGGCCAGATTGTAATCTGAGCAACCACGTCCTAAAAACTTTTCCTCCAAAAGTCGGGGAGTTTGTCAAAGTTTTAGGTTATTTCAGAGTCATCCTCAGGGTATTATGAAACGAAAACTTCACAATTTGGTTAATTGTGAAGTTTATTGTGTTAGGTTATGTGTGATTAGGATTACGGTTAGGTTTAGGATTAGGTTGAGGTAATGTTGCTCAGATTCCGTTAAAATATTGACCAGAGATTTACCAGGCGGAAATCGTAGTCTTAGGACGAGTATTAAGGTCCAGCTCAAGATTCTAATATGAATAGCCATGACGGGATGAATATAAAAGTTTTACTGACGTTTCGTTGCTGACGCACAACATTTTCAAAGTGAAATGCATGATGGATAAGGTAAGGATATTGAAATAATATTTACAAGGTGTTGAAAAATGATTAGCCAAAATGATTAGAAGAAGAGCGGAAGGAGAGAAGACTAATTAAAATAAGGCAAGCGGAACAGATCTGATGTTTTCATTAAGGACAGGCTTGAATTTGCCGATGAGTAAACTCATCGACAAACGATCTACTCGTTTGTCGCACTTCAAAGTCATCTTGAATATAAAGATGAAATTCGTACAGTTGATTTATATCTTTGAGTTGATCAACTATGGTTATCAATGCTGACAACTCGATCTCGTTATTCTTGGCGTAAAAGTTGAACCTGTCCATCTTCTTACTACAGTGTTTCTGCTTCGTTTTAAGAAAGATTGTAAAGCTTGACTGAAGTCTTGTTTGTAGTAGGTGTACAACATGGGGTTGAATAAAGACGGCGAAAAAACAACTACATGAAAAATATTCTTTATATTAGGGTCCAGATTTCGAAACGACACATCCAAGTAGAACAAAAATATTCCAACGTACCATATCATCCAGCTGAGCACAAATGTACCAAGCATTAGCGAAATTGCGATTACTGCCTTTTTGTTGTTCGTTAAAATACGTTTCGATATGTCACGGTCTGTGCTGGAGCTATTTATCTTTCCCATGCAATCTAGCTGCGATTGCTTGAACTTTCTGATGAACTCCGACGAATGCGAGATAGTTTTAAACATGCTGATATGGGCGAAAATCATCAAGCCCAGAGGCAAGATGAAAAATACAAGAAATATGACCTTGAAGTAGATCAGATCATTTCGTACTGTAGTTTCGCGGTTTCCTTCGACGAGCCATACAAGTGGTGACAGAGACGACGCGAGCGATACTCCCCAAATACAGGAACTCACAAATCGTAGATGTTTCTTTCGAATACCTCCATTGTAGTGGAAAGGATATATAATGCTCAAATACCTTTCGAACGTTATCGCGAAAATGTGGAGGACGGTAGAAATGGCAAAAAAACGGAACAAAATCGCGGACGACAGGCAAACTTTCACGTTTCCACGGTTTTGGAAACACCTAAGGGTGACAGGTAGCACGATGAACCCTGCGCATAAGTCGGACTGGGCTAAGCTTGCTAGCAAGAAATTCTTCTTTGATCTGAGACTAGAGTTTAGAAAGTACAGACCCAATACTGTAGCGTTGCTGAGAACGATTACAACTGATAAGGCTATCAAAAGAACGGTGTAAGACGAAGAAAAGCTGAAGTCACTGGTAATGAATGGCTCGTTGCTAACGTTTGTCAATAGCTCCGTTGAGTAGTTCAGTATGGGCATCTTCGGTTACGCAAATTCAACAAGTAATGGGTTCAAGCTTTCCTGTTCTTTGTATGATGTGATCGTCTTTTATAGCGATCACTTGTTGTATGATTAATGAGGCTCATAGTTCATTTTAGTGTTTTAATTAGTGAAACGAACCGCGTATTACAGCTGTGCGACCAAAATTTTATTGTTTTTGGTGGGATGAGTTTCTGAACTATTTCATCTTGACATTTTGTCTGATATTAACTTGACAAGTTCTTCTGTCGGTTCATCGTATGCACGCAACCATCCAAAACTGGTAAAAAATCAGCCGTTTTTAAAATCATAATGCAAGCAGCAATACAATTCACTCTTCCCTGCACGTACGAAAAAGTAATAGAAAAATAAAATTGTTTGGAAAAATTTTATTACACATGTAGCGATAAACATGTAGCTCTTATCACCGAGTCCATGAATAAAAAGT
The DNA here is from genome assembly GCA_030142905.1 of Heliopora coerulea. NCBI lineage: Eukaryota > Metazoa > Cnidaria > Anthozoa > Scleralcyonacea > Helioporidae > Heliopora > Heliopora coerulea. The sequence goes on from JASJOG010000144.1 coordinate 59,976, forward strand.
AAACACCGAGTCCATGAATACATTCTACCACCAATCGATGCGTGTCTCGCTCATTTTTTCATTAATGGCGTAGTTCAAAAAAAGCAAACATGGTCATAAATGTTTGTCAAAGAAACAAAGAAAAAAGAACGATATGCTGCTGGCAAGATTATTGGAGAACCCAGTAAACCGTTTTGAAATTTCATTTCAACAAGGTAACTGTATACAATATTTGAACGTGAGATGTGAGATTGTATAATATCATAAACTACAACAATCTGGTGTACATTTATGTCGGCGATGGTTGAAGAGCAGCGGAACAAGGAATTATTATATTCTCCACTCATAATTTGTAAAGTTTAACCGCATCAAGATGTTTATAAAGTTATATTGAGAATTATTGTTGATAACGCCTGTCCCAATTCCCTTGGGAATAATAAGCGTCAACACTGTATTGATGTTAATAATATTTAAGCAGAAAGGCAGTGGAACAGATAACGCCTGTCTCTTTATTATTCATTAAAGATTATTTTTGTTGATAAACTGATTACGTAAGTAAATTGCTCTTCCGGAAGATGACCATCCTTAAACCATAAACCACCGTGAGCAGATTGGTTTTTGTTTTCAACTCATGGCAGGATTAAGGCTGATGAATGACATACAAAGACTAGGAAGCCAACCTTAAGCATATGGAACACTGGCTGCCTAGGTTAATAGAAAAATTGTGTTCTCTTTCAAACACTTCTCATCGCCTCAGCGGTAGCAACTGACCTATTGTTGTCGGGATTGACGAAAATCGAGTTTATAACATTTTGTATATATATTATAGAGTGGGGAATGTTGATTGCATTTGCGTCACTGCAAGATATGCATCAAAATGAATTAGTATTGCTAGGAGCGTAATATGTCAGCAGATTCGATAATTATATTTTGTTCAAAGAATTTTCCAAAATTCTCCAAGTCTTGCCAAGCATTCATTGTCTCACTTAAACATGCCGTAATCATCGTTTGCCACATTTTTGGGATATAGAGTTCAAAACTCACAATGTAACTTTCTTGTGATATAGGGTTAACCTCATAATTTCCCATCAGGAGATTTGTATCTCGAGAAAATAAATGTTATGGTATGGTTCTTGGCTGTAGTTCTCGTATTTAAAAATCTCCGCTTCAATCGATGAAGTAGGCATTTAATAATCACTGATGAACCTCATGACGAAAGACTGCTATATTTGTGTTGTGCAAACAAAAATCCCTCGAAATATGTCATGAGGTTGACAAGACTGGATGTCCACATGCAAAATTATTGCAGCGCGGATCAGTTACCAAACCTGTCGTGGGTACCTTGCAACCAGAATTAAAAGTTAAAATGCGCAATTTGTTCATCAAGAGGCTCAACTCTTTCCCGCCGGATAAATTTTACTCTGGCTATGACGGCAGACGATTTTACTCGTCAAAAGGAGAGCTCCCGCACTCAAAGTGTTAAACACTGTTCTGCAGTACCCTGCTCACAATATTGTGTTGCACTCCGTGAATAATGATGCTGATGTTGTTCTACCATAATAACAATGTTGTTTGAACATTGTTCAGCCATGATTAGCCAAACATGATGCAACTTGTGAACAAAGACGAACAATCCTGTCAATAAATGGGCTGCTGCGAGCACAGTGGTAGTACACGTGTCTCTCACCACTGTGACTAGGGTTCAAGTCCGGCTCCGTGCAGTTATCTGATTAAAGGCTCGCCCCACACATTTGAGCTGTTAAAAATGCCATAGTTCTTTGATTTGACGATAGTCCATGGGATAACTCAGCGGAGAATCTCCACTGCTCTGTGTGGTAGAGGCTATATTGCTAATGAGACTTTTCTTGATTTTAAAACATTATTTCGAATTGCTTACATCGTATGTACAGTAGATGCTTCTAAAAATCGTAAAAATTGTACACGCCAATGAAGATGACAAAACTACCTGTCAATTTAAAACACCGGTTGTTCATCCTTCATATTATTCCTGGTTCATAACTGGCGACTCAGTCACGAAGATAAACAACGCGACTCGCTTAAAGCGTTTCGGACTTTGGCATGGCCTGGCATGCAGTGTTTGGTATCGATAACACTTGAAACTCGTGTTAAAAGATATCATTTAGGACCATAGAATCTGATTAAAGTTGTAAAATAAAGTAGTACTTGCTTAGACGGTATAAGGAATTTCTGCAGATGGACAACCTACTCTCTAAAAAGCTTGACGTTTCAACAGAAGTACCAACATAGCCATCTCAAAACCTTGGTATCACTTAGTTTGAGCCCCCTTTTCGCAAATCCTAGGTCCGCCACTGTTAATCATAGCTCAGTACCCCACACCTCATTGCCAAATTCATCTAAAAAATTTTTCTTAGCATTTATAAAATTCAAGACTAGATTTTCACAACAAATATTGGTTGCAATAAACATGGAAGAGCTTTTTTATTAATACATTTTTTTCATTATGGTTTAATTTGTTTGTTGATAAGCTTCGTTGAACGAGGGTTATGCCCGAACTACTTCCGAAAAAGCGTGCGTAGGCAGTCTCAACAGGAAGTCGGGAACTGTTGTAGACTATTTACACTATTAGAGTGAAGTCCTGCTGTTGACGAAAACAACATAACATTTTGAAAATTCTCGCTAAGGATGTGTTCTTTTGCAACTACTTTCGAATAAAAGTGCTCGGAATGTGCGGTAATCTTACACTTTGGGACTTATTCTTGTTTAAATATATAGGAGATAGCATTCTGGCTATTCTGCTCGGGAAGACGTTAACATTCAACAGTTAACAGTAATCTGCCATGTTCAACAAACCACAAACTTTAAATATGGCGGATCCGACATCAGTACATCGTATCACAGTCGACTTTCTTGAACGATGTAGTCTTCTGTGCAAGGCTACCTCGCCCTCAACGTTGTCATTGTGTTTCATTAAAAAAGCATCCAATCAACCAAGCAAATTTTACGTACATACACTCCGTACAAGTAGTTTTCATGCCCACAAAGGGCTTTCTTTTATGGTTTTAGAGTAGTTAACTGGAACCACACTGGTGTTATAGTTAAGTAAATGTGATTACCCAATGGCTGGGAATGAAAACGCTAATAATGGAATACGCTTGTAGCCGCACGCCATAAATTACGTGGGATAGCTACGTTAGTGGTATGCTACGTGACGTCGGATAAGAATGAATTTTCGGTTTAATAGTGGATAATGGGGCTTATATTGGTGTTGTAAAGGTATGGTGGTAATTGTCTAACGTTGGTGGTAATTGTCTAAAATGTTAGCAGTTCCCTAAACCATTTGGCTTCCACACATTATTCAACCCTGCCGTCACAGCATTCTGCTTTAACATCATTCAACAAGCTGTCATTGATAAATACAAATATCTTCAAGCTTCCTTAAAGAAAAATAGCAAAAGGAACTTTAAGTCTTTACATTTTCTTCTAAAATAAAAAGAATATCAAAGCCGCCTATATTCTATACAATGTTGCTAGTCAAAATCATGTGAACTTTTGAATGGTCTTCAACATTAGCAGAATTAATACTAAAGCTTTTTGTTCAGTTTTTTTCTTAAACTGTTTGAACTACTTCCAAGGTGTTGAAAAAGGGTTTTATTATACAAGAGCATAAACAACGCAAAAGCAAATAGTGAAATGCAAGCTAGGCTTAGTTTAACACCTATCATATAGTTTATTTCAAATATGTAATGTCTATAGGCCTGTTAGACACAGTGTTGAGGGTACTGCGTCACTATAATTGCATTAATTCTTTAACAACCATTGAAGCCACTATTGCAGTATTGTTTGCTGGTCCAAGCAGGCACGTGTTGACGTGGGGTATGTGTAGCGGCTTGCCGCACGTGACGAAAATTTTACTCGAAAAAAAAAATACACGAATTTTAAAAATTGCCTGAAATTTTCAAAATTGCCACAATATTATTGAGGGAGGGTATATTTCTTGACAGAATTTCGAAACCAGTTGGCAGATTTTCAGTCGGCAGATGCTCAGTCACAGTCGGTAGAAAAATTTTGCCTTGGCCCCAGTGAGCAACAAGCTAAATACGCGCCTGAGTCCAAGGATTTATACTGGTTTTCGTTAAGATACAACGATACACAGGCGTTACTGGAACTTCGCTACACAACGTTAAATTCCAACATAGCTACAACGTGGCTACTACGTTTATCACACCAACGATTCTGATGTAAAAGAAAAACACGTTTTGGTAAAGTTGCTTGAAAGTTAGGTCAGACCTAACCAAAGCACAATCTATAACCAATATTATGATTACGTTGTGCGCTAGCTGGGTTGTGAATAACTCAAAAAGATAAAATAGTAACTTATATTTTATTTATGTTTGACTATATTTAGCTCTGATAACACTGGTTAGCCACACACTGACCAGTAAATAATGTTAAATATTATATAGGCCAAGGGAAAAATAACTCGCGCCGCAGCATCCAAGTGAAGCCGACGCTCTTTTACCAACTTAGGAGCCTTGCTTGCTTTGCATTCCTTCGTAGAAGGACCATTAACTGATTGAAGCCTGTCGAGACATTTTCCAATTTTTTGCAGTAGAATTTCATCTATTTCTGAATTGGATGTGGGTTTTGGTCCACAGCTGTCACCTACCGATCGCTTACTGTTGGCTCGTTGTCGACTTCCTTCATTTGCCATGGGAAATATATGATCGAGAGAATACTTTGAGGACTCCTGGAAATTTGATATGAATTAGTTTTGTAAATTATGCTCCTGGTTCATCGCAGGCGTATTAGGAAAAAGATTGTCATCTTGGAACTTGATGTTCAAGAAAACGCGAGAATGGAAACACTAATCGTGGTAAAATTTTGACCATGTTTGCTTTAACAATGACTCTGAAATAGAGTCAAAATATTAACACGGTTACTGAGTCTATTCTTGCATTTTCTTGAATATAAAGTTCCAAGGTGACAATTTTCGGATTATTAATAATTTACTGGAATTGCCTATCGTACAGCATATAAAACATTGATCAATCCACAGAACCTTAAAACAATTAGGGAGAATGAATCAACCTGTATTGTTTCAGTACCATTAAAACTTTTCCAAGCTGCTGGAAGGATTATTAAATTTCAAGCTTCAAGAAAGGTTGCTTGTTAGAGAAAGGAGTTCAAAGTTTGGAAGGGTTATGACCAATTATAAAATTCGGAGAGTTATCAAATTAACTTTTCCAAAATTTAGTTGCCGCATTAAGCAATTCAAATCCAAGTCCAATCCAGCTGGATTCGTTTCAAATTCTGATTCCAAAATCACAAACTCGGATGGGATCGGACTGGAAGTTTCACTATATAATTAGGATCGGATTGGAGTGAATTTGTGTAGCTTTTAATCAGGTTGATTCGAATTTTCCACCAAATTGAGTACCATCCCGTGTATTTCTCAAATAAATATTTTGACATTGACATGTAGAAAATGTAAAATCAAGTGGTTATAGGTTTCTAAAGTTTGGACTTTTGGATTTTGATGACGTCAGGTAAATCCCACCAATGAATTTCATTCAGTTCTTATCAAAACTTAATAACAATCCAGTATATTCTTATGATGCCTTGACAATTGAGTTATTTTTACGGCGAACATTTCACCTAAAAACACCTACTTCGTTCGTTTCTGTTTCTGCGAAGTCTCCGTCAATCTTCCAGCACAACACCGTCTCGATGAGACTGAAGAAAATAAGAGCAAACGAGCTAAGTAGATAGATATCCATTGCCTTGACGTAGCTCATTTTTGGAACCGAGGAGTTGCTATAGCCAAGAAGGAACATGATAGTCAAAATTGTTGTAACGCCAACGGTCAATCTATTGCCAGTGTCGCGTTTATCCATCCAGAAAGCAATCCAACTAAGCATCACAAGAAATGAACAAGGAATGTAGATTTGAATCAAGTAATATCCCAGGCGTCTTTTGAATTCAAACGTCGCGGTTAGGACGGTAAAATTTCCTGAAAATGAAAGGTTGTGAAATCGTAAAATGCCCATCGAAATCATCCAGAGAACTCAAATCAGTAATGGATTTAGAAAAGGAAGTTATGTAATACAGGGTTGGAGCCAGAAATTTCCCGACGCAGAGGCTAACGTCCCCGACCGGGAGCTAAACCAGAGTGGCCGGGACCAAATCACAACTGACTAGTAACAGTTTACATTTAGATTTGACGCGGAAGAGAAGAGTCTCTTATCTTTCTTGGCTAAATCAATAACAAGTACTCATAGTTTGTACAATATATTGATGTGTTACCGTCAGTGAAAATTCCCCAAAGAATTGTTGATATTTCCCCAACAGAGGGCTAAGGTTTCCCCATGGGAAGGCTGTAGCCCACTCTGCCCACTCTATGGTGCCAATCCTGGTGTAGTAGCAGTAATATTGATAATGGGAATGACCCACGCCACATTTTGTGGGTAAATTGGTCACAATACACAGAGATCTCTTAACCCCCACTTAACAAAATTCTTGTAACGTTTTATTAGATAGTAACGAAACGTAACATTGATTAAGTAATTAATTGTTAATTGTTAATAAATAATCAGTCATAAAGGCTCTCAGGACAGGTCTGCTAATTTGCTCGGAGAAGGGAGATCCTCGACTGAAAAGAGGAAGTCAAAACCTCAGTATTTGCACCACTACGTTTTGGCAGTTTCCTTGTGGCATGGAAACTGCAAAAACTCACTGATAAAAATAAGAAAGTAACATAACATTGGCAGATAGCAAGAAAGCGGCTCTGAACTTTTAAATCACTCAAGCTGCCAGCGAGAAGAACCAGATAGTGAGAGCTTCCAAAATCCCATGCCTGCCGACAACTTTAAAAAATATAATGTAAAACGAACTCCGAAAAGAAGCGTCTTGGTACCCAAAATATGAGTAAAAGCACAAGACAAAATTGAGAATGTAATATAGTCGAAATATTACCCTCTCAATTTTGTCTTGTGCTTTTATTCATATTTTGGGTACCAAGACGCTTCTTTTACGGAGTTTGTTTTATATTATAATGAGAGCGTCTTGGTCACTTTGGTATTTAATAACATTTTCCTGTCCAAGACGTTTCCCCTGGACGAGTAAATTGTCTGGCGTTAGCCAGAGTAAAATACTAAAATCGGGTATGGACCTTAAAGGGTTAATGAGTGGTATGCCTCCTGTCAAGGAGTCAAGAGGACAAAGATGAGCGAGGCTATGGGGACGAAGCTCTCAGAAACTTCTTCATGACCAAGCCCTTTCTATATTTAGAAAACGCTCCTTTTCAAGCAGAGCAGGTATTGGGTCACGTAGCCGGTCGCGAACAAGCCACCAAAGAGAGCTTAATCAATCGAGGTTCCTAAGTCATGGACGGCAGCTGAAAGATTTCATAAGTCAATGTTTATGAATGTTGGGTAGTGAATTCTTTCATTTGAATTTTTTTTTCAGACAAAGATGATGAATAATTTATACATCCCGAGGGAAACCATAACACCTGTAATCAACGAGCCAGCGTTGAACTAGTTGACAGATATTGATGTTCTAGGAGTAGACGATACCTTTACAACGTGGAAACGCTGTCATTGACGTCCGTGTAGAACGAAAATGGCGTTTTGAGTGTTCGACCATGTCCTTGAGAAGGAAACTCATTCATTTTTGTTTTGCCTGAAAAAATTCTACTGATAGTAAATGCCATCCGCAAATCAAGAACGCCTGTTGCTTAAGCTCCTTAATATTGATAGTGGCAATCAAAGGACCTCACTCAGAAACTTATCCGCTCTCAAAGTCGCAACATTTCTTTCAGATTTCGACACATCGGATAATTGACCTTGGTGAGGAAGAGGGGTACGATATCCCACAGTCCTCCCGTGGCGCTGCCATTGCATTTAATTATGGAAGTTTTCCAGGATGAAACTTCTCGCTTCTAGTATGATGAAATGTATTACCAGAATAGAAAGAGGAGTTGTATGTTGAAAGCATGGAATCTATAAGAACAAACTGTGCCATTTCCTGCTTTGGAAGGGGAACTGTAACTTGGTTCTTGCTCCACTTATACACTACGTATTTTGTTGAATAACCATCTATGAAAGAAGAAAGACAGAACTGTCAGAAGTATTATGTTTTATACGTTAAATTTCTCAATTTTCAATCAGTAGTAGCGGAGCAACTTTAAGGTAACACCTGGCAGGAAAGGTAATTGCCGAAAAAACGTAATTGGACTTAAGTTTGCGGCTGGGAAAATTCCAATTGGCTGGAAAAAATCGTGTAACATTTGGACAGCCAATCAAATACAACTTCCAAATTATGGGGAAATTTGGGGAAGTTGCGAGTGAAAACCTTGACCAGAATCTTGAGTGGATTTTCTTTGTCGAACGAGTTTCATTACTGGCGGAGGTCACTTCGTGTTCAATTTTTCAATGTATATTATTGATAATCACGGTTTTCTCTTTCGATTTGGTTTTAATTGATACTTGTGTACTTTTCTCACAGTTTTAGGCCCATACAAATTAATTTCAAGTTGAACTCGAAGCAATACGATTAACCAAACGAATGAATTATTTTGTCGCCAAACCTCCGACAAGGTTTTCAATAACTGTAATGATTAAACTCATATATCATAAAAATTATTCTGACAATTGAAATCAAAAATAGATAGTATTTTGAACAAGGCGTGTTTGTGGACAAATAAAATTTTTTAACTCTTTGCACGAGGGTTGAAAACTAAACTCCCGGTTGGTCAATCTGGAAATTTGCGCATGTTTTATTTGCATGAGCTTTCTTCCCGCTTTCTTTCGAGATTTTCTGCGCGTACAGAAGCTAACTAGACATAAAGAGTTAGAGGACTCTACAATAATTGCCGCAAACTGATTGCGGCTAGCCATCTGCAATAATTAAAACAGATAAGACATTTGCTTTGTGCTAGTTCACCATTGGACGTTGATGTATCATCACCACTTGTCAATAAAAGTCAAAAATGCCGAGGCATATGTTCATTTTATCATTCTTTGGCACCCTTACATTGTTTCCTGAAAACAAAGTAATTCCAAGAATGAACACATGATAAACGTTGATACCGCAACATGACCTCATTCCACTGAAATGAGAAAGCCGTCCCGCGGAACACTTTTTCTAGTCTTTTGTTAAATCTTAGACTTGGTTTGACGAGATAGGGACATGTTTAGCGTTGCTTTGCCAAAGATTTCGTTAAAGCGTTTCGCATAAATCTTAAGCAAAATATTAAAACAACCGTAACGCTTACTTTTATGCAAACCCTTAGGCAAACAAAAAAAAAATGAACGAGAAGAAAAAACTGTGCGGAAAACTAATAAAAGTCTGCCCCAGGTCTGTCTTGCTACTTCTAGAATTAATACCAACGCCGCTGGATGTAATCTGCACCTTACAGCTGACGCCCGAGTGCGGGATAAAAAGTTCAGCGGACATACGAAAATAAGATTCAATATGGCGACCACTTTCGGTGTCCTGTAATTGCTTGGTTAATTTACGTCCTGTTTGTAATTCTTCTCGGGGCTGTTTCTGCGGACGTTTGGAGTATACGAAACGGTATATTAAATTTCTCATGAACTGTGTATAGGTAAGTAGAATTTATTCCTACTGAGGTGCGAAGAAGCAACTACATTTAGCCAAGTTTAAAGTTGATTTTAACTGCGAAATGTCAATGTTAGCTGTGGCTATTTTGTTTGTGTATGTAAAAGTTTAAGATGTTACGTGGTATGTATGACACTAAGTGTGTTCTGGAACATTGTTTGACTTTATGCTGTTCAGGTGAGAATAAAATTTCAGGTATGGCGAACGTTTGCATAACCCCCGTAGCCACTTAACATTCCACTCCACTTGTGCATGCCTACGTGCCGAGTTGCTTGTTTGTTTACTTTGTTAGAAATGGTAATTTTTGCGAGCGGAAATTCAAGGTACATCGAGAGATGTCTCTTCTCATTGTTGCCTGTTTGTTTGCCGTTGTACTGATTTGAAAAGTGTAACATGCATACATTTTCAGTTCCAAATAGCAAACCGTTTCAAGCCGGGATATTATTATTATTATAACGAGTCATGACGTGCTTTGAGGAGCCTAAAATGCAGGTCACTATTATTATTAATTACTATTATTTAGTTAATAGTAATTATTATTACCGAAGTTATTATCAAATTAGGTTATTATACAAAGTAGGTTATAGTGGCCTATATACTCTAAATAAATAAAACTCTGTGCTTTAAAATATACGTGTACTTTGGGCTGTAGAGGATTCTACTTTGTGTAACAATGGTACAAGTAATTTTATCGGTAGTGGACTCCAAGACATCAACTGGCTGGCGAATTGGCAGTCCGGAAATCAGTCTCTTTTAAAATTATTACATTTCGCTTTTAAGTAGCTTGACTCCACGGTAATTGTACTAATATATATACTTCCAGATGTTAAATCCGAAAAAGTGGACTCAAGTTCGCCCCCTTACTAGATCTTTGCTGAACATTGAACAGCATGTCAAGTGCTTTTCAGTCCTGTAATGGTGATTAGCAAGGCTAAATAAGGGTTTTCTTATAAAGACTTCTTCATTCGCTCTTACACCGACCTTGCCTAAAGGCAAGTATGCCAACTTAGAGCCTGTAATTCTTTAACCCTTTGATTGCGGAAACTCACTCGTTGAGGAGTAAAATCGTCTGGCGTTAGCAAGAGTAAAATAATTCAAGTCTTATCCCGCTGGAAAAGAGTTAATACTAATTTTTTAGTGATTAAATGACGTTTTTCTTGCGAAACGTCATCATTAAGGAGAATGGCGTTTAACAGTTGCATAATGAGGTTAGGTAATCAGGTGGGTGAAGAAAAGAAAGATGCATTAGATCGTTGACATTCCCATACGACCTCATAAAAACTGACTTCTCATTGCTGCCGAGCGCCAAAAAGGCAACACACTAATGTGACGGGAATCTGGATTTTGCGTCCAGTAATTAGCATAACTTCAATACGAAACAAATTTGGAGACGTAGCGTTGGTTCTAATGAGGCCGTGCATGTTCATTGCGAACGTCTATCGTACAATTCTTTTCACGGTTTTCAGCATATTACTGTAAAAATGCTGGTAAGTGTGTCATTATTTATCTTATTACTGCCTGCAATCAAGCGCGTCGTTACTGTTGGAAGTATTCATCAAGCACAGTGGTTCTACCCTGTTTTGGGGTGAACGCCAACTTGCCTCATAGTGAAATCTCTTGTCGCTTGCTACTAAGCACACTCGGTCCCAGTTCTGCGGCTGCGCCAGCGCCCAACCTCAGAGCAATACCGAACTGAATAACTGCAATGTATAGTTATTCAGTTCGGTGTTGCTGAGTTAGTCAGTCAGTGTTAGATTTTAACGCTAAATGACTATTAAAAACTTAAAAATGCTGTTGTGCTGAGCGCCCACCATTTGCACCCCTAAGCCACCTCGTAGATGCCCTGTTTTCATCGCCCCCCTGACGTTTTTCTGAACGCCCACAGGGGGCGATGCCACCCCCTTTGAGAAATGCTGCATCAAGCCCTTTAAATGCATTTTGTAGAGTCGAGAAGCTCTCAGTACGGCTTTATGTCTATGGTTTAGATTTTGCTTCGGCGGGGAATAACTCGATGTCCGTTTGGTCGATCAATACGATCGGCGCCATTTTAATACCCGGTGACGGCTTGCACTTGTTTAGCCTTCATCCTTCCTGATACTGCTTCATTATTTCTCATTGATCTACTGCATGTATGCATTGGTCTGGCAGAATAACAGTTCTGGCAAAATAACTGATGATAAAGTCACCCGCTGGGGTAAGACAGACTGTTCTACTCGTAGTGGAGACGGAAAAATGTATATCCGTTGTGGTGGAGCCTTTAACTGAGGCCTGAGACACAAGTAATTTGCCTGTTTTGGCAGAAAATCTATTCATTGGTGTCAGTTTGTAGTGTTGAGTGATTTTCTATCCGATTTCGAGCGAGAAGCGTCAATACTTTTCCCTCTTTATTATTGTTTGCTGGTTTCATAGTACTTCCAAAAGAGGTTTAACGTATTTGAAAGGGTACTGCAGTGAGCACTGAGGCAATAATTACTGGAAGCTCATTGATTTTTGGGAGAAAGAGGAAATAAAGAATCATGTCATACTTACAAGAAGCAAAATGAACTAAACAGCGCTGGTCGTCCATGGGAAAGTCTCGTAAGTCCATCAAACACGAAGTTTTCAGGTATGACCTGGCAATACGTATCCATGGAGAAATCGTTTTAGCGTTACACAACTATTCTCTAAATCATTGCCGTGGTGAATTGTCCAATCAGAAGCCATTGTATGTAGCACGTGATTAAAAACCAATGCACCACGTGATACTACACTATAGAAAAGCGTTTGCCTTCGTACCACCCACATGGAAGATCCTTTAGTATAATAGTTGTAGGTAGCATAACAGGAGAGCAAAAGACAAGGTGATTTATACATGGCTCAGGTTAATATTCAAAAATGAGTAGTGCATGTGATTCCCTGATAATGACCTCCAGATTAACAATTTACCACATATTCACAGGTCACGTATGCGTGAAATAACAATGGGTTATAACTACTACACTGAATTTCATTTTTTCTTTGACTTTTTGTTTGCTGTCCAGTTTTCATTCAAACTCACTTTATATCTTTACGGATAACTTAAATTAACCTTACCACACATGTTATTTCGTCTTCGCTTTTCACCCATTCTCCCCCCGCCTCTCCTTTGATCTCCTATCCACTTCTCTCTTTTCCTTCCCTTCCCTTCAAATCCCGTTCTATCGCCTCCCTTCCCTGACCTGCCATTTGACTCCCATCTCTTCCCTTTCCATCCCCTTCCCGTCCACCTCCTTCCTCTCCCTTCCCTTCCCGTCCCTTCTCTTCCATTTTAATAATTTTCATCCCCTTTTAGTCCCCTTCATTTCCTTCCTTCCCATCACTTCACTTCACTTACCTTCCTTTCCTTTTCCTTTACTTCATTCCCTTCCTAGCTTTTATTTCACTTCACTTTATCGTACTTTATGCCCTTCTTTCTACATTTTATCCTAGTGGATTATGCTGTGTGGTTGCTCGTCTGGCAACATAATATTAAATGAATAGGAAATCGCCTATTTACCCTCTGCTGTAAGTTACACGGCCAGTCTGATCCAAGCGGATCATGCTGTGTGATTGCTCGTCCGGCAACATTAGGTCACTTTGACGAGCGTTCAAGCAATACGTGTCTGGCGTCCAAATGAGATCAATGTCTTTACCAGTCAGCACAGTGGTAACGTTGACTACATTCTTTAGACGAGGATCGACCCACTTTTGAATAAGATAGATGTAAAGAGAAAATTCCTGCAATGGTGCAGAAATAAATATAGTGATGATTGAGAAAAGACAACTGTGGGAATACCTATTACTGTCATTTTTGTGATGTGTAGAAAAATTTAAATACGAAATGAAGTGGAACAGAATTAGAATGAGACAGGACAATGGAGTGCAGCGCGGTTCTTTGCTTTACATATTGTACTGTGATGGCGATACAAGACGGTATGGTACAATACGGTGCAGAACCTAGAATCAAAGACAGAATGAATATGCGGCAACTACTTCCTGACATTTTTATCGACAAATTTCGCCCACGAAAGATGTTTTTTAGTTTTTTCTATCTTTTTCCTTGAATGGGCTAATTCTCAAATGATTGTCATACAATCGAAAAATTCCGGAAAATCTTGTTCTTGTACCCCCTTCAAAATTTACGAGCCACGGTACCCCTTGGCGCTATCGACCTTTTAAATCATGTGTCACATAAACCCTAATTCAATTTGCACTACCGAAAATTGTATATTCAATCCTGTATATACGGAACAACGCTATCCATGTCATACCATAGAAGCCTCTTCAATGTTGTCAAAAGATTCCACGATAAGTTCCATGCTCAGCTGAAGTGGTTTACCTTGCAAAAAAATGTACTAGTTAAAAATGCTTTTGGATTAAAAAGAGGGAATTTTGATTTTTCGTGAACTTACTTAAATTTACTGGCGCTGTATGTCTGTCGTAGTGATTTGACAAATATTCCAATATGACAGTGATGTTCTGCATCTCCAAACTTTCAGAGTTTTCAGCTCTACGAGAGATTAAAATTACTATATCTAGCTATTCTTCATCCAAAATTAAATGGAGAATAGACACCCTGACCAAGATTTTTACATCGGATAATTTATTAATTAGTGGAAAATTTTCCATTTAGCATAGATACCCAATACCTTTAAAAGATTAATATGCTAACGATTTAATTATAAAGATGAATGGCCAGCAAAAGATTCGCAACAAACACATTTTGTTTCATATCTGCTTATAGCCTAACGTTTCGTTCTCGCAATATCATCAGAGACTGTTTATATGGGTTTGAAGTCTAGACTATAGGCTCCGATGATCTTGCGAGATGCGCCGAGATGTTAAGCAGGAAATATATATCAACCAAAATGTGTTAGTTACGAATTTTTTGTTGGGCATTCATTTTTATAATAAGGTTAAGATTTCCGCCTGGTTGATTCACCCTAACGACTTGTCAAATTTTCGTTACTTCCTTCATCATATATAAACTCCATTTCATGTGCTCGAGTGTGAATGCCAGATATTCGTTGGATAAACGCATTACTTCATCGGCATTATCACCATTACGAACACAGAACTCGTGGCCTTCGTTGCTCAGTTGGCAGAGCACTGCACTAAATTCGCATGGTCGCCGGTTCGATTCCCAGTCGGAGACTTTAGAGATGCATTTTTATTATATACGTATTGTGATATACTCCTCAGCAAGCGCAAAGATAAAAGTCGTCTCTTACAGGTGAAGTTCGATTCCGATTGGTCAGACGATTTTTCCCACTAATGAGTATAATCAGCTGGCCAATCAGAGGCCCATACGATTGTTCGCCATTGTTTGTTCTGAAATATGGTCTTTATTACGATGTGTTCATACTTATTTCGTTGTTAAACATGTTAACTCTTAAGAATACCGTTAAAAATAAATACATTTTCTAACTTTTATGCTGTTGTCTATATGAGTCTTGTCGCGGAGAGGAACTCGAAGGAGTGTTTGCCCCATCACTTGTTGTAAAACATTTTTGTCACGGTATGCATGTAATGAACAAATTACTTCATGGTTGGTTCACTTGTCCGATTTTTATTCATCACAACTCGTGAATAAAAGTCACACGCGCTCACCAACCACGAAGTAATCTATAATTCACACCTGGTCCCGGTCGGGTCTGAAAATGGAAGATTCTGACAGTCGAAAGTTTCCTTCATCACTTAGAAACTCCGTTATATGTGACCGAGTGTAAATGGAAATATTCGTTAAATAAAGCGGGTTGGCATGTCTGCACTTCGTCGAAATCAAGTTAAACGGTTCGTTTGTGAGACCCTCTCAAATTTTTAAAAGTCTGTGAACCAAACCTTCCGCCAGGTATGGACTACCAGTGGGTAGATCTTTATAAAATTCTCTAAAGCACTTTTTCAAAAGGAATTAATTGAAAATTGTTTGCCAAATTGAAATCGGTTTGGTTTTTGATGGCTTGCTGAAATATTTGCTAGACAGGCTTATAAATTACTGTCAACTGCAGCTACTAGAATAGAACACTTCAGCAACAAAAAGGAAAAAAAAGAGATTTCATTCTTCCCAGCAAACTTCTATAATACGCGAAAATCCAGTGCCCGACGTAAACAATGTCGAATAAGAATTTTTTGTGCACTGATGGCAAAGCAAAAGTAAATAGTAATATGAATAACTAATACGTTTTAACTAATAAAACTCGATAAAAATTGATAACAATTACCTTTATTCTGAAATATGAAATACAAAACAAACATCTGAATTATTACAACGACAAAATTGTAAACAGAAGGGCTGACCCATAATGTTTTCACTTATTTATAGTAGAGAGCAAGGAGACAAAAAAGGATTACATATACGGTATATGAAATGACTTCTGACCAGAAGCTATACATAAAAGCACTTTTGACAGAATTCAAGATATGTAGAACTATTGGCTGTCTGTGAAAGGTTAACGGAATTTATACAAAACGTTTACATATATTATTATGGGAAAAAATGCGGTAGAAAACGAGTCTCCCGACCGAAAAAAACAACTAATAAAGATTACTGTGTGACGTACGTATACCGAAATAGATCTGAATGAATGTACAAACGTCATGGGTGATTTTGACTCTTTTTCATCTTTTTCTGTGTCTTATACATCCAATTTAAAGAAATTTGAAGACTGAATACGCATTTGATTGGGAGAGAACTCTTCCTGGTAACTATAAACGGATTTGTCAAGGAGTTAAGCTGATTTGACTGACCTTTGGGTTAATACTTTGCAAACACAAGTGAATAAGATAATCGTCATTAAGCCGGCCACAGTCGAGGACATCTTGATCAAGATTTCTAGAAAAGAAAATTTAGAACGTGCATCAGTTATTCTAAAAAATATCAAAAACATCTTTTTATTACCTAGACAAAACAATAGTTGAAGAGAATGTTTCTGTTTCTTTATATCTTTATCATTACATCGCTTAATTAACAATAACGACGACGAACTCAACTGCTGGGAGTAGCACTTGTATGCATTGCTTATTAGACTTTTATCATTTAAGGCTTCGGTTAACCGCTCATTGGAATGATGGTGCCATTCATGTCGTTTTGGAGATATATCTTGCTGCGTTTGTTGATAAGCCCTGTCTGTTTTGAAAGAGAAAAATCATTAACTTTAAATCTTTTTCAGACGTTGAATTGATGTAAATCTTGTACGAACTGTGGTCTTAAGTAATGACAGTCTTCGGGAATTAACCGTTAAACACTCGAGCTTCTCGTTGATTCAGAAAGGAGCAGATTTGATTTACTCAGCAGTTGTTAAATTATTAACCCAAAATTTAATCTCAAAACGTTCTCGGTTTTAGGTGTCGGCTTTGGTGCTGATGCATGATGAATGTGGCATGTCTGGTCTAAATCAACGTTAATCTTACAGACGTTTCCATTCAAAAGTCATTACTCGAGTGAATCAGGTATTTAATACGTCGAATATTGACTTTCGCTCATGAAATACAAATTCTCAAGTGTGAAATTAATTATCATACCCCATTGATCCCAAAGGTTAGTTAGGAAATTACACAGAAAGGTTATAAGTCGAGGAGTAGTTCTTCAGAAATGAAAAGAGATTGGACTTCATAAACAGGATTAGTCCAACCGAATATGGCTATCGTGTGTTTTATGCTGAATTCTATGTATTATATGTTATTACATCTAACTTATAAGCTATATGTTATACAATATTTATTTAAATGGTTATGCACAGTGTATTCGTCTTGACTTCCGTTGAGTTCTTGCTGAGAAAACTGAGGCATCTTAATTGATCTTTCTTGCGCCTAAATCCGCCCATATTATGTATTAAAAACCGAGCAGGAGTGCTTTATCGGGATTTAAAACCCGAGGCGATAGTCGAATGTTTTAGATCCGATAAAGCACGTACTGCAAGTTTTTTAGATGTCTTCTAAAATGAACCTCCTAATACGCTAATCCGCAAAGAAAGTTTGGAAATTTATCTTTTGTAAGCAGAAAAAAACTTCAACTCGTTCTTCACATATAAAGGCACGTGTGTCATTATCACATATAAAGATCCGACACGGTTATGATTTTCTTTTGTGTTTTCTTCTTGAATTATTAATGAATTTTAGAAGTATAGGATAAATACCGAGAACGGAGGCTTTAAGCCAGATACATCCCGAGAGGCCGAAGGTCCCGAGGGATTTATCTGGCTTAAAGCCGACGTTCGAGGTATTTATCCGACTTAAAACTCGATTAAAGAGGTTTTCTTAAAGAAACCCCAGGGAATAGACTTGTAGGATGTAATATACGTATTTCTAAAATTCATTGTTAATTCATGAGGAGAAGACAAAAAAAAAGTCATAAGCGTGTCGGATCTATATATTTGATAAAGATACATGTGCCGTTATACGTGAAGAAGAAGTTCAATTTTTTCGGCTTACAAAAGATAAATTTCCAAACTTTCTTCACGAATTAGCTTATTAGGAGGTTCATTTTAGAAGACATTTAAAAAACTCGCAGTTCGTGCTTTATCGGATCTAAAACACTCGGCTATCGCCTCGTGTTTTAAATCTCGATAAAGCACTCTTGCTCAGTTTTTAAATGTTACATATAGGGTGTATTCAATTTTTTTTCTTCTTTGACGTGGGATAACGTTGTTTGTATTTGTTAATCGACGTTTCAGGGATTATATATATAGTCCCGGGGACTATATATATAATCCCAGATACCTATGTAAAACAGCTAATCAGTACATTAACCCCTATTTCCCCCGGGACAATTCAAAAGCCGCCGCCAGCTTTTAAAATACTCTATTGTTCCTGCAAGTTTATTAGGCAGATAAAAACCTGGAAAGAACAAAGAAAACCGACTTAATCGTGTTTTAAGTAATATTTAAACCGACCAGGAGTGCTTTATTGGGATTTAAAACACCAGGCGATAGCCGAGTGTTTTAGACCCGATAAAGCACGAACTGCGAGTTTTTTAAATGTCTTATGAAATTCACCTCTTAATACGCTAATTCGCGAAGAACGTTTGGAAATTTATCGTTTGTAAGCCGGAAAAATTGAACTTCTTCTTCACGTATAAAGGCACATGTATCTTTATCACATATATAGATCCGACACGCTTATGATTTTCTTTTGTTTTTTTCGCCATGAATTTTTAATGATTTTATAAATATATATGTATATATATAATGTTTACGATGTATCGAAGAGTGCTCGATACCATGTGAGGTAGAGCTTAAATGTAGTAGAATGTCGCATAAACGTTTTCGGTTGCTACTCCGAGTTGCACGCAGATGCGATCTTTAGGCAATTGCCTGAAGATCGCATCCTCGTGAAACTTGGAGTAGCTACCAAAAACTTTTAGGAATATAAAATATGTGCAAATCAAGTAAACGTAGTAGAGTGCTCAATACCGAAATTGGCAGAGCGGATTATAATATATAAGTATAACTCAAAATGATATGTTCGTCACTATTCTGAGTTTCATTCTTGTCGGCAATCTTCAGGCAACTAAAAATGATTCATTTCAACTATCCCCTTATGGTATTCCGGCGTCGGGTAAGTGAAGTCATTTTTTTCTCTGTTTGGCCCGTGTACCATAAATAAAACTTGCTTACATGGAAGCATTTCGAGACTATTTCCGATCTTTTGTTTAATAGGGATGTTTTGTTTGCTTTTACAATGCATAATTTCTCCTCCTTCGCTCCTCTATGGTATGCCACGGCGTGTTTAATTATTCACCATTTCAAACAGAAATTACGACTATTTTTCTTAAGGTTGCAAATGTATTTGGGCAGTTCTGTTTCGTTGGCGAATTTTTTGTCCCGTAGGCTTTTTACATGGTTTCTGTATCGTGTTTTAAACTCCACCGATATAATTCCGATGTACTGTCTCGTCTCTGCATTGTCAGTTGTGGTCACTTCATCTTTGTAGATAATGCTTATCGCTAAGCAATTTCCGGGAATCGGGCATTCATCTTTATTACGACAGTTGTACTACTTGCATTAGAACGGACGACCTGATAACACAACCGAAGTACAACTGTTCTCTCAAATATTCTCCTCAAATACACATTTTACTGTTCATTACCAAAAAAAATACTATCATTAAAACCATCCTCAAACTCATTAACGCGAAAATACATCCCTTTTATTCAATCGACATTCACTAGCGTAGATACGCTACCGTTTGCATCGAAATAAATTCTATAGCGCCAACAGACGACCATTAACACCATTCTGCTATACAATAGGGGGCTACAGCACCCCCAGTCGGGGAAGAATTGATTATTCGTCGGGGAATTTTCACTGATGATAACATATTTGTATATTGTACAAACTGTTCAAGAAGTCTTTGAGCTGGCGAGAATATTCTGGTTGAAGTTGACGTTGGTACATCATATTTAAGTACAATTTAACATTTTCATACTATTAGTCTAAGTAGATAACAACCCTTTCTCTGAAACACTTGCATAGACGTAGGAACCAGGGGGCACAGGGGGCACTGGGGGCACGTGCCTCCCCAACCTTTTTGAAACGACAAAAAGTGCCCTTTTTAAAGGAAAAAAGAAGTGCCTTATATAAGAAAGTGTAATGCATCAGTTTTTGCCCTCTTGCTTGGGTTTACAGATTAAAAGATACATAAGAATATGAAAAAGAAAACACACATATTGAGCAGCATCACTTTTACTCTGATGTCAGTCTAACCAAGAAGCTAAAGCTAGAGCTTTTCCTGTTGAATTAGTTTCCGAGAATCCCGAAGTATCATTACAAATCAGTGGCGTACCCACCCTATAGGCCTCCAGGCGCGGGCTTGCAATTATTATTTTTATAATGAAATAAAATAGGTGAAAAAAAATTATAGAAATAAAAGGAAATGAAAAGCCAAAAGTTACCCAAAGCTTTAACTTGTTTTCAGCGAAAAGTGCTGCATTGATAAACCCGATGCTGTTCAGTGATAGCAACAGTCAGATCCAGGGGTTTTCCTTGGTGTAATTAATCCGATAATTCTCGTTTTTTAAGAATTTCTGGGAACCATTCCCCTGGAATCCTCTAGGGGGTGGCACGTTCGGTGCGCTTGTTCGGTCTTTCAGGCCCAGAAATACTCTTAGGTCTGGGTATGTCACTGCAAATTAATCAAAAGATAGAATGGGTAAAGCCAGGAACATTGGACAAGGATCTCCAAGCTACTGGTTTTCAATTTCACTAAAATACAAACTTCGGTCAAAAGAACTGGGATTTGCAGATGTTATCTATTTTGAGGTTGCCCTTTCTGTGCTCAAAGGTGCCTTTAAAAAGTTTTTCTTCCCCCCCCTAAGCCACATTTGCTTCCTACGCCCCTGTTCCTACCAATAGTTGTTGCAATCTAGTGTAACGTTATATGTCTCATGTAATTATACTGCATTTAATTAAGCTGTTACTCCAACTTATTCTGGGCTGGGTTCATCATCTAGCTCAATTCTAAGCCGCAAGAAGTGAAAACGTGCGATTATTTATGCTCATAATCCATTTTTTGATCCGTGAATGCAATGAACGAGTCACTAGGATGCGTTAATTCCATTGATCATGCAACTGTTAGCTTTAATTGAAAATTCCGCTGACCTCCACTCATGACTGACCGAAAAGCGAACTTGCATCATCTTTGTCACGGATGCCCTTTGCTTAATTCAACATTATTGAACTCGACTGTCAATTAACATTTAATACTCGGTCTCTTGCTACTACTTTCGTGTCTTTGCCCTCAGAAAAAGCAAATGACTAGTTGTTGACCGCTTGCAGACACCAAGTTGCTCAGCCTCGTCCAGTAATGTGCTTAACCCTTTCGGGTCCCTACTCGGCTTTGCTATTTTACTCTGACGAACGCCAGACAATTTTACCCGTCAAGGGGGAGACCTCTTGCACAGAAAAGGATTAATATGTAACGTCATGCCTTCGTAAATTTTTGACCACAAACCCTGCTTAACCGGACGTCTTGTAAAAGAATCTACCACTCTGCTGTGAATACATACCATGTCAACAAAATATCTTACAAACTACCAGAAATCAAATCACCATCTCCCCGATCCCTTGCACACAGATGGTGTTTTCGTAGAGAGGTCCGTCTCTCGTGAGCATATGAGCAGTTCACGACATTGCATACACGTTACCTGAAGATAGAAGGGGCTGCTTTCCGAAACGTCGTGCCATCGAAACTTTCTCAGTTCAAAACTGCAAAAACCTTGAACATTAATGCATCGCTAATTTTATCGGCGAAGCATTTTTATATTGACCGTTTCTTATTCAAACAGTAACTCAAAAGAGCCTTTGGGGGTGTTTATATGGAGGCAAGCCAGCTAACTTGGTAGGGCTAGCCCTAGTAAAGGTGGATTTCCACTTGGCCCAAAATGTCACGCGCGCGACTTTTTCCTTTTCTCGTAGGAGCTCTCGAAATCTATTCAATTTTAACAACGCAGCTCTCTCGCGCGCGACATTTTGCACCAAGTGGAAATCCATCTTAAGCGGGGTCAATTTCATCTCGCCTTTACATGGGAGTTTTCTGGCCCTTCTGGCAGGGCTGGATCTGGCGCGCATGCGCTCATTAATTTTCCCCAGCTCTCCTAGGAGGGCCAGCCTTTCTGAGTGTGTTCAGATAGAAATTTCCAGCCCTCCTAGGTGAGATCTCGGGTGGTCAGTTGCGAGGTCTCTCTTAGGAGAGCTAACCCTCCTCACGTGAAAACAACAAGTTTTACAAGGGATTTCACAGGGAGGTGAGATCTTGGCAGAAAGGGCCAGCCCTACTAGGAGGGCTGACTCGCTTCCATGTAAACACCACCTTTATCGAAAAAGACCAAGAAAGAGAACAACCTTTATCGAATTATAACCATTTATTAATGTACAAGAAGAGTTGCTGCAGCCAAACAGCAAAGTATTTACGACAGGGAGCTACTCGAGTTTAACTATTCGCAAGTCAGAATCCTGAAAAAAGGTTAAAGTGATCCTGGGATTAGAATACGTCATAATTTAAAACTTGATTAATTAAGACGTTCTAGAGATTAATAATCACTTACTGAAACAATTTTCCCAAATTCAAATGCTATTTTTTAAACGTTCGTTATTTATTTAATAGGGCTGGAATATCAGGGTTTTTAGCTTTTATACAGCTTTTTACTTAATTTAGCTGACCTAATCTGGAATGAGCTAGTCTGTTTGTTCAGGCTTTTAACAAAACCACTTGCATATTCAACCGTTGCATATTCGACCAACTTTCCACATTGTTTTAACTCTTGGAAAAGTTTCTTTGTCGCGGGGAATTTAAATCATTTCTTCGAGTTCTTCGAGGATTTCGATAAGTGGAATGCATCGGTGAATCTCGGTACCATCTCGGTGGATCTCGGAAAGCGAGCATGTCAGCCCACGTCGGCATGGACATAAGGAGCCACCTGGCTGTTTAATTAGAAAAAAAAAATTAATCAAAACCGAGAATGGAGATTGTATGCGTTTTACTGCTTGAGAAAACCGTAGAATCTCCCAAACGCTCGTATATGGGCCATAGGCTTGGGACCTAATTTTCAAATATTTGAATACCGGAAAAAATAGGAATGAAAACGATTTATTCGGACACCGTTCATTGCAAACGTATTTATAAGTAAACTTGATTTCAGATGTCAAAGTTCGTGAATTGTTTACAAAGTACAAAACTTCGTTACAAAATATGCAATTATTATAAACTCTGATTTAGAAAGAACATTAAGCCCGTTTCAGACGCCGCGCCACTCATTACTTGTGATATAAAGGTATAAATGTCGAGAAGTCCAATAAACCGAAAATGAACTGATTTCGACGAACACTGAGAAAATACTTGATGAGAATGTAGTTTACTTGTGTGCGGCATACCATGTTTAATTATGCTATCCATTGGCCACAAATTCTCGGTCATTTTGAACATAGGCAGGTATATGTCAGTCGCCTTCTGCACCAAGACGATTTTACCCATTTCCATGTTTACATCAATTGCAAATCTCGCACAAGAGCCGCAGATGGCCCAATGCCAACGCGGTTCTCGTGATAAGGCACATGCGAGCAAATTCAGGGGAGGGACACTGAAAAGAATGTCAGGAATGTGTAAAAAAGAAGAACAAGGCAATGCTAAGACTTTGATATGATAGATATTTGATGGATTATGGTGTAAATCGCTTATTCAACAAGGATGTAATGTTTATTGCGTCTTCAAGAAGCAAAATACGCCTAAATATTGAAAAATATGACTTATTTTCGAAATGCAGTCTACAAAGTGCACCCCCCGGAATGTTAACATTTGTTTATCTTCCTTAGCTGATGTAAATTTTCAGCCTCATGACAATAGTGCAAATTTTCTAAAGAAACTTTGCACTAAAAAGGTATCTTTGGTTGCCAGTGTGATATAAAAAAACAGTATATCCCTGCCTTTCGATTGATACCATAAGCTTTTTAAGGCTAAGTGATAACAGGCTCTTTCATGAGCAGGAATATTAAAGACAAAAGCAGGTAACCGGCTCTTCTGTCTTTTCTGACACAGTGTAAATATTTATGAGGTAGCGGTAAACCGTCATTGCTGTTTAACAGATTGATCAAATGGTAATTAAACGTGATAGCAGAAGTAGTCTGTCGTGACGGTTTTTGTCTTTTTTGCATCGCATTTTTAACCTAAGGTACTTTTTTATGTAATAATTGACAACACCTGGTTATAAGTTGATCACTTTTAGTACGGCTTGGAGTGTTTGGTGTAGGTTATCTGTTTGAGACAAAATCTGTTTTGCCCTCGTTTAGACAAATACCTCGCCCAATATCCGAAAAATTTTCACGCTGATAATTCTCTGTTAAATCTTCTTGGATTATTCGTGCGTTTTGTATGTAAGAAAGTATTTCATTTTGTAGCTTTAGGCTCGCGTTATGGCATGCGAAAAGGTGCGACAAAAGGTTTGTAATCCTAAAATTTGACAGTAGGAGCGGGCGCACCACTTCTAAAGGTATGCAACCTCATTGAAGACACCTCAAGCCTTTCCCGACAGCGTAAGTAACAGGGACACATGAACAGCTGAACTCTTTGAGATTTAATTGGCGGACCGAAGGTGAGCCATTGTAAATCGAGCACTGCTTATGACACGGGTACTTCTGAGCGTTCATGTTTAACGATTGTTTTGGAAATACAAGCCATTTGAGCCAAATGAAATAGAGGGAGATGTTTATGTAAATCCAGTCGATTCTTTATACGATTTCCTACTACTCCCTACAAAGCAATTTCCTTTGTTTCTTCTTGATGAAATGTTATGGACTGTTCTGAGAAACTTTATCCTTCTCCAATAAAACAACCGTTGATAGTTCCCTGATGATATAGCAACCATAAGGTCGCATTTCACTGCTTGCATAGAACTGTCATAGGCTCAATGCCATCATTGTCGTTATGTTTAGGCTAGTGCAGTTCACAATGAACCGATTTCCGTGTAATTATATATTGCGGGGATCACAGGCGTATTGAGGGTAAGTGCGGGGGAGGCCAGCCGCCGACACTTGGCAGAAGAATTACATCCTGCTGTTATCAAATCCGCCGCTCTTGCTTGGCAAAGAGCACCACCTTAAAAAAGATCAGCGAATTTCAGTACACTGAACTCATCGGAGGCCCTGAAAATGCCATTTTACAGCTCCAAAAGTTCAAATTTTTCACGTATGGCATGCTCCGGATCCCGCAAGAGATACTTTAGTGACTGATTTTTTTTCCTCCGGTGCTGACCAACCTTTTGAGGATAACCTTTTAATTTACTCACATCCTTAGCGCTGCTGCTGTAGATTAGGTGTTATTTTGTAGTAATGTTTGGTCTACGAAACTAACGGCATTTAGAAATATTTGTCTCGATTAACCCATTACTGGCAGGCCGTCTCATGTTGCTGAATGAAATTCTCAGATGCTAACTAATTCTGAAAGGCTACTTTTGGTGCTAATGGGTAGAACACTAAATGAACATTGATAGACCTAGATCGGCGTACATGTATGCATCTATCAAACGTTGAAATAAGTTACCACGAAGGAGTTGTTTTTGTTGTTGTTTTTTTTTTTGGCTTATTGACCCGTGAAATGTGCAACATTTTACTTTTCATCGGAATCCGGAACTTTTGGGTTCCGTTGTCATTGAAGTCCTAGAAATTCCAAAATGTTTTTGGAGAGCAAGCGCAGACTACCTGAAGGGGCTCGTGGAAGAGATATGCGTCATAAATTTTCGTGAAGATGAGCGCGTTACAACATAGCAAATGAGGCCGTAGTGTACACCTCTTGCGGTTAAAGGTTGGATTGTTGTAGAACTTCTTTCCCCTAGCGTTTTCTACACCAGGATTTGAACAAGGGTTCACCGTTCCTCAACACCGTAAAACCTTAAAAGGTGGTCTGGATTTGTTTACTCACCATAGCATGAGGATCACAAATACTTCCTACAGAAGGTTTCTTCTTACAGATTTGGTCGGGAAAAAACACCGGTAATTGAGAATCTGCACAGCATTCGTCTTCCGCGCAAGACTGACTTGACGAACAGGGCTAGAAGATAAGCGAATGAGGAACGCAGATGTACTTTTAGTAATTGCCAAGTAATTCGCGAGAAAAACTTTAACAGGTGTGAGAAAGCTAGGTATACCACGCTCTGAGCGCACGTTTCATAGAAGTTTTAGACTGAAGTGTCTTTATTGATATTGGATAACCCTATCTGCTACCTAAACCGTTCTCCCTAGAGGTCCAGTAAGGGCCACCCCTCATGGGTGCAGTGTTATTACAGGAGAAAACCAGAGTACCCGGAGAAAACCTGCGATGCTTGGTAGAATCAAACTGGACAACTCTCTTCCCACAGAAAGAGTGTGGTATCAAAGATTACACAATTGTGAAATCTATATGTTAGAAGTATGAGAGCTTGGAAATATCATGAGATGATATATGAGCGATCGTCAAGCTTTATCCTCAGGAAAACGATTTCTGAGCCCCGGAGAGGGATCAAACCCGCAACCTTCTGATGAGAAATAATTCTGTTAAATAATTGTGTTTAACAGTTATTTTCCGCGTGGCAACTGGGAAATGTCAGTGAAATAGGATTCAAAAGTTGTACGTTAACTTTCAAAACTATGCGCATAGACGAACGAAATGTGATACACTGTATCACCAATTTGGACTTTGACTCAAATTTAGTAGCATTTTTGTATTGTGTAATACCACGGACGGCGGAGCCGGGGGGGTTGCGGGGCCTGTAGCCCCCCACTTTTTTTCTAATGTAATGTTGAAACAACTACGCTTTAAAACACTTGTTGTGAAATTTCCCAGAGAAGCACACAAAATGCTGTATTTTTATCTCAAGCCCCCCCCCCCCCACTCGTAATCCCACTCCGCCGTCCCTGAATACTACTTTCAAAAGAGAGTTCTCCGGCTGCAGAGTTCCGTTGCAGCTTCGCAACGAATTTTTGGGTACACTGCATTGCGTTGTAATTTTGGAACTCATCTGTATATTGGCAAATTTGTATTGGCTAGACGAGTCTTCCTTCAGTCATCAGGGCTCGTTTACGCGATGTACGATTGTCGTGTACGATTGTTCGTTTTCGTGTATCCGATTAACCAACTAGCGGTTTTTGGACGTATTGCAACTTAACAGTGAGCGAATCCAAAGGAGGAATTGTACTTTCAGACAACATAATATACCCCGGGACGAAAATCATGTGAAAATCGTACCGTGTAAATGGACACTAGAAGATGAGTCTAGACCCAAAAACATTCGCGTAGGAACTTATGTAAGAATTTAATACTGTGAAGGCAGTATTAAACGATGTTTAAAAAGCCAGAAGGCCAGAGCACTGCCAAAACTTAGGAAAGAAAACACCGAGATTTCGAGTTTGTATCATTCATCTTAAGGCAACATTGCCTTTCTAAGAGCTAAGCACCAATTTACTTTCAACTCGTATTTAACTACGCGAAGTTGTCTGAGAAACTGCGAAAAATTCTGACGCGTTAAAGGAAAAATTAACTTTTCCCGTCTAAGTAAACCGAACTTATTGCGGCTACGAAGAGATAAGAATTACTAAAATCGGTATTTCTCGATACCAAGAACTTAACACACTTAATGCAAGCTCCATTTACCTTGGGAACAAAACATTCTAAGTGTCTGTCAATAGAACAAAATCGATGTGGCTTACCCTTCCTTTGTCCATCTGTTTTTTTCTGAACGAAGGGGCAGAGAGACATTGCACAGCAAGTAATAACAGGATCATCAAGTAGAACATTGTGTACTCCATTTCAGTTTGTTGCTTACAGATTGCTTTCAGCGAGTTCTTGTCGGCAAAGTTGGGAACCTTGAATTGCTTGCCGTGTGCACAAGACGGCTCTATATATGCACAACCACGCCTTGCCACTCAGCTGGAAAGGAGGACAGTAGCTTATTATTATTGTCGTCATGTCATAGCCAGTGGTCAAAATAACGTTACGAAGTCAAGAGTCCTTGATCCCAATCAATTCGTGACGGAAAAGCATATTTTACCGCACTTGGAAAGATCAAGTGCGTGGCTGCCATTAGAGCTGGGATAAATGAAAACAACAGGTGGTCGAAAGCTGGACAAATTGTACATACGTCAATGGCGCGGTAATTGAAATGCTCGCTGAGGGGACACGTAACCTTTTGACCTTAAAAAAACCCTTTTTGGGATTGCTATTTTTATATGTGTGTTCATAGACCGGGATCATTGAAGAAACTTTAGGGACACCTTTTTCACTTCTAACAACCTTTAAAGCCTTTCCTGGCCGAATCAGACTTCTTTTGTTTTGCTCTGGCAAGCGACGGATAGTTTTACTCTAGTCAACGCCAGACCATTTTACTCAAGGGTAGTTATAATCAGTTTCAGTTCTTTCCTGGCAAAACCAGATGTTTGTTAATTTATTCTGGCCAATGCTGGAAGGTCTTTTTCGTCAACACGATACCTCTTGACGGGAAGAGAATTAAATTCTCTAGTAAGACGTTCTAAGACTTGTTAATTATAAGTGTTATAAATTTGCACCTGATATGCAGGAATCACCTTATGGCGGCCAGATTGTCACGTTCATTAGCGCCCCCCCCCCATGGTAAAGCCAGACTTGTGGAATTAAATCCATCGTAGCTGGGATGCAGGATAGCCACTGCAGCTCACACCATTGTTTATTTGGTTGTTTAGTTAATTAGGATGAAGTTTATTTTTAATCAAACATTTTGTTCACATAGTTTCTGTTTGAAAATGCAAGATGAAAAACTGGTGATGGTCGAGTGACGACATTTTATCTAAGGACGATCTAGTGAAATTCTGTATCAAATAAAGATGAGTCATTTTACAAGAGCTAAAGAAGATTTACCAGTTTTCCTTTGCTTTGCGTACGATCTGTATGGAGATGCTGCACGCTTTTTGCGGAATATACTTTCTCAAGAAAGTTGACTTTTGGTTTCATCACAGCAGTTGTGGGTCCACAGGTCAGTACTCAGTATTTATATCAGTATTAACGTGGTATTATTATCTAATACGTGACTGAGAGACATGCAGGATTTGAAGTAATAGTTTAAACACTTGTTAGGGTTCTTCCAATTTCAAAACACAAAGACGTAATTGAAAAAACGATACGAAGCCAGGTCTTTTTGACGAACTTCTCGGTGTTTTGAAATCGAAAAATACTTTGAGTATTCGGTGAACTAGATTTCTGGAAAAAATGATGGATTTTGAGCGGAAATTAAGTTGAAAGTTAGCAAAATTTTTCTAAAATCTTTCTTCAATTTCTGACTGTTTTCTTTTTGAAAGTTTTTTTAACGCTAATAAGGACTATTAAGGAGTTCGAGAATTATGTTTCTGCTATATGCTTTTACGCATAAATTAAAGCAGAGCTTTCAGTATGTTTTGAAGTAGTGTATGATCGGAAAAAATAGGCGTTTCTGAAATAATGAGTAAAAGAAAATCTTTGGGAATCCAAGAGTCATGAAACTCATCAAAAGTTCGAGAAGCTTGGTCTTTTCAGTCCTCCAAACGTAATTTAAGCGTCATGAAATCAATTATTGAAATTTAACAATGTTTGTACTGGATATACAAGTCACATTACTGTTCTGAACTTAAGGGTGTTCGGAATTATTCCGTTGCTAACGACAGTTCTTTATATCAGCTAACTTATTTCAGCTAACGAATACAGATTTAATAACCGAGGTATGGCTTGTATGGAATCTAACTGGGTTAAGTTCCTTTATATGCTTACTTAATTTGGCGACTGGACATACGCATCGGGGAATACTTTCAGGGACTTTAGATGGCTGTACATCCCTTACTCCTTCCTGACTGGATAAGTTGGGCGAGTAAGGACTGGCCCTGTGGGTGTTTCTTAAAATCCATTTTAATGGTAAAATTTCCTTTCCCAACAAGTTCCCTGAAATATGCAATGTCTGTTGCGGCCTTACCTGGCGGGATGCTGGGAGCCCGTAGCAGGGTGAGACTCTTTCCACTGTCCTTAGTTGGGTGGTGTGCGAGTTGTAATAATAATAATGATAATAATAACAATAACAATAATAATAATAATAATAATAATAATGAACAGCAAGAATACTGAGAAGAAGCTTAGAAGGCTGAAATACCCGGAACCTTAGGCTACTACTTCCGAGGGAAAATTAGATACAACCGGCATAAGAAAATTGCTGTGAAGGATAATCAATCAATCAATCAATCAATCAATAGTCTTTATTTCCAAAAGATAAAAGTACATATCTTTTGTTACATTCTACAGAGATATAACTCTAGTTAAACTACAAACAAATAATATAAAAACTGCATAGAAACTACATTATCTTGTGTTTAAAAATCAGTCTATTTACATAGGATGTCATAAATCTTTCGGTATTAACCTTGGAGAAGGCACACTGTTTTTTACGCAAATTATATTTAGTCTCCTTTATTGGTGGTAAATACGAACCTAGCGGATGGTTATCTACAGAGGTGATAGCCTTTAAAATCTTGCAGTCCTGTCTAAATAAAAGATCCTTAATTGAAACGGGAAAAGAAACAAAGCGGTGCTTATGGCAACGATCTAAAAAAGATTGTATAATCTTCAAATCAGATTCTGACGCTCCATACACAGAAAGGCAGTATGTAAAATTCGGCATAACTAAAGATTTAAATAAATGGTCTATCTCTACTTGAGAGTATTGCTCCTTTCTAAGAGACCTTAAAACATGCAAACATCTGTTTGCTTTGGCTAATTTCAATCTTACATGTTCATTGAACTTGCAGTTACCTTGAAGAGTAACACCTAGTAACGACAGACTGTTACTCTGTGGGATATTGCAAATCTGCTCATATTGCGTGTTATTGTTCTTCTTCCTAACAATGAGTTCTTTGCATTTGCTAGGGTTACAAATCATATTATTTTCTCTAGTCCACTTTAAAAATAGTTCTACTAAACGGTCAGACGGATCAGACATACTGCTTACAGGAGCTATGATAGTGGAATCATCTGCATATTTAAAAAGAGCAGGAGCGTCACTATGAAAAATATTTAGATCATTAAGGAAAACATTAAAAAGGTAAGGGCCGCTAACACTTTCCTGAGTCGTTCCCTTGTTGACTACCTGCCAAGTACAAACATGGTTACTAGATAAAACACGCTGTTGTCGTTCATGCAGAAAGCTATGGTACCAGTTAATTATGTAGGGGTTAAGCGGTAGCTGCTTAAGTTTTGCAGAGTAAACTGTGATTAACAGAATCGAATGCTTTGCTAAAATCCATAGCAAAGATGCGAACTGCCTTACAATCTTGATTGTCCAAATATTTATAAACATGATGTTGAATAGATATTAATGCATTGGTACAGTTACCCCCCTGCCTATAAGCAAACTGAGTAGGGCTCAAACTTTCCTCAACAATTTCCCTCGCATACGTATGATATACAACTTTCTCGAAGGCCTGGCAATCACCGGTGTGACGTTTATCCCTCTATAGTCTGAATCCACTTTAGGAATATCGACCTTAGGAAGGGGGTTAATATTTGCCCTCTTCCAGGAACACGGCCA
Organism: Heliopora coerulea; assembly: GCA_030142905.1. NCBI lineage: Eukaryota > Metazoa > Cnidaria > Anthozoa > Scleralcyonacea > Helioporidae > Heliopora > Heliopora coerulea. The sequence continues at coordinate 91,594 of JASJOG010000144.1, forward strand.
TGAGTAAGTTAATAGCGATAAATTCCACACACGAGTGATTACTGGAGTGAGAAGTTGTGCGTGATCTTTCCAAATCCTGAATGATATGTTGTCTGGGCCTGTAGCTGTTCTTTTCAACTTAGTGAGCGCATTCCAGACCTGCCTCTCTGTTATCTGTGGAACTACCACATCCCCCTCAATAAGCACATCAGTAGGTCTCACATAACTGTCATCATAGCACAAACGCCAAAAATAATCATTCAGATGATCAAGCGATGCGTGGTCGAAATTAACACCGATTGTCTTTGCACGACGCTGTGAGACTAAGTCAACAGTTTTCCACCATTCTCGACTACCCATTAAACTCGCTGGATTTCTTCTATTTTCACTAATAACTTGTGAAATTCTGCTATTCGCGAGTTTTAGTTTTATAATATCATAATAATAATATGGGCACTGGAGTAGGACAAGCACAGCTTCAGTCTACTACGGGAATGTGGACGCTCTCGCCCACCAGAGTCCGGGGTGTCACCTTTGGCAAGTGCCAGCAACCCCTAAGCCAAGGGTAGATGAAACTCTTTAGCCTTGAATGGCAACTTATCTGGGAGAAGGAAACTCAGAGATAAAATCAGAAGGTAGGCAGAACATTCATTCGGAGCCAGTGACCGCCATAAAACGAGCAGGCTTTGATGAGATGACCTAGGCAGTGGCGCCCCGGCCTTGCCAGCTGGGTAGACAGGTAGCCGAAAGCCTCAGTTTGCCTTAATTGGCTGGCAACTGCAATTACACTACCTCCAAGTGTTGGCAAACCTGCCTAGTTAGCCCAAGGACTGGAAGACAATCTGTACAGCAGGCTGATGCCCCTGACCTTAGTTGGTTGAGGATGAACCAGCCTGAAATGCTTTAACAGACATATACTAGTCAACAGAGTACTATTAAGGTCAAACTGGATATACGCATCGGGGAGTAGTTTCAGGGACTTTAGACGGCTGTATATCCCTTACTCTTTCCTGACTGGATACGTTGGGCGAGTAAGGGCTGGCCCTGTGGGTGTTTCTTAAAATCCATTTTAATGGTAAAATTTCCTTTCCTTACAAGTTCCCTGAAATGTGCAATGTCTGTTGCGGCCTTACCTGGTGGTATGCTGGGCGCTCGCAGCAAGCCAAGACCCCTTTCACTGTCCTTAACTGGGTGGTGTGCGTGTTGTAATAATAATAATAATAATAATAATAACAACAAGAACAAGAACAATAATAATAATTATAATATTATACATAGCTATCTATTCAACAGGCCTAATTATCACTGAAAAACTGAACGCAACAATAAAGAGAAAAACAAGAAACAGGCATAAGGAACCTGCCTGGAAAGAAAGGATAAAGAAAGAAGTCGAACTGCTCAGAAGTGAAATATCAATACTGGATGAAATCAGCAGGGGCAATAATGTTAACACTGGGAAGTCACGCAAGGTGAAAAGAAAATACCAGATACATTTCTTAGAATCTACCTCTGAGGTTAAAGAAACTCTGAAACAGAAGTTACTCCTCAAATCACAGCGAATTCGACGTTTTACCAAAAGATCAAAGTTTTACAGGCAAAATAAAATATTTGTCACTGATGCAAAACGTTTTTATAGGGAAATAGGCAAAAAAGAAATAGTAATAGAAAGGGCACCATCTATGGAGGAAGTACAAAAATTCTGGGAAAACATATGGAGTACACCCAAAGACTACAATGAAAATGCGGAATGGATTACCCGTAAAAACGAAAGAATGCGTGACATACCAACCCAAGATTGGTATGATATTACGAGCACAGATGTCAAAAAAGCCCTACCTAAATCACAGAAATGGAAATCTCCTGAACCTGACAAAGTCCCCAACTTCTGGCTTCATCTATCCTCAACACATAAACGTATCGCAAAAGCTCTATCACATGTTATAAAAGCTCCAGAAGATATGCCGAGTTGGCTCACGAATGGCATCACATTTCTCTTGCCTAAAAATGGTGAAACAGATGAACCTAAAAACTACCGCCCTATCACATGTCTATCCACCACATACAAGTTATTGACATCCATAATTACAGAATCGGCCTATTCTCACTTGGATCTAAATAACATTCTTTCCCTCGAGCAAAAAGGATGCAGACGGGGATCCTAGGGATGCAAAGACCAATTGCTCATCAACAAAATGATCCAAGAGAACTGCTATAAAACAAAACACAACCTTCGCACAGCTTGGATTGATTATCGAAAAGCCTTTGATAGTGTCCCTCATTCTTGGATACTTATGTCACTGGAATTGTACAAAATATCCCCTGTAATAATAAATTTTTTGTAACACAGTATGACGCAATGGAAGACAACACTTTACCTCAATCACGCAAATGGAACAGCAAAGTCCCAAAAAGTCTCAATACACCGAGGTATATTTCAAAAAGATTCCTTTTCCCCACTTTTATTTTGCATCACTCTTATCTCCTTATCTCAAGAACTAAATAACGCCAACTATGGGTATAAAATCAAGGAAGATAAATTTAATCATCTTTTTTATATGGACGACCTAAAGCTTTTTGCTAAAGATGATAACGAACTGGAAGGGCTGCTGAAAACTGTAAAGTCATATAGTGATGACATCGGAATGGGATTTGGCCTTGATAAATGTGCCAAACTAACCATAAAGAGAGGGAAAATAACTGAAACTAACAACATAAATCTTGACGTTAGCACTCAAATAAAAGAATTGGATCAAGGACAGGCATACAAATATCTCGGGGTTAACGAAGGGGGCGGAATACTACATAATCAAATGAAAGAGAAAGTTAGAAAAGAATATTACAGACGTCTGCGACTAATTCTGAAAACAGAACTAAACTCGAAAAACAGAATAAATGCGATTAATAGCTTGGCAGTGCTCGTCGTACAATACAGCTTCAATGTTATAAACTGGACAGTACAAGACATCAAGCGAATGGACACTGAATCCCGCAAACTCTTGACCTGTCATCGGTTGCATCATCCAAAAGCTGGTGTAGACAGAATTTACCTACCAAGAACTGATGGCGGTAGAGGTCTTATTCAACTCGAAATGTCTTATAAAACAACAACAACAATTGGACTGAAAACATATTTGCAGAACTCTGAAGACTGGATGCTGAAATGTGTTTTTGTGCATGAAAAAAGTAAAAAGCTATACTCTGTGGCAAAAGAAAGTGATAAATATATGCACGAGATTGCCCTAGATTATGACAACATCCAGGAATATACACAACCACCAACAAGAACAGCCAAGATCCTAAAAACGAGAGCAAAACAGGCAACAATAGAAAAACTCAGAACAAGCTGGCAAGAAAAGCCTTTGCATGGCCAATATCCCACTCGCATCAAACAAGCTGATGTGAATAAATCACACACCCATCAGTGGTTGCGCAGTGCAGGATTAAAGGCCGAAAGGGAAGGCCTCATACTTGCAGCCCAAGATCAGTGCCTCCCTACCAAAAACTATCAGACAAATATTGCTAAGACAAATAACGGCCCAAAGTGCGGAATTTGTGATACCTACTCTGAAACCATAGATCAACTTGTATCGGGCTGTCCAACCCTTGCCCCTAGTTAATACAAAAACGACATGACAGGATAGGCCAATACATTCACTGGAAAATTTGCCAGTACTACGGAAAAGAAGTGGGAAAAACTGGTACGAACATCATCCAGACCCTGTGACAGATATAGGGAATATAACTATTCTTTGGGATTTTTCTATCCACACGGACAGGACCGTAAAGGCCAACAGACCAGATATTGTCATAAAAGACAAAAATGGCAAGCTCTGCTACTTGATAGACATGGCCGAACCAGCTGATTGTAATATAGCAGTAAAAATATATAAGTTATCGAAATACAAAGACCTTGAAATAGAAATACAAAAGATGTGGGGCATGAAAGTAACCATCATACCAGTAGTGGTAGGGGCACTAGGTGTAATAAATAAAGGAACCGAAGATTTTACCAATAAAGTACCTGGACAACCGTGCTTGAAAGAAATCCAAAAAATTGTTCTGACTAGCACTGCTCACATCTTAAGCAGAACTGTATCTTTATAAGAAACAAATTTCTCGTAAAAATACAATGATGTACGGGAAATTTCACTGCTGAGTAGAATAAACATCATAGCCATCTCCTGCCTGAAGTCTCTGGGTGAGATTTGGTTGGATGACGTGTATATACAGATATCAAAGGAAATAAAATAATAATAATAATAATAATAATAATAATAATAATAATATAAAAAAACTCTCAAAATACAAAGACTTAGACATAGAGATCCAAAAAATGTGGGGTATGAATGTGACCATCATTCCAGTAGTGATAGTCGCACTTGGTGTGATAAACAAAGGCACTGAAGAATTCACAAATAGAATACCTGGACAGCCATGCCTAAGAGAAATTCAAAAAATTGTGTTGGCAAGCACTGCCCACATTCTTCGAAAAACCCTGTCTATGTAATCAATAACCACAAGTCTGGCTGATGTTTTTAGATGCAAACATACAAATTCCATCAACCACTATATCACTAACAAAATCAGAACAATTTTTTTTAAATGGGTCTTTTAGATGCTGGATGGAATCCAACATGACAACCGTCTCCCACCTTAGGTCTCTGGGTGAGATTCGGTTGGATAATATGTAAACACAGACATCAAAGGAAATAATGATAATAATAGCAGAGAATAGCAGAGAATGGCGGCCGTGTTGGTGTACCCAACAAAAGATTTTTAAAATCTTTTATTAACGAAGACGAACATAGGGGCTATGACGTCAAGTGCATACGCTCCATTCCTGCACTAAACCTACACCTTTACCTATACCTATATCTCTGCTACTATGTACATCTACGCCTATACCTATACCTATACCTATACCTATACCTATACCTATACCTATACCTATATCGATACCGATACCTATACCTATACCTGTACTTATACCTATGCCTATGTCTATACCTATACCTATACCTATACCTATACCTATACCGATACCTATACCTATACCTATACCGATACCTATACCTATACCTGTACTTATACCTATGCCTATGTCTATACCTATACCTATACCTATACCTCTACCTATACCTATATCGATACCGATACCTATACCTATACCTGTACTTATACCTATGCCTATGTCTATACCTATACCGATACCTATACCTATACCTATACCGATACCTATACCTATACCTGTACTTATACCTATGCCTATGTCTATACCTATACCTATACCTATACCGATACCTAAACCTATACCTATACCTATACCTATACCTCTACCTATACCTATACCTATACCGATACCTATACCTATACCTGTACTTATACCTATGCTTATGCCTATGTCTATGCCTATGCCTATGTCTATACCTCTACCTATACCTATACCTATGTCTGTACCTATACCTATACCTATGCCTATGCCTATATACCTAACTGCTATATGTGTGGTATAGATTTGGGTATAGGTATGCGTAAAAATTTATATATATGCATACGTACAGATATATGTATATTTCAAGCATGTCTGACTTGTGTTTTGCATGTCAATGATGTAATTCATAATCACCCTGTAATTTTATTTTAAAAAAAAAAAAATTGATCCTACACTAATACCCTTTATCAAGGTTTACATCCTGAAGTTATCATACTTATTCAAATGGTACCTAAACATATTAATTAACGTCAATATGATTTGTAATGTGAGTATCGTGTGTATTGCATTAAACCATTCAATGTGTATCTAGTGTAATTCACATTCAGTGCAAGCGAAGGAAGCGACAAGGGGCAGCAAATGTACGGAAGTTCGCGCTTCAAGTGGCAGTTACCCGTATCAGGTTGTTTTGCCTACTTTATTGTTTAATGTACTCGAGTTACCGTTATCTTTCGTCGTCTTTTGTTTCAGATCGATCGGATGTCGTTATTTTGTCGAAGTCACTGCTTGACCAGTTTCTGCATTACCAGAAAATATACCATCATTAACGCCAACCTCAAACTCATTAACGCAAAAATACATTTATTTTATTCAATCGGCATTCACTAGCGTAGATACACAACCATTTGCATCGAAAGAAATTTTATAGCGCCAACTGACGATCATTAACACCATCTACTATACGTTAGAGGTGATAAAATTTCAATGGTGTATCGTGGGCGATCTGATACTGATCAACAAGTTGCAGTTTGATTAATGCAAAGGAATACGTCTTTATTTCATTCAAGATGTTCATTCACTTTACGCAACGGCCAATACCTTAATGCTCATGCTTCAACAGTTGTTTTAGGGGCGTAGGAACCATTTTATAAGTGGGTATCGACCAAGGAGGGCAGAAAACTGCGCGACACGGCTAATCTCATTCTGGATTCACTCTTTGAATACTGGAAAGAGTGTGGCTGGTGAGGTTTTCCAGGTAGTACAATCGATTTCAAGGAGTACTGAGCCATGACTGAATAACTGATGTACCCCTTTTGCTATCATTAATGCCAACCTCAAACTTATTAACGCAAAAATGCGTTCATTTTATTCAATTGTCCTTAAGTAGCGTAGATGCGCAACCATTTCCATCGAAGGGCATTCTATAGAGCCAACAGACGACCATTAACACCATTCTACTATACATTAGGGATAATAAAATTTCAATTACGCAAGAGAAAAATCTTGACGAAATGCGTTGGTGAAACTGATGTCTTGGTCGTGTGTAATGCGCTATACAAAGTAATAATTTGAGCAGTTTTTAGACAATTCTTTTAAGTGATTTCCGGAACACATCGGCTTAATTCGCTATCGAGTTTATCTCAGTTACGTCTCCACAATTTGTTTATTTTAACCATATTCGTGATGGCATATATAAATAATCTAGACAGGAGTCAAACAAGGCCTTAACAATAAAGAAACAACCGAAAGGAAACGGTCTCAAATTGATAGCGTAAAGCTTTCATCTTCAGTCTCACCCTTAGACCAGCATGTGGAGGAATACCATCGAGACAGTTTCCTCAATCGATACGCTCATCTGAGGGCGATATTTTGAATTTAGCATTTTTAAGGAACTTCACGGGCAACGCGACCTAATAAAAAGATGAACACATTAGGACAGAAGGGTGCTGGTGGTTCAGTGGTAGTTGACGTGTGTTTCACCATTGTGACCAGGGTTCGGTCCTGACTCCATCTAGTTATTTGACTAAGGTTACGTTGGTGACGTGCGAGAAGTGTTGTCCAGTTCGACTCTACCAACATCACAGGTTTTATCTGGGTACTCTGGTTCCCTTCTGTAGTAACACTGGAGGTATGATGGGTAGCCCTGATTGCTTAGCTAGCTGATCGGGTCATCCAGTATACATAAAGACACTTCGTACTTTTACCTAGCCTTATCTGAGCGGTAATACGCCATGAGTTCTTTACCCAATTCGATTGTTTCACGCGAATTCTTAGTACCTTCCGTCATCTTCTATGACTAATTAGTGAATATTATTGAGTCTTTACAGATATCACAGCGTGTATCCTTTCCTTCCCCTTCACATTTAACGAACCATTTATCTGAGCGAAATAGGACCCACCATGCGAGAGGCGCGAACTAGTACGTTTATTTATAGATTTACGACTGTCGCATCTTCTCCAAGACTTGGCTTGTCTTACCCAAGACGCTCCTTTTGTAAACTCGTTTCTGTCTTAGCTTTGTTCTCTATATATTTTCCGTTAAGCCCGGTTCATACTGCGCGCGAGTTACACCAGAGCTAAAGAAATCTTTCATTTTCTTCCTTGTTTTAGGTTGAAACTTTTTTTTCAGGTGTCACGACGCTCGCTTCTCTCGAGATTGATTTAAACCCAGTCTTAAGCTTTAACGGTTTAGTTATTTGAGCTGTTTTACTCAAATTTTTGTTCCAGATGTAAACGATCAAAAACGGAAATTATTATTTAGCGAACAGTGGGAAAGGATCGGTCACAAATCGCTGATACCAAAGTCTAATACATGAACCGAAATGTTTTAAATTACAATTAAGGCAGCACCCTCGATTGTTTTGGTAATCCGAGCATGGTATTTTGAATCTTAAATGTTCACGTAGATCAAGGTGACATTTTACGAAATCGAGAATGCTTGAACGACCAAAGCGATCACGGGTTTTTCTTGAATCGTAATCTTTTTTTCTTTTGGGAGGTCAAAAAACATACATGCAATATCCCTTAGAGCGTCAGAGATTCCTGGTTTCTGTTCCGTTGAGTTTTAACCGCTTTTTTATTTATGCAAATTTCTGTTATTTTATGTGAATTATCTAGGCGAGGATTTAGAAGACACCCTTAGAATAATGGCATAACATGAGAGAAGTCGTCGCAACAGACAGCTTAAAATGGTAAGCTTTGGTGTAACTCATAGACCATTCCAGCGTGTTATATAACGAGTGAAATGTGTGCTGGTGGCTAACCGTGCAAACTCTCTACATCAGGCTATTAAACCCGTTTTTTTATAATGAGGATTCGGCAGCACTCGAATGTGTTACATGTGTTGATCAGTGATCGACCTTGTTCCGCTCATTGTGTTATCCTGAGCAGAAGAGCCAGAACACTATTCTATCTATTACTAAACGGTATTACGAAAAACTCAAGGTCAAGCCACCGTGCTACTTCTGATAGACAAAATCATTTGGGGAGCTTGTTATACTCGAATTTCAACTAGACCAGGAACATTGAAACCGGAGATTGAATAACAGAAAAAAGCCGTTATGATTAACCTTAACCCTAACCCTAAGCCTAAGCCTAACCCTAACCATAATCACATAACCTAACAATTTGACCAACCCCCCGAGTTTTGGAGGAAAATTTTCTTAGGGCCAGATTGCTCAGATTACAATCTGGCCACGCTTCAAAGCGTTATTCTAAAATTTAGAACTGACGGAAGCGTTTTAGAACGGGTGAAACGGGTGATTACCGATTGATCTCCGGGCTAGACATCACAAAATGTCACTAATGTTCGTATTTCAAGTTCTATTAAAAAAATAGGTTTAGGATGAGGACGAGATTGCGGTGTTTTTGAAAATAGTGGTGTCTGTAGTCGCTATGGATGGCAAGTGGAATTGAGTTCATAATTCAGCTTTTCAAAGGAGGTCAGTATAAGCAACTGAAGCACTGAAATTATTCGTGAGGCAAACTATTTGGGTCCATTGTTTATGGTGCAGTGTTATCGTTTTCATACGAAACCATTCTATGAAAAACTCCAGTGTTGGTCCAATGGCCAACTCTAAAACAAAGCGTGGAAACCACCAAACACGCAGGGAATAAATTTTACAATTCAAAATCAAAACTCGGCCGATCTGACAAATAGTTCATTTTTAGCGCGCTCATTCTCTCGAGCGAGGGATGTGTGTGGGAACTGAGGGGAGCACGAAGAAAGTGTAAGTATCGCTAAAGATACAAGTGGAGATCACCCCTAGATTATTAAATGTTCTCCCAACTTCCAATCACATCAAAGACCCTACTTAGCACAAAAAGGCATGAAACATCTCCTGAAACGTAGCATATAGTACGAATAGCGACAAGCAGGTTTTAAATTGCTGATTGACCGTGGCATTTGGAAGCAAGGGGGTACGGCGAACTGCGCCTCCCTAAGCAGTTGATATCAGCACACGAGGCTTCTGTAGGATCTACTGCAAATAGGCACCAAACTTCCCACTCTCAGAATGAGCATTTTAAACGGCGTTTTGTAATCTTCAGAATTCTGTAAATTCCTGCCCCAAAATTCGGGAAAGAGCATAAGTCCGATAAGGGACTGCTTGTCGTTTTTTAAATATTATTAAAAACTCACTAACTATTCATGAGGAACTGATAGAAAGGAAAATCACAGCTGTGTCGTGTCTTTATATGTGATAAAAACACGCTGACTTTTCTCCTCAAGTTTTTGCGGCTTAGAACACATCAATTTTCAAACTCTTGATTCAAATCAACGTATTCGGAGATTACTCGGCGGTCGCCTCGTGTTTTAAATCCAAATAAAGCACTCCTGCTCGGCTTTTAAGTATTATTTAAAATGTCGACTACTTTCAACCTAGTCAAGACCGACGTTTTGTCGCTAGATACAGCATTATGAAATTGTATAATGATTGCTAAAAAGTCGTTGATTTATGTATCATAAACATTTAAAAAAATAGAACTCACTGATGGGAAAAATGTTAAGAAGAAAAAACAAGGAAGCCTCCAGATACAAAATGACATCAACAACAGGATATGAACAATCAATCAAAGGAAGTTAATGTAACAGATCCTTATCATACAATGAAGAGAGAGATTTAATTTCTGACCATCTACATGGACAGATGGAAAGATTGTCAACGTCGCATTACTCGGCATGGTATTCACCAGAAACAATAGCTGGCTAAGCAGTATGCTTTGCCTTTTTCTGTTTTTCATTCAAATATTTTGTTCCCAATAAGGACCCGAAGGCAATTCACCAGTTTTTCATATTGCAAAAAAACCACATTCGTTAAGGCACGTAACTGAAGTACGTAGTTATGTTCCATCCTGATTACTTGCCTGCATTAACTTTGATTACGTTTATAATCTTTTTCTCCGGTAATTGACCCCCGCGGAAGTAGTTATTCAACATTAGAGACAAGCTGACAGGTTGCTGTGGGTGGCCCGCTAAGAATACACTTCATAAATAAACTTTGCGGTAGCAACTTAGAAATGATCAAATGCTTAGTTTTCTCAAGAAAATCATCTCATGTTTTATGCCAATTCAGTTGCGACCGCCCAAGATGAGTAAGCATTTATGGTCTGGGTTTCACCATAAATAATGTTTAAAAGCTGTCGATATCTCTGGCTGGGTTATAATGACTTGGTGCATCTAATATACGGTAATATCTTTGCAGAGAGAAAACAATTGACAGTGGAGACACTGAAAAGTCTTGAAATTAAAGTAAACCCTTCTTCGCGTACTGGAAACAAACTATAAATGAACAGTCACCAATGCAACATTTTAGTAGTCAAATACCAAGAGCAGGGGTTGCAGAAATAACCCTGGGTTGGAGCGGCACCTTTGTTTATTTTAGTTCCGTAACTGGTTCTATTTGTGATCAAGATTCTTGGTCTCAGTTCAAGGTTATATTTAGGCAAGAAATATTCTGTTCATAGTACCCTGAGGATGATTCTGAAATAGAATCAAAACACGCACATCCTCACGGATATAAAGCGTTTAGTTGTCACGAGAATCTTTTGTCCACTTAAAATGCATTAAAGGCGCATACTATTCCGAATTGACTCGATAGCCCAATGGGCAGAGCAGCGGTCCGGAAACCCGAAGATGCGACTTTTTTCGTTGACTTAAGCAGTGTAGGTTTATAATGAAATATTATATTCATGTTACCCTGAGGACAGTTCTGAAATACGAAAACGTCTAGAGAGGAACTTTTAGGCATTCTGCTTAATGGAGTGTGACAGGATATTTATCTTGCATGACACGAAAGTTTGTCGAATGGAGAAAAAAATAAACAGTCTGAGTAGTCATTGTTTTAATTGTATTTGGTCTTCCTACCTTTTTAGTCCTGTGATTGTCATGCGAGATAGCACGACAGCTATACCAGTAGACAGTTGGGTGACTAGTCGTGGGCGGCCGGCACAGGGTATACTTGAAAATATACCAAGCAATTATGACCTTGAGGTGAACAAACAGATAAGTGGGATTCCTTTATTTTTTCCTCCCACACATCAATTTTAAAGGCTGTAGATGAAATTTTCTTGCTTTGCTTATTCAAGATACCTGCAACTGATAGTCCAGATGGAAGTCGCGACTTTGATGCAATAATTCATTTTAATCCTCAACCTCACTTTGATAATGTTCGGTGTAACGACGAAAATGAACTATTATCCGAATTTGATTGGACTAGTTTAGAAGACAGACGTTCTCAGCATCTTAAAACTCTAATGTAGAAAACAATGAACAATACTGTTTCAAAACTCCCTCCTACTAATTCAATTCATAACAGAATCTATGTGGCTCATGCAAAAACATTTTCGTGCCAAGGCCGTGAATGAGGCTTACAAAATAGTTTTACAGCAGAGGACGCGAAATTGGCCCAATCAACGTCTCAATTTAAATTCTTAATATAACGTACTTATTAGAATTGCCAACAATCCACATTCTTTTGTCGCTTTCGCAAAATCAATCTGAACATTATATTGTAATGCTCATGGTAAGGCGTCCAGTGTCAAGCTTTTTAACCGTCTTCAATGGGTCCCCTTCTACGAAGAAGCAAAAATAGCGAAATGTTGCCTAGCTTACAAACGTATCAAGAACAAAGTCCCAGCATATATCAAAGATTCCTTAAAGCTTAACAGTGATCAACATACGCGTATCACCAGATACAGCAACAGCAATTTTATTTGTACAATCGTGAGACTGAAGGCGGGAAGACCTTTGCAGTTACTACCTGCAAACTATGGAACAGTCTAAAATTAGATCTTAGAAAATCTGTATCATTAAGAGCTTTTAGAAACAATTACTGGAACAGTATTTTCAATGAACAGAAAGAACTCTATAATTTTATTGTATAACTTATTCTAATCAATTTAGTCTAACTTTTTATACTATATATGCTTATATTGTATGTTTTTATTTTATATTTTTAAATTGAGGGCCACTAGTTTATTAGTTTCTGCTATTCTGTGCTACCCTCATCAAATAAAGTGTTTACTTACTTACTTATTGTATTTCTACATCTACTTATTTCTTCTACTAAGCATCGTGATGCCATTGCGCACGCGCTTACCACGACTCCGTTAAAACTGGACGTATACACTGATCTCTAGAGAAGACTGGATCGAGTATCCTATTGTTTGAAATGCCCAGAAAACGAAGCCAGCGAAATTTCACCCGCGCCATTACTAAGAGACCAAACTCATTGTAAATCTTTTTGCCCAGCACTTTCAAAAATATTTCCTGATCCTCTATATGGCAAAATGGAACGACTTCGTCGGTCGAAAGACAGCTTTATCAACAGAAACCTTGTACGGACCATACAGAAATCGCACAGTTGATCCCTTAGCAATGGCCGCCGCGATCTACTTCCGGCTTCATTTTCTGAACTTGGGATGTTTGATCCAGTCTTCTCTAGAGATCAGTGAACGTATACAAACACCTGCCTCGTACCCAGGCGCTTTTTGGCTCTCTAGACCGCGGAATTTTTACGCAGCCACGCTAGGCGAGCAAGTAAGAAAGGAAGCGCCTGGCAGAAAACGCATTAAACATGGCGGAACGTTATATGTATTCTAATGCAGGTGAAAGCTTGCACAGAAACGTGCTCACTGCCTTTGAATGGCCGGTACACAATACACAATCTACAGAAGTCGCATCGAAACTAGAAATAGCTGTTGTAGAACACCTGAATAAGAACAGCTAAACTGTTTGAAACGTTGTGTTTTATTTTATTTATTTTAAAGATTTTTAACGTCGGAATATCCTAAAAATTATGACACTAAAAATTGTTTTTAATAAACTGGACTATTTCTCTAAGCATTCAAATTCAGCTAAACTGTTCAAATCAGTTCAGTATACCAATACTGTTATCTTTATGACTTGAACTTTGAATTATGCTTGGTTACCGCATGCCATATGTTACCTTCAAGTTATATCAAGTTACCTTCAGTTAAATCATTGAGAGATTTGTCGATTTCTTCCATCGAAACGTCTGTATCGAATCCAAACGTGCCCGGGTTCTAGACCGTCACATTTCAGTCGAAATCATCACTTTTCGGTCAAATTTTCTTCCAGGCGCTTCGTGGTTTCTCCGCGCCCGATGGTGACCCCCGCGTGGGAGTCCCCGCGGCGTAGAGAGCCAAAAAGCACCTGGATACGAGGCAGTACAAGCACTTAACAAACGTAACAACTTCATTCATGCTCTGAGATGGTCTTGAGTTTGCTGGACGAAAGTTTAGTAAATTTGTATAGACATCAAGACGTTACCACAAAAATGTCTGTCTTTTTATTGAAACGAAAGTTCATTTTCTGGTAATGAACAGCCAAAGATGTAACATGCTTAACGCTCCAATATGGATTAAATACACAATATCTTAGTCTAAACAATTAAATACTCTTAGTACATATTGTTGTATAGCGATATGGTACACGTCCTACGTGTCTTATTCTCTATTTCACAATCTTTTAGCTGAGTTACTTTGATGGTCGTTTTCGTTTGGATAAACACTTTTGACTCTGTGGAAAATAGACAAGACGTAAGAAACTGGTAAGATTAATACGCTTAAAATGGATACTTTTTATCAACAACACCCGCACATGATCTCATTCTATCTTGTCCATTTAAATTCTCGTCTGATAAACCTCATCTGAGGGCGGCAGACCTTTTCTAAGTTAAGCAACGCTCACCGACAAGCCTAGCTAATTGACGGTGTAAATACCTAGGGCTTTAGATATTTGAAGTCTGATATCAGCTTAGGATAACACGGGGTAAGAGGTGCCCCCTAGGGCGACTTAGGTAGTCTTGGGCTACTCGATTTTCTATCATTACAAGCTTTGAAATGCATTTGCAATACGTAATTAACGGTATAGAAACCGAGAGCGGCCGTACATGAACCCGTACATGAGCCCCATGAAACCGCTTTGTACACGTCAATTAACTTTCAGAACAGGTACAGAATGGTTAAGATGTTACCATAACTTAAGTAGCTCTGAGCTCATGTACAGAAATTTAATCTTCTATCTTGCTATAATTCAGCAAGATATAACATTTCTTGTGCTCAAAGCAACCTTTTTTGTATGTACGCTCACCTGCTCATACTAAAACCTCTGGCTGCCCCCTACTGAGCACACTCAGTCCCAGTCCTGAGCCCGTACCAGCACCCTACTGCAGAGCAACTGAACTCACTATCTCTAATATATAGTTATCTGGTGCAGTACTGCTGAGTTAGTCAGCGTTAGATTTAAACATTAAGTGACTACCAGAAACTTAAAAATACTGTGGTGATAAATGACTGATAAACACCTGCCATTTGCATCCTAACACCCTCCTCACTGCTTCCTTACTTCCTCGGCCTCCCGATATTCTCTGTACACCCACTAGGGGGCGAACCTCCCCCGTTGTGAAATGCTACACTTGCTTTAACCCTAAATGGTCAGCGGTTTGTCTGCGTTTGCTAAGCCGCAGTCTAGCCTCCGAAATTCTTCAAATGTTAATTGAGCTAATTTAAGTCACCAAAGTATTGAGGTTAAGGGTACAGCTGCCATCTTGCTCATCTTTGTCATGTTTCATGTTCCTCACTATTTCGTCAACTTTGGTTTCATATACACTATGTTTGAGACCAACGGCACCCACTTTACTAAATCCTCACTACCAATAACAATTGTTGCTTCATGCTTACTTCAAAAGAGTCACACGGTGTCATGATTGTAAATAGGTTGGCATCTGTAGATCGCTGAGCCGTTCTCGTGATATGTATCTAGCATGCAGCTTAAACCTGTCTGGCATGGACAGGTCGACCCTCCGTGCTTAAACATGAAACAAATAAAAAGAATTAGGCTTTAGAAATCAGGTTACAAGAGAAACAACTCCCAACATATAGGACTTGTATCAAACCAGTAACAATACTGTACGCCGTAAAACTGTATATGACGCAGGTGAAGCAAAGATATGAGAGTGAAAGGCTTACCAGGAGACGATGATTACATAGTTGTCCTAAACCCAAAAAGGGTTTGCAAATGCCAAACGGGCGAGTTGAAAGCCCAGTGCAACAATAATTTTTGAGGCAGGGACGACTATATGAGCAGGACTAAACAAAAGAAATTCCAAGAAAAAAAAATTGTTTACTTAATGTTGTATAATGTAGGGTTCACACGAAACGCAAGCGATGAAAAGCAAAGAAACTCACGTACTTATCCCTTGTATAAATGTAGAACTGAACGGTATAAGAATAGTCTTATCCCAAAATGCGTTAGCAATTGGGGCCGACCTTAGTCCTATATTCTACACAATTATGATTTGTATATAGCCGTTTTAGGTTTAATACAGTAAAACTTGCCTAAGTCGGATTCGATTGTGCATCAAAATTTCATCCGAGTTAAGCAAAATCCGAGTTGTGTGTTACTCGGATATAAAGTTAGAAATCAACAAGACTTTTTGATGCATCCGAGATAGCCGAAGATCCGAGTTTAGCAAGTCCGACTTAGGCAAGTTTTATTGTATATTGTAATATTACGTTTTAATATCAAATATTGTAATATCACATTTTTTAAATTCCTATGAATTTACAAAGTGGTAGTTAACAAAAATCAATCAATCAGAAACATCGTTCGACGTGAACGAGTACACAAGAATGCTCGGACCGGGAGCGAGCGATGCAAAACATATTGTTCGACTTGAACAAACGCGCAAGGATGTTCATGACGGGGACGAGAAAAGCGAAACATATTGTATGACCTGAACGAATCCATAAGGATGTTCACAATGGGAGCGAGCTAAGCGAAGCATTGTTTGGGTTAAAGATAACTTTAGGGTTTGAGTTAGGGCGAGAATCCAGAGCTGGGTTCGAGTTAGGGATCCTTAAGGACTGTGACTTGCATGATTGAACACCAGATTTTGCCGTCAATTATACCTCGTATATGTCATGGCCTGGTCGTGAACAGATTTCACATTGCGTGGAAGACTGGCACTAACAGATCTAAATGGAAGTAAAGGATATGTGGGCTAGTGGTAGCTAAAAGGTAAGATGTTCTTGTAAAACCAAAGACTTTCCACCGATTTCAGAGTGACTTTACTATTTTTTTTCTGCCATTAGACGAATGAGTTATCCTAACAGGTATTGTTACCTTCGTTAAGAAATTACCCATTAGTCCCGGTTTTCCACGGGATCTGAATTCTGAAATCCGGCAATGGTCCTTTTACATCCAAATTTACCGCAGTTGAATGGGAGCTAACAAAGTAAGGGGCCGATTACATGGAACGGGCTGGCCCGGTTAACCAGGATCTCGGTAGTTGCAATTCGGGCTGAAACTTTCCATGTAATGGTTTCATCCTTGTAAGGCGGGCTGAAAATAGTTTGATGCATGCGTATTCGTTTCGCCTGCGGATCTACGGTTACTCTTCTCCGCATGATATTGCGTTTAGCAGCGTATAAAATCAGTAGCCTTTCATCGCCATGCCTATGAAAGAGTGCGTAGACATAAGTCACTCCAAAAAACAGCACTAAAAATGAACCAAGTGGTACAACATCAGTTTCACAGTTGTCAAAGTTTGCCTTGTAAAATATTCACCCGTTATATTGTATTTTTTCCACCATAGGTTTAAACCTTGGCGCCAAATTTTCTCCGAAACAATTCTGCCCCAACCAGCCGGTCAGGAATCATCCCCATAATCGCTCAGTAAAACTCATCTCGGTTAGCTGGGTCAGCCCGCTCCATGCAATCAGCCCCTAAGACGTTCATAGCGTCAAGTACTTCGTTAAAGACTTAGAAAAAAGAAAAACATGTGTGGGCTCCTTTAACCTTCCTCTCGTGTAATTCAGCCACGTAGAATGTTCTGTTTCAGATCGTTTGACCTAGTGCTTCTCTGAAGCATGCCAGTTAGCGTATACCTCGCAGGTGGATAGCATTTTTTGCGCAATCTGATTGGTTCCCCTGTCTCGGAATATCCTACACTATTCACCTCCGAACAAAACAAGATGGCGTCCAGTTTTGTTTAAGTTACGAAACAAGAACTTTTTTTTTAAATAAACGAAGTCGCCGTGCCATATTATACCAAAAAAGAAACGAAATTTGACAATAAAATATACAAAGATATGTATTTCTTTTACTTTTTAGCGATCACTGCACTCAGGATGAGCTCAAAATATCTTGTTCACCAATGATAAGCGAGTTCGGTAAAACTAATTTAAAAATTTGAAAAATAAATATGTGAAAACGGTTATACGAGGTATATGCTAAAACAATTATTCACCTCGGTGTCGGTGTATAATTGTTAAATACTTCGCTGAAGTGTGATAGCTGAGGCAATCAACCTCAAGTCTTGGAGACATTTCGAGCCCAGGCACGATTTTTTGGCATTAGCAGCAGCATTTGAATTGACATTGACATTGGCAGTGGTACTGACCTTGGAGGTGGCACCGGTAGTAGTATTGACATCGGAAGCGGTAGTGGCACTGGTATTGACTTAAGCAGTGGCGCTAACATGGTATTAACATTAAGTGGTATTAACATTACCATCAGTATTGGCAGTTTTGTTAGTGTTGGCAAGAGGATTGTCATTGGAATTGCCATTGAACATTGGGGTTCACCGTAGTTTTAAATTTCAGATGCCTTTTCAACTTCTTGAAACAGACTTGAAAATGAACTACCAGCCCAATTGGCAAAATAAAAACGACAATAGGTAACGCAACGCCTGTCATTCGCCATCCAAATACCTTCCTTGATGATCTGCAGTGTGACAGATGTTCTCTACAAGAACTGGAATTGGCAATGACATTAGGGTTTAGAGTGGCATTAGATCTCAGATACCTTTTTGACTTCTGAAGCAGACGTGAACACTAACCAGCAAGCCAAACGGCTAATGCAAATTGACAAAAGATTACTCAACGCCTTTCATTAGCCATCCAAAAGCCTTGCTTGGTGATCTCGAATGTTACAGATAATCTCCCTGGGCTTTATCAAAATAGATGGAGTCCTGTTTCCGTGGATCAAAATAAGAATAGTCAAAATAGGCCCGGAAGTTACCTCCTAAGTTTTCAATTGTGATTCCAACTTGTACTTAGAACATCAGTTCGTTCCGTGCAAACAGAATGAAGAGCAAAGTTGAATAAATTTTTTTTTTTAATGCTCATACCACTAGCAAATCTCTCGAACACTGTGGTGCACTTACGCTTTACTCTCGACTCATCATTCTTCCAGAATTCACTTGTTGTCCGTTGTAGGAAGCTTTAAGAAGCAACGACAATGTGATTGCTGGGTTCCCAAGTAGTTTACAAGACGTATCAGTTTAATGTAGAATTATCGATTGGATGCTGTGAGTCTATTTCTACTACGAAATTCGTCCTTAATCTGGGCCATTGGAAAGCTTTTTTTCCACAGTTAAAATCCGAATCGTGTATATGTTGTTTTTACCCTGTCAAAACCTCAACCCCGTTTTAGTGCGGTAATTACATTTACTGTGAGTTAAAGTTTACGTGGATTTTCTGTTAGAAAAGACAGATGAGTACTTTTTTCAACAAGGTAACCCAATTAGCGTGAGGCTGGTGTTAGTTGGAACAGATTCAACAGAAAGGTTTACGCTTGACGTCGTGGGTTTAATTCCAGAACTTACAGAACAGAATTACATGAGCACTGACAATTTTCTTATAAGTCTAGGTAGTAGGTAATGATTAGTTTTCTCTGATGTTTTTGTCAAGAAAAGGTCCAGCGATTGATTTGGAATTAACATTGTTGACTTGCAATAACAGAAGTGATTAGCCGATTGAAATTTTTCCCTCAATGGCATTGTCATGAGGATTAACAACGCTTTATACAAGATCAGTATCATCCCAGTAATTAGCAATAATCTCCCTGTTTATGTAAGACTAAATCTTGGTCAAAATACGGATTTACCGCTGGGCGATGAAAAGTAAAACTAACATTTTTTTATCTTACTAGTTATTAGTCTTCGTCGATTTTCCAATTTGATTTCTGAACTTTATTTAGTAATGGTTAAGACAACTGTGAAATAACATAAGATGGCCTAACCGTATGCTATACCAATACCTATACGCTATACCTATAACCATATCAGTGCTATACCTACAACGTCATACCTATACCTGTATACCTGTATCTACCTATTCCTAATACCAAATACTTTCATACCTTATACCAATACCCATAAGCTATACCTGTACCTGTACCTATGCCTATACCTATACTTGCACCTGTAACAGCACCTATACCTATATACCTGTATCTATACCTGTACCCATACTTACACCTGTACCCATGGCTATTCCGATACATCTACCTGTACCTATATCTACACCAAGGAGTATACCAAATTATCGTACCCGCCGCAAAATATTTGCATGTCTGACAAAAGTCTGTTTTGACGCCGAACATTTGTAATGTTGCTCAGTTATTTTGATTGGTTATAGATTTTACTGTTTGAACCAAATCAAAATTGAAAAATGGCTATCAAAGCGAAAATGTTGGTCCAAAATTGATGAACTCGAAATGCCTGATCATCGCTCCTACCTAGCAGCCATGTTTACGTTGCCATGTAAACTTGCAGGATCAACCCATCAAAAACAATTAAGTTGAGGATTAGCCAGGGTCGTTGCCAACTTTTGACAAGTTAGGTGTGTCACTGAATCATTTTGGGGACTAAACTTAGTGATAAAAAGCAATAAGTTTTGTATACAACATTTTATGGCTTATTGGCTATGTTATATTTCATTACCAACACTTCAAGATAGATCATATATCCATGCGACCGTGTAATATGCTCTGTATATCAGAGATCTTAACAAAAGGCTTTTCGGATAATACACTTAAGGGAATGAAGAAGGCTACTCTGGCTGAGCTTATTTTGTTTACAATTTTTATTGGCAACCGGTATGGGAAACGTTTGAATCGACCTCCTTAAGCTCATATTGTTGACGTAAAAGTCAACATGTGCAGTTCTTTCACTTCACCTACTTGACTCAAAAACACCCGAAGCTTTAACTACTATCTTTTCTTTTTAACCCGTTGTGAAGAAGTATACCTCGCCTTATCAATCGCGAGCAAAGTACATAGGGGAGATTATTGTATGGCTGAGCTCATTATCTGGTCTGTACGCAAAATAACGTGCGCTGATTGGCTGTAAGTTTTCCGTGAAGGCTGCCAAGTTTCGGCGGGAAAACTGCCGAGTTGATTTGAAGACAAACGAACCAGATTCGGTTTTACTAAAGTTTAACTACAACTAACTGCTAACGAGCCAGGTAAATCTTTTCCACGATTTTAAGGAGAAAACTGGATCAACAGGTAGAAAAAATACGAAGTTTTAGCTAAAATCGATCTTATGTGTACTTACACATAAGCCGCTTCCTCGCTAAACGAAATGAGTGTTAAAACTAATAATGAAAGTAACGACAAGCCACGTAATGAATTCATTATTAACCTCGTTTGGTCGGTCTTTACGGGAAAGTATTTGCCTACGGTTTTTACGTACAGACCTCGCTCCTTTCGCTAGCTATGCCTTCCCGTAAGGACTTCACACTCGGTTAGTAAGTAATCAGTATTTGGTTGAGGCTTTCGTTTGGACCGAGCGACGAAGAAGGCGAATCCTTCCCCAAATGGACCAAGCATACGAGGTTAATAAAGAATTTTTACGTTATATATTAGTACAGTAACAATAGACTATCTTATAATCCAGTTATGATATTTGGTGGAAAACAAGATTCAAATGTTGAATAAGAACACTTAAGATATCACTAATCCAATGATTGCGGATGAGTGATGCCAAGAAATGGCCAAAGAGCTTAGTTCAAGTAACTCACAATCCTGTGAACGAATTTGCTTTGCTTACTGGAGTCAAAGTAACACACTGGTGGGAGTCACACACTTAAAGCGACACCAATAGCCGATAGGAATTGTTTCAACATTACCACAAGTGGCAGGAATAGCGTTCCCTAGCCCGTATTTTTTAATACATTTTTCAAAGACGAGATATCATTGATAATACAAATCCCTTGTTTCACCCGTAGGATGAAAGCTTTGTTCGTTGATACACCGAAATTTGGGTCATTTTAAATTCCTTTTATTTACCCCTTATTGGGGGATAAAGTAACCTCATTATCGGGGTTAATTCCACTCAGGTTTTCATGGCCAATTCAACTCGCTTTTAATTAACTGTTAGAATAATAGGATAACAGAGTTATTTTTAGTCTTACAGGGAAGTGATTTTACTGTCTAACATAAGGAAGTTAGAAACGGTGGAGTTAAAATAGCGGTTGTAAACTCGGATATTTTGAAACTCACAGCTCCCTGGAAATAACAGTGCGGCAGGTAAGATAAAGGTAACAAGGAGACATGTGGGCGGGAGTGTAGTCGGAGAAGATGGTTTGATGACAACAGACCTCCCTGATTTCTGACAAAATCTGCTGCTTGTACGTCAAACGAGGAAAAGTCAAGATAAAAACAGCACAAACAAGACTGACTGTGCGTCATCTATGACCTCGGTCGATTCATTACTTGAAAATAATCCGGCTGAAAATTTTCGCTCTAATCTGCGCCAAGTATGGAAAAGAGCTCTCCATCTGTTGAATATAGGTCTGCATGGTTGAATAACTTGTTGCTTTGCTCCATGAACCTAGTTTGCCCGATCGGTAAGTGTCCCTGGTTACTCCGACAACCCGGCGATCAAAGCACATTCCAGGCAAAGCCTGAACTTTCGGTCATACCGGACGCGAACCACGTAAGCGAACCGCGCACAAAAGAAATCGCACACTTTGTCATCCACGTTGTACGTTCCTGTCGTGAGCATCCTTATGTACTCATTCAGTGAACAAGATTGTTTTTCCTTGTCGCTCGCGTGTCACGTTCATCAATTGTTACGTGTAGTCTCACATTTATCAAAAAAAAGTATAAATTTATACCGCAGCAATTAACGCACACACAACACACATGCATGTATTATATGTATCTATATCTATATATGTCTATATGGCAAATTTGAATGTAATCAAATACAGGTATTCTGTATAAAATAAAATCGCTTGTTATCACAATTTATGTATATATACATATACATATAAATAAACATGTGAGTTAAAAATGTGTAATCCAGGCATATTATGAGATTTCTTGAATGCGGTTCTCCGGATTTACGGTTTTAAGATCAAAACCGTAAATCCAGAGAATCGCGTTCAAGAAATCTTACATATACATGTATATGTATATGTATATGTATAAATATATACCATATGCGTACATTGTATATATGTGTAATATATATATATAAATGTTGCTATACACACACACACATATATGTGTGTGTGTGTGTATATATATATATATATATATATACGTGAACGTTTAGGTTTACGAAATGCAAAGAGGGCTCAATAACGCAAAGAAAGAGCAAATGGGATTATATCGCTTACCTCAGGTAAGCGATATAATATATATATATATATATATATATATATATAACTACAGACGGAACCGTTTTGGCCTACTGGGCCTCATCAGTGTAGTGCTGACGAGCAGGATGGAGAAGCCTACATTATATAGGCAACTCAAATGTTCCACACTTGTGGTACATCTAAGCCATGCTAGAGTGCTCTAACTAGAGACTATATATATATATACATATATATATACATACATACATATATATATATATACATATATAGTAGTAATGTAGTAAGATTTTGCTTACTACATTTAAGCTCTGCCCCATATGGTATCGAGCACTCTTGGAATCATCGTAAACATTATCATCTCAGTTATATACATTTGCACCTGGCCTCCAGTCGTGCACTCTGGTTTACGTAAACCGCGCTTAAAAATGCAGAAACTCCGATTCAACTACTCCTTAAAAAACATCGCCATACCATCAAGAGATGCCTACATGAAGCGACTCATCGAGAAGACGGAAAATGTTATAAGACGCATGAGATGGAAAGCTCATTTCTTCCTCCACGGCGACAAAGACACATCCGACAACAACACATTTGGTTTAAAATCTGTCAAATCCCCTCCTCAAAAACTTACTACATTTAAGCTCTGCCCCATATGGTATCGAGCACTCTTGGAATCATCGTAAACATTATCATCTCAGTTATATATACATATATATATATATATATATTTGTGTGTGTGTGTGTGTGTGTGTGTGTATTGTTGCAGCCTGGACAAGGGTAACAATTGGATTACTAGAATTCTTAAAGACGTTCATTCATTATGTGAGCACTTGATGCATTACTGCCGAGGTGTCAAAACGCGAGTTATGTGGCTAAAAATGCTCAGAGCCGTGTTCCATAGCACGCACATGGAACGAAACGCACGATGAACTGATACTGAGAGAATTTTTCTCGATCATCCTTATTTAAACCGACTCCGATATCTATGAAGTCGCAAAATAACAGCAAGACGGAAGCTTTTTTTCCAACTATAAACATCTGAGAATAGCTCTGATAGTCGGGCACGAGACAAACTCGGTTATTTTGTTCGTTATTATTGTATACGCATGCAGAATTTCGCATATTCTCAGGGCGAGATAATTTCTTACAGCCATTTCAATGAAATCTCTTTATACTAAGACTAATTAGTTATTCAGTCCACCCTGACGTGTAAATTTGTCGTCCATATGTTATGCAAGTGATCGAATAACTCGGGTCGCGTGAGCTTGACAATTACTTGAGGGATACCTTTCCGAATGTCGAAATGCGGGTTTTAGTGGTTTGCGTGTTGGTCGTGATATCAGAAAGAAATGACAATGAGGACGTTCGGCAACGCTTTGCCTTTGTGTTGTTCCGAATATGTGTTTACACCGAAGTAGTGTAAGGACCTACCCTTCAACTTTAAATAGCCATGAGTATTAGCTTCATGAGCGTTTTCATCATGAGCTCATCACGGAAATATATTGAGGCGTTCCACATGCATTTACCTGGTTTTTTGTCTTTATACTTTTGGTAAAAGCCACCCTTCCGTCATAGTCTTGGAGTGCGACAACCAACAGAACCATCCAAAGGGCCAACAGTTTCATCTCGGAAATCCTTTTATTTTTTACTAGCAAAGTGAACAACCAGTTACGTTTTGAACTTCGCCAGTCAAAGATTCTACTTATATAGTGTTCGGTGTTTAACCTTTGCTTTCGTCGAGCTATCGCGTCCAATGGGACAAGCCGTAGCATTTGACAACTGCTTCCCCACATTAAGTCGACATGAGTGACTTGTCGGCGAATGGCATCGTGTGAATGTATATTTAAAGGAAATATTACTATTGCAAGTATTTCAATCAAGTGGATAATGGGTGAAAAAACTTTGAAACGTTTGGAGAACCCTGAGTAAGTCTCCTTTAATCTCGTCAAACGATTCAAGAGGAATTCACACGAGCCTTTTTGTCGTCATTGCCAACTCTATCCCAATAAGGGTCAAAGGTAACATATTTTTTTGGTTTCTCCTGAAGCTTTGGAGTTATAGAAACAAAAATCACTTCCTGTTTGTCCTTGATAGCTCAGCCAACTTCAAGCAATTTTACCGGCGTCTTGGTCGAAAAACAAGGGGAACGGTGTGGCGAGCCGGCATGGGTGAAATAAGGCTGATCTCTACTTAAAACAGTCACTACAGATTCACGGAACCGAAATTAAGGGTTACTACATGACTCATCTTGAAATTCATATTGAAGTTTGTCGAGTCATAACAACCGTAATCCAATATACACGTTTTGATGAGGTTTATTGACGTTATTCTGCGCGTGCATGGTTAGCTAGTAGCAGGAAAGAAAAGACCGAGGATACATTACTATCATGATTACCGGTTAGCTGTCGCGTGTGTTAAAAAGTTTGGTCGAAGACCAACAAAAATTCCTTAACTAGAAAAGAACATGTTGAAATTGGTAAGTGTGCGAAGTTGGAAGCGAATTAAATTAATTGGATGAAAGTTTCAGGCGCTGACGGTTACTTTGGTTCAATAGGGTTTGTACGGATTTTGGCGCTTCAGAACAACGGCTTGGTTACTGAGCCAAAAGTGCATACACAGCCCAGAAAGAGAAAGAACAAATCACTGAAAGACAAGTTAACCGTTTTTTGATTGGAGTTCTCCTTATGACGAGTAAAATTGTCTGGTGTCAGCCAGAGTAAAATAGAAGAGTTCGTCGTCATTTGGGAAAGTTTTAAGGAAATAGGCTTTCTCTAACTCATTAATAATTGATAAACGAATAACGAAAGAAATACATAATTTATCAGTATTTAGAAATCAGAGGAAGGATGATTACAAATGAATTTTGCCAACTTTCAGCTGGATTTTCGCCTAAAATCCTGGTTCGTTCAAACACTCGTTAAGTGTTTTTCCACCGATTTCTAAATTCCTGATCGAAACTCGTTGAAAAAGCTTGGTTTTGCCTCGTCTTTAAACTCGTTTCTCTATATTTAGAAATTGGAGGAAGAACATCAACTCGCGTTTGAAATACCACTTAACGCTTTCGCGACTTAAGTCCTCGCTTTGAAGAGTGAAATCGGCTGGTCTTAGCCAGAGTAAAACAGTACAGCTTGTGGTCAGTTGGGAAAGGGTTACGGAGACAGTCTTTAACCATTTCGCGATTTGGGTTCTCCCCTTGACCAGTAAAATTGTCGGGTGTTGACCAGAGTAAAAAAGAAGCTCGTCATCTATCGGGAAAGTTTAAAGGAGACGGTTTAAAGGAAAATACTTAGTAGAGGTCGTCGTGAATCGGGAAAGTGTTAAGGAGATAGTCTTTAACCCTTTCGCGTTTGGAGTTCTTCCCCTGACGAGTAAAATCGAGCGGCGTTAGGCAAAGACAAGTAGTTTGGCATTAGCCAGGAAAAAATAGTAGAGCTTGCCGTCAGTCGGGAAAGTGTTAAGGGCTGTTTACAAGTGCGATTTTGCTCGTTGCGATTGTCATCCTGGTGTATGTAATGAACTCGTGACAGTCTATGCGCCAAGATATCCGCCTATGGTCTTAAACCCTTTCGCGACTGAAGTTCTTTTCTTGATGGGTAAGATGTTCTGGCGTAAGTCAGAGTAGAAAAGCAGAGCTCGTTGTGAGCCGGGAAAGTGTTAATCCTTGGAATGAATGGAGAGAAATAAACTATTCTTATTGTTATAGACTTATGGATTGAAATATGAGCAGTTCTTCCGTGATTGCTGTGGAAAGAAACAGAACAAGAAGGTTCAAAAACAAGTTAATCGCCAAAACAAGTAAGAGCATGACTGCCATTGGTGTTGACGTATGTGACCCTCCCATGGGAGAGGTTTGGGGTCCCTCACGAGCAGGAAATGGGCGTGGCACGTTTCCTAAATGATATTTTGCTTCCAAGCAGCGGGTTTTAAGGAAAACGATATGTGTTGAACTGGTTACTTTTTTCCATAAAAATTAAACGAAAGTTCACATATCTGGTGTGTTTTAAAGACTTGCTTTTACAGCCATTCTTAAATTTCACCGTCATATAAAAATAAGAGCATCGTAATGTAAACCAGACATGGATTTGAAAATTCTCCACCAACCAAAGAACAATTGTAAGGAAAGGTTTTCTCCTCGTATTTCAAACTGAGGAAATGCTCTGGTTTTCTAACTCCCGACAGCCGCAAAAATGGCCTTCAAAACTCGAAATTTCCTGGGGAGCCATGCCCTTAATCTACTTAGAGAACCTCTTCACTGAAACATTTAAGCCCTTCACTTATGAGAATCCTGGGTGTGCAACTGATTCTTGTGAAATTTATACTTGAATGAACTTCTCTGAGAAGCAATTCAATTGCACGAGTCATTGACATCTCCATTCTACCAACGGTCCAAACCTGTGTGTCTATTGTCTTGGAAACCATGTCGTCGACTACTGACCACAGCGATTGTAATAAGACTAAATCATGCCTGCATTGCTTCCTGAATTCTTGCGCTGTCTCTTTGATGCAAACAAAAGCGTTCTTTTCTCGGAGATAGAATACTTTTATGTTGTAACGAGGGTAAAATTTAACGTAAACAGTAACAAAGGCTTCTATTGGGTAAACAACGTTCTCATAGTTCGTGTACTTCCATGTTATTAAGTTTGATTTCATATAATCGTCTCCCACACGTTCACATTTATTATGACCAGTTGTGCATCGCTGAAAACCAGATAAGTATAACCAGATAATGAATTTGACACTCCGCCAAAATAGACACCAGTTAGCCTTATGTTGCGAAATAGCCACAGCACGCAAAGTTGTAACCGCATCAGTGGAGCCAGCGTAGAAAATTAGAAAAAGTCACTGCAGTGTAATATCTGTAGCGAGTAATGTGACAGCATTACCACTACGCTACAATGTGAGAAACGATTAGATAAACTTAATATCATTCGATATTGACAAGAGAAGATTTAATTGAAGGAACCTCACATAATAAAATCTTAAGCACAGATTAGATGCCAAGCAGATTTTTGTAACAGGTGAACTTACTAAGAAGATTTATACTAGAAATTTAAAGAGGGTTGGATGTGCAGACACGATTTTGGCAATGTAAACAAAATTACTTATTCGGTAGACGAAACTTAAAACTGTCTTAGCCCATCCTGTTGACCATATCAATTGGCACCCATCAGCAGCCATCGAAATATTTACCTTAAAAAAATGCCACGTGTTGGCAAAGAAACATCATTTTGTTGCCGGAAGTGTTCGTGTCATTCGTCTCTTTGCCGTCAACAAGTAATTGAAATCCCAGACTAAACGGTTTAACCTTTCGGCTTCGTCGCCAAATCAAGCAAGCCCATCCTGCTTTGATGACTCATATTTGAATATCTGAGATTTCCCTGATTTTCTATCTAACTCTTGATCGATTTTCTATCTAACGCTTTCCCGGCCGCTTAAGAATCGCTTTGTTTTACTCTCGCTAAGACCACACGATCTTACTCGTCAAGAGGAAAGCTCCCAAACGGAAAGAGTTATAACCAAATCAATAAACTCTTGCCCGGCCGCATAAAGCTTTAATTATTTTACTCTGGCTAAATTAAGAAACAATTTCCTTCGACAAAATCCTGACATGGATTCGCCACATACGAACATTCGCCACGCTCAGGTCGTCAGTAAATGTTACTAACCCTCACACGTAAATCGAACCTGTAACCTTCGGATGACGCACATGTAGGACGAAGGTTATAAATGTGGATGCTGATGGCCGTATACCTAGTGCTTATAGTGGAAGTCTCAACATGGCAATTCTGAATAGACTTCATACGAAGTATAAAAAGTAGTGCCTAGCATATTGCACGTTACAGCGGACAAACTAGGATTATATTAAAATCAAAGAGACTAAAATAAAAAGTGACAAACAAGGATAAAGAAGGGAGGAGCTACGACACATTGCAAAAATAAAGAGATCGATAAAATGAAATAAGATAAAATAGAAGTATGTCAGTTAGAACAGGGATAGAGGAATAGAAGTAAGATTTGTGATTAATAAAGGGTTAGGTTTGCGAATATGTAGGCTTTCCTTGATAAGAAGTTCGGAAGTAGAGGAGCATGAAGAAAGAATACGGAAGTCGTTTGAAGAAGCCAAGTGACCAGTTTCAGAGAGATGAGAAAGTATGCTTGAAGGATTAGACTTCACGAATGTTGTGCATTAATATATGTGCGAATTTGGAGTTATGACAGCCAATACAAGGACGTTTGTCAAACTCAAATCGTCATGAAATGTTTCTGAGTCTTAGACGGACAATTGCCTTTCGCGCAAATGGCGTCTTGCAACTGTTGCAAATGTGATCAGTGCAAACAGAATGGCTCCGTTGATATACATACGTAACGAGAATCTGGCACTTGTCCAAGTTGTGCAAATGAGAAAAAACCTGAGTGTTTTCTAAGTGCCTTATCAATGTAGAGCGGTCCAGACTGCCTTGTGGCAGAGAAAATTGACATTACGCGTGGCTGCGATACTAAAGAAAGACACGCCTGTCTGTTGCAGGGACTGAAATATTCGACCCGGGCAAGATCTGTTAAAGCAGACAAAGATGATGAATTAATCGACTCCACAAACGTCTTAATAGCGCAATATTCGAAGTCATCTAAGGCCTAGTTCAGAAGTCGAAATTCCGTCTCATTTAATTCGTCGCATTTAATGCGACCAATTTTATTCGACGGAAATGCGAGGTCTGAACTGATTTTATTGGACGCGGTTGAATTATGCGGCAAGTTCTGTCGCATAATTCGACGGAAATTCGACGTTGATTCAGACGTCGCATAAAATACAATCGGATAAAATGCATAAATCAGTAAAATTAGTTTTCTTATCTAATGATACTACGTTTGAAGCTTCGTGGACCCCACGGATATTATTTTCAACATGGCGTAAGAGCAGAACACTTGTCCAAGTTGTGGAAACGGGAAAAAACAAGAGTGTTTTCTCAGTGCTGTGCCAGTGTGGAGCCGTCGGTCCAGACTGCTCTGTGGTTGAGAAAACTTACTATACACGTGAATGGGAGGCTAATAAAAGAGTCGCCTATTACAGGGACTGAAATATTAAGGCTGGTCTAAAATGGTCGTAAGGTGTTGTAAAAGTCGCAAGAATTGCACGATTAAAGTCGTACGACTGCTTGCGACAGCCCGCATCTCATGGTTCACAATGATTGCAAGAGTTGATATGAGTTGCAAGAAAAAAGTTGTGCATCTGCTTTCGATAGTGGTGCATAATGACGTTGCAGTTGCGAGTAGCTGACTCAAAATATTTAGGACAAAAAATCTCGCTAGATTTAGCGCGTTTTGGTAGTATTTTACGCTTCTTGGACGAAAAATTTTTTGGCACCTATTTGTCTGCTGCCGTAAAAACATGGTCGCATTCAATTCTAAAGCCTGGTTTCCATATAGCTTTTTCTTGTCGTTTATTGTTTTCCTTTGCCTTTGAATACGACGAGCGGCAAATGAAAACATTGCGAAAAATTGTCAGAAACAAGAAAAAGGATTTGTCGCTTCTTGTTTTTGAGATAAAACCCATTCTATCTCGAAAACAAGAAACAACACTGAAGTGACAAACAGGGGCAAAAAAAGGCAATGGAAACGCTATAAAAAACAAAAACAGGCAATGTTATCCCATGATACAATGATGGGGCAACAAAAAAATGGCGGATGTAGAGATGTTCACAGTTGAACGTTTTATCCTAGAAATCCAGAGTTATGAATGTCTGTACAATAAGTTCTGCCGAGATTTTAAAGGCAAATATAAGAAAATTAATGGGTGGACGAAAGTTGGCCAAAAGTTTGGAATGTCAGCAGAAGAAGCGGAGAAGAAATTTAAATTATTACGAAGTGACTTCACCAGATATCAAAGGAGAATGAAGTCGTTACCATCTGGCTCGGGAAGAGATGCAGCTGTTCGAGCTGAAAAATACGAACGTTTTCAGTGGCTACTACCATACATTGATCATCGAAAAACAACAACCAATTTTCCTCAACAACTACACATCCTGAACAACAGCACAAATTATCCATGTTCCAACTCCACTTCTCGACGTTCTCCATCCTCAAATAGTACCACAACCAGTAATTCATTGGACAACGAGCACGAGAATAGAGACGAAGTACTCGTTACGGGTTTAACAGAAAGTTCTATAATAATAGAAGATGAAGAGAGCAATGTACTGGAGAAAGCGTCGGATGACGAGAAGGTCAGTGGCTTATCACAAGTACAAAGCGGAGATGTTGGTACAGACAAGAGACCATGGTGTAAAAGTAACCGAAAACGTGCCAAAATGACTGAGGTAGACAATGCCATTTGAAGAAGTGCAGAGTCGTTGTATCGGTTGAGCAACGAATTTGACAATAAACAGAGAATTAAAGTTGAGGATGAAGATGCAGATAGTTTGTTTTGTAGAAGTCTGTCCACAAGACTAAGAAGGCTCCCAGGGAATGTAAAAGCATATGTTAGAGTTCAAATTGAACAGCTTTTTTATCGAGCTGAAACAAGCACATTTCAGCCCAGCAGTGGAGTACAAAATACAAGTCCATCGATTATTCAAGCCAATACAGCTTCTGAGCAAGGCCAGTCTATGCAGTCACAATATTTTGTACTCAATTGACACATTGGGTACTTAAACATCGTAAAATATTGGTACATTCACTGAAAGTACATACAATTTTGAATTCTTGATGTTTATAGTTTTTGTTGTATTCACAATTTCCACCAAAGACTTTTATATAAACTGCAGTTAGAATGGATGTGTACAGTATATATATATATTTTTTCAAATATTTTATCCATACCCATATACTTTACCACCTTTCAATAGAAGCCTTATGTAATTTCCAGTTTTTGGATTGTGTTAGATTTTTCTATATTTTGGATAATAATACCTATATAATTTGGATAAGAATTCCACTGTTAATGAGGTACTGTATATCTCTAAAAATATAGATATGGATAAAAAAAAAATTATAGATTGTCTAAAATTGGTTAAACCTTACAAGTTTTCCCACACTTTACATTAGGACATATCACACAGTTTTGTTTAGCTCTGTACAGTGTGTACACAACATGGTTGAGTAGAATTATGTTACATGTACATACACTGCACTAGTAAACACTTTATTGAGACAAGCAATTAAAAAAAAAAGCTTGTGGTATTTACATTAGCTAGTTTTATTGTTATTCATCATTTGTTTGCCCACAGCTTCTTATGTAATTTAACTGCCATTCAACACTTCCTACAGAACTGTTAAAGTATTCTTTAAAATCATTTCTGGTTTTACCAGCTTCAAATGTATACCGGTTGCCAGTAATTCTTCTCAAATCTGAGAGACCTGAATCGTCATCATTGACTATGGACCTCCAATCACCAGGAATAATGTTGCCTGTTTTATCCTCACTGTCAACAAAACCACTCGGAATGTACTTAGCATTGTCTGTTAACCTGAGATAGTTATGAAGGGCCAAGGAAGCTTTTGCTACTTTATCTACTGTAGTTGGCTGTGCTTTGATAGGCTTGCGGAAGATTCGCCATTTTGCAGCTAAGATGCCAAATGCATTTTCTATTGTTCACCGTGCACAGGATAACCGGTAACTAAATACACGATTTTCTTCTGTGAGACGTTTACCTGGAAATGGCTTCATTAGATAGGGTTTGAGGGGAAATATATCATCTCCTACCAGTACATAAAGGAGCACCTTACTTTTGACAAGGCTGAGTTTAGGAAGGTTGAGAATACTTGGATTGTTTTCTAGTGCATTTCCAAATGCGGCCTCTGATAGTATCCCTGCATCATTGTCTCTCCCATAGCCGCCCACATCTATTAATGTAAAGCAGTAGTTTGCATCACAGACAGCCATGAGGACAATGCTGTGGAAATTTTTGTAATTAAAATATGCAGAACCTGCATTTTGGGGACACTCTATGCTAATATGTTTTCCATCGATGGCCCCAAGACAGTGAGGGAAATTCCATTGCTCTTCAAATCTATCTGCGATTTTGATCCATTCCTCAGTTTGGCAAGGAGGTGTTACATACTGTTGGAACAGTACCTTCCATATTGCCTCACAAGTTTCATTGACAATGGTGGATACAGTTGTGCGGCCAATTCGGAGAGAGAATGACAAGGATTGTTGTGACTCTCCGCTAGCCAAATAGCGAACGATTAATGTTAGTCTTTCGGCAGGCGAAATAGATTTTCTTGACCTACATGGTTTCTTTGTTATTCTCGGACCAACTAGCGTCAAGAGATGCTCTTACCCCTCTGGAGACATTCGCAAGAACCTAAAAATACGACTGACTATTGACTATTGGCTTTTAGGCGATCAAGTTCTCAAAATTGAGCATTGTTCACGTACCTGTAGAAGTTTTCTCCATCGAATAACCTAAGTTCGGGGACTAAAGTATGATACAGACCAAAATTTTCTCGGTCTTGAAAGATTCTTCGCACCCAGTGTTTATGTTTTCTTTGCGTTCTTAGTTGACTTCTCATTTTCATCAATGCCAAAAGAACGAACATATTTGCTTGTAAAAGCAATCTGTAGTTGAAAGCAGCCATTTTGAAAAAAAAAGAAATTTTCCCACCAAAACAAGAAAAAACACGAAAGAGCAATGACTTTTCTATTGCAGTTCGTGGTTTTTGTGCTTTTTTTTAACGGGTAAAAACTACGAACAACAAGAAAACGGTATATGGAAACCAGGCTTAAACGAAGACTACTAAACTATTTGTTTAGGAATGCGTCGTAGAGCGACGTACAACACGGTGCACATTGCAATCTTTGGTCGCAAGAAGTCGCAAACAGTTTTAGCGAGTTGCAATCGCATCGTAAAGGTTTGACCAAGCCAAACTCTTGCGACTGCGACTACAACTGTTGAGCGACTGCTGCGACTGCCGCAA
Organism: Heliopora coerulea; assembly: GCA_030142905.1. Classification (NCBI taxonomy): domain Eukaryota; kingdom Metazoa; phylum Cnidaria; class Anthozoa; order Scleralcyonacea; family Helioporidae; genus Heliopora; species Heliopora coerulea. The sequence continues at coordinate 125,621 of JASJOG010000144.1, forward strand.
CTCCATGGTACACAATCGTATCTAATCGTACGACCGTTGTATCGCAAGCTGTCGTGCAACCATTGTGAATCGGGCTTTAGACCCGGGCAATATCTGTTAAAGCAGACTAAGATGACGAGTTAAACGACTCTACAAACGTCTTAATAGGGCAGTATTCGAAGTCATCTAAGCCACGTTTCTCTTCTTATTTTGATAACTTTGGTCTCAATGACCTCGTTCCACTTGTTGACATAATCAACAACAGTGCTGTTTGGTGTCATATTTCAAGCTTCGAATTAAATGCGACGCGTACCTGAAACTTGTCACTTTTGTCGAGTTTTCGTAGGATTAAATGCGACGGAACATCGACGCACTTGTTCCACTTGTTCAACGAACTAGTTCCACTTGTTGACATAATCAACAACAGTGCTGTTTGGTGTCATATTTCAAGCTTCGAATTAATTGCGACGCGTAACTGAAACTTGTCACTTTTGTCGAGTTTTTGTAGCATTAAATGCGACGAATTAAGTGCGACGGTACATCGACGTCTGAACTAGGCCTAAGACTTATGTTGTGTCAGAAGGATTCACAAAACGTTTATGTTTTAATACCTAAACCACTAGCCAACTATTTAAAGAATAGTTTTCGATATAATGGTGGTTTAATTTGGAATTCTATTCCAAAAGAAATTAGATTGTCAACTTTATTTAATTTAAAACAAGAATGAAGAGTTATCGTTTCACCGACTCCTTGCAATTCCTTAGTTGTTTTAAACTGGTATATATCATTGTAAATATGAAAAATCACGGCTTCCTTGTAAAGCAATTTCTGTAAAATTGTAGAAATCCCGTGTATAAATAAATTTTCTCTCTCTCTCTCTCTCTCTCTCTCTCTCTCTCTCTCTCTCTCTCTCTTTTTCTCTTTTTCTCTTTCTCTCGCACACACTCTCTCTCTTCATATTCTTCATCTAATTTTAAACTTTCTTGTTCCTCTTTATTTTCTGGCTCGCGTCCTTCTTTATCCTGCTTCACTGACTGGCGGATTGTCCTGTAATCACTTTGAAGCTGACGCACGTTTACTTATCTTATCTCATTAAATCATCAGCTGTGTCTCTTAAATCCGCGATCTCTCTTCAGATACGTATCTTGAATTGATCTGAGTGGGACATAATCTGGATCATTTGGGATGAGCATACGTCGTAAACAAACTACTACCAAAGCTGTACTGGAATTAGAACTGTGGAAGTACTTTGTCATCAGGAGGTGGGTGGTCATTAAGAAAACATTTGCGTCCATTCGTTTCTTCCGGTAGGGACTTAGACAACCCTAAAAATTTTCATCATTTGCGGCCGTGTTTTTTCTTTTTTTCAGTTGTCAGTTGTTTGAGCGCTAAGACGTCAAGCTGAAGCCGCTGAGGCAACGAAAAAACTTTTCAAATAATACTTCTGTGTTACTCATCAAGTAGGCTAATAGATTACTAAGTAATCATGTGAAGGTATGGCACGTTTGCTTAAGGTCTAATCAAATTTTAATGTGTCTCTTCTCGTAATCGCTTTTCAGATAAGTATTTTAGTCTGGGCTGTTATTCTTAGACTGCAGCGACATTTTCTGCCCAGAAAATCAATAACCAACGTTGTATCCTGCCTTTTTGGGTTCGGTTGTCGATCGCGCTCCCACAAAACGCATTGAATAGTATTTTGTGCTCTTACGAGTCTTAATTCTCTGTTTTTTAACTAGAAGAATTTCTTTAGTGTAAAAGAGTTTGGGAAATCACGCATAGCAGGTGTTGTTTTTGGCGCGACACGTTGGTTCGCCGAATTGGCTTAATGTTGGAATAATCCCAAACGAAAATGTAACATGCCATTTCCCATATAGAAATCATATAGAATTGGAACGTTTGCACGTATGAAATTTTTGTTACACACGAAATGGGAACCTATTCACATAAGAAAAACCTAATTCACTTGTGAAATGAGCTAGTTCAAAATTTCACATCTGAAATGTTAGTGTTCAAAACATGAGTTTCACACATAAAATGGAAGATTTACAAACGAAACTTGATTCCGCCTATGAAATTTTCATTTCACTTATGGAATTGAATCAATTCACATATAAAATCTTATTTTCATATGTGGAATTTAATTTCATGTACAATTTTTGTAAGGGATTTGAGCATTTATATTTTCATCGTTCCTTTGCCAGATTAATCTTCTTTTGGTCCTGGCGTAAACACATTATAGGGGGCTCCAATTCTTAGATGATGTGCTGATAATATCCACTTTTGGTATAAATCTTTTTCCTGCGTTGTCTCGTATACATTAAATGACCTCGCCTTAGATATAAATAACTCAGATTCATTTTCTAGTTTTGAAAACAGTATAACTCAGGTCTTGTGGCCAAATCAAATTTTTTTCCTTTTCTCCCTATTCTCTAGCTTTTCTCTTTCCTTTTCTTGATAGACCTTTCATTGATAGACTGACATGTGTTAAATAGATTCGATATGTTGAGTATTGACGTGCATTTTTAATCACGAGCATTTGGTACCGGAAAGCCAATTTAAGAGAAAATAATGGCGGTTGAGTAGCTTAATAAAGGAAGCCATTTTGGATGACAAATTCGTTCAATAAAACAAACATTTTGTCGTAGTGACAAATTTCAATATCGTTTTAGAAAACGTAGTAATCATGGTGAATGGTTATACCAGGCAGCTCTGAAAAGAACTAGAGGAACCCACACAAAGTGAGAAAATAAATACTAAAAAGAACCACTATCCATTTCGGCATACCAATCTTCAGATGCAAACGTCTGCTAACTGTTGAGAAATGAGTTTTCAGCTTATATTTACACCTGATGTAAAGGCAATGATGTCACCCCACGTAGGAGGGATTAAGCATCAAAACAACGCCAAATTAAAAACAAATTCTTTTTGTCGGCATAGATCTGGATCATTAAACTTAATATACATGGATTCCATTATCTTTAAAAGAAATGCTGTTCAACAGTTAGCAGACGTTTGCACCTGAAGAGTGGTCAGCCGAGATGCATAGTGCTTCTTTTTAGTATTTATTTTCTCACTCTGTGGGTTCCTCCAGTTCTTTTCAGAACCGCCTAGTATAACCATTCACAATGGTTAATACGTTTTTTAAAGCGGCAAATTCATTTTATTCAACTTGGCAACCATAAACAAAACGTATTTTTACATTTCTAAATATCCATCGTTCCAGCCAAAATTTGTCATTCACCATGTTAAAATGTCTTTTTATCTGTTTATTGTGAATTGAGTGTAGAATCCACTTTTGTAAAGTGTTTTCTCACGGCTACAGAAATTCATTATGTTCACGTAACCAGTCATGACCCAATGCCACGTAACCTGACTCATCGCCCAAAATAAACGCAAGTTTTGAAAATCAAATCAGAATTTCACTTAAATCACCACTCCGTGTGCGTTTTTTGTCTTTACAGTTCCATATCTGCTTTTTTAAGGGGAGTTGAGATCACTAATTGACTCGTCGCCATTTCGGGTGTGTTCGAAAATAAGCACAGTGAAATCATAGCATGGTGGATTATCCGCCTCCAAGAAACTGCTTTCCACATTAGGTCACGAATAGAAGGATACTTTACTTGTTTATTTACTTTGAACAGCTCTTTCAATCCACTCACACCCTCCTCAGTCGAAATCGAACACACACTGCCTCAATGTTTCCTATTTTTTACAGCTCAGATCCGTTTCACGTCACACTTCCTGTTGATTAATATTATGACAACCTTATTTACAACTCATAGTGTGCTCTCAAGCCCGAATTCTCGACAATAGGTAGTTTCCAATAGCGACTTAAAGTCTCAAAGAAGGCGGGTGACTAATTTTCCTTGAATTTACAGCTTACCACCTACCAGGATTGTTTTTCCCAAGATTAAGACCTTGTGCTGTAAATAGTCTTAAAAAACTCTTTAATAATTCACGAAGAAACACAAAAGATTTTGGCTCTTAATTAGTATGCTGTAAATCGGATACAGAATACTAATTAGAACTATAAACTTTTCCCTTCGATTTTCTTGGTTAAAATTCGCTGAAACTTCAAAATGATCGGTAAGCATGGCCATTTAAATGTATTCGTATTTTAAGAAAGATAAAATATTCGAGTAAGATCCGTATGGGATTTATTACGGCAAGCCTTCGGCTCCCCTTGTAAATCCCATACAGATCGGCCGCTCATATTGTATCTGTTGCAAAAATGTTCAGAGAATAATCGGAAATTCGGAATATGCATCAAGTGGATAGTTGGACAGTTAGAGTGAGACTAAAACGATAACTTCAAAAAGTATAAAATAAAACATATTCCGAAAAATAGAGACATTCTGGAAAACCCAAGATATGAGTCAAAACAAGACAAGTGTATGAGACAGTCTCATGTACTCGTCTTGTTTTGACTCATATCTTACGTTTTCCAAGATGTCTCTATTTTTCGGAATATGTTTTATTTTATACTTTCAGAGTGGGGCTTCATTGAACTGTATAGTTGATAAGTCAATCAGAAAACTGTTGCAACAATATTCACTGGCCGTTTTCAATGACAGGGGAAGTGGCTAGGGAAGTAAAAATATTAATACTTTACGTGCATTGTTTACCAAAAATCGCTGTATTTACACGGACTGGATTGGTTCAAACAAGGTCAGGTCGCGGTAACGTACGAATGTGTAAGCTTGACGTCAGACTTACGAAAGGCTGGATGGTGAAAACGTCGGCATTCGAACGTGCACCATTCCAATTCACTCTTTTCTTATGGCTGAACACCAAGCAGCAGATGTTTTAGTGTATTTTTGAACTTTGTATGACAACCAGTGGACCCTGACGAAGAATTATTATGGAAAATTATTAGAATATTCAAATTGCGTGTTTGTTGGAGCAGTTCTACAAACCCGATTTCTTTCTATTCAGTTTCACTACAATTGGAATCCACTTTACGGATGTCCGTTTAATTCGGACTTCTCGTCACCTCGGAGCTATTCTTGCTGAATCCCATAAAAGCCGCTTAATGTGAGCGCGCTTTAAACATCATCCCGGAACGTCTGAGGCTTTCCCGTGGGAAGGGGAAATATTTTTCCTTGGTCTTCTGAAAAAAGATATCGAGACCTGTTGAAAACTTTCTAAATAGCTCACTTGTAGGCTAATCCAGGGTCAGTTTTCCTTCGTGGTGTAAAGTTAATTCACATGACATCTCTCTATTAGTCTCTTTTCCTCCTTCTCTCTCCTTGTCTGTCCATTTCTTCTCCCTCCCTCCTCACAATCTCTCTCTTTCTCTCGTTTTCTCTTTACTTTTCGTTTTCTAGTTCGCGTCTTTCTTATACGCTCTTAGATCAAAATTGATAAATAGATTATTTTGTAATAACTCTAAAGATGTTGCACGCGCGCAAAAGTTCTTTAAACTTATGACTTCTGCTTCATTATCCCTCTTCACAAATGTATTTTGAGCTTAGCTGTTATTTATACTGATAATCATCGTTTCCGTCCAGAAATTGACCAGCCTAAATAGAACTTCGATTTCTGTTTCTTATAATACAGCCAGCATGAGAAATCTTGCGTCCTTGTTTTGACAGATCGGAAAAATAAATGTCGCAGTTGCATTGGTGTTCAATGAAGCTGTGGGAATGTTCTATGGGAATGAAGGAGAATGATATTCGACGATATGTGGACATTCGCCAAACTCAGGTCCTCAGAAAAATGATTTCTCAGCCCCAGACAGGGACCAAACCCGCAATCTTCTGATGACCCATGAGACGTCCGCTTTCATGTAGCGTCTTTTGCCAGTTTTAAACGTCGAACTTATCGCGTGCCGACGTCGTTATGGCGTCGAACTTCATTGCTTGCCGTGCACAATTGTTTATTTTGGCCAGCAGTCGTCCGGACCGTGCAACCTCACGAGACTCGGCGATTTACACTTTTATCGTTTTCAAGTTTTCTTGATGGCCAAGGCAAGGAACGCAATCATGAAGGAAGAGAACAGAAAAAAATTCAAATACGGTTATTCTCAATATGCCTTTGCGCGCTAGGGGACGAAGGAGGATGGCAGAATCCTTTCTACATAGTCTGATCAAAAGGAGAGTCAGACTAATTAAAATTGCTATGATTTTGCTTTTGGTCGTGTCCCTGCTTGCCATCCTTCGACTTCTTCGTCTTGCTCCGATACAGCACAACGACTACATGTTGGTAACAAGCAAGTGATGCATTTATGTTTAGTTATCGACTCATCGACTCGCAAATCATACATTTCTCGTCATGTTGCCCTTGCATATCGACTAATTAACTCGACAAGACCGCGCAACTTGTGTAGAGGTAGCTAAATGCGATTTCATATATCGAATTTCAAGCTCGCCCCAGCTGTTCTCAGTCATATGCAGTAGGTTCGGCACATGAGACGTTCGACGTCTGAAACCAGGTCGAACTTTGTCGAACTTAATTAAAATTGTCGAACTTAGCATGTGCTCAATACCTTGAATTAGGTTTGGCACATGATAAATTCGACGTTTGAAATGGGCCATAGAGTTGAAACTCAATTCTCGTGCGCTCTTTTAGTTCAATCCGAGATTTAATTTGATCAAGAACTTTCCCTCGAAACATCAGTACCCGGTTGTTTCATATCCTGGCAGAGTACTACCTTAAAACTTTTTGTTCCTCATAATGAACCGATCCCTGCTGCGAAAGCCCATGAAGACCGCTTAACTCTTTTTTCCGGCCGGATCATTCTTCACTGTTTTCCATAATTTCACTGACTAACGCCAGACAATTTTACTCAGGCTAACGCCAGACGACTTCACTTATCATAGGTAGACATCCTGCTATTAAAGAGTTAAAATGCACACATTACATTTTATCAATGTAAGTCGGCGACTCAGCTTTATGTGAACGTAAAGCGCAGTTGCTTTTAGATAAATTTTGGAATATCAAGGACCGCGACGTGTTGAAATTAATGTTAAAAATCAGGTAAACAACCCTCGACGTTCAATCAATCAATCAATCAATCAAAAATGCTTTGTTAAGAAAATTAAGAAAAATTACACGGTATCATTTCATTAAAAATGCTCTTCCAATGAGCCGTGTACTATAATACAATGTAAAAGAAAAACAAACAAGCCTAATAACAAATACTTCACACATATATACACAAACATTCTTCCAACAATAACATTTATCATAATCATTAAACAAATCATTCTTATTATTAATGTATATTATAAATTCCCTACCAACGAGACAGTTCTACCGCCAAAACAGCCCTACTGGTTACTATAAAGAGTTTCTAAATGTCCGAACGGTCGGCTTATTTCTCACCATTTCCGGAAGCCCATTCCACAAAACAGCTCCACGGTAGCCAAAAGATCGCTTGTCAGCTTCCATTTTAGGCCTCGGTATATAAATATTGCTGGTGCTACCCCTCAGATTATATGAATGTATTTGAGAGGTAGTTTCAAAGATTGAATTGAGCTCTTCAGGAAAAATATTATTCATTGCTTTATATATACACTTACTGCCAATTGTTTGGCACGCCTCTGTTCAAGGGTATCCCACCCAAGAGTTTGCAGAATGTCAGCTGATCAAACATCATAATCAGAAAATGTAATTACCCTTCCAGCTCTATTTTGTAGCTTTTGGAGTCTATCAGAATGGATTTTGCCCAAACAACCCCAAACTTCACTACAATAGTCTAGATAGGGTAATACAAGTGCATTATGCATCAATATAAGTGTATAATGGGGAACAAGACTTCTATTTCGTTTTAAAACTCCAAGACCTGCCGACACCTTTTTGCTTACTTCATCTATATGTGGATGCCAGTTTAAGTTTCCATCTATTTCTGCTCCCAGATACTTATATGAGTATTTCCTTTCTATGGTTTTATCATCGATTTTAATGTTAAAATTATAACTAAGACTTCCAAGTCTTTTTTGGCTAGCTATAATTAAATATTTAGTTTTTTTAACATTTAGAGTAAGCTTGTTAGCTCTTAGCCAACTTTGTACTTTCTTCAAATCATCATTTAAAATTACTTCAAGCTCTTCAGGTTTGTTAGCAGTTGCTGTCAAACACGTGTCATCTGCATATATCATCATAGATGATGCACACCCACATGTTTGAAGATCATTTATATAAATTAAGAATAATAGGGGTCCCAAAACTGAACCCTGAGGAACCCCTTTTACAAGGGGTAGGAAGTGAGATAAAGTACCATTTACATTTGTGCATTGCTTTCGATCAGATAAATAAGATTTAAACCACTTAAGTGAGTTAAAATCAACCCCATACAATTTAAGTTTTTCTAGAAGTATATGATGATCAAAGGTATCGAAGGCTTTTTTCAAATTCAAGAATAAAACGCCATTTAGCAAGCCCTCATCAATATTTTGATACCAACGATTTGTCGATAAAAGAAGAGTTGTCAATGTAGAATGCTTTGGTCTAAATCCGTGCTGTGTTTGGGCCAGTAAATTATTATTAAGCAGATAATCATAAAATTGATTAAATACAATCTTTTCAATTATTTTACTAATAACTGGCAAGACAGATATTGGTCGATAATTATCAGGATTTGACTGTGCTCCTTCCTTATAAAGAGGCAACACCTTTGCAGCTTTCCATTAAATGGGAAAGATTCCACATTTAAATGACAAATTAATAACAAAAGTTAGAGATGGAGTAACAATTTGAGCAGCATCTTTCAGCAATCTACAAGATATCTCATCAAGGCCAGTAGCCTTGTTGACAGGGAGGGACTGTACCCATTCATATACCACAGAATCGTTTGTCTCATTGAGAGAGAAACTAGTTTCTGTTTGAGTAATATAATCAAGACACGAGATATTCGATTTTGGTACTGATTTTGTTAATTTTGGACCTATGTTACAGAAATGCTCATTAATAACATTACTGATTTCATTTCGATCGATATATTCACTTTCGTCAATTTTAATATTAGATATTTCACAATTTTTGGGGTCCTTGCCTATAATTTCATTCACACCTTTCCAGGTGTTTTTAATGTCGCCAATATTATCTCTAAAATAGTTTTGGTAGTATGAGATCTTGGCAGATTTAATGCACTGGTTAACATTATTTCTAGCACTTTTATACCTTGCTCAATTTTCATCAGATTTAAATCTAGCTGTAATTCTCTTTAGCTTATCCGTTTCAAACATCAACCTCTTCAAATTACGAGTTAACCAAGGTGAATTTTTATTCCTAATTTTCCTATTCCGTCTCGGGGCTTGTACATCCGCAATGTTTACAGAAATAACTTTCCAGGCATTCCATGCAACATTAGGGTCATCCAATAGCATGATATTATGCCATGAAGCCAAACCTGAGTCATATCTAAAAGCATTACCATCGAAATTTCTAAACTGTCTGCTATTAATTATTTTTGGATGACTTTTGGGTATATTGAATTTACGGATCCCATAAACAATTGAATGGTCACTAATTCCAATGTGGCACACCCCAGAACTCTTAAACAAGGTCGGGTTATTTGTAAAAAGTAAATCAATAATACTGGATGTAGTTCTTGTTATTCTTGTTGGTTCATTTATAATTTGGTGATATTGATATAGATTACACAGATCAAGAAAGTTCTTTGTATGAGAGTTAAGGGAAGGTGCACCTACATCACAATTAAAATCACCAATAATATTAACCTCCAATTGATGTGCTTCAAGCTTATTAATTAGTTGCTCAAAAGAATTCATAATTGTATTATCAGGGGTTGGTGGCCTGTACCATGTGCCGACAATAAATGGCTTAGTTTTTGGTTTAATTACTTTGATACAAAGCCATTCTAATGGATCCTGCTTAATCTCGTGCATACGTCCATAATTAATAACATTTCTAATGTAAAGTGTAACCCCACCACCATGTCTATTTCTATCATGTCGTTCAAGGGTATATCCAGGAATCGACACTAATGTATCTGGGATTGATTGATCAAGTTTAGTTTCATTTAGGGCAAGAATATCTATAGAGCCTTCTTGACAATTCTTGACATGGTTGTTCGGTTTTGTAAACAAGTTGGTGCAGCATTAATGGCTGACGAATCCTGCATAAACATTGTTGTAACCGTTGAACAACGTCGTTGAAAGCATCTTTTATGGAGTGCAGTAAAAAAGTTGTTCACGGCGTTCTTGTCATCAGCCTCACAAGTTGTCCATTTTTACCCGTAAAAGCGCTCTGGAAGAGCTTTGCTGCTCAGAGGGTGGTCTCTTAAAATAGGATTGATATTCATCCGTACTTGCATTCAGCATGTGGCTTTTTTGGAAAAGAATGAGGGAGGGGTAGAAGACGACGTCAAGAGTTTCTAAATTTTAATTGTATGTGATGTTTTACTATCCTTCTTTCGTTTAACTGCTAGTACTTTGAACTGTTCCTGTCGGAAACCTAAAAAATGCTTTTGAAAGGGGTTGCAAAACGTGGATTATTAATACTGTAGTTTACGAAATCACAAAATCACCGCGTTTACATTGAGTACATAAGTTCAAACGCGGTCAAGGCGAAGCTGTCGAGTTAAATCACAAATGAAAAAAAATGTTAGAGCCAGCTGACAGTTTGACAAAATATCAAAAAAAACTACATCTGAAGAGGGACATCATGAAAATTCAAAGTGCGAGATAAAATTGTGACGAATAATTGTAGGTAATATTTGAAATGAAACCTAAATATTATCGATAATTATACACCTTGATTTTAAGTTGTATCTTGAGTTTTCAAGACGTTGCTTTTCAGGTGGTAGGTGGGTGGGGTATGTAGGTAAAACTTAGTTTAATCTCGTAGCCCCAACAACAATATTTGATGTTTATGTGGGGATCACACAAATTATATGTACAAAGAGTTTTAAATATATAAAAAAATAATAAAATGTTGTAAAAAGAGAAACATATTCAACTGAAGAAAAAAGAGAGTATTTCAAACAAGATGAAAAGATTATGCGATTCGTGATGTGCCTCATGTTGTGAATTTGTCTGACATATTTGCCTTCTGAAGGAACAAAGCGACACTGCCAATTTGGCTTCCGCAGATAGATTATTCCGTGCCCAGGTCAGTACCGTTATATTTGAAGGTTCTCTTTAAGGAAATCTCATTTGGGCTTTGGAATGTCAAAGCTGTATCATTATTCCTCAGATCATAAGTATTTTCTAGAGAAAGATTATTTCAGATTTGGAGCACTGTGGTTAAAAAAGACTATTTTTGAATGGAACGGATGTTGTTTTATTCTGCAGATCACGATTGTTCGTGCAAATCTGACGTCAGAGCACTTACAATAGGCCAGTTGATGAAAGCTTTAGTGAATAAACAGCTGAAAAGTTGCATCATAAACACTTACTCTTTTCATGCCCGTGCACTAGGAGAAACGCATCTATCAGTGCATTTCTAAGTTTGAATTACTACCAACAGACTTTGACAACAAACGGTTTCGATATAAAACCAGTTGCTCGAAAATTTAAATTGCGTGCCTGCTGGAACGTGCGCAAAATATGCTCAAATCCAATTTATGAACTATTCAGTTAAACGAACCAAAGCTTTGATCCCGCTTTGCACACAATCGTGTAATTTTGACACTTAATTCCGTCCGACCCTTGACAAAAACACATGAAAGCCGCTTAATGTGACCGTCCAGTAAACACTCTCTGTTAGAGAACTGATGAAGTAAGCTGCGTTCCTTGCGTCATGTTTAATCTTGTACGTGTTGTCTTGTTTTTAGGATTTCATCATCCACCAAAAGTGATCTTTAACTGCGTATCTGCGTTGACGCCAATCATGACGTTGACCACCCATTAACCAGGTGCGTGCCGCATAGCAGGGGTCGTACCATGATTTCAGAAAGGGGTGAAAAGTCGAACAGTTTTTTTGCTCCAGTGATAAGAAGATCGCGGAGCGACTTCCCGGAAACTTTCGATTTAATAGCGCCGAAAAACGCTCCAAAATGCATTTCTTGGCTGAAATGTTAAAAAAAGGCACGAATTTCTTGAAGAAATATGCAATATTTATAGTACAGGTATAGGTATAGATATAGGTATAGGTATAGATATAGGTATAGGTATAGGTATAGGTATAGGTATAGGTATAGACATAGGCATAGGTATAGGTATGTGTTTATGCATACGTTTACGCGTACACGTGCGTCTACCTATATGTATATGTATATGTATATGTATATGTACATGTATGTGTATATGTGTATGTGTATATGTGTATGTGTATATGTGTATGTGTATATGTGTATGTGTATGTGTATGTACATGTATATGTATATGCAGTGGAGTCGTGGGAGCTGTACAACAGGAGCGGCCCAAGTCCAAAATTTTCCGACAGTTGTGTTCATTTGGGAGCTTGCAAGGCTTGCACTATGCATGGTCTCGGAGATGTTCGCAGATTTTACTCGTTTTTTAGACCCAAAAGTCCCAAAACGAGTTGATGGAGATTTTCTCAGTATACTTCAGTATATACTGTACAACTTGTAAACACGAAATATTTACCAACGGCAGTATATGATCTTTTAAATTATGTTTATATGTTATCGACCGTAGGTCTTGAGGCTAGTTTACGTTAAGCTAAGAGATTAGAATAATGCTCCTTGTCAGCAAGTCAGAGAGTACGGGACCTCTGGGTAATGCACAAAAATTCGAACCAGACCGACAGCATAAGCAACAGCTGAGATTAGCCGATCAGGTACGTCATTTTACATTTATTGTAAACAAACATCCAACTTAATTGGTGATCTAGTTTTTCCAACAACCTCAAAATTTTCCGACAAACATCAAAATGTAGGGGGGCATGGCACCGCCTCCCCCCCGGCCACGACGTCTCTTTGTATATGTACGTGTATATGTATATGTATGTGGAGTTGACGGAACGAAGACGAAGAAAGATGTGTGGCTTCTTGGGTAGTGAAAGAGAACGACGACCGAGACTATCAAGGAGAGCGATTTTGGACTTGGGTGGTTTATTGGAGCAAGTTAATTCTTCTAATGAGTCTTTGATGTCGCAACAAGGACAGGTGGATGAAAGAAATGGGTACGGAGAGGAAGGGCAAGAATTCTTGAATTCAAATGAAGATACATCGTTGGAGCGAAATTGAGAAGAAGTTGAAGGTATGAGACGTGAAACAGGTTTTGTGACGGACAATGTGGTGAACTTATCGAAGCGTATCCTCACAGATGATGAAATAGGGCTATAATCGCGTGGATTAAAGTTTTGTCCTACGCCTAGAGAGATCAATAATTTTAAATTGAATCAGGATTTTGCAGATTTCCCGAGAAGAATGAAATGTAAAGCTTTTTTTGAAATGGAAAAGGAAGGTTTAGGAAATGCAATTACGAGAGATAGTTTAGATAGGTTTAAAGAAACTTCTAAGTGGGTACCTACAAAAGTAGACCCAGCATTAGAATTATTTTTAAGGAATTTGGAAGAGCACGTGTTTTGGATAAGTGCTAATGGAAGGTGTTATAGCAATTTGAGTAGGGGTGAATTGCTTGCACTTCATCATCATCTTCTTTCTCCATTTCCAGCTCTGTTGCCGGGTTGGAGCTTCTGAATCTTCGATCGCCAGTACGTCCGTCTCTGCGTATCCTCATCTCTTAATCCTGCCAGTCCCATATCCTCCTTCACGTTCTCCATCCATCTCTTCTGCGGTCTGCCCCGTGGCCTCTTTCCCTCAATCTCCATTCTCCAGATCTTCTTGGGCGCGCTTTCTTTAAGATATAGTTATCAAAGAGGCGGATAAAGGTTCGGCTGTAGTAGTTTGGGATAGGGAAGATTATTTGAAAGAAGCACAAAGTCAGTTAGGTGATAGGGATATTTATGAAATAATAGATATTGATCCTGTTAAAGAAGTTGCGGTTAACATTGATCGAAGAATCGCGTCTCTGCAGATAGAAGGAAAGATTTCTGAACTGAATAGGAAATATCTTCTCGGGAAACACCATAAATATAAGTTAGGCCGTTTTTATCTTTTGCCCAAGATTTATAAAAGATTAGTTAATGTGCCAGGTAGGCCAGTTATTTCCAACTGTGGTACGGTTACGGAAAAGATTTCGGAGTTTGTTGATTTTCATCTACAACCAATAGTGGTGGATTTACCTCATGTTATAAAAGATACGAATGATTTTTTGTGGAGATTAAGAGATTTAGGTGATATTCCCGAGGAGGCAATTCTCTGTACTATGGATGTTGATGGTTTGTACCCTCGTATACCTCATGAGGAAGGATTGGAGAGTATGAATGAAGTTATGGACAAATTTTTTATGAAAGGTGGCAGTTTGCAATCAGAGCTAGATAAACAAGATTTAGTTAGATTGGCTAATGATATTTTGCAAAATAATTATTTTGAGTTTCATGGCAACATCTATAGACAGAGAATGGGTACGGCAATAGGAACAAGATTTGCACCAGCATTTGCGAACATTTTTATGTCAAGATTGTAAAGAAAGATGTTAAAGGAATCATTATTGAAACCGTGGGTTTGGTGGAGGGTTTTTGGACGATGTGTTTTTGATCTGGCTGTACGGTGGAGATGCTTTAATTGAGTTTTTGAACTATGTTAACTCCTACCACGGACAGATCAAATACACATGGGAATATTCGGATAAGCAAATTACATATTTGGATGTGAAAGTTAAAATTGTGGATAATAAGATTATTACTGATGTTCACTCTAAGGAAACGGATATGCATCAATATCTTGACCATAGATCGTGTCACCCGAAGTATGTTAAGGTGGGTATTCCATATGGACAAGCTCTTAGGCTAAGACGAATTTGTGAATTGGATAATGTTTTTAAAACTAGGTTAGAGAAATTGCAGGGATATTTATTAAAGAGAGGGTTCAATAATAATCTTATTGATAAGCAATTTCAGAAGGTTAGAAGGGTTAATAAGTGTGAGGTACTTGATCAAGCTACAAAGGTAAGAAAAAATTTGAATGGTCGAGTCCCTTTAGTCTTGGATTTTCACCCAACACTATCGGGAATAGGTAAAAAGGTTCGTGAATTGCTTCCCATTTTGCATGCTTCGGAAGAAATGAAGCGTATCTTTGGAGAAGCACCGTTGGTAAGTTTTCGGAGGCCAAAAAATTTGAAGGATGAATTGGTTAGAAGTAAGATTGGCGGTAGAGTTATTCGGGGTAAAGGGATGAGAAAATGTTCCAAAGTTCGTTGTCAGGTTTGTAAATATGTTAAAGAAGGAAGACGTTTTAAGGATAGTTCTGGAAATCGGGACTATTATGTTAATTACGATTTTGATTGTGACTCCAAGGGAGTAGTTTACTTGATTGAATGTAAAAAGTGTATAAAACTGTATGTTGGAAGCACAATCACATCGTTTAGAAAGAGGTTTAATAATCACAAGAGTTCGTTAGTAAGATATGGAAAGGGTCAGAGGGGAATAGCTGGGGAGCATTTATACGCTCATTTTTTTTTTAGCAGGGTCATCAGGGATTAGAGGATATTAGAATAATGATTATTGATAAAACGGATGTAAGTAAGCCTGAAGAGAGGGAGGGGTTTTGGGTGTATAAATTGAATACGTTCATTCCAGATGGATTCAATCTTAGGGATTTTACTTAATTATGGATTTTAATTAGTTGTTTAATTTATATTTAAGTGGACTACTGACTTCTGTATTACGACCTTGAAAAAGGGGCTTGCCCCGAAACGTTGGAGAAGAAATAAAGATTTTTAAATGAGTTTTTTTATGGTTATTATATGTATATATATATATATATATATATATATATATATATATATATATATATATATTAGATAAATAAGCATGGGTAATTTCCCGGTAAGCAGTGTGCTCAATGCAAAGCTGCAGAGCTTTATCAGACGACATCAGTCGTCTGATGATTGTGAAAGCATGAAACACGGTGTAACGACAAGCTGCAAACATATTAGATAAGCAACAATAAATTATTACTATGTATATATATATATATATATATATGTGTGTGTGTGTATATGTACATGTATATATGCATGTATGTGTATATTTATATATGTGTATTGTTCAATGTGAGCGAAAGTTACATTTGTGCCCATGTTCGTAATGATGATATGACGTATGTTATGCCATTCTGCGAGTCTCAACAGAGACGTTAAGATCTACGACGTCAACTTCGGGACAGGACAAATGCTGTTGATTAAGATTAACCTCAATCAGAGGCAACAGTTGTTTTAGTAGAACTGCAGCGTTTTGCAAGTCGCGAAACAAGCCACAAGTATCAAATAAAGTAGTCAGCCATGGTTTCTTTAAATATTGAAATTTGAAAGAGCGTTGTGATTCAGATTGACGAGGTAGATCTTGTGGTCCCTTATATTTCAAATGAATGTATGTACATATTCGACTGTGACCAGGGTTCGATTCCGGTCCCGTGCACTTGTCCGATTAAAGTTACCTTGGTCGTACGTGAGAAGAGTGTTGTCCAGTTTGACTCTACCAGGCATCGCTGGTTCACTCCAGATACTGCAGTTTCTAGCTCCTATAGCAACACTGCACGCATGAGGGGTGGCCCCTACTGGATCTCTAAGGAGAACAGCTTAGGTAGCTGATATAGGATTATCCAGTAAAAATAAGGACTCCTTTACTTCATTTCACGTCACGTGACTTCTCTTCACTTTGCTTCACTTCACTTCACTACACTTTACTTTACTTTACTTTACTTTACTTTACTTCATCATACGTTACTTTACTTTACACTTCACTTTACTTCGCTTTACTTTACTTTACTTTACATTACTTTACTTTACTTTACTTTACTTTACTCATTTCCTATCGTATGGGATGGTGGCTCAAAATCCCATATAACAATGTTTAAATAGAGCAAATTAGAAGTAAAAATGATTGAAGCATGTGCAAACTTGCTGTCCTCTTTCATTTGGCAAAATAAGTCGTGCAAATTACTTTAAATTTCGCTCGAAGCCAAAATTTCAGTTACTTCACCGCAACACCACAGCGGCACAAATTTCATTTTGAAGATACTGCGATTGTTTTGGCTAACGAGTGTTCACATTTGAGAACAAATTGCGCTCACTGTTCAATTGCGAACGCCTTTTAATAGTAATTACACGGACACACGTAGCGATTTTATGATCCCACATTTAAAGGCGGTCTTAATCAAGAAAGTACATTTTTGATTGCTTTTTAATAAAGGCAAACCCTAGATGACAAAATTGCCTTGGAAACAACTAAATATTCTCATAATTCATGTTGTAAGGTAATGCCTTAAATCTAAATTACAGACTCGGTGGTTTAGGGTTATGCTTCGAAATGCTTCCAAATTTAAAATGAACTGGAACTTTCTACTTATGATGTTTACATGACTAATGACAACCTGTTGAAGCAATTATTTTTCTCAAACTCCGAACGAGAATCACTTAATTTTCATGTTTGTTTTCGTGTCCCCCATTGAACGCTTGTCACCAGAAAATGACTCGGAATGAAACTTCATTTGAATTGTTTTGGATGAAAAGTTGATTGGGATTGGGATGCATGAACGTTTCACAAGTAATAATGGGAAGATATATATATATATATATATGTTCAATCTGCAGACGTACGTTTCGCTGTACTACAGCTCATCAGTGCAGCTCGGAACGAACTTGGATTGATAAGAGACCAGAGCGCTCAAACCGCTACTTGAGCGGTGGGCATTGCTTAACGCTATCGGTTATCCTTATATATCCATAGAGTGCTCAACAACATCGAAATGTATATATATATATATATACATAAATACATAACAACGTTACAAAAAAATTGGTTCGATTTAAGGGCCTTCACTTGAAACGCATGGATTTTGTGTTTTCAGTTGCTTTTTACACATAGAAAATGTGTAAATTCGCGGCCGACAAAATGAGATTGCAGACCATCTATTAATAAATAATTCACATTATTAACAAATTAATGAGCGTTATTCACTAATACCTTTCCTTTTCTACTTGTCTTTAAGTAAAACTTACATACGACGCAGCAAGAAAAGAGTTAATTTAAACAAGCAGACTTTGAGAATATTCCTTTAATGAATACAAGTGAAAGTACGTCTGCTGATGAATTTTATCCCATTTTACGTGAATATCTTAACTAAAAATTAAACGGAGAATGAATAAAAAATGTATTGTTAAAAACGCATGAGTTTTTCTGAAATATCTTACATTAGTATTTGCTTTGCCCCATACGTAATCTTAGCAAGAACATCATGTCAGCCCCCTTGTTATTCGCCCAAAATATGGACTGCATGCATAAAATTAAACTAGATGTTTTTTCTAGTTTTAAGATTAGTTTCCTGGCTTTTAGAAATTAATTCTTAACAAGAAAAGCCATGTGGATTTTTTTCTTCTTTCAAGAAATTTAAGAAAATGTATCTTGATTTAAGAATATTTTTCTTGTCTAGTCTAGATATATTTTTTTTTATTCAAGAAAATATGTCTTCTTTTAAGAAGTTTTTTTTATCAAGATAGCTTATTAAGAAAAATTATCCTGTCTACGGGACAAGATAACACTTCTTAATTTAAGAAATATGGTCTTAAAACTAGATTTTTTTTCTTAAAATAAGAATTTTATTTTTTTACAGTGTACGCATGCATGCAAATGGTCGATCATTTTACGAATTTTTAGGTGGAATTTAATTCTAGTATGATCGATATATCTGTATTCCATCCACTTCCATTGTAGAAATTACAGTTGGCACCCAATATTAAGACTGCAGTAAAAGCACTTTACCTTCGATTAACAGTGTTGTGGGCAGGGGGGACTTAGAACTGAGCTCGCTCAAATTTTAATGGACTGAATGATCACGCTATTGCCAAAATGGCACGAAATATTGCGGAAAAGATCTTAGGACACCTCAGAATCATTCTAAACGGGCCTAAAATGCAAAATTCCTTGAGTAGGCTTACTCCCAGGGTCAAAATTCTCCGTAGGTGTCCTTTACGTTCACAGTAGGCCCCACAGAAAAACAAAATTCAGGTCCGACCGCGTTATTGTTGATGGAGTCTTAATCAGATTTCGCTACCCATATGTATCTACAGATGTCTAGACTTCTGTTTATAGAGTTTTTTTAATGAAGTATCCACTCAAAGTGTTTCGGTGACAGGCTTTTTAACACAGTAAGTTATTTACTTAAGAGTCTTTAGGCATTGTTTTAACTTCACGTGAACAACATTAAATGAAATACAAAACCCTAATCCTAAAATTGTACACATCAAACATGGTTTTAGAATCGTTTATATGCTATAAATAAGACGCGGATTCGCATTGATTAAAACGGTCACCAGTTTGCCTCATGTGTAAGACTTACTTTCCTTCATATATACAGTATATATATATATATATATATATATATATATATATACATACATATATATATACATACATACATATATATATATACATACATACATATATATATACATACATACATATATATATATATATATATATATATATATATATATAGTACGCACCGTAATAAGGTCAAGCAATGAGCAGTTACAGCAAGACAGCTGTGACACATCACCAGATTTAAGAATGTTCAGTTTCGCGTTTACCTCGATTAAGGGGAGGGACGATTTGAAATTTCATTTAACAACGCAATTTTTTTCTAGGGTTATTTCACTGTGTGGGATCCGACCAAAATTTTTAAATTCAGCTGGTGTATTTTAGCTAATAACCACTAGAAATACACTTTCTGACATTTTGATGAATTTAAGTTTTTTGTCATGAAATTGAGCGCATTTTAGTCGAAGTTTGATTGAAAACGTTGTTGTTGTTGGAGTGCAAGTTGACGTCAAATTTTCAATTTAACTAAATCCACGATCCATTCAGCACTAAAATAAACACTGTTATCCACAGGAGGCCTGCTTTGAATTAGGAAACTGCGATAAGCAATAAGTATAAAATAATTAGAAATTGAAATTAGGACGGTAAATATGTGAATTAATGTATTATCTACAGATATATGATTGATAATGTTTAAGTCAGATTGCTCTATCACGCTTCATTTCCGAATGAAATCATTAAAAACTATACATCCGTTAAAGTAGAGTGATTTCTGAGACGATTAAGATCTTAATTTGAATTAAAACTCCAACTTATGTTGTCTCTTGGTCCGGCGATTTATTCTCCCATGAAAAATCAAAACGGTTTTACAAGAACTGAGGTGCTCTGTTCGTAAATTACTCATGAACAAGTTTTGAGGTGTTGAAGTAGATTACTGTCAATAGAATCTAAAAGAATTTGTGAAAAGTTAAAAGGTTGACCAACTGCTGGAACTGAAATGTGGAAAAAACTGTCGTTTAGAACCTTATAAACACCTCCCTTAAGCGCGCACCATTACTTGGTCTCGAAGGTGTCCGCTCAAGAGAGTTTCGTTTGTATGTTTTTTTGTCCAAAATGTTTCACTTCTTCACTTCTGACTAGTTAGAATGCCATAAGAAGAACACCAAGCAGGTCAGTGCTGTCATATAATTTGGAAATGTGGTCTTAATAATCCTAAAATCTCGAATGCTGTCAACATGACGTTCTCCTTAAATTCGGTTTCGCTTAAGCTGATCTCAAAACACCTTAAAGTTAGTCAAGAACCTTGGCTACTGCTTCAATCCTCAACAAACATCTCGTTTTTTTAATATCAAATCAATACTCTTTCTCGTGCATGATGTTATACCTCAATATCTTTGTTTTTCTTTATAGCAGCAAATTTCTAATCTCTAGAGAGAAAGCAAAATATAACCTCCTAAAGTAGAAGTGATTACTGGAAAGGCAGCGTTTAGAAAGAAAACCTTATGTAAGAGAATTCGTCATTTTAGTTTTGGTGGTTCATCACCCGTTTAGTTTTGTACACATAGGATCAAGAAATGTTCGTTACGTCAAATTTCAAGGCAAACGGTCGTGATTAGATGTTGTTATCAACCCATATAACCAAAAATGAAGATGCCTATCTAAGTTAGTGCTCTCGTAATTCAGTGTTACTTTTGCGTCCAAAATGGCTTCATGATGCACTAGATTTCACTTCAGACCCCTCATGTTTTCAAAATTTCTCCTTACTTTCCCAGACCGTAAAATAAAAAAGTTTGCTCGTGCACTTCTGGTCGTAGGCCAGCACGCAATGCTTGTTTTACCACACTCTTGGCGGATGAGCGAGTCAAACTCGTTGTTTGAAAAACATTTTCATGTCCTGCTGGGTCATAACTCACCATTAACAAATGCGACGAAATCGACGCCCTATTCTAGTGCCATTATTTTAACAGCATGACATTCCTTTGTGGGATAAAAGTCAACTCACGCACGGAAATAAAAAATTAGAAAACCATTTTAGGAGGAAATACAAACGATGTAATATAGATTGCAGTGTAAACAACATTCTTTTTGACGAAATAACTGTACTGCCGAAAATAAGAAAACCAGAGTACATTATTGAACGAGAAAATTCGTGTTGTCGACAGTGTACAACCTTTATCAATATTAGTTTTGCCATTTGACTCAAGGCCTGATTGCTTGTCCTTTTAATTATTATTGCTTGCTATTTTTTGTAGTGTTTCTGACATCTGATAACTAGCGCTTAATTACGAACGCACGCATTAGTTTACTCCTTATTTGCAATTAAATTGCTTATTTATGTTGAAGAACATATAACTCGGGAGAATGACTGGAGTTGTTATTTCGAGCCAGCTTCCAATCTGTAATTGAGAGAGAGAAAAAAAAAACAACTTCAATATCAACTCCCAGGTAAGTATTTCAATATTGGTACAAACAGTTATCTAAAACTGAAAGTGAGAATAATAGCCAGCATCAAACACACAAAAAGTCACTCATTTATTTCAAAATGATCTTTAATGTCCCGACGTAAAGATTACTAAACTGGTATGGAATGACTTATCATGACTTGCTAACTGTGGGAAAAGTTGAAAAAAGCGAATCTTGCGTGACTTGTTGTTCCTTATCAACTTTAAGGAGCTGTCCATCATTTCGTGGTTTTCATATTCGAACATTAAATATTATTTTCAAATGAAAGAATAGCTTTTTACGTGTTTTATACTGGCATTTAGCATTCATTTTTTACGATTGCTCTTTCCTTATCGATTTGAATTGGCTACAATATTACTTTTAGAAAATTTCAACTTGCTGTGTTGAAGTTGTGAAAAACTAAAGTTTATTTGTCATTCGTTACCAACTGTAAGAGGTGGTCTGTCGTTCCACAGTTTTTGCGTTTAAACGTTAAATGTTGTTTTAAATGAAAGAGTTGCTTTTTTATGCGTTTTATACTGGGCATCAGTATTCATTTTGAGTTTTCACTTTCCACCCCTATCTTCGTTTGCTTTTGTACATGCCAACGCTGAGTACGGAAATTCAGGCTTGGCAAAATAGATATAGTCCTTTTTAGAGGCAACCATTTTTCAACTTTCTGTTCATTTGTTGATTGGTTTCAGTCGACTGTGCAAATACCATTATACAATGAATTTAATTTTGAATGTGTTTTTCATTGGTCTTTACCCACGGTCTATTAAAGGACAGACGCACAGATACCGTCACTAAAACAGTGAACCAATCACTACTCCTCGCATGATAACAAGAGCCAATGATGTTGCTTCATTTGTGCAGCTCATGGATCACGTCCGATGAGTGTTTTTATGTTTTTACGCGCCCCCAAATTCCTTGTTAACTTTCAATCAATATTCTTCATGCATGTATGGAGATGAATACATTTATGTTTATAATGTACGTGTTATTTGCTATATTTTTATTGTATAAAACAAATAGGTTTCATTTTCTACCGTCGGTTTAGTTAGATAAAACGCGACAACGTGATAAGAATATTAGTGATTCATGCGGCTTTCGTCTCGTGGGCAGCTGTTTTGTTCTTACCGCGTTGTGACATTATCTGTACATCTATAACTGAACAGACGGTTGTAAAATAAAATCTATTTTTGTAATATAATATATCCAAAGTAGTGTTATGAGCAGATATCAAACATTTTTTTGACTATTAAATACAGTAAATTGATTTTTTTTTCATTCAGGTCAACTTAAGTCCCTCCAGTTATACTGAATAAAAGAATGTTAAGTACAAGAATTGTTCTGGTGGTCGTTCTGGCGTCTGCAATAAATGCGATGTATGTTCCCCGGGATGTGACTAAAGGTAAGCTTGATGTTTATTAAAATAGCTGAGATAGTGTGCACAAGGTAATGCACAAATGGAACTAGAAATGAAAAATCAGGTCGTGTCAGCCTTCCTTACAACAGCAACAGCTATAACGACGACGAAAGAGACCACAGCAGTGACAATGAAAACGACAACTACAACTACAGCCACAACGATAACAATAACGATAACGACAACGACAACGATAACGACAACGACAACGATAACGACAACGACAATGACAACGACAACGACAACGAAGGTGACAACGATTACGACAATGACAGCCGCAGCGACAACAACGATGAGAGCGACAGCGTTATGATGATCATGATTATGATGATGGTGAAAGTGATAATACTAGTAATGATGCGGAGACAAGGCAGTGACAGAAACCATACCAGAGCTAGTAAAAGGGACTGTGATAGTTACAGTAACTGTCAGTAACACTGATAATGACATTGACTGTAGCAGTGGCTGTGACAGTGACAGTGACAGTGACAGTGGTAGTGACAGTGACAATGGCAGTGGTAGTGACAGTGACAGTGGTAGTAAAAGTGACAGTGGTAGTGGCAGTTGCAGTTGCAGTGACAGTGACAATGGCAGTGACAGTGACAGTGACAGTGGTAGTAACAGTGACAGTGACAGTGGTAGTGACAGTGACAGTGACAGTGGTCGTGGCAGTGGCAGTGGCATTGGCATTGGCAGTGACAGTGACAGTGACAGTGGCAGTGGCAGTGAAAGTGACAGTGACAGTGACGGTGACAGTGATAGTGGCAGTGATAGTGACGGTGACAGTGATAGTGACAGTGACAATGGTAGTGACAGTGACAGTGACTGACAGTGACAGTGGCAGTCGCAGTGGTAGTGACTGTTACAGTGACTGTGACAGTGACAGTGACAGTGGAAGTGACAGTGACAGTGGAAGTGACAGTGACAGTGACAGTGACAGTGACAGTGACAGTTGCAGTGACAGTGATAAGGACAGTGATAAGGACAGTGATAAAGACAGTAGCAGTGACAGTGACAATGACAGTAACCATGACAGAGGCAATGGCAGTGACAGTGACAGTGACAATGATAGAGAAAGTGGTAACAACAGTGACGGTAACAGTCACAGTGAAAGTGGTGGTAGCAGTGACAGTGGCGGTAGCAGAGCAGTGGCAGTAAATAGGAGGAGACAAAGGAGAAAAAGACTACTAATAAATCATTCGTGCATGCGCAAACAATTGTCCTTATTATGATGAATCCTTTAATAACGTGAACACAGGTAGAGAATGGCACAATACATCAATAATACTGAGATGGCTGATTGTCAATTTCAAATCTTTTAGTAGAGAGAAGAAATTTATGGCAGACTGATTCCTGTCAAACCAATGCAGACTGTCAGTTGTCCAGCTTTGGCTCCCAGTGCAAGATATCACCTTTTTCAGGAAAAGGCTTTTGCATCCATTCCCAACGTGAGAAATAAAACTCTTAACTAAAAATTTCTGCCATTTTCTAAAAACAATCTTCTAATGATGGGGCCTGGTAACGTAGTCTACTGGTTTTTGCGTGGCCACGTTATAACATAACTAACATTTTACCTCGAATGATAGATGAACGTTTGTCAAGCTCTATCCTCAGAAAACGATTTCTGAGCCCCATACGGGGATCGAACCCACAACCTTCTGATGACCTGGGAGTCGCTTTTACCATTGAGCTACCAAGACTCAGATGGTGAGCTAAGCTGCAAGTTCCGTCTGGAGCTCAGAAATCGTTTTATGAGGATAAAGCTTGACGAACGTCCATCTATCATTCAAGATATCTCCAACCTCCCACATTTCTAAAATGTATATCTCATTATAACATTAACACATAGTGGCTTCAGCTTAGGTCGCACATAAGTCAAACTTGCACCTTAGCTCACTATCTGAGTCTTGGTAGCTCAATGGTTAGAGCGTCTCACCGGTCATCAGAAGGTTGCGGGTTCGATCTCCGTCTGCTCGGAAATTGTTTTCTGGGGATAGAGCTTGACGAACGTTCATCTATCATACAAAATATCTCCAAGCTCCCACATTTCTAAAATATATATCTCAAAATTTTACCTCATTGGCAATTCCAGGAATCAAGGCAAACCCTGAGCTTTTTAGTTTTTAATTTAATTGCAGGAAAATTAGTTTAGTTAAACCTCTCCTTACAAACCCCTCCCGTAAGGACACACCTTTACTTGGTACCGAGGGTGTCCACTCAGGAGAGGTTCGATTGCATGCATTTCTGTCCAAAATGTTTCACTTTCCCATTTCTAACTCATTAATATGTCATGAGAAGAACGCCAAGAAGATCAGTGCAGTCATATAATTTGGAAATGTGGTCTTAATAATCATAAAATCTCGAATGCTGTCAACATGACTTTCTCTTTAAATTCGGTTTCGCTTAAGCTGATGTCAAAACACCTTAAGGTTAGTCAGAAACCTTTAACTATTGCTTCGTTCTTCTACAGACATCGTGGGTTGTTTTACATCAAATCAAACACTCTTTCTCGTGCATGATATAATACCTCGTTATCTGGATATGTTTTTAACTAGCAGCAAATTTTTAATCTCCAGAGAGAAAGGAAAGATGGCTTCTTAAACTAGAAGTGATTACTGGAAAAGCAACGGAAAGCAATGACTGGAAAAGCAGTAGAAAGAACAATAGCTCCTAACATTTCCAGTAAATGTTAATCACCTTATCCCTTTCATGCATGATCTTTTACTCTTTTGTTCTTTGCTCTCTTTTGTTTTTTGCGTTGTTCTTTCATTACTTCTTTGGTTGTAACTTGTTATGAACAAGTTCTCGCATTGTAGAAGTTCATACTCAAAAGAGCGAGAGGAAGGAATTTTTAAATCATCAACTAAATTCAAGGATTCTGTGTCCTGTAGGGCGTAATAACACTATCTGGAGACCTTTCAATGCGTGTATTTGCCAACAAGAACGAATTTTCCGCGTGATCTGGCGATCACGAAGTGTCGGCAAGTTTTGCCTACATATCTGCTTGGCCGAAAATCGTAATAAATATATTTCAATGACAGTGATCACAGTTCCGAATAATTACAACCCAAAAATACGAATAGAGCTCAGAATCGCCACTTAGTAATTAATCCATTACGCATACTTTAAAAGAAGACAGTGAAAGTCAAGAATAATTCGTAAATTTGATTAGGCGTAGCGTACCATACATCACATGGTTGACCTGACATGGTGTTTCTGAGCTATGGTATCAGGTTATGTTTCTGAGAATATTCCTAGGGGTTTATTAGGACCTATATATTTTTTTTTTAGGTTTTTTGAGTGGGAAGAGAACCTTATGGCAACCTGGTTCTTGTCAAACCAATGTAGAATGTCAGTGGCTAGGTTTCGGATCTAGATGTATAATTCCTCGTTCATCAACAAAAGGATTTTGTTACAATCGTTCAGGTACGTGAGACAATTTTTAGAAGCCCCGGGTTAAGGACGACAACAACAACAACAAAAACTAAATAAGTACAACAACAACAACAACAATAACAAAAACTAAATAAGTACAACAACAACAAGAAGACAAGTATCACAACAACAGCAGCATCAATCACAACAATAACAACAAAAGCGACAACAACTACAACAATAGCAACACCAGCATCATCATCACTCACAATAACTACCATCGCTACAGTAACAATAAACATCCATGAATCTAAATAAACGTCTCGATCAGAAATGTGTGTATTGGTATGAAAAACAGTTGTAAGTCATCACACTTTTAGGATTCAGCTGAAGTTTATTATCACAGTGCAAATCATCAACAGAAGTATCTTCGTTCTGAACCTGAATACGTCCTCCAAGGAATAATTCTTGATCTTATTCTCATTCTCTAGTGGTTATCCTTGTATACTTATTCTGATTCGGATTTTCGTCCTAGTTTTCGTTTTCGTTTTTGTTCTTCTTCTTATTTTTACCTTTTCATTATTCTTCTTACCTGATCTTCTTCATCATCAACATCATCATCATCGTTGTCTTCTTCTTCTTCTCCTCGATCTTCTTCTTCTTCCCGATCTTCTTCTTCATGATCTTCTTCTTCCTGATCTTCTTCCTCATCTTTATCTTCCTCATCTTCTTCTTCTTCTACTTTTTCTTCTTCTTCTTTTTCTTCTTCTTCTTTTTCTTCTTCTTCTTTTTCTTCTTCTCCTTCTTCTTCTTCTTCTTTTTCTTCTTCTTCTTTTTCTTCTTCTGTCTATTATTATAAAGATTACTCTTACTTTAATTATTATAATTAATTAAACTTAATATATGGAAGTGTTTGGTCTGATATCAAGACAGGTCAATTCTAAGATTTTCTGTCACGTTTTTTCTCATGAAATATTGATGAATTTGAGAAAATGTCGTCAAGGATTCTTTTTCTGGTTGTTCGTAGATAGTCCGCTAGTTGATTACCAAGATGATTGATTCAAGTTTCTTAAAGAAGAAACAGCAAGAACGAAGTCGGAAAGATGATATAACAAATCAAACTTACTTTGATCAGTACTTTATCCAAATATCGCATAATTATTGAACGAGTGACATATATATATATATATATATATATATATAGCGTATGCACCTGACGTCATAGCCACCATGTTGGTGTTCCTTAAAAGAATTTTGATTATCTTCTTCAGTTCGGTGCACCAACATGGCCGCCATACCCTTTGTTATCTGGGTCACGGTGAACTGAGTGCATACGATATATATGTACGTATGGTATGTATCGTTTAAAATCTCTTTGCTGTCAGTGACGTACGAAAGAGCTTGATGCAAATGCAGGTTAATAACATTAAAAAGTTTAAAAATTTTAAAATAAGATTAAGATTAAAATAAGATTTTAAAATTAAGTGCACCAATCGTCCCGCACTGTCAGTAAGTTGCACAAACGGCTGAAGCAACTTCGAGTTTACGATTACAAAATTCACTTTGGGTCAACTTACTAAATATCACTACGTTAAGATTTACATAAGCATCGAAAGTGGTTTAGGGAAAAGAGAGATAGTCCCCTAATCAAAGTGCAATTGAGTAAATGCAGTGACGTAGGACGCAGGGGACCACGGGGGTCATGCCCCCTAACATTTTATTAACGGGGGCCGCGATATTGTTCGGCCCCCCTTAAAATAGATATGGTGAAACTATACAAAGTCTTTTCCAATTTTTTTCATCGCACGTACTTGCATTTCAAAATTAAAATCGAAAATATTTAGAAATCTAATGTACTGCACATAGTTTTAATGATGGCTGATACTTTACTGTAATTTAAAGCTGCACGGGGAAAAATTTGTGGTCACTTTTAGCATCCTTCGTAAAGGTTAAAAAAGCCACGACATTTTATAATTGTATTTAGTCTTTTAATTCATAAATTAGTAATCCACTGCAACATTCCTTTCTCCTAAACGTGAAATGTGCTTTACCATGGATGTAAAATTGAAAGTATTCTAGTATTGTCAACAATATAGGCGATGAAAAACACCAACCCAGAAATAAAATTTGTTGCCAGCCCTCCTAAGTTAAACTAGCTTCCTAAGCCACTGAGTAAATGTATTCTCCCTATGCCCACCTCTCCACATACACAAGCATTCTTAGTGAATACTGTCTCTGTACTGCTACATAGACATAAATTCTGCCCTGTTTATTGACACCAAGATGAAGATCTCGTTCGAAAATCATTCAACTCCAGTCCGCCGTGCGCATTTCTCGGGATGACGCAAAGTAGAGCTGGGAAGCCTTTGCGGGAAATCTAGATCATGCGTGTTTGATCGTAATGGGGTATGTTAAGTTGTTGATGTCGTTGTTATGGTGGTGGTGGTGGTGGTGGTGGTGGCTGTTGCTGCTGTTGATGTTATTCCTGTTGTTTTACACGTCTTGTTGATGTTCCTTTTCGCTGCAGCAGAATTTTTAACAGGTATTTTTCGTGTTATATTCGTTATTACCATTATATCATTTTGTGATGCCACTGCTTTACCATTGTAGTTTATACTCTAGTTTCATCTGTTATTGCCATTGTTTTTCTCGGCATTTTACGCAATTATAGTTCTCACTTATATTTTTTTACTCGAATGATCGATTTTTTCGAAAAAGATATACACCATTGTTTTGAAGGAAAGTATTTTTTACTGTTCGCGAGTAGCTGGACCCACTAGCAGTGCAAACAGTTTGGCCATAGTGATACAATGTTGTCATAAGAAAATGTTGCTCCAGAATCTAGGTGAAGATGATAATCAAAACTAAACTAAGCTTTTTGTTGGACAATGGCTTTTTGTTATAGAGTTATTCTTAACCGCGTAAAACTCGTGGGTTTTTAACCCTGGAAAGTTTTCATCTGTAACCATATAAAGCGGGATTGGTAATATTCAGGGATATCATTGATCGGAGGTTTTACCCTAGTTGAAATTTCCTCCTTGGCTCGTGATTCTGATTGGTTACTGACTACTGAATACAAAGCACGGACAGGGTAACCACGCAACATCTCGATCTCGTGCAAACATGGCGGATCCCGTGAACCTCCAGCACCAAGTAAGGCAAAACTCTGAGGAACTTCAGGATTTTTTGAAAGACTTATACAAATGGGAGAAAGACGTTCAAGCCAAAGACAAGTTATTGGTTAAGTCTACAGGTGTTTCAGATACGGTATGTCCCTTAGAACAGCACTTAATTCAGTTGTCTGTATATTATTGTAAAGTAAAATGAAACCCTTAGTTTTGTGATAGTAGATGTGTTCGTAACATTTTCATGTTTTATTTTACAAAATATGCCCTTCATAAAACTTAAGAAAAAATATTTTATTCCAAATACAGAGAATAACGACTCTCGTCACTTTTCACAGTAATATACGTGTGTCAATTAAACTACGTATGCTGAAGGTCAAATGATATCATGCTCGACTAATCCAAGCAACACGGTGACTTGAATGTGTTCTAAATTGAAATGCTTATATGATTATGAGGCTTAAAAACAAATTTCAGAATTTTGAAACAGAATTCTTGTATCGTTTTGGGGATTTTGTATCTTGGTTGTGCTGTGTCAACCAGGACCACTTGTGAGAAATGCTTCAGACTGTGAAGCCAACCTGTAACTCTCCACTAGATTACAGGGTCTGGTTTTGTTTGATTCCCAGCAGGAGGCCCCCTTTAGTTGCATTTTTTGCAGCTGATCCTGATCAGATCATTGAAATATAAGATTCAGGCACTTAAAAATTTCCTTCACCAAATATAAACTTCCATTTTAAGTGATCAAGTATAAATGTCAAATACAGACTACATTTGCTCTGTATCTGTTTCTTCAAGAACCTCCTCCTTGTGACTACCTGTCTACAGCACCTAAATTATAAAGAGGCAAGATCTTGTAAATAAAAGACCCAGAGTGGTCACGAAGTCCAGAAAGGTTGACTACAGCTAATCAGACACTATCATGTGTATCAGTCCATCATATCTTCCATCAATGTAAGATTTGGGCACTGCAGAAATGGAAACTGTGTTTCAGTGTAGATCTTTATGATGTTTCTTGTTTATTAGCTGCCTCCTGTTAGAAATAATACTCAAAAGAAAAAACACAAGCCTAAGCAGCAAAAATCTCCTGCTCAATCCAAACCAAAGCTGAAGGGATATGATTTTGAAGGATGGGACAAATACAATGTGGTAAGTTGGAAGCTCTAAACCAAAGAGAAGCTCTGATAGAATATATTTAAGAACCAGCAGTACTGAATATACTCTAAGGTCAAACTGCAGATTCCTTTTACTATCAGGTCAGTCTGAATGGATAACTATATACACTGTACTTAATTTTTAGCTTTGAATTTGTGTCTTAGCAAAATAATATGAGAAGAGACATTCAACTCATTGAGGGTCTTGGCTCATCCTTTCAATGAGTAAAATTGTCTGGCATTAGCCAGAATATAATGTTAAAGTGAGAGCCTGCCCCTCAATGGGTTAAAAAAATCCCTAATTAGTGTGATCATCTGGGAATATATTACAGATTATGTTACACAGAATAGGGCTGTCCTGAATTATGTAAACATGTAATCTCAGACATAAAAAGCTGGTTTAATGAAAGTGCTATAAACTAAGGAACTGTCATCTAGAATTCATGAAAATTTCACCTACATGTCAATTTCACAGGTAAAATACTGGTTTTGAATATTAAATTTTTGTTTTCCATTCCAGAGTTTTGAGGATGAAACTACAAACTTTGATGGATTTTTTTTCCTCTCATCCAGCCACCTGATGTATGCCCAAATAGCAAAAATATTTTTCTG
Organism: Heliopora coerulea; assembly: GCA_030142905.1. NCBI lineage: Eukaryota > Metazoa > Cnidaria > Anthozoa > Scleralcyonacea > Helioporidae > Heliopora > Heliopora coerulea. The sequence continues at coordinate 157,051 of JASJOG010000144.1, forward strand.
AAGCACCCTTATATAAAACATGGTCAATCAAACAATCAGCTTTTAAACATGCATTTGTTTATGAGAGAGTGTTTAACCCATGTAAGGGTAAGGGCACACTTCAACATTTTACTCTGGCTAATGCCAGATGATTTTACTCATCAAAGGGATGAGCCCTGCCCCTTAATGATTTAACCTGTTAATACCCAGGGCTCATCCCTCTGACTGGTAAAACCATCTGGTGCTAGCCAGTGTAAAATGCCAAGGTGTACCCTTACCCCTTAATGGGTTAATCACTCAAGTCAAAGATAAATATTTTTATTCTAACTCACTGGTCATTACATCACTAATTCTATAATGAGTTAACCTGGACAGCCATGAGTTTTTTTCATTTCAACAGACTTTTGTTGATATCATTTAAATACCAGGCAAACAAACATGCAAAATGCACAGGCAGCACCACACCCAAATATGGTGACCTGTGTTAAGTTACTATAGTACTTAAGCAACTTTATTTGAGAAGTCAGAGCCTTGTGCAGGGGGATGATACGTTTTTATCACTGGGGGGATTGGAGATAGAAAAGGTTGAGAACTGGTGAGGTATGTAAATTTGCACCAAAGCAAGGCCAAATATTTGTAAATATTTTTTCCATTTTCCTGCTAATCTGGACCCAAAGAGTAAATGACTTTCTAATTACCATCAAATTGTCACCCATATCTTTTCCTACAGACTAATTCTCCAACTTCATTCCACTGCCTTTTTTTTGTTTAATATCTTCTTTATGTTTTCAGTCGACATTTTCACATTCGATATTGCACGTACTAAGGTTATTTTTTTCCCATTATCTAAGTTTATGAAACCTCTTCATACTTTTATTTATTTATTTAATATTTCGATCATTAAGGATGAAGCCCTCAGAGAAATTGATGAAAAAGAAGAAATGCAAACTCAGTCCACGTCTGAAGAAGATGAAGACACAGACGATGAATTTGCTGAGCAGCGAAGATTGCAGGAAGCCCTTTTTGAAAAAGAAAAGGTTTTTACTTTAGTTCTACTATAATGTCAGCCGAGTAATGATTAAGATTTGCATTTAAACAGATTTCTATTACTAAATTACACGAGTTAATGCATTTATTCTTACCAACTCATGTAATTTTGAAATAATTTTTCAAGACTCAGTTGACTTGAGAATGATGTCGAGTAGACATCGAAACATGGCCGCTAATTTTAGTTTCTTATTAAAGTGTTTTATACCAGTGTGAGGCGGTTAATTGGTTAACTGGAAAACATCGGTTTTACTTAGAGATCGGTTTGGTGGTTTCCTTCACGTTAAAAAACCGAAAAACCGATTCAGCATTTAACGATTTGATTTTATCGACCTTGCATTCAACGCGAATTTGGAATTTTCAACGCGAGGGGCGCTTTGCCAGATCATAAGTACAATCATTCGAAAGTCGGTTAATGTTTTGGATATCGGGATCAAAAGCATTTGTATTAAATACATAGAACTTCAAACTTTGACCTATAAATGATAAAGGTTAAATAATCTGTTATGATTTCAATATTATTGCGTCATGAAGTAAACACCTGTTTCTTAACTTTTTCTCGTCCACAGTAAATTATTTAATGCGAAACATCGTTTATGTCGGTTTTATCGGGTTTTTCGCGACGGTTTTCGGCTTCGATTTCGGTTTTTCCGAAAACCGCCTCACATTATTTTATACACAAGAGTTTTAAAGTGTTTAGATCATTGGATTAATTAATAATAATGATCACCTAGCAGCGTTTCCCCGAAAATTTAAAAAGGGCACCCTACTTATGATCAGTGGCGTAGCCAAAGGGGGTTCGGGGGAAGTGTTTCAACCCTCCATAGCTGCAACGACCTTGAGTTTCCAGTTCCATATTGAGTCAAGACAGTATCACAATCTGGCTAGCTTTGATTTGCGATTATCAAACCACTCGTCTGGCATTGCGATAAATTGTCAAAACGTATTATCGAAAGTGTTAAAGTGATGATGTGAATGTTTACTCAGTTGTCAGCAGGATATTGAAATAACGTTAATCACTGACGAATGTCGATTGTCGGACAAAAGCGTTTTCAGGCCATTGAGTATAATCAGCGCCAAAACCAGTCGATTGTGATACTTTTACGCTCTATATTACTCACAATTTATTGAGCATTATTGCTGACATTTTCAAGGAGAAAGCGTTACCAAAATTACCATTCTCCTTCTGTAGCGAAACATTCTCCCTAGTGGTATTTGGTGGTGTTATTGTCGATTGCATTTACCCGTCAACGTCCCCAGGAGACTCATGCGCTTAATTCTGTTTTACTAGTCCTAGACTGGGTACTTTTAAACTACACGAACATCTTATGCCACGTATTTTCGTATTTTTAGTCGATTAATATACCGAATACGAAGTACGGAAATTAATCTCCATCTTTCAAGTTTAATCCAGAGAAATCCAAATTGGACCCTGCTTTTTGAAATGCAATAAAATACCTGGAGGCTGGAACCCTCAAAATTGACAGTTCAAAAAAATAAATGGAGTGAAGCGAAAAGTGCGAAGTCATTATCTATTCGAGTCTTCTTGTAAATAAAAAAAAATTCTGTAATAAGAAGTGAAATACACAAACGAAGGGCTTTAAAAGGCACGGTCGTTAGCCTGACTCTCCATTACCATGCCGCTCAGATAACTCTCTTATGTGATAAACTAGCATAGAAGAAGGCAGTACATCTTTTGAAGTGTTGAATATTTCCAGAGGCAAAAGTTGCTAGACATTGAACACCCCCCCTCCCCAAGAAAAATTCCTGGCTTCGCGCCTGTTTATGATAGACGAACGGGTATGTTGGCCAAATCAAGAGCACTTTCTTTGGGTCACAAACACTTGAGTGACGACGTACACGCTAAGACAATGTGGGGGATCGTTGACAAGCCGTTGTGAGGGCACAGCCGTATGCTTAGAGTTTACTGCGATTAATTTATGGCATAGCAAGTACACTTTGAAGTTGCCTGGGAAAACACTGCTCAGTATTGCCTGTTTTTGTGCGTTGTAGGGCAATGATCTGTTCAAGGAAGGAAAGTATGAAGCGGCTATAAATCGTTATACGACAGCAATTGGCCTTGATCCTTATAACGCAATATTACATGCTAACAGAGCTATGGCGTTAATAAAAGTGCAAAGGTATGGATAGTTTAAGTGCAACTATACTGTATGAATACAACATAATCCGAAAAACGTCATCTTGTTAGCTTGATATTCAAGTTATGAAACAAGACAAGACAGAGACGAAGTTGCTGTTATATATAGACTGTATTACAAAGTCATTGTCAAACCAACTGAGTAGGTTTAACAATGACTTTGTAACAAAGTTGAAATATCCCTGCAACTTTGTCTGTGTCTTGTCTTGTTCATAACTTGAATATCAAGCTAACAGGATGACGTTTTCCGGATTATGTTTTATTATTTATTTATTAAAATGGTCGACTGGTTATGGGGTGTTTTTTTTTTTTATATGAATACGACGAGATATTTTAGTTCGTGAGCTTACCTTTCCTGTCGTTTAGCCCTATATACAACCTGAAACTAGCACTCGAAAAGTCTTTACGACTTTGGAAGCATTTATGAGGGCCTATTTACTCGATACGATTCTCGTATTGTTCGTCCTGTGGTATAGAATTTTGTCTCAAAGGCGCAATTCCTACTTTTTATTCGCTCACTAAAGTAGCAACAGGTCTGTAAAGCTCCACTGAGTTAATCGGATACATCAGAATGTACAACTGTTTCGTACAAATGGGCCCTTACCTCTCGGAACGTTCGTGTCACACCCACTTTTAAATATGTGCACGTTAACTTGGTTCATCCTTCAGATGGAACTGAATTAACTCCAAAAAATAGATGGCTCGATATACGCGTTTTTTTCTTAAAAGCGTCAACAACAACGACAACAACGGCTTCAAAAAGACAGCAGCTTAATGGAGTGTGTTTTTGTTTCAAGCTTCGAATTTCTTGTGGATTTGTTAAAAATACTTGAAGGCTAATATTTAGCCGTCACAACTTTACCTGAAGCTGTACGTATCCATAAAATGAACAAAGGTTCCGTAGGTTTAAGCATTAAACAATCACGTAGGTGGTTTAATACAAAATACGACTTATTTTCTATCCAAAGGTACGGTGCTGCAATACAAGATTGTGACGCTGCTTTGACCTTAGATAACACCTACGTCAAGGCCTACGCCAGGAGAGCTAGTGCAAAGCACGCCCTTGGAAGGTTAAAGGAAGCGATGAAAGACTATGAACGGGTGGTGGAACTTCAGCCAGGAAATAAACAAGCCGTGGAAGGAATAGAGAAAATTAAGGAGGTGTGAGACTGAGTTCTTACATTCACATTCTTCATTGTGGTGGTGTGATTTCCTTTACACAACTGTGGCAGGGAATCACAGTTGGCGTGAAATGGTTATTATCGTTGAAGTTAGTGTCATTGTTGTTATTGTCATTGTTGTTATTGTCATCGTCATTGTTATTGCCATTGTCATTGTCATTCGTATTGTCATTTTTATTGTAATTGTCATGGTCGTTCTTATTGTCATTGTTATTGTCATTGACATTCTCTTTGTTAATGTTACTGTCATTGACTCATTGTCATAGTTATAGTTATTCATATAGTCGTAGTCGTCGTCCTTGTCCTTGCCTTGTTGCCATTGTCATCGTCACTGTCATTGTTATCGTCATCGTTACTTGTTATTATTGTTATTGTCAAAGAAAGCTTTATTTTATCCTAAACTGCTGGTTTAAACCTTTTCCTTTCTTTTCTTTTTTTAATTTTTTTTTCTTTTATATTTTATTTTTTGGGGGTACTTCTCGTCTGATCAATATGCAGCTGACGTTCAACTTACTTCCAATCCGTGATTTCTACGTTAGATGTTGGCCAAAAGGTCAAATGGAACTGATGCCAGTCTCATCGTTCAGAAAAATAGGACAAAGAATAAGTCAGTAAAGGTGAGTGGTGACTTTCTGTAAGCTTGGATGAATCCTTATGTTGACATAGATCAGGATTTGAATTAGGGTTTGGATCAGGGTTACCATAAGAGTTACGAATACTTAGAATTAAGGTTAGTGTTAAGTTTTGGATTGTGGTTAGTATGGATTCAAGTTTGTAATATGGGGCTCATTCATCCCTGCGGCACTGGCAAATTTTATGAATAACCTATATAGAAACACCAGTATTACTATAATTCAAATATTCTGATATGTTTAGAAACCAATGAAACGATATGTGATAGAGGAAATAGGGACAGCAAGCAGTGACGAGGAAGACGTTCGTAAGAAGACAGATGGATGTAATTTGACTCTAGAAGATGATAAAACTCTGGACCAGATTAACGGCGCGACTAATATTTGTCTAGAAAAGAACGGGAAATTTAGCGATTCAAGACTCCCTACGACTGTAGCTGAGAATACAGAATGTCTTAAAACTGGTGAGGTTCATGATCAACCACTCGCCGAAGTTCCACCACCAAACACCTGTTCAACAACTACTTCGTCAGCTCCTAGCTCACTCAACTTTGATCTATTTCCACCAGTTTCTTCTCTTCAGTTTGAAACTACGTGGAAACGGTTAGAAAAGACCCCGGATCTTCAGTACAAGTACATGAAGGTATGGAATGTGTATGGCAGGTAAAACTGATATTTCTTACGTTGGGTTATTTTGCTGTGCATAAACCGATAAATTCTTGACTGGTTATAGCTTTTGCTGTGCAGTTCTAATGTCGCTTTCTTTTTTAAATGAACGCGAATGATCCCCTGGCACTGAAACGAATCTACGGCAAGAACCAGTAAAATGCATTTTATTTGTGGAACCTAGTTTCCATCTACCTATCACTTACGAAGCCATAACACTTGGTAGTCAACTCTCTACATTCTTTCTCAGGTTAATGCCAGATGATTTTAATTGTCAGGGGGACATCCTGCCGGGAAAGAGTCAAATGTGGTAATCAGTGGCGTAACTAGGGCATTCCTTGTAGGGGCTTCGTGGGGCCTTCGTAATTTTTTATTTGGGGAGACAAAATGTAGGACAGATTTGACGGGGTGTGTCTCGACTTTTCAATTATATCTAGTTTTGCACTCCTGGAACTGTGGCAGTTTCTAGTCTGCAACTGTCTATCTAAATGTCAGTTGAGATGCCCCTCATAATTTCAATGCATACAACAGTTGATCAAATGGCATAAATTCAGAGGAAATAGCGTTTAGATAATAGTCACATACTTTTCCCAGAGTACAGTATGTGTATTCGCAATGATAGTGTATGATATATCCAAAATGGTGGTTAATGGTATATCCGTATTGGACGTTTATGGTATATCGGCAGTGGTACTTTATGGTGTATGGCAGTGGCACTTTATGGTGTATGACTGTGGCACTTTATGGTGTATGGCAGTGGCATTTTATGGTGTATGACTGGTACTTTATTGTGTATGGCAGTGGCATTTTATGGTGTATGACAGTGGCAATTTATGGTGGATGACAGTGGTAGTTTATGGTGTATGACTGGCACTTTATGGTGTATGACTGGCACTTCATGGTGTATCACAGTGGCACTATATGGTGTATGACAGTGGAACTATATGGTGTATGACATTGGTAATTTATGGTGTATGACAGTGGTAGTTTATGGTGTATGACAGTGGTAGTTTATAGTGTATGACAGTGGTAGTTTATGGTATATAACAGTGGCATTTTATGGTGTATGGCAGTAGCACTTTATGGTGTATGACAGTGGCACTTTATGGTGCATGACAGTGTTACTTTATGGTGTATGACAATGGTGCTATGGTGTATGACAGTAGAACTTTATGGTGTGTGACAGTGGCACTAGTTGGTGTATGACAGTGTGTGTTTTATCCCATCGCTAGCTTCGTTTATCAGTGCATGAAAGTCAATGTGTACAGTTAAATGAATGTGTCCCTATACATACTTTGGTATCTTACTATCGGAATCAGAATCTCAGGAACAAAGTTGAAAATTAGTAATTTCTAGACGTTAAAACGCCTACTTTTCGTTATTTTGAAATTTTCCAGGGTATTCCACCAGAACGGCTTCCGAAAGTCATCGGCGAATCCGTGGAGTCGACATTATTGATGAAAATCTTATCGGTAATTCGTGACTTTTATATACGGTAAGTATCACATTCTTCCTGTTTCTACACAGCTTAAACTCAAATCTCTTCTTACTGTCTCAGCCTTTTTTTGCTTTTTATTCTCAGGGATCAGCTTTCCATATTTACTGAACTGAAGTATATCTCGCAAATTAAGAGATTCTCCATGACACTGATGTTTTTATCGACCGAAGAGAAGACTGGTAAGATTTTCAATAAGATTGATTACCACTACTGCATCTTAAAAAATTCCTTCGAGGCTTAGATCAGTGTTTCTCAACGGGGGCGGTTCCACCGCCCCCCGTCCCAAGGGGCGTTAAGAGAACATCGGGGGGCCGATGGAAGCAGGACAGCTGTGGGGGGTGCTAGGATCCAAATGATGGGTGTTTATCAACTGAATAACTCTATATAACAGTTATTCAGTTCAATATTGTCGCGAGCGAGGATCCATGCGGGAATCTCAATTTCAGAACAAATATTAATGCCCAGCAAAGTACACGCAATAAGGCCATGATTTTCTTTTACAAATCATGGCCTTATTCAGTTCTGTATTGCTTTGGGATTGGATGCTGTTGTGGGCAAAAGACTGGGACTAGGGACCTTAAGCAAGCGAGGACAGTGACGGTGACGGTGATGGTGAGACAACCTGAATTATATCATTTAAAAGAAACCATGCACCGTTATCGTCGTATTTGGTGTTTGACATTTGTTTCTCAACCTTCAGAATACCTCACAGTTTCTAAAAGGACTCAGTTGAATACGTTGAAGTCAAACTCAACCAACAGCTTTCACCGCTTCAACAGCTACCGTCGTCCTGAATATGTTAAAACGCTCGGATCGACGTTGCATTCAAAGCAAGACCGGCGTTGGGATTACTCTTGGGATTAAAAAAAGCTGTCTTTTGTCTTGTTGAAATATTCTATTGAAAGAAGGACGTCGTCTTTGACGTTCCTGTCGTGTTTGCTTAAGGTCCCTGCTGAATGTAGTCAGTATGGGGCGGCCAGAGGTTTCAGTATGAAGTAGGTGCGCGTTCATCTAAGAAAGGTTGACAACCACTGGCTTAGATTAACTAGGTATGAGGGGAAAGGCCACAATGCTGTATTAGTTTTGTCTTGGTTTGTGTTGCAGCGAAATACAGACATTTCTGAGTGGAGAGCAGCTTTCTGAATGTTCCGACAGACGAACTTTTTGAATAGAATGTGCCTACCGAGGTCAATGCTCAAGCGCAATCTAAAATTTTATTAAATCGCTCAATATTTGCATGGCAAGTAATAGTATTGGCAATTGACAATTTTTAGAAAAACATCATACCGGTGATTACTTTTTATTGCGAAGATTTTGACCTGTTCACTACTGTCTTCATCAAAACCCAACTCAATCGGCTGCTGGTTTTCTCAAGTCAACAGTTGAGGTGAAGGGAGGGGAGATAGAACCAAATGGAAGAGGGGAGAGGAGGGAGGAAATGGGATGAAAGGGAAGGGGGGGTGAGAAGATAAAGAGGGAATCAAGTGGAGTGAGATAGTGAATGGAATAGAATGGAATGAAAAGGATAGGAATGGCAGCAATGGAATTTAATAGAATGAAATGGAAACAAGGAAATAGAATGGAAAGAAAGGGAAGATTAGAATGGATTAGGAGGGAATGGAGTGGAAAGAAGGGGAAGGCTAGAATGGATTGGAAGGGAGGGAATGGAATGGATAGAAAGGAAGAGTAGAGTGGGTTGGAAGGGAGGGAATGGGATAGAAGAGAGTGAATAGAGGGAAGGTAAAGAAGGGTTGGAAAGGGAAAGGAACCTGCCTAATGCTGCATTGTTATGTGAAGCAACTTACAAGACTGTCCTTTTTCTTTCTACTAGTAATAAAAGATTTATTTGACTATCTTTGCAAAATTCCAAACAACAAATGGAGTTATACCAAAGAGGAACTGCAGAGTCTAATGTTGAAATATGGGGTCAGGTAACATGTGGACAGCAAAGAATTCTCTACCTAACGTGGTCAGGGTACTGTATTTGCTTGAATAAGCACTGCACTCCATGAGAATGTGGTGCTTATTTGCAATGATGTTGACGAAGTTAGTCCCCCAATACAGGTGCTTGACCTCAATCAGATTTAAATCCAATCACAGAGAAGATAGTGACATTAATAGTGATGATACTTTAGCATGCATTTAGTTTTTCTTCTTCTGGTTGTTTTTGTTATTAGGAACAAAATGTAGTCAGATTTTATCCAGACCCAGTTCTTCAATTACTTTTAATAAGCATCACCCTCCAAAAGTCATAAAATTTAATAAGCACAGTGGCACTTATTCAAGTAAATACAACAATGGAGAAGACTAAACTCTGGAGCAAGATGCGATAACTTTGGGTGAAGCAACTACCTGAAATATACAAAAAGAAACTTCGACGTTTTGAGCGACAAAGGGCCTTCGCTCATAACGTTGAAGTTTCTTTTCATATATTTCAGGTAGTTGCTTCACCCAAAGTTATTGCATCTTGTTATCCTCGACTACCTACACTGGCACCCATTACTCTGAAGCAACAGTTGGTTTGAAATGAGAGAAAATTAAATAGGAAAAAGGGCTTGTATTTTAAAGTATTCAAGTATTGTAATCATTTCTATCTTCAATTTACAATACCCAGGTTTAGTCTTGTTACAGACATCTGACACTGGCATCAAGCAAAGTTTTTCTTCCTAGGAATGAACATCACAAGCCAACCAAGAATTAAACTGGTAGGATCAGTTTATCCAAACACCAGCTCTGATATTGAATACTAACATTGCAAAATAATTGCACAACCATATGCAGGAGTTCTTATATGTCCATCAATTAGTCCTTTGATGTCACCTTTAAACTTTGTGGTTAATCTTTGGCTTTCTGTGCCGAGATGTATGAATCTTGGTGGGCACATGGTTTGGCCTTAGCACCCACTTTCAGCTTAGACTTTTTCTTTTCTAACTTTCATGTCATATTTTGATCCTAAGTTTGTATGCAGAATAAAATTAAAGAGTGTGCTTTATTTTAGTACAAGAAAGAAATTGTTTAAGGTGAGAGGAGTTGGGAAATGAATAAATGACCATCATAGCACTAGTTGTTTTGAAATGCTTTGAGATGCATTCATATGCATAGTTTTAAGTGATTTCATTGAGTAATGTTATAAATATACACAATTTACTCTGAGTAATTGCATAAATATACTTAATTTAAAAATTATTCTTAGTGCTGAATCAAAAACTGCCAGTATAGATCTCATTTACATATCAAGCAAATCTATATACCCTGAAGGCATTATGAAAATGAAATTCATAAACTTAATTTTCGTTTGACGTGCACTCCATTGGATCACTCAGCTTGACATTACAAATAATCATCATTTAATGTGTAATCATGTCTCTTCAAGACAATGATTTATCCAGCTGTAGATGCCAATGTCATCTCATTTTATCATAATTTGAGAGGAAATACAAACTGAACTTTTTAATGACTCTACCAAATACCAGCAAACTAATGCAAGAAGTAGAGAAGTCCAGAAAAATGATTGTACATGTTGTGTATTCCATTGAGGTTCTTAAACAAAAACTTTATGGGTCCACTTGTTACTTCTACAATTTCTGAATTCATAGTTGGCTTTGCCACTGATTGTCCCCCATATACTCCCCTTGGGCCATCTACAGTAGCATGGATGCTATACCAGACATTTTTATGGACTTTGACTGGCTTATTAAAAATAACATCATATGCAAAACATTGGGCATGACAGCTGAAAGATCCTTCACTTGAAAGCAAGATTTGGCTATCTTCGTCTGCAACATCAACGTGGAAGGAATAAGAATCATCCTCGTTATCATTACCATAGAGACCAACACCACAGAGCAGAATGTTAGAATTGGATGAAAATGTCAGCACATTGGGCATCTTGCTAGTGTCAATGTCCCAAGAGTCAGCTTCCAAGTTACAGTACACCTCTTGGTAGAGTGAGCAACGATAATATCCCCTGCGAGGAACTTGAGAAAATGGTATAACGGTGTCATCTTCAAGGGTGTCGTTGAATTTCAGGAACATGTTTATGACATCTTCGTGTTGGAGTAGCTTTGACTTGGCCACATACTCAGCAAATTCTCTTTGGGACATTAAGGGGTAGCGAACAAGATTGATGAAGCTTGACACACTTTCTTTCAACAGTTCTTCATCTTTCTCGTGACCCGGGTTCTGTGCAATTGCCCATTTTTGAATGGCCAGAAACAGCTGGATTTCTTTGGCGTGTAAAGTGTCTCTCATGAGCAGTTCTCTGATAACCTCTTTGTCGACCTGACAGAACGACCAAGAATCCAAAGAATCCACCGTTTCTGTGTCTAGAAAGTCCCAGCATGCACGCTCAACGAATTCGTCCTTGTAGTCCCTCGCAAGCGAAAGTAACTCGAAAACGTTACCAGCATCTAAGGCCTCCTCGACAAAAAGAGCACACTTCTTCTCAAGGGAGGGAACAATATACTTCTTTGCTAAATAGCTCACGCCCATAACGCAATCAATAGTGAAGTTCGCTTCGTCGCAATACAAGAATCTAAGAAATTCGAGAAACGATTCATATGTGCTGTCAGGAACCTCGATCGTGTCGTCGACCTCAGCCAAGTCTCCGTAAAACATTGCGTAGAAAACAGGGCTGCTAATAGCAAGCACGTATTTGTGAGCAGGAATTCTTTGCTGACATTTCGCGTCTTCCTGGTCTATCCCAACCAAGAAATTCACATCGCTCATCAACGTATTGTTAAACATGTACTGATTTCTTTCGCGAATAGTTTCTCGACAACTTTGCCAGTGCTCTTGCAATGCGTCAAAAGCTTCTTCGTCTTTGGTTTCAGCATTATTTGTGTTTGTGTTCTCGATATTTTCGCAGACTTCACTGTCAACTTTACTTTCCGCCATGCTTGTTTCTATTCTGAAATTTATTATTGACCATCAACAATCCCTAAATTTGTACCCAGATTTCTTACGCGAACTGCTGTTTGACCAGGTCATTGCTGAACTTTTTTCAATTATAATGCTCGTTTTTGGAAGTGTTTTGGATTTTCTTTTAAATCGAAGATTCTATTTAATGTTTGAGTGAATATATTGCAATTTGGAATGTTTTTGGTACCTTTTTTCCCCGAAGGAGTCTTAAATATAGGATTCGAATAATGAAGAATCGTGCTGCTTGCGAGTGGCGCACACGTGGCCTGGTACCTTCGCAAATTTCCGTAATGTGTCGGGTAATAATCGCCAGGCTTCATAATAGAACAGTTACTCCATAACAACACGACGCTTGTTAATTTTTTCATGATGTGAGTCGATAAATAAAAGAACTATGGAAGTCGTATCTGAAGGAAAGTAAGTTAGACCTTTTTTTTGGTACATGTCCAGTGAGACAACTTCAAAAGCTTAACTAGACCTGCAGGTAGATAAATATAAGCTCAGTTAAACATGCTTGACTTTGCTTAACCTTCTAGTAATTAAATTTTCTAGTTTGGAGTCTATCAGCAGGCCCCCTTCCAGTAACAAAAGGTCGAGTAGCCGATCCTCCGTTGTAAGTAACGTGTGACATTGAAGGATATTTTGTTTTTGAAATGTTCATTACTGACAGGTACTGTACTCATCAGCGTGAAAATTTATTGGGATCATTGCTCATTTTGTGCAGCAAATATTTAATTTGCTAAGCCCTCTCTTCTCTACCAGACTGGTGTGAAGCCTATTAAGAACGAGATGACTGAGCTAAATTTCATATGGAGACCTAAAATTTAGCCAAAAATGATGCAGCCTAGAAATAATAGGGAGTTCATGCTGCATATTTTACTTGTTGGGAATATTTTAAAGATTGTTAATTTAAGTTACATTGGGTTTTGCAGTGCAATACTGAACAAAATTCTCCCTTGATATAAATGTAACTTCTTGAAAGTTATTTTAGGATGATTTTGAAATTGAAAGTTATTGTTTTAACCCTTTGCCTGTCTAGCCTTTTTTTAATGTTATTGCTCACCGTGCAGTGTGTGTCATATGTGATGCATGGGACAGGCAAAGGGTTAAACAAGTTGTTGTACTGTTCCTACTAGTTCATTTTAATAAACAGTTCCCAGGAAAGTTCAAGTATTGTTACCAGGTGTGTTTTTGATGCCTATCGGCATGCTCCACTAATACAGTACCCATCTGAGTTCACATTCATTTATTCCACTAGTATACTTCTTGTACAAAAGACCAGTGTCCTGCAAATTGCTTGAAATATTGTTGTATTATTGCCACTCACCAGAGATAGTGTCCTTTTACATTCCTTTTTTTAATTCCCTTATATGCATATGCTTATGTAAATTAAGCAAACCTAATTAATCATAATGAATAAGTTATGCATAAATTAACTGTAATATGACACAGAAAACATGGAGTATTTAATGATCAATGTTTTGTTGCTATACTAACAGTCATTGATTATCTTTCTCTCCCTAGTTTGTGCATTAACCCTTTGAGCAATTTGATGGCCTTTACTAGTGCTCTGTATTTTGTTTTCTGCCTGGTTCATTGGTCACTGGCAGAGAAAGTGCTGTAATAATTTATTTAAAGTTTACTGTATTTAATTTACAGAGGTCCCTCTCAAAGCTGCAGGGATCATTGGACATCTTATCCCCAGAAGGTATTTTGGTATTAATGTTTGTTGTGGAAACCATGTAAAAAGGTCCTGTCGTGGAGGTCCACATTAAACCTGTGAACACTCGGTCATGTTTCAGCAATTCTGGTTGTGTCCAAACAAGTTTTCTCAGAAATCTAATGATAAAATTAACCTTTCCTGATTATAATATGCAAGAATAATAAGACAATAACCTCATAAACCTGTCACTTTATATTGAGTTTCTTCTTATTTTTTTAACAGTTTAGTTAAAACTGATTTTGACTAAAGTATATGAACAATGAATTATAAAAAAATGGAAAATTAAAATGCTGTGTTGGTAGTATGAAAAGGACAATAATGCATGTGGAAGACCAAAATGTTGAAAACTCAGTTGAAATATTCTGGCAGTATTGTTTTCAACCTTTGGCTGTTTCACATGTTGTATAAATAAAGTAAACAACTGATTCATGGCAAATCTACATGGGAGAATAGTAGCATGTTACTGTACACCCTTACATACAGTTCACTTACAAGAGTCTTTAGGTGAAAAGGCAACATTCATGACCAACTTTTGCACAGGAATTGTGATCTCAAGGGAAAATCACCACACCAAAACAATTATATGATGAAGTTCATGAGTGACTACCATATTGTATTGACTGGCCTAAAATGTGTATTGTATGTTTGGAGGTTTGTTGATCAAAAAAGGTGGAGGTAATAAATATGAGGAGAAAATATTAACTCTTTATCTAAACCTACTGTACAAACTGCTGTTGCTATTTTTCAGTATCAGAAGGAGCACTAGAATTATGCAATGTTGGCTAATTTGGAGAAAAATAGCTGTATTTCAGAATGTTTATACTAGAAATATCAAAAACCTAATGGTGTATACAGTCATATTGAATATTGTTTTTTTATTTTTTTGTAATTTGTTATTTGCAAAATTTTAGATCCATCAGAATGGGCAAAACCTGAGGCAAGTCACTGTTTCCATTTCATGGTGTACTATAAATTGGAATAACATAGGTTATCAGTAGCTTCTCTATCTGAAATATCCTGGTTGGAGTTTGTTGGTGCTTTCCTAGAGAGATGTTTAGTGTTTCACCCAGGCAACTTCTGAGTTGTGGCCCACTATATCCACCCTTCAGAAACCTTGTGTACCATTTTGCCTTAAATTAATCATAGTAAACTCCTACCTGGTTGTTGTTCTCATCTGAAGGCTGATCAATGATCCTCACAAGAAGGTGCCCTAAGACTTATTAAATCCTGGGGGAAATGCTGGTTTATTACCTTTTGGTCTGTTGGATTGTCAGCAGAATTGCCCCACAGAAAAACTTGGAAGGTTTCAAAATGTGGATAATTTTGATAGATTTTTATTTGAACTATGAATAAGCAAAGTTAAACAAAGGATAATGTGGTAAAGTAGTTACAACAACATTTTCCAGATAACTTACTTCTTGGTGAGTCTTTCTGTTCTAAATCCTAATCATTACACACATAATACCACTGTCTCTCAACATATGCATTTGCACTTCCAAGTTATGTCTTATGACTGACATATAATAACCTTAAAAACTGATGAAATATCTTGAACCTGTTAATATAATTATCACTTGTCCAACATCCAGTCAATAAACATTTCAGTCTTAAACTAGAATACCATTGTCACAAGTTTTATTTTGTTTTACATGTAGATTGAGGAAGATGTGATAGTCATGGATTTTACTGATGATTTAAACCACTTAAACCCAGATGCAGATCAGATTTTGTCTGCAGATGCAATGGCATTGCCATTTACAAGTGAATTTCCAGGTATTATCCATTAACCAGTCATCCCAAGCTTTCGTTGATTCTAAATCCACTCCAATGTGATCAGATTCTGTTTTTAAATTATCAAACTGAATTTTATCAGGTGTTTCTAATCATGATATCTGATTTTTCATTTCATCATAGAAATTAGAACAGATTTGTGTAATTTTCAAGCAAATTCTGCTGAATTTTAACTTATTCAAACCTTCATGTTTTTTTCATCCATCCCTTGGACTCATGCTGTTTTCAAAATCTTTAGAAAACTTGTTTGTTTGTATTTTTTTCCGAATTGTGCTCAAAATCATGCCACTTCTACTCCATCAGATAATGAAAAGCTCCTTGGTCAAAATGAGGAGAGAAGAAAAGAAATTGAGAGCACAGAAGCACCTGACATTTGTTCTGAGAAAGAGACAATGAATAAGGAACCTAACCCACAGCTAGAAAGTGACACTAGTTCTGTGGGTGACAACCATGATTTGGACAACATTGACCCAAAAATATGCAAAGGTCTGGAAAAAATTAAGAAACTAGATGCAATATTATCTGAGAAGATAAAAGTAAGTATGTGATAGGTTATTAACTATCTATTAACTATTTTAAACCGTAAGAGTTCACATATTGTGAGTAAAATTTGTGTTGTTAAACTTTTTTAAACATAGCAGTGGTAGTGCTGTACTTACCCTGGCTGGCTGACAGTCTATTTGTATCTTTGAGTCTTGGTTGGTTGGTTGGTAGGTTAGTAGGTAGGTAGGTTGGTAGGTTGGCTGGTTGGTTTGTTGGTTTGTTGGTTGGTCAGTTGGCTGGTTGGTCGGTTGATTGGTTGGTTGTTAGGTAGCTGTTGAGTGTAAATGCCACAATATTCCATTGAATAAACCCTTCATTTCATCGGCATTACCACCATAATAAATACTAAACTTGTGACCATGCTCTCAGCAAAGGCCTCTGTAGCTCAGTAGGTGGAGCATCACACTAGATTCATGAGGTCATGGGTTTAAGTCCCAGCTAGATGGCCCAAAGTTGCATTTTTTAGCAACTGGTCCCAGCTAGGTCTTAAAACATTCAGACACTTGAAAATTTCCCCTCAGCAAAAATGTTAACTTAAATGTTGCCCATTTTTCTGTCTGTCTTTCTGTCTGCCTTTCTGTCTGCAGTCTGTTTGCTTGGCAGTTTGCCACCCTATCCATCTGTCTGCCTACAGTACCTCTCTTATTGTCTGCCTACATATTGGTCTGTCTGCCTGCCTACCCTTAAATCTGTCTGCCTACTATTAAATCTGTCTGCCTGCCCTTAAATCTGTCTGCCTACCCTTAAATCTGTCTGCCTGCCCTTAAATCTGTCTGCCTGCCCTTAAATCTGTCTGCCTGCCCTTAAATCTGTCTGCCTGCCCTTAAATCTGTCTGCCTGCCCTTAAATCTGTCTGCCTGCCCTTAAATCTGTCTGTCTGCCCTTAAATCTGTCTGCCTGTCCTTAAATCTGTCTGTCTGCCCTTAAATCTGTCTGTCTGCCCTTAAATCTGTCTGTCTGCCTACCCTTAAATCTGTCTGCTCACCCTTAAATCTGTCTGTCTGCCTACCCTTAAATCCGTCTGTCTGCCTACTCTTAAATCTGTCTGTCTGCCCTTAAATCTGTCAGTCTGCCCTTAAATCTGTCTGTCTGGCTACCCTTAAATCTGTCTGTCTGGCTACCCTTAAATCTGTCTGTCTGGCTACCCTTAAATCTGTCTGTCTGGCTACCCTTAAATCTGTATGTCTGGCTACCCTTAAATCTGTCTGTCTGGCTATCCTTAAATCTGTCTGTCTGGCTACCCTTAAATCTGTCTGTCTGGCTACCCTTAAATCTGTCTATCTGGCTACCCTTAAATCTGTCTGTCTGCCTACCCTTAAATCTGTCTGTCTGCCTACCCTTAAATCTGTCTGTCTGCCTACCCTTAAATCTGTTTGTCTGCCCTTAAATCTGTCTCCCTGCCCTTAAATCTGTCTCCCTGCCCTTAAATCTGTCTCCCTGCCCTTAAATCTGTCTGCCTGCCCTTAAATCTGTCTGTCTGCCATTAAATCTGTCTGTCTGCCATTAAATCTGTCAGCCTGCCCTTAAATCTGTCAGCCTACCCTTAAATCTGTCTGTCTACCCTTAAATCTGTCTGTCTACCCTTAAATCTGTCTCCCTGCCCTTAAATCTGTCTGTCTGCCCTTAAATCTGTCTGTCTGCCCTTAAATCTGTCTGTCTGCCCTTAAATCTGTCTGTCTGCCCTTAAATCTGTCTGCCTACTCTTAAATCTGTCTGCCTGCTCTTAAATCTGTCTGCCTGCTCTTAAATCTGTCTGTGTGCCTTTAAATCTGTCTGTGTGCCTTTAAATCTGTCTGCCTGCTCTTAAATCTGTCTGCCTGCCTGCTCTTAAATCTGTCTGTCTGCCTGCTCTTAAATCTGTCTGTCTGCCTGCTCTTAAATCTGTCTGTCTGCTCTTAAATCTGTCTGTCTGCCCTTAAATCTGTCTGCCTACCCTTAAATCTGTCTGTCTGCCCTTAAATCTGTGTGCCTACCCTTAAATCTGTCTGTGTGCCCTTAAATCTGTCTGTCTGCCTTTAAATCTGTCTGTCTGCCCTTAAATCTGTCTGCCTACCTTAAATCTGTCTGTCTGCCCTTAAATCTGTCTGCCTACCTTAAATCTGTCTGCCTGCCCTTAAATCTTTCTGTCTGCCCTTAAATCTGTGTGCCTACCCTTAAATCTGTCTGTCGTCCCTTAAATCTGTCTGCCTACCCTTAAATCTGTCTGTCTGCTCTTAAATCTGTCTGCCTACCCTTAAATCTGTCTGCCTACCCTTAAATCTGTCTGTCTGCCCTTAAATCTGTCTGTCTGCCCTTAAATCTGTCTGTCTGCCCTTAAATCTGTCTGTCTGCCCTTAGTGTCAGCCTGTCTGTCTGTCCTTCTGTAGTAATTTTGTTTGGTTGGTGTTTACACTTAACTACTTTTCGTTGAAGATCAGTCCTCCTTTCAGAGAATATTTGTTGAGTGAAAAATTGAAGCTGTTTACGTGGTAGAATGACACACATTGCATCAGCCACTTGTTATTTAAGTCAGTTGTATTAGACTAATAAAATGGTACCTGTGGTTGCTGCTTGTTGTAACACCTTTACCAAGTACTTTTAAACTTCTCTTCGTAGGAAGAAAAGGAGGTGAAAAAGCAAAGGCGCGAACAAGAAAGAATTTGGAGAGAACAGATTGAAAATTTGGAGCGAACTCGTCATGCTGAACTTGGCAAACAAGTTGACTTAGGTCCGGCTCATATGTTGGCACTTGGTGCTGCAGAGGATACAGGTTAGTTCACGGGGAGAAAAATAAGAGTAGCATTCTTGCCCAAAGACAACTCGTAATTTCTGACCAAACGTTCACAAACTCTGGTGAAAAACAGGTTTTGGGTAGCGTGCAATAAATTGTGCTGGAGACGCTTTTTCAAATATGTAAAAGTAGAATGCTACGTAGGCAGTGTTGAAGGATGTGTAAGAAAGCCAAAAGAGTGAGGGGACTAGCGAAACTTACGAGAGAAGATGCTGACTTTTCGAGTTAAGGCCCATAGTGGGAATGAAATGTGACATTTCGCTTTGATGATGGGCCTTCGCTCGAAACGTCAGTACCTTGTCTCCAAAGTTTCGCTAGTCCCCTGGCCCTTTCTGCTTTTTACTCGCTTTTACGAATATGTATTTTAATTACACTAATTTTTATACAGTAATTATCATTATTACAACTCGCCCACTGCTCAACTAAGGACAGTGGAAGGGTCTCAGCCTGCTATGGGCTCCCAGCATCCCGTCAGGTAAGGTCGCAACAGACATTGTACATATTATTATTATTATCGTTATTATTATCGTTATTATTATCATTATTGTTATTATTAATGTTATTATTATGCTAATTTGTAGCCAGCTCTAAAGAAAACAAAGGCGTGGCCAATAACAAAGTCCCACCAATAATTGTTCGGACGTTAGCGGAGGCTTACTCCGATTGTATTATTCCACTTAACACTTTCCTAGTTATTGTCTCTCCTTCCAAAAGTATTGTTTGTTGCATTGCCCTCACTATTCTTATTACATTCCTTTCTCGTTCGATCAATTTTACCACCACTTTGCCCGTCATCTCCACGCCGCTACCTAGATATCCGTTGCTAACTGGTACCACTTCCACTGCATATCCTAGGTCTCTTCTCCCTAGTCTCGCATGCAAATTATTGTTATTAAAACTCGCACAACACCCAGCTAAGGACAGTGGAAGGGGTCTCAGCTTTTTACGGGCTCCTAGCATCCCGCCAGGTAAGGCAGCAACAGACATCGGAGTCTCGGATATAATATTGTGTTTAGATGGAAGTTTGTACGAGGAGTCACCGGCAGTTACACCTCTTTTTGCAACTCAACCAATTGTGGATGATGTCGTTCGTGAAAGACGTTATTTGCAAGAAAAAAACCACACCACAGAAGGACAAGAAGCACAGGTTAAGGACAGAGTGGTGAAAGGTACGGTCATGCAACTTTTTGCCTTAACTTTGTATGCTAGAAAGCTGAACAAAAGATGCTTCAACTATTAATTTGGTTTCCTCTGACGTCCCCCTTCTTTCGTGTGTTTGTGCAGGACACAGGCCAAACTCAAAGGAAACATCAAGTGAATCCAGTAAAGAGAAAGAACGGAACGAACATCAAAGAGTTGATGAGAGGCAGAGCAAGAAGGATAAAAAGGGAAAGAAGAAAGATTTCATTAAGAGGAACATTAAGGTAAACGTTTCGGTGTTTGAATGAATTGCTGTTCGGGGGAGTAGGAAAGGATAAGGAAATAATAAAGAGGATATGAAAAGGAACGTAAAGAAAAGTAAGAGAGGAGAAAAGGAAACATTTGTCACCTTCGTGTTTTTCATATAATAGTAATATACTTGTATATTTTTTGATACGTATCATTCTATCAGAAAGCCGGGTTGATATCGCATTTAACTTCGAAGACGTTAATGCTTATTGGACGATATTTGATTACTTTGGCATTCGGTAACGTGTCTTTTGACATGCAAACATTTAGTTAACCAAATGAAATTAATATGTACTGTTAGTAAAGAAATATATGTGAGTGAGTGTACGGTAAGCACTGGAATATGGTCATATTTCATAAAAATATTTTTCCAACTTTTTACTTTTTCTAACGATTGGTATTTTTACGCAGCTCGCAGCCGATGCCAACAATGTTATAGCTATGACAGATGAAGAGAAAAAGAGACTGGATGAGCTGTTATCTGATATGAGTAATTTGGTTGACGAGGTAATGTCCACGAATCCATTCAACAAGACGGGTAACCAGATTCTCTTTTTCATAACATTTATGCAGATATTTCTTCTTTTCTGTCGTCGTGTAATCGACGTCGATTTGATCGATTGTATATTCTTTCCAACTTTTGTTTTGCAGCGTTCCATTTTTTTAGTTTATTTGTTTATTTACTTCCTTTTTGATTATTTATTTACTTATTTAGTATGTTACTTGTTTATATTCTTGTTTATTTATGACTATATTTATTTATATGCTCTTTATTTACATATTTTTTATTTGTTAATTTATCTGTTAATCTATTTATAGTTCCTCGTAATTTCTTGAGTCTTTGTTGACTTAAATGCCAATATTCATTGTTCTTCATCAACCGTTAGTCATTCGCTAAGGAAACTACTTCTTTGACGTTGTGTGGTGATTGTTTTCAACCAAGTCAAGAAGAGGCAAAGCAACTTGCTGACATTGATTTGTAAGTACTTCGCGTAAGAGATTTTCTTATGAAAACTAAAATTTGCCTGCCATTTATTACTAACACCCTGAAAAATCAAATTTGAGTTCGAATACTCAGAATACCATTCTTGCGGTGCCCACTTTTTGCACCACCAATCTCTTGTACATTTTATTTTACCATTCTAGTCAACTTCAGTCTCTTCTGCCTTCTGAGGACTATAATGCCATATGCAACTCAACCGTCTGTGTGGGAGACACACTATCTCAGGTACAAGCTGATTAACAAGCGAGTCCATCTTCTAAACTCTGGAGATCAAGCGTTTTTACTTAAGTTAAACATCTTGCAGGTTCGATCGCCCAGGAGTGAAACTAGCAATCATTTATTGGAGGATGAAAATCAAAGTACATGTGAGTTGTGAAGTACATCTTCTGATCAAGCCACAACTCCATTCTGATGCTGTTTATTATTGCGATACGGTCGTCAAGAGCAAATGATTCGTTGAAAGATATGTTTGACAACCTCAACTCGTTCCTGTTTATGTAAACAATAACTTTAAGAAATACAAAATTGCTTAGTAGCTGTTCAGTGCATCTACCCTAAAATCAACGTACGACTCTGGAAATCCTCTCACCCACAAATATATGACCCGAAGTGTAATTGCGTTTGATGTCTGTTTAGGCCTAGCCATTGTAATTTGTAGTCATTTATTTCATCCAGTTAATCTTAAATTTGCCCCAGTGAACCGTAGAAAAGTCTTCACAGCATCTAAGTGGATTTAGTGTGTACTTAAACCAATGCCGGCTGACAATTTGAAGTAACAGAGTAGAAAACATACTCCAAATAGAATCATCATGAGAACTCAAGATGTGAGTAAATGCAAGACGGGAACTAAACTGGTAATGTTTCGGCTTTATTATAAAGTAATTATCAGACCTAATAATTTACAAACAAGTTGCTTAGTTTCCGTCTTGCATTTACTCATATCTTGGGTTCTCAAGATGATTCCAATCGGAGTATGCTTTCTTCTCTATTAGTTATTACTTAACGTACGTGTTCAGAGTATCATTCACCCTCAAGTCGAAACCAGAACTCTATCCCACTTTTGCCAGCCACTACCAAAATCATCCAAGTTCTAAAGTTCTGGCTAAACGCTTTCAAAGTTCCATTCAACATCGTTCAACATTGTTGCATGCAACATTTTGAACACGTTTGGCCACCCGTGTTCCATGATGTTGAATGGAAACTTGAACATGATCAAATTTTTGTTGAATGCGTTTGGCCATCTCTGACACCAGCATCTTTCAATGTCGTTCAACCTTGTTGAAAGGTGTTGAACAAAATATTGGAAACAATCGGCCGGGGCTTACCCTAGATACAGACCCGGTGTGCATTATATTACGTCCAATAAACGAAGCCATAGTGCTTTACAAGATATAAAACATGAGGCGACAGCCATGTGTTCTAGAACTGATAAAACACGTACAACCATCACAATCAAGACTCTTAGCTTACGGTCATTATTTTTCCGAGTGTTTTCCTCATGAAACATTGGTAAGTTTTTAAATTATGAATAATTGGGCGTCAGTACAATGAAAGTAGTGTAATACAACGACTGTCCGAGCGAGAAATGCTTTTCACTTGAATTTGTAGCTTACGGTGAATTAGTTCTCCAAGAAACAAAAGAGTTGAGAGAAATGAAACAGCGTTTGTTCGCCATTGAAGACCAGTTGAAGCGATTTCAAGATTCCGACCACAACGAAGTGAGTTCTGTTGCTCAATACGCTCTATGTTATCTGTTTAATAAGCAGAGCAGAAATAACGAAATCTATTGTGGACGACAGAGGAACGTTCGTCAAGCTCATACCTTTGTTATGAGGTATAAACTTGAAGAATGTCCATCTATCACCCGTGATATCTCTAAGCAATTACCTCATTGAAATAATTTGCGTATTTTGCAGTCATTCCGAAATCCGCCAATTTAGAGTTTTCTCGTCGGCTCATAATTCACATACAGTCATGATTTTGTTTTCACTTTTTACGTCACTTCGTTGTTGTCTTTTGTTACTTGGACGCCGTCAGGATTGAAAAGGAACACCTAGTGTACGTAAACTTTGAATCGTCGAGAGAGCTCTAAAATGCCGCCATCCAAAAGCATAAAATACGGGGATGAATATGTTACTTCTGGAGTACGAACACGATAACATGACCTTGTTAACATTTCTGAACATTGTTCTTAAAAGTCTGTGATTTGAAGGTTATTTATTTTTTTCGCTGCAGTTCCTCTTGTGGATGGGAGGAATATTAAAGGAAGATAGATGAACGTTCGTCAAGCTCATCTCTCAGCTGAATTAATGCTTCAGAGATGTTGAGAATTTTTTCTTTGTATTTCTTAAGATTTTCTTGTGTTCTTTCACTTAGGGAGTTCTCTCGGAGTCGTTACTCAGGCAGCTACTTGATGGCAGTTCACGCACAACGTCCCAAGCCACTACAATATTAGATCGAATTTCATCTATGTCTACGTCGATGAGCTGCGAAACTACGTCGAGCTTTGATAATACTTCGTTTACCATGGAATCACCTTCGCCACTGATACCGACTTTGGAAAGATGAGGTATGATTTTGCATCGATATGATGAGAACATAAGCTGCAATTAGAGGTGTGTTATGTTCAGTGTAGTGGAGTGTCTTAAGTTTCAGTGTAGTGGAGTGTGTTATGTTCAATGTAGTCAGTGTAGTGGAGTATTTTATGTTTTAGTGTAGTGGAGTGTGTTATGTTCATTGTAGTGGAGTGTTATGTTCAATGTAGTGGAGTGTTATGTTCATTATAGTGGAGTGTGTTACGTTTCAATGTTGTGGAGTCAAACATATTGTAATACTTCGCGTTGAGGAAACACTCAAGTCCCTCCAGGGCTTCGAGAACAACTACAACAACAACTTTGTTTACACGAGCACACATACTTTTATAGATAAATACTTGCACGCACCCATCGCCTTGGGAATAGAAATATTTACATTCTTTTTACAAATATACATATTTGCTGCAATCATGCAAAATGTGAATGGTGACTGTGGCTATTCCGAAGTCGAAGAGCGAGTGTTTCCAGTACTGTTTCGAGCTTTTACAAACTTCCATGAGTTTTTCTATTACTCGACAGGAAGATGAAAAAAAGTTTTCTGTTTGACTTGTGAAATAACTTGTGGATATAGCAGAAATAGTTCTTCCAGGGGTTTCGTTAGAAGCCGCCTGCTATCGGAGCTTCGGCGGCTGTGAGTCACCGAGTCACTGTCTACTTTTACCATATTTGTTGCTTCTGTTAATCAATATTCATCATTGACCTAACTAAATTTGATGCCCAAAATGCTGGAAATCGCGTTCCCGAGCGCCTAGATTTCAAAATTTTTTGGGGGGCATCCCCCAGACATCCGTTGAGGAAAAGGGTCTTACAGTTACTTTGATTCACACAGCCGCCTAGTTTAGTATGGGCAGACGCCTACTGCAGACCTTGTTCAAAGCCCTGTAATCTTTTTATATCGTTAGGGACAAGTGACAGGGATCATATTAATAGTCGCCCATCCCATGACGACCTCCACCGCTGTCACGCCGAATGAACAAAGCCTCAATCAGTCATTCGGTGGATCACCCCAATCTGAATCCGATGAATTCATTTTTAAATACATTATTTTAACAAACTGTTCACCTATTTTTTTTTTCCCTCAGAAGACTATCCTATGGTCAGAAAATATACTCACTTAATTCACTAGATTGGTTATCTACCGAATAGGCTATTCTGGCGTCGTTCAACCGGTCGTAGTTTTAAAGTTCAACTCAATTCAACTTACCCGTTGGCAACCGTTGGTAACTTCGGCGACCTGCTGACGATCCCGACAAGAATCGGTGACTAGACGGGGTCTCAACTGCGAGTTAATAAAAACTAGACTTTGAAGCATCTTATCAGTGATCAGACGGTTATGGGTTTGATTCCCGTTTAGAAAACGTTTCTGAGTTGACACGTTTGAAGACATGCGCATTTAAACTCACCACTCGGGAGGATCTTAAGAGGGGCATGATTGAAACTGGTTTGAAACCATTGCTTTAACCCTTTCGAGGGGAGTGAAAAAATTTAGCAAGATTAAAACATGCAAACTATTGAACGTGAGTATTATAAGTACAATTTAATATTTCATTCTTTATTTCTTTCAGTGATGTAATGGTCGAGATTTTTGCTGTAGTGAGGCTGTTTGTAGAAGACAATTGGTGAATTTTATGTAAATATGTTATGGCTAAGTTATGTGCATAGATGTAAATAAAATTAAGTTTGTTCTGTACAGTTACCTAGCTAACAGCTTATATACGTTTGGGAAGTTTTTTTGAGGTAAGACTGGTGAGAAGAGTTGTTCGTAGCACTGGGAAGAAAAGGAAGAAATTGGAACTAAGTCTTGTTCCCAGGCTTCCTTGACGGACAATCTCGGATTGTTACAGAAGTGACTTTGGTTTAAGAGAATACCACAAAGTCAGTCCGTCTCTCTGGCTTCCTCACTTTTTTATGGTCGCTGTGGAAGCGTCATGGGCAAATGCGAGCGACAAACGCATGGACAAAAGAACCTGAAAAGTTTCCCAAGTCTGGACAAAGCTGTCAACTGACAAAGCAGGCTTGTCGATGAAAAGCGTAGCAAAGGAAGAACTTCATTCAAAACAGTTTTTGAAAGCACAGAAGCTTAAAAGATCCTTTGGATGTTGGGTGATTGCTACAAAGAGCAACATATTGCTTTCATGATAAAGTGAATGAAGAATGTCAGACGAACGTTGCCACTAAGCCATGAATACAGTAAGAAGTGTGCCTATACACGGTTCATTTAGCCTTTTTGAAAGTTTTTTTTTTCTCAGCAAACCTGTTGTCTGCAAACTTTGAAAAAAGAATCTTGGGTTCGTCTGCTTTCGCAATGTTCAACTACTTCATTCTTTTTGTTTTTCATTTCTCACCAAACAACAATTTGCTAAAAAGATCTTAATTTCAGGACTGCAGGTCCTGAGTACTTTGTTGCTCGGCTACTGAAGTGGTCATATGTGACGTCGCAAGTTTGCATAAGTCTTAGTTAATATATCTGAATCACCGACTCGGAGTAACGTGAAATAACTTAATATGCCAAATGTGAACTGTGAAGGTTAAATCACAGCTGACTGCTTAGCCAGCACGTATGTCCATCTATCGAATCTCTTGCTTATTTGCTCATCCTTCTGGTCTCGGTAGCTCAATGGTTAGAACGACTCACCTATCATCAGGAAGTGGCGCGTTCGATCCCCGTCTGGGGCTCAAAAATGTTTTATAAGAGATTTGAGGTTAGATTTTTTTTTTCCACGTTCTAGATCAACTAGTAAAGCGTGAGTAAATTAGCCGACCCATCATAGGGTACAGATATAAGACCGAACAGATTGAAAGTATTTTCGCCTCGAAAGCAGTCGCCACTATGACATAATATGTAGGTAAATGGTCAACAGCATATAAACAAACCTTCAAAAGTGATCGCAAGATAACCTTCACATCAGTGCCGGCAAACCTATCAGCTGTTTCGATAGGAAAGAGGGGTTGAACATCATTCAGTCTGGATGGCGCTTTGGATGCTAAATGGTATTAAAAAGCGAGAAAAAAATACTTACACGCAAGGAGAAAAATGACGCGCGCGCTGACCAGAAACAGAAGACTTTTTTTCTGGCCTCATGCTTAACATTCGTAACGTGGATTTCTACAGCAACGAAAGTTGCGAAAAAAGTTGATGAAACGTTATAATATGTCATTAGTGGATGTTGTTTCCAGGAATTGCGTCCGGGCGGCATATTACGTTTCGATATTATACTCTCAGACGTGACGTCAAAAGTTTGACGGATCCGGAGTTGGTAATCATTTGAAATACTTCTGTCAAGAAATATTTTGCCTCCAAAACAGATGACTTGATGTTATTAGAATCTGAAACTAGGGACCCATAGGTCAAGCATTGATGCATTAAGCTGTTAGTGGTACTGGTATTCATAAGTTTATCTTCATAAATAATGGTCAGTGAATGGATTTAATATCGCGTTTTCACCATAACGCATAACGGACACAAATCGCAATCATGAGCTTTAGGGACCATCGATTCACCAACCCATAAGGATGAAATACAGTTTTAAACTTTGTTAAAGAAATTGGTGTGAAAATACTCGTCAGTATATAATCCATCATATAACTGATTATCACTCTATGGATAAGTGGTCATCACATAAGTGATTTTCACACTAGAATAAGGGATTGTCAGCTGTTAAGTAATTGTCACATGATAAGTTATAATCACACTATGGATAAGTGATCGTCACATAAATGATTTCCACACTATGAATAAGTAAGTAATAATTGTCACACGATAAGTGATTTTCACATTATGAATAAGTTATATATTACACTATGTACTCCTGTTTGAGACAACCGTTAGAACAACGAATAGATCTTTCGCGCAGTCGCTCTGAGGACCACAAGAAGTGGATCCAGATCGAGATCCGTGTGGCGCTTCTTAAATTTGCAGTAGTTTTTCCATTAAAATCTCGACTTGAATTGTTATTTGGCGGCCATTCAGACGCAGGCAAAGGATCAGTTAACACCTATCTTGCCGAATCTTGACATTAATGATTTCACAGCGACACACGTATCGAAACCCAAGTCATGTTAAAACCAAAAAGTCAAACTCCGCCCTCCATAGATCAACCAAATTATTACAGCAGTGGTCATATGATACTAACGCATTAACTGGAAGATTTATATGACTCATATCAAAATTTCTTGCCAGGCAGTGTAGCTGTTCCTGAACTAAAACGTGAATCGAACTTATTTATGCATGTTCCTTTTTTTTTCCTTCGAATTTTGGATATTATGTGAGCCCGTATTCGAATCCATATTTGAGTCCATAACCGAGTCGAGTCGTATGCTGTCCGTAACTCCTGCCCATATTTTGTACCATTTCCTTGCAAGGCTTCAATGTGCAAGAACTGTTGACTGCGCGTGATTTCCGTTCGCCCACACTTCCGATGACTGTGACAAAAACACCAGAAATTAATATATCACTGACTTTAGTATAACTTACCTTGCCAAGAACCACAAACTACAGTCTATGCATACAGTCTAGACGAGATAATACATCTTGACATGAATTATTGGGATTTCGAAGTAGTGACAGAGCCAAGGAGAAGGCGAAGAATTGAAGTCGCGGGCAGAGACAAAGTGTTGCTTGAGATCTTCGAGAGAGTAGCTGGAGAAGACGGGGTCATCGACGCTTTAGAATTACGCGATCTTTTGCAAACCTGCTTTCGTAAAGAACTTGGCGAGTACAGGTTTAACATCGAAACCTGTCGAAGCATGATTCTGTTGTTGGACGAAGACAAGAGTGGTTGTTTAGAATTCGATGAATTTCTTCGTCTATGGAGGGAAATGAAAACATGGCATATAATTTTTAAGAAACATGACAGAGATAGAAGCAATGACATGGACAGCAAAGAGCTCTCAAGGGCGTTGGAGGAAGTTGGCCTCAAGTTAAGTCGCAAGACCATGGAAATTTTTGGCCGACGTTACGTGAACAGGAACGGAAACATCAACCTTGACGATTTTTTCCAAATTATTGCCAGAACCAAGTGCCTTACACGTTCATTCCAAAGGCAGATGTTACGAAGCGGTAATATTGGAAGAAACCCGAAAGCCCGGTTTCTACTTGAAGCCTATGTTGAGGCCTGTCTTATTGCTTAACCAACGTGAATATGGCCCATGTCGGTTATCATTTGTGTTGTTCAAAAGGCCATTAATGATGTGAATAATAATGAACAGTATTCTGTTCATTTGTAAACAAAGTGGTTTAGCTAATAATAGGTGGACGGTTTTAGGTTCGCTTTCGCTAAGTTGCCAAGTACATGGAAGAATTTCAGTTCAGCTAATCCAATTGAAAAAAAAAATCTCGATTAGATGTTAAATTTGAACCAGGGCCGTACAGCGTGCAGACTCACTGATATACTGAATGATAACTTGCTTAATAATATTCATGAAAAAATATTCTCCATTGTGATTGGCTAAGAGCGGTGTAATTTCACGGTAACAGCGCAGCAAATAGGAAATATTTCTTTTCGGTGGTGAATTACATTTTTTTGTACTGTATTACATTTCGTTTGTGCATATTTCGAGTTTTTGAAAGACTTCAATCGCATTCGAACTTCGGCCTCGTTCAATTTTGATAGCCTTTAAAAAACGTATTCGTGCGTGTCTTTTCCAAATGGCACTCGAAACCATATGCCATTACCTACATTCAGAGTTCGTCGTTCGTTTAGAAGAGGATATTGTAATTCAAGGGAATCTGAAAGCTGCCTAGCCCAGGCGGAAAACGAAATCGAAAGTGAAATCACCCAGAAATTTTGAGGTTTCCATTCTTGTATTGATATTTTGTGTATGCCACGCAACTTTCAACGTTTTCAATCTGGGTTGAAGTGTTTTTCACGAGATTGCATGAGATTTGTCAGCCCGGTAATCTCAAGTTTGGCTAGTGAGCTCGAGCTGACATCCTCTGCTAACTGGGCTGCTGAAACACTGAAATCTACTGTCACTGCTACTTTCAGTTAAGGACTGGGCCAAAAATATAAGCTAAACATGTTGGAAACTGAGGCCCTCAGGCCGTCATAATCATTGTCTTTCGCTATCACTTGAACATCTGTTTGAAGTCGACTTCAAACACACGTTTCGCACTGTCGTACTGTGTTTGGTCTAGGCTTAGCCTAGTTATTCTGTGGAACTATGAAAGCTTGAAGGTTTGTAAGTTCTTTTGACCCTTTCACGAGGCGATCAGTCTTCTATTATTTTATTCTGGCTAACACCAGACGACTTTATTTGTCAAGGGGTGAGGTCGAGCCGGGAAAAGGGTTTCATTATCCGGTCAAACTTTTTACTCGGGCGACATGTTATGTAAAGTTGTGTAACTATCGTTTATCGAACGTCTTTTGAACATGGAAGTGGTTTAACACCTCTGCCTCTGAATTGCCATTGGGACTAAAAATGTTTATTCTTTGTTTCTCATG
This sequence comes from Heliopora coerulea, assembly GCA_030142905.1. Taxonomy (NCBI): domain Eukaryota; kingdom Metazoa; phylum Cnidaria; class Anthozoa; order Scleralcyonacea; family Helioporidae; genus Heliopora; species Heliopora coerulea. The sequence goes on from JASJOG010000144.1 coordinate 187,448, forward strand.
AAAAATTCTATTGAATAAGTGACATCGTCCTTGACCTTCCAGGCGTGTTGGCTTGAATTCCCTTAGTGGGTGATTACATGAGACCGGTACGAATTCAGACCTCTATCAAACTGAAAATTTCCTGAAGTGTTTACAAGAGACCGGAATGCAACCAAACCCATGTTGTTGTAAATGTTTCTGACCGTATTCCGAGTTTTCGTTAATTCCCAGCAGTGATGCTTTTCTTGTTCGTCGCATCAGTGGTTGATCTGGAGATTTTCCCGTTTCCATAGAGAAAATGTCGTACCGGTCCGAGTTCGAACTGGTCCAGCACCTGAAATGAGTGAGAACGGTCCAGGCTTATTTTTCGAACCGGACTCATGAAAACTAAAACAGGGTTTTGTATGGAGACCGATTTTAAGTAGTACGGGTCTGACTTCGTATTGGTCTCATGTAATCACCCCCTAATCAGGCCTGAGACACGGGGCCTTCGGAGCTTGGGTATCAGGCTGGTGGACTCGTGGACCTTTAAGACCTCGTTTTTATGTAACTCCCACTATTTCCACACGGCAGCCATGTTGGAATCCAGATTTACTACAGTAAGAGACATAAAGGGCAAGCTTCGTAAGATACTGACGTTCTGGTAAAATTTGCTCAAAATGATGAACAACCTTGGAGCTAACCAGATTGAAGTGTAAGTACCTTTGTGTTTTCCAAACAATTCAGGAAGGTTAACTGATACAGCGAGCCTTCGTTCAGCTCCTCGTCGTACGTCAAGAATTCAGGTTATTAACCAGCTAAGCTAACTGCCCAGGTTCCATTTCTTGTGAAGTGTGATAATTCATAGAAACATACATTATAGGAGAGTGATTTGTTTTTATTTGACAAACAGCAAAGTGTTCATTACGATTTAATGTAATATTATGGTTCATTGACAAAACGTGATTTGACTTCATTGAATGCACCTAGCGAATAAGCTCCTCCTCTGCAATAGACAGTTATTAATCCAAGCAATGGACTTGTTTTCCTGGCGCTGTGTGTTTTTAACTGTTTTAGTGAGTCGATTTAAAGACTTTTATGACGGAATTTTGTACTGACGTTCAAGAATTTAGTGATGGCGATGCAGGTTTTTTATCAGCTGTTCGCAATTACGTGCAACTTGTGAACGGCACATAAATAGACGAGACGTACTTTCTCGTTCTGCGAGGAGTCGGAAGTCTAACAGATCAATGCTTGTATATACCGACGTGAACAATGACATTTCGACGTCGAGTTTCAGTTGATCTTGTTAAGACCAAGCTATTACTGATAAAGTTTGCAAGAGAGCTCTTCAAATTGATTCAGAGTTAGCTGACGAATATGGCAGGTCCGTTTGACTAAACGACTCTAAAAAAAAGATATGAGCCAGTGGGGGCGTGCCTTTCAAATAGCAGCCGAGAAATGATATGCTAAGGGCACAATTTTTAACATGGTTTGTAAGGTGCGGGTGAGGAGACTGCTGCCAGTAAAAATACGATGTAAATTGTGCGAAAATTTTAAATTCATTAAGATAAAAACACAAAAGAAACAGCTGACATCGTGAAGTGTGTCTATTTTGACGTGTCGATAATAAAATATAAATTATTAAAAGTGACCCCTAGCAGGGCCTACAGGCGTTTTAAATTTCATAATTCTACATAAAACGTCACGTTTATGCTGCTTTTGCACCTAACGAAACGCTTTACATAATGGCCTTCTGCCTACAAATCATTGGGGCTCACACACGACAATTCCCGGTGGGCCACGCCGCCCCAGATGTCAGAAGGTACAGGATAAAGTGATGTAATTGATGAACTTTGAGTTGTCAACTGATATCCAAGAACGAGTATACAGGACCAGGCCTCGAATTTAGCGGCGGCCACTGGCCGTCGATACCCTGCTTGTTGGCCGCTATGCCCTCAAGAAGTACTGAATCCCACGGCCAGTAGTGGCCTGCCCTCAATTACTCAAGATTGTTCTACAAGTGTATGATCGGTAAAATTGACAATAGAGTTAAAGTAGTATTTAAAACGGTAAAATTAACCTGCTCGATCGGTCATTTAAAATCCTGAATGTTCTGATAAATACACGTGTACTTAGAATGAACTGTTACTCGTTATCCGAGCCTGCAATCCTTTTACAATAGCGCCATCTTTAAAGGAGAATACTTCAAATAACGTTGAATATTTTGTAAGACAGAAGCTTGCAAGGTCCCGAAAATGAGATTAATACATGCAAGTATTTGTTTATACATGCATTGCTATTTTAAATCTTGCTTTACCTGGGTATGGTGCTGTAAGGTGATTAAATTAACAGTGGAGAAAAAGGTTTAAACCGGCCTTTATGCCCTCTATACTGGCCTTGATGCCCTGAGTTATGCCCTGAGTTATGCCCCGAGCCATTACATTCAAGGCCAAAGTGGCCTTGCCTTTTCTTATCCCAAATTCGAGACCTGCAGGACCACTAATGCGCAACGCGACATAATTTAACTACATTAACAAGACGTTATTGTAAGCACTTGTAGCTCTCTCAGCCTGTTAGTTAAAAACAGAGGCGTAGGAAGTTCTTTAGAAGTTGGGGGGGGGGTGCAAAAACTGGATATCTGGTAGCCTGGTGCAGAGAATCTGTGATCTTTACGATCGCTTGTTGGCTTAAAAAATCGAATTTACACATTCCCATTGGTTTAAATTTGTGCATGTAGTGCACGGCAGCTTTGTGCTACATGTGAAATATGATTGGTCCATTGGTTGAAGCAGCGTAGCACTTGCGATCAGCCACGAAATTCTGCTCTCGTGTGATACGGCAAGCCCCTATTTTGCAAATCTTCTGTATTGAAATCTGGAATTAATAGGATTCAGAATGTATTCCTATGAATCTGTTCAGTCTTTGCTGAAGTCTAACGACTTATCAATGATTAAACGAGCGTATAGCGATTTATTTGAACGAATAGACGTTTCAAAGTCTAAGTCAACCGACGAACTCCTCGCAGCTATGTTCAGTGAGGATCATGGTCTGGCTAGAAATGTTGGGGCTGAATTCTTTGTTCCAGTGGCATCTCGTCAACAAAAGAAATGTTTTGCGATTAGGTAAGTTGTGCTTAAATTTTCAATGACTGTCTTAGGTCACTTGGTAAAATATCTTGCTTTCTAAATTTCATCAGCACGTTGCGAAGCATGACAGCATGCCGCTGGTGGAATTAGCATAAATGCGCATTACACAATCGCATTGGAATTTCCCATTAAATACGTCCCAGCTAATACGTCACAAAAACATGCAACGTGTTAGTCCTTCTCGAAAACACTGCGCGATGTACTTTACTGGAAAAATTGCTCGGAAAGTTTGTGAATAATGTTTGAAAAATCCTAGATCCGCCACTGGTGTGGACCACTCTAAACTGACAAAGCACACAAGAAAACACCCTTGTTTTTCCTCATATCCACAACTTGGACAAGCATTTTGTACGATGGCCCCGAAGGCTCACGGTCCAGTAATACTGTTTCAACAGTCCAGCAAAATATATACAGTGCAGAAGAGTGTTTTTTTCCATGGTCCAGTAAAATTTTTTTACTGGAGGTGGGTCTATTTTGAAGTATTTTCCAGTGCCGTTGTCAAAGCCATTGCAAACAACATAGACGCTGTAATCAAGAAAGTAGTTAAGGATGAATTGAGGTCTATTCAAAGTGACGACCTACGTGCTACGTCTTCTTCAAACCGACGAAGCAGGTATAAGCCAAACACCTAATTGCACTGCCAACCGCCTTTCTGGTCTACTTGCTCGAATAAGGAGCGAAAAGTCCGATAACCGTGGCCGTAATGCAAAGAAGAAGAAATCTGTTGTAAAGAAGCACAGGATCCAGGTACGCTGGCATCACTATGACAAAACGATGGGCAAGTACCTTCCTGTTCGACTGAAAAACGGTGGTGGTAATCGATTTATTGCATATCTGCCTTCAGACCCACCAACTTTGCCAGACATCTTACAGAAAGCAAGCGAACTATACTTCCCGAATGGACAAAATCGATTCGCAGGCCAGCTTAATAAATTGAAAAAGGATCTGACGGATAGTTCTGGAGACGTAATAACTGAGTTTCCCTACGAAGGAACCGTGAGTGATCACCTAAATGCCAAAGGTATGTATCCATCATCGACATTCTTTCGCCGCCAAACTAAATTCGTGGATGAACACCTTTTGCCAATGCCAATGCCTGCTTTGGTTTTAAGTGATTCCTAGCCTGACAACTCTTTCATGGTAAGTGCAAATGCCGAACTTCCTACGTTTATCATGGAAGAACCGACCCCAGTCAGAGTGACATGCCAGGTGTGTTTCACTAGTAATGACCTTGGAAAGGATTGTATTCGATGTCAACAAAATGAAGAGTATAAACAGTCCTTGCTTGCTGAAAATGTGGTTGACTTGAACGAGGTAAGAGCTCATCGAGTTGCATACCTGATGGGGAACAGAATACGTGATGCAAATGAAGCTGCTGATTGTGAGATAAATAATGTAGACTCAAACACAAACTCAAATGAAGTGGTAGCAGGAACATTGCAACTACAAGAAATTCCTGGGACACAGTGTGAGGAGTTTAAAGATTTAAAAGTGCACAGATCATTTGTTGAGAAAGACATGCTTCAACATTTTAGGGACAGCTCTTGCATGAGTGCACAGCTTACTTTTACCATCCTTAATGACAAGGGTGATGCTGAGATGGGAGCAGGAGCTGGAGTAACCCGAGAAGTATTTACTTTGTTTTGGAAACAGTTTGCAAATTATATGACAGTTGGGGAAAGAGAGAGAGTTCCTTTCATCCAACATGGTCACTTCATTGATGAATGGGAAGCAGTTGCCAGAATCCTGGTGAAAGGATATGAAATGGTTTCCTATTTCCCAACTTATTTGTCCAAGGCCTTCTTGTCTTTCTGCTTATTTTGATTGGAGGTTCCTGATCCAGTGGTTCTGGATTTGTTTTAGATGTATCTATCACATTCAAAGGAAGAGTCAGTAAGGTTGTACCTGGTGAAAGATTCTTTTCCTGATAATATTGAGGGTTAAGAAGTATTTATCGATTTCCTGGAAAGATTCAAGTGTCAAACTGTGGTCAAAAGGATAATATTAACTCTGTGATCACAGAAATTGGTCAACAAGAATTGGTGCAAAAGCCTCATTTGATGGTGGCAACATGGCAACCTATACTGTAAAAGTTAAAGAATTATCAACATTTTCAGACCCTGTCTGCTATAAAAGGTTTTTATGAGCATACAAAACCCACCACCAAGGGGATCTTAAAGTTGTTAAATGAAAACCCAAGTTCAGATGCTGAGAGAGATGCTTTTAGATTTCTGCAGCAATATGTTAGAGGACTGGACAATCACAAAGTTTCACAGTTTCTCAGGTTTGCTACTGCAAGTGATATTTTGATATGTGATGAAATTCAGGTCATGTTCATAAAATCTGAAGGTGCTGGCAGAAGACCAATAGCACACACTTGTAGACCTGTTTTGAAAATATCTCCTACATACAGTAATTATTGTGATTTCAGGGGAGAATTTAATAATATCCTAGTCCAAGGTTACTGGGAAATTGACCTAGTCTAACTTTATGATTCTCTGGAACTGCCCAGTCATTTATCTTGTCAAAATCAGGGCTTATTGGTTAAAGAATTAATCATATGCTATTTGGTAGAAATGATTTGGTTGTTGATTTAAGTTGAGTTTTTTTTAGTTTGATTTCCTTTGATGAATTTTATGTGAAGTAAGTCAGTGTTTGTAGAACTGTACATGCAATTTGTTTTGAGTGTAAAATGCACATCATTTGAGAAGGTAGCCGAAGTGTTTCCAGATATGAATGTGTCAATTAAAAAGTCCTTTATCAGATCTAGACCTGTGGTGACTGTTGTTGTAAATAAAGATTTTATAATGAAAGAGAAAACTGGATATTTAACTACAATTATATTCATATTTGTAAACAAAATGATTTATTATTAATAATATAACAATAATGCATTAATTACTCAAGGATGTTTACTCACTAAACCTCTCAATTCCTTGCAACAATACAATGTAGAGATTTAAAGCTTCTTTCACAGTGGTTGGAGTTAATATGTTGTGTTCATTCATAATAACAGTTGCAAATTCTTTAAATTCTTCACTTGTATCCTGCACAACCATAGTTGCATGATCATCAAATTATTCAACATCAAGTCTATCTACCTCCAATTTATAATCCTGTGTTTCATACAGATGAGGTAAGAAGTACATATTGTCAGGTCTGCCCTTTGGTCCACTGTCATTAAATTTGCTGGAGAAAATTATGTGCTGGTTCCAGATTTAGCAGTTTCTTTAAGTTCTTTCCGAAGGATATTCATAAAACAAAATTTTACACAGTCGACTTGCACTGGATCAGCATCATTAAATAATCCTAAATCAAGTAAGTCTTTAAAGAAATTCTTCCACCAACCAGGGCTTTCCCTAATTAGATGTGACCAGTATGCTTCAATCCTCTGATTAGGTGTGGATGAGCCAATAAGAAAGCTGGATAGTCCAGCATCTTCATCGTTGTGGTTTGATCGGGAAAATGTGTGCAAAGCTTCGACTAAGCAGTTTTCAGTTCCATCATGAGATCTTACTTTTCTTGGTACCCCATTAACTTGTATTGCATCCAGGTAATATTTGGCTATTCCGGTTTTTTGTTTGTTACACCAACCTCTAACCAAATTAACCTTCTCGAGAAACCATCAATGCAGCCGTGAATGCTAAATTCATATAGTTTCAGTTTATTATACCCATCTATATGCCAAATGAGATTCGGTTCATTTGCTGATTACACTCTCCTACGTAGCATTTTTTTCGTCCTGCTTTCTACACCAGCGGGATCCAGTTCAGATTGTAACTCCCTTACAGTTTCTCGATGTACACCGATCCCTTTTCGTTTAAGTCTTCTCCACATTTTACGATATCCAATAAAACATCCACTTTCCCCAAGTTCTTCTATTTCTGCTTTAGCTTCACTTCGATCTTCTGACCCTGGTGGTTGCCGCCTACGAAGCTGCATTGATGATAACCTCCTTTTTAAAGTTGATAAACTAATATCAATGTTATGGAGCCTTAGATATTCCAGTATTTCTCCATTGCTGTATCCATGGTTGAAATACGATCTTATGAGGCCCGTCTCTTCATAATGATTGCCAGAATTCATGCAAGATGTATAATTTGTTAACGGCATAGTAGGCTCAGATGATATCTTGAATAAGAGTAACAGTCATCAAAGAAAGAAAACAATGGCAGTAACGAAGATAACAAGATTTCTAGTTCAGATTTTTGTGAGGCCTCTTCTTGACCATGATTAAAAAAATTTACTGGACTGACTGCGGCAAAAAATTTTATTGGACCGACTATTAAAAGAACTTTACTGGACTGATCGAAAAAATTTTTCTGGACTGACCAAAATATATTTTCTGGATAGTGGGTACAAATCTTACTGAACCATGGAAAAAAGAAAAAAAACAACTCTACTGCACTCTGTTTATATTTTACTGGACTGTTAAAACAATTACAGTATTGTAAAATACAGGGTGTCCCAAAAAATATACTCACTTTTTGGCTCCTCATAACTCATTGAATTTTTCATTTATTTTCATTTATTTTGTTTCTAAGTCAATAAACAACGTATTTATTGTCATTTAAAGAGTGAGTACATTTTTTGGAACACCCTGTAGTTTTACAGGACTGTTAAAAAAAGTATTCTGGACCGTGAGCCTTCGGGGCCATCGTAGTTATTCTCCTATGCCATGTTGAAAATGATACTCGTGCGGTCCACGAAGCTTCAAACGTTGCATCATTGGATAAGAAAACAAATTTTACTAATTTATGCATTTTGTACGACGTCTGAATCAACGTCGAATTTCTGTCAAATTGTGCGACAGAGCTCGTTCAGACGTATTTCCGTCGAATAAAATTGGTCGAATTAGCCGTTTTCACACTAGAAGACGGACAAGTCGTCTAGACGAACAAATCGTCTGGCAATTTGTTTGTCTAATATGAATTCTAGACAGACAAAAACATAGCTGTGTGTTTGGGAGCGGTTACTAAGCAGAACAACATGGCTGCCGTACGGCAATATCTAAGTAGCCGGCTATTGGGAAGAAAACGTAAAATTTTCGAGAACTTAGTGACGTCAAGAAGATCAAAGTACTTACTTCTGGAAAGTAATGATTGTTTAGCAACTTTTCGGTCAGCTATGTCCGTTGTTTGTGCAATGAAATGTGAGAAGAAAATGAAAAGCCCGAATGAAGAAAGGAACCACTTGTGGTGGGAACATGGATATCAAAACTGGACGGATGCTCAATTCAAGAAAAGATTTCGTGTATCACGCGATACGTTCCAGTTTATACTTGATGAAATTGCTGATGATATCAGGAAAGAAACAACTCGTTTTAAAAACCCGACATCGCCGGAGTTACAGCTTGCTCTTACCTTTTATCGCCTAAGTCACGGCTGCACGTACGCAACAGTCGGAGACCTATTTGGCGTAACCACGTCCACAGCATGCACGATATTTCTCGTTGTTACAGAAGTAATTGTGCGTAAATTGTATGACAAGTTTATAGTCCCACCCAAAAATGATGAAGAGTGGAAAGCAGAGCTTACATCATTTTTGGAAGATTGGGAATTTCCCTGTGTAGGGGAGTGGGATGGCTTTCACGTCTATATTAATTGCCAACTGAAAAACTTTTACAGCTTCAAAAAACGCTATTCCGTAACAAACATGGGTTTAGTAGCTGCCAACAAGCGATTTCTCTGGGCTGGTGTTGGGGCACCTGGGTCCATGCATGACTCCACTATATTACAGTCTTCAGACATATTTAATTCCATTGAAAGAGGACATGTGCTACCCAATCAGGTTTTGAAATTATCTGAATACGGCGAAGTCCCTTTAGTGACTGTTGGAGATTCAGCCTTCCCACCCAGATCATGGTTGCTTAAAGCATTTACAGTTCCAACCAAGGATGCAAAGGAGAAACATTTTAATAATAAGTTGAGGGCTGCAAGAGTTGTATCTGAACATGCGTATGGAATGCTCAAAGGAAGATGGAGGATTATATACAAGAAAACAGAATGCAGGAGGAGAAACATCAAGGTTATAATCATGGCTTGTATTGTTCTCCACAATATATGTATAGCACGAAATGATCCTTGCAACCCAAGATGGAAGCTTGAAGTGAACAAGCTTCATCTGATCAGAAAGGCCACAAAGAGAACCAAAAATAAAAGACTTGTTCAGGAAATAAGGAACAGAATTGCTGAATGGTTATGGTCTTTGTATTAACATGTACAGAAAGTACTAACTTGACTTTATCAGTGTAAAGGAGTGCAAACTGTGAATGTTATGGTTTATATAGTATTATTACCGTAGTAACCTTCTTTTATGTCAAGTTACTGGGTTTCGAGAATAAAAGGGTTTGAAAATTATTGCGTTGAATCTTACCTTTATTGTATTCTCAATTTTACAGCCAGTGCTTGCCAGTATTTAACAAAATGAAAGACCTCCAAAACTACGCTAATCCCGGAATAATAATGTAAGCGAAGTAATACTATATGACCAGGAGTTATATATTTTATTTTTAGGCTAATTATAAGTATCTGTGATGTAATTAATTAAAATAATAGATATTGTTTGAAATTCTAGGGAGGCAATATGGGAGGGGGGGCAGAAACAATTTTGGGGAGCATTTGGCCCCCTTGCCTCCTTTGGTGCCGCCACTGGTTTGAATCCATACAAAATGTCAAATATCCTATGGCTATATTTGCAAGTAACTTGCTTATTTTAACTTATGCTGAAAATGCATCATAGAAACAGTTTTCATTTCTATTTTTTGCTGTAGGAGAAATTTCCCAGGTGAGAGGCAAACAATAAACATGCAATGCATGGCAGTTGACACACACTCTTTAACTGGTAATAACTTGTGTTATCTGTTGTCACAATATGTAGACAACACCAGTTATCAATGCTGTAAATACCTAGATAATACTCTACTGTTTTCTAGATATCTTAAATTTTTTTTAAGTTATGAAGTCCACCATTTCATATTGTGAAAATATTAACAGTTCCATATGTCATAACCAAAAAATATGAATATCCACACACTAACTGCTTATTCAACAACTTTAAAAGTTTACAACTTATGGTATACTTTCGAAGGATCATCTTCAAATGAAGAAGTACAATTCTGACTTAGGCCAGAAATTGATGATACACCTAAGTGATGCCCAGAATAGGTATTACCAGTTGGATGACCTACCATGGCATTGTTGCCACCATACACAGATGATGATGTGTTTCCAATACCAGGGGTGGGGGCTAGGCGATATCCTGACTGCATCCCTGATTGCACAAGCAACTGAGCCAACATGAGTTCATGTTGTCTATTTTGCTGTGCCTGCTCTCTTTGAAAGGCAAGTAGCATTTCATCTCTTTTCATTTCCATACTTAACATGGCTTGCAATCTTTCATCACTCTTTTTCTCTTGTCGTTTGCTTATCTCTTGCATCCCTTTTACCATTTTCCACATTGCAGCAGTTTGTGTTTTTGGTGCCCTTTTCTTAGATTTATCTGCTTTAATATCAGTACACTCTTTAACTTTGCCATTCTTATCTCCTACTTCTACAGAATTTTCATTTTCTAATTCGCCCTCCAAAACTCCACCATCTTGGTCAAGAAGGTCATCCTCTGGCTCTGACTCGTCATCAACTGTTCCAACAGAACTACTGCTTCTGCATCTTTTTGACTTTGATGTAAATCTGCTGGAAGATGAAGTGGTGTCACTCCAGGCATCTTCCTCACTTAACTCTCCCTTACTTTCCTCCTCACTCTCAACATCAGTAGCTTTGGAGCTCAAGATCAGCATACCATCCACTGCCTCTGTTAGAATTGGATCGAGGAGGATATACCAATCTGGTGAATTTGTATCCTTGCCAGCGAGACCACTTCCATCTCTAATTTTTTTGTTGATTTTCCTCCACTCTTGTTTCAACCACTTATACTTTCGACGTAACTGATCAATGTTGAAACCTGTGGAGTCAGGGCTTTGCAACCTAAACTCTTCGAGAATTTTCTTGAACACTGCTTCGTTGGAACTTTTCTTTAGCGCCATGGTCTCCAACGTCAAAGCCCACGGTGTATCTCTTTCTTCATTCGAGGTCAAAATAGACACAAAGGCATTCAACTCTTTCTCGGTCCAACTTTTGTTCTTTGGACGCTTGGTTTTTTTTCTTTTAGTTTGTTTTGGTGCCATGGCCGCCATTTTGTTTTCCCAAAATACCGCTATTTCCATTCCCCTCGCGATTGAAATACCGCAATATTTTAATTTGTTCGTGTACTTTGTTCGACATGTATGAATCCAAGACGTTTTTCGATGACTTGTTCGTCCAGACGATTAAATCGTCTTCGAAAAATAGTCTTAACAGACGGACAGAGGGTCGGACAAATTTAGACGATTTGTTCGTCTGAAATTTTGTCCGACTCGTTTTCACATCAGACGATTTGTCCGACTGAGACGATTTGTTCGTCTAGACGACTTGTCCGTCTTCTAGTGTGAAAACGGCTATTATATGTGATGGAACTTCGACGTCTGAACTAGGCCTTAGTGAGTTTACCTGACGGTCTGAACTGAAGTGGTTCGATTTTTTATCACGAGAACACAATGCTGGAGCTAGGAGAATATACGGTTTAACGATCAGATAAAGGAGTGGTATTTATGCTGGATATTTTGTGGACGAAATGGGAAACACTTGGAATGGTAGAAATTTCTCGTTCTCCCCAAACTTTCCATTTGTGTTTCTATGGTTCGACGGAAACATGCAAAATGTTTTCAGTTTTTTAATATATTTAAATTTTGTTTGCATGTATGAATATGTGTGTACATTTATACACATACCTCAACTGTAAGAAATACACATGTAAATTTATACATAGGTATATAAACACTAAGCCGAATAGATTTACGAAAACCACTTTTCGTTTGATGGTTATATTTGCTTGTGTATTTATTTGTACTGGATAGCTCTATTAGCTAGCTTACCTGTTCTTCCTAGAGGTCCAATAAGGGCCACCCCTCGTAGTCCAGTGTATCACGAAAATGGTCGGTAAATATGGCGTATTTGATGCATTATCGTATCATAAGACTAAAGTAGTGTATACATTGTAATATTAACCTTCGAGCTGTCGCTACGCAATAGCGGAAGCGACAGTTGAACAGGAAGAACAAAAGTTGGAATCTTATAAAATTTCTTGTAATTTGGTGGTACTGTTGATATTGTTAATATTCCCTCTCCCATGGGAGAAGGAATATCTTAAGAACTTCCTAGATGGGTCGTCATTCCACCATTGAATGTCTCAGAAGAACTTCTTAGTTACGAGACTTCTCGATCGCCCAGGTAGCGTGACGGCTTCAGTGCAGAACGTATGGTGCGCCATCAAACTTAAAATGGAGCTCATAATCGTTTTCTGAGTACAGGGCTTGACGATCATTCCTCTGTCTTAAGATATATTCAAGCTCTCACGTTTCTCAAACAAAAAACTGAAGCTTTAAATGGTCAAAAAGAGATAGTCGTTGGCAGAGTGCATTTCAGAACGGATACCTGGACGAAGATCTTTTACAGCTTTCGAAAGCTCCAGAACATCTTAAATGACATATAATGAAATGAGACCATTTCAGTCTTCGAGAGTTTGTTTTATTGTTGATGTACTCTTAAGTAGTGATATTGATTATTTCGTGTTTGTCAGTAATGACGATTAAACCACCTGTCAGTTATGGAGTACAGTGTTGTTTACACACGTGGAGAACTCATGTGGTCCAGATGTTGTCCACGTGCCCTGCAGTGTGCATGTATTATATGTGCATTTCAAATGTTTGTAAGCAAGTTTGCAGGGAGAGAAACCAGTTTGAAATCTGTGCGTCACCAGATATGATGTTCATTTCGAAGCTGCTTCTTAAGGTACGTTCGTAATTTGCGGTAAATGGCCCAATTTATTCTCGTGTATGGAATAAATTCGAAGTAGTGTTTGCAACACCTGATGTCAATACGGGATTAACTGAGACACGTTCGTGATTTACTTGTTAGTTGATTCCATACGTCAGGGTAAAAAAAAACGGTTGAATCTGGGAACAGTCGCGTAGCCAAGAATTTGAAAGTGGGGGGAGAGAAGGAATATGAGACAAATGAACCAACAAGACATTCTTATTGTACCGACAGATGTAATTTAGTTAAAACCAACTGTGACGGCGAAAGTAAAACTGTCAGCGAAATTTGATAAAAGAATGAGCAATTTTTACCTAACCATTCTTACTGATATTCAATTCGAAATCGATTTTTTAAACGGTAATGTGCGCCACATCACGATAGATATAGCATATAACAATTTATCGCTTTTAGTTCTGCACCCACCGCTACCACTATCACCATTTTTTACTGACACAGACCGAATCCATCGGTACCCTAGAACCACATAATTGTTTTGGTAGAAAGAGAATTCCTCGCACTGTGAGGTATTCATACACTTAAATTTAAAAGTTGAAACTTATTTACTGACTTTTCATTATGGTATTACAAACGCAAACTAAATCCACGATGCCTGGTTTGAAAATACAGTAGCTCGGCGGGTCCTGATCACGGAGATAGTTCCCCAGGGGAGTTCGTGATGCCTGGCTGAACTTCTCCATGTTATGAACCTTTTACAACAGGGGATACGTCATTATTATTCAGCATCATTATTAACATATCTTAGCGGCCGCATAAGCAGACCGACACGCTAGGTCGCAAATTGAGAGGCTTATTACATGGAGATTTTCAGCCTGGGGCTTGAAAAACGAAGCTCGCGATTACACGAATAAAGTTTCGGCCCTGTTGACTGGGCTGAAAAATCCCATGTAATTGCACGAAAAGATTTCAGCCCGGTCTAAAAAGATGACTGACTGGCGTGAGAAGATGCAAATTGCCAAACAACAGAGGCTACCGGCAAATTCCTGCCTGGGTTCACTTCCGATTTCAGTTTCAGCCCGGACTGAAATATTTCACGTATTCGGGACTTTTTTCAACCCGGTCTGCCGGGCTGAAATCTTCCCATGTAATCAGGCCCTTGGTCTCCTCAGCTCAATGGGTAGAGCGACTCACGGGTCATCAGGTGGTTGCGGGTTCGATCCCCGTCTGGGGCTCAGAAATCGTTTTCTGAGGATACAGCTCGACGAACGTTCATCTGTCATTTCAAGGTAAAATTTTGTTATGTTTAACATGGTCACGCAAAAACTAGTTGACTACGTTATCAGCACCCATCATTGTACGACCGTTCTTAGAAAATGGTAGAAATTTTTAGAGTACAAGACGGTGATCGTGTTACTGAGATATGAATGAACTTGACGAACGTCCACCTATCGTCCGTGATATCGGCTAAGGTTTTAAAAAGTAACCAGTGGTGACCGAGGTGGTAGAAGACAGCTTATGTAACGTTACGTTAGCATTGACGTTCATCTGGTCGTAACCTTAGTTTATACTCGTAAGACGGCTTGTTACTCTATCAGGAGAATTTAACATTCATAGTGACCTGACATGTTTGTGGAGATTGATCGTCCAGGTTAGTGTAGTCTTGAGAAAGACTGTTGGTGGAAGTGACGATGGACGATCAATAATGCACAAACATGTCACGATTCTCTCAGGTTCAAACCATTTAATTTATAGTAACCTATAATATGTGTTCAGTATTTTCAGGATTTCGAATCCTAGTTTATCCCTCGCTCGCTCTCTTGCATTTGCACATGCATGAGCTTATGGACTGGGAAACAATTCGGCCCAGTCTACATGAAGACCGGTATGAAGTTAGACGGGCACGACTTCAGATCACTCCCCATACAAACCTTGTTATAGTTTACATGAGACCGGTTCGAAAAATAACCTTAGACCGGTGTTAGTCATTTCGGGTGCTGGACCGACACGAATGAGTTCAGACCGGTTCGAACTCGAATGGGTACGAAATTATATTCATGAAAACGTGAAATCTCTCCAGACGATCACTTGATGTGACGAACAAGATAAGCGTTGTTGGGAATTAATGAAAACTCGGAATGCAGTCAGAAGTATTTGTAAGAACATGGCTTTAGTTTCATTCCGGTATCATGTACAGAAAATCTTCACTTTGGTAGCTGTCTGAATTCGTGCCGATCTGATGTAAACGGAGTCTAACTCGCCGTGTTTTTAACACTGATGCATGTACGAAGGCTGGCGTTTACTGGACTGCTTGGGAGGACAGGTTAGCTTGCTGATAGGGCTGTCCAGTGTCAATAATAATACTTTGTGTAATATTAGTTATTAGCGCTAAATCGTCACGTGTAACAAAATGTATTACACTCTTACTAACGCCAGATTATTTTTCCAACGCCAGACGATTTTGCTCGTCAACGGGAGAGTTCCACCCGGGAAGAGAGTTAAATGCAGCTTTTTGGTGCTACCACATTTCGTTAAAAATCTTCCACAAATGGTATGTTACACACGTCAGTTTTTATGTAGAACATTTGTGAAAACCCGCTCTCAAAACTCGCCCGGTGTGCACCCAACCAAAACTAATTCTGCTGGACTAATTAGCTTTCCGGGTCACCTCAACCAATAAAGGGACTAGAAAGCCCTATAATCACCCTTTCAGTTTCACTAATTTATTTGGTGGTTGTTTCTATCCGATAAAATGAAGGACGCGTCACCCATTAATCGACGACCATTCATGCGGTTGACCAAGCTTAATATTAGCGTTTTTAAAGAGAATACCACAATGACATTTATGTGGAATTCTCACTTGGATATCGCTGGATACGCACTTTCAAAGCTGCGAGAATTTAAAAATTATCTATCACAGTTTGGGACAGATGGCATACTGAGATCAGAGAAAATTTACATAGTTGTCGTTAATATGGAAGTAGGAGCTGATTCGCTGTCCTAACGAATTCGTCCCTTCGAGAACTGAAAATGCTTCAGATGGATGATGTTCTGCCCTATTTTATTGGAAGAGTTAGAGATGGACAGAGAAACTCCATTCACGAGAAACAATTTTGGTATCGCTAGTCTTACAAAAGTTTGTTAAGCAAAGTTATCAGTTTGGGTTTTCTCGCACTAAAGACGTGTACACGTGTATGCGTATATTTCATTTTCCCTTACTTTATCGTAAATTACCAATCACCATAGTATCAACATATTCGAAAACCGTGTTTTAATGTTACCACGACAAAATCGCTGTTTTATTATTAAAACAATTAGGCAACTCGTCCTCGTTTTCTATGAGCGGTAATGAACCTAGACTTCGCGTTTTTAAGTCCCAAAATTCTCCTGTGGCTACCACCAGCTACTGTATTGATAGGAGATTCAGACAATTAAAATCACCACGGTAAATTAGAGAAAACCGTCTTCATCATGAATTAAACTTATTGCTTATCAGCTTGGTTTACTGTTGTAATTGAGTCATTTGAAGCTGAGTCTGCTCCGGTTTTAGTCAAGTTAATCGGGTCCTGAAGATGTTCCACGTCAACTTCAACGACGACGTCCTTTACACAAAAAAATTCGTCATGCAAGACAAAGAGAACTAATCATTTTTATTCTCCAGAGCATTCTCAACACCGTCGTTGTTCTGCACACAACGTCAACCAGACCATTTCACATCTGAGGGACGACGTCAGCACGACGATTGAAAAACAGATGTCAGTTAGAATTGAATTCAGCCGGAGACTACAGTCGTTTTAGGAGCCATAAAACAGGCCACAAATATCAAGCACGGTGGTCAGTAAACCGTGCTTTCTTTAAACTCCGAAATTTTAAAGGACGTCGTTCAAGTTGACGTCGAAGATCTTAAGGGCTGTTTACATGTGCAATTTTGCACGTTGCGATTGTCATCCTGGTGTATGTAATAAACGCATGGCAGTCTATGCAGTAAGATATCCGCTTATGATTCGCTACAGTTTGTCCTCCACGCTCTCGTCAGTTAAACTCATACTCCAAGATGACGATTGCAAGGCACAAAATCGCACGTATAAACAGCCCGTTAAGGTCCCAAATACTTGGACTCGAGTCAGATCGAGTCCTTTCTTCATTCATGGATACTCATTTGAGTCATCACTTTCCTACAAATCGACTTTATTCACCTTTTCCTAACTATTATCATGGAGTGTTTTCGTAAGTTTAGTTACTCGCAAAACGCGTCAAGTTAAAGTAACACTTGAGTGGAAACGAGTCGAGTGGAGACGATTCAAGTCTTCCATGGTTACTGACTGGACTCCAGTCCAATTGATTGAAAACTGGTGAGTTACTGAGTGACCCACGTTGAAGCGACTTAACTTTGGTTGACCAGACAATTTCGTTTTATTGATCCTGGAGCTCGTTCATTCTTAAACCGGGCTCTAATAGTAGATTTTTGGGAGAATTGCTCACACACATTGTATTAATGTTACCAGCTTTTATCGATTATTTTACGGATGAAATACCAAATAGATTTACGAGTTTGAATATTGTGCTCCAAACACACTCGGGATGTTGCAAGGCGTTTGAAAAGCTAAAAACACTCGCCAAACGGCGCTTATTTTGTTACCCTTTTCTCCGTTTTGCAACCAGTGGTGTAAGTACTCGTTACTAAAGTAACGCGTTACTTATTACTAATTACTTTTTGGGTAATTTTTCGTTAATTAATTACTTTATGCACGAAAGTAATTTGTAACGTAATCAATTACTTTTTGAAGGTAACGAGTAACATTTTAAAAAAGTAATTTGCGTTACTTTTGGGCACTTTTATTATTTTCCAAAAAAATTGAGCGTAAAAATAAAAAATAAAAATGCCTGCAGTGTTGCTGACCAGCGTCAGGATTGCAAAATAACACAGTTGAATATACTTCATGGCATTGCAATGTTGTGTCGCCTTGCTCGTTGAAAACAACATGAATATGGATGAAGTTATCGTTGAAGCGGAAAATGAAACCAGTGAATCTAGTGATATAACTGATATTGGCACAGAAACAGTGGAAGAAAGCCACTTGAATGTTAATCCGTGGCCACGACTTGTTTACTTTTTCGTCTCAATCGTCTGACAAGAAGAATTTACTTTTCAAGTGCAAATTATGCCCACCATCAAAAAAGCCATTTTCGACTTACAAAACGTCGCATTCGAACCTTCGAAAACATGTAAAGGTAAGGGATAAAAATGGGCAACAAATGTTCTTTAATCTTAGCTCTCACTTTGTGACTTTTTTATACATTTCATGATCAATGATGCAATTTTAATATACTAATATGTTTCATAAAAAATTATATGATAGAAGGTTCACCCATTCAGCCTGAAGACGTTTAACGAGCTGACAAACGTGCGAGAACTAAAGCGAGCTGGTGATGCTGCAGGGAGTGGTGGCGCTGGTGGGATGAAACAAGCTAGATTGTCTTGGCAAACCTCAAAGCCGAGCTCCAAAGTCAACCAAGAAAATTTCGAGAGTTTAGTTTTGAAGTTTGTGACTGATACACTGTCGCCCTTGTCCATTGTGGAACAAACAAGTTTTAAGGAGCTTCTTGTTTCCCTCAACCCTTCAATAGTGATGCCTTCCCGTTACATGGTTACCACCCGCCTAGAGAACATGAAAGACAGTGTGATGGCTTGCGTTAAGACTGCAATGGGACAAGTTGATTGGGTGGCTACAACTACTGACTGCTGGACAGCCCACCATCGATCTTTCCTTGGCGTTACTGCTCATTGGCTCAATAAGGAAACCATGAAACGCGAATCTGCTGCCCTGGCTTGTCGTCGTCTTACTGGTAAACATGATTATCAACTACTGGGCAAGGAACTTTGCAAGATCCATGATCAATTTGAAATAACCGAAAAGGTCATTGGTACAACTACAGACAATGGGTCCAATTTTGTCAAAGCGTTTTCAGTGTTCTGTCCTTCAGAAGATGAAAGTGAAGAATATCGGGGGCATGTATCAGTGAGTGATGCTCTTAACAGCGGTCTAATTGATGAACCAGACATCCCTCCTCACTATAGATGTGCTGCACACACACTTAACCTGATTGCCACAACTGACGCAGATCGTGCAGAGTTGGATTCTGCGTACAAAAAGCTGAGTCGTTCCACATTTGCAAAATGCCAAGCTTTGTGGAACAAGTTCGGTCGGACAACAGCAACAAATGAGATTGTCTCCAAGGAAGCTGGCCTTCAACTTGTCCGACCATGTGCTACCCACTGGAATTCTGTTTTTAACTCAGTTGCTCGCTTAAATCGAATTCGCCACGAAAAGGGGAATTCAGCAATCAGTAACATGTGTCATAGTTTAGAACTACCACGGTAAGGGAAGATAATTTTCTGATTCATGCACGCTTTAATCTATCTTTATTCGAAACATATGAAGGAGTTAATGACTTGATGTCTTCAGGTACATTTTTCACACTAATTTTAGTAATTTATGCCTTGATACTACTTGTACTTTGTTTAGCTTCAAGGATACTGAATATGAGTTTCTTGACACGTATGAATCGATAATGAAGCCTGTGCCAAAAGCATTGGACATCCTTCAAGGTGACAAAAACACTAAATTTGGATTTTTAGTGCCAACTCTGGAAGAGCTCAGGAAACGATTGGAAAAACAAAAGTCCAAACTTACTGAAAATAGCAGTGTTTGCCTTCCACTTGTAAATGCAGTCCTTGATGCAATCACCAGAAGATTTTCTGTGTTGCTTGAAGATCCTGAAGCAATTGCTGCAGCAATTCTTATTCCTTCAATGAAGGACTTGTGGAAAGACGACAAGGCGCTTCTTGAATTAGGTTGGTAAAATTTTTAAAACTTAATTATAAAACCACTCCATCTTTAGAATTTTGCTATAAATAGTTGTAACTATAGTGCAGTAACGTTCTATTTAAAAAAAATCTTTATTTTTTGCATGTCAAGGATTGGAATATATCAGATCGCATCTTGTCATTGACACTGATCAACAATCTTCAGACCAAAGCGACAACGATGATGACGATGAATTTTTCAAGTCAAAGAAGAAGACAACCAAATCGGCTTTGGATACCTACTTGGCTTCAGACATTATTGATGCCACAGTTTACAATGGACAATGTACTGCACCTTTGAAGCAAATGGCTTTGAAATTGCCTGCAAGTGCAGCTGTTGAACGTCTTTTCAGCTGTAGAGGCTTGATCATGCGCCCGAACCGAAATCGGTTAACTGATGACCATTTTGAGTCGGCACTACTTTTAAAGCTAAACTCCAAATTTAATACTGTTGCATAAGTCTTAACTCTTAACTGTGGAACTGCCTTTTGAATTAACATTTTGTTGTTGTTTAAGTCCATGAGAACTTAAAAGTAATTTCAAAGTAATTAGTAATTAATTACTTTTTAAAAAAGTAATTAGTAATCGGTAATTAATTACATTTGAAAGACAGTAATAAGTAATTAGTAATAATTACTTTTTGGGAGAAGTAATTGTAATTTTACTCGTTACTTTTTTTGGTAATTTTCACATCACTGTTTGCAACAACCTGCATGTTTTGATTACAGCGTCCAAATACACAAATCCATTTGGTATTTCATAAGTGGGGATGAGTTGTATCGCCAGCAAGCAAGCGAGCTCGACCATCTATTGACCGTCAGCCCCACCTCGCGTCTTGGAACAGTCACAAAACTCTCTGAGTAGTGGGTGGGTGTTCCTTATGCAGTCCGACTGGTTGCCGTATTGATTCACCCTACTTAGGTGAGGATTGACGTTCGGAATACTGCTGGTAACTTGTACCGTTGCCTCGTAGATTCCGTTATTGGGACTGGTCTCCAATTGAACTTGATACATACAGCCCCCTGAGAAAAAAAACGAACAGATTGTGAGAACACATCAGGAAAGACAAAAGAAGCACGAAACCAACTATATTGCTGCTAGAAACGTTTCATTTTCCTTGATTTACCTACATTGTCGTGACTTATGTCTCAAAATGCTGCACAGGTATTTCAGTATTTCTTGAAATCAATGGCTGAACTTCGTTACAATTTGGCAGGGGGCAGGGGGCAGGGGGCACAGGGCAGGGGACAGGGATCAGGCGTCGTTGATAACTGAGAACCTTGCACTGTGAAATTGTGATATAATATATCATATACAGGATTATCAAAAATGGGGTGGTGCGTCGGCAGTTCTAAATAGACGTAGCGAAAGTTTGAAGGTAGTACTCTGCCAGAAAACTTGAGAACAAGGTGTTAGTTAATATGGCTTGTTATAAATTATACTGAGAACAAGGTGTTAGGTAATATGACTTGCTATAAATCATACCAAAAACAAGGTGTTAGGTAATATGACTTGTTATAAATTATACTAAGAACAAGGTGTCAGATAATATGACTTCTTATAAATCATACTAAGAAAAAGGTGTTGGGTAATATGACTTCTTATAAATTATACTAAGCATGACAATGTAACCGGATCCTCGTATCCGGCGTAACAGGTTTTAGCCAATCAGAGTTTGCTTACGAAGTATTTTGTTTGATAAATCTTCCTACTCAAGAAGTTAGCTCCATCTAACGGAAAATCGACCTCCATTTAGAACTTTAACGTTGCCTTTTAATGTATGTATTTCTACTGGTACACAATTTCTGAGCGTTCCTTTCGTCCAAGCATGTCATACATGTAACATAAAAATATTCAGCACAACAGTAGCTGTTGACTCTGATGGTAGCGGCAGTAGGTATTTATTTATTTACCTTTCAATGTAGTGGCCATGCTGAAGGCTCGTCCGTTGTTTAAGTCTTCATTGTTGTTACCTTTGGAGCTAACCGTGACTGCAGAAATGACGCGCTTTAGTTGAAGCTTCGCACACTTCTTCTCCACTCCATTTTTAGTCAGCCGGCCGTTGATCATTTCTACGACAGCTAACCCACCTCTCCGTATGTCTTCATGATTAACTTCCACAGCCTTCCAATCTACACACGGGCAGTAATGAAACGGTACTCCTGCCTGCTCGCAGGTTCTCCACCCGATATCCGTAAACAAGCTTTTTCCGTGGGGTAGACCCTCGGGCTTCTTTGGATAAGAAAGCAAATGTTGAAAGGTTGCGTGCACGTCAAAAGGAGTAGTCAGAACATCAAGATTCTTCTTCAAATTGTGAACCAGATCCGGATATGTCGCCTTAAACCACGATGGGAAAGTCATTGAGAGGAACGGAAGTCTTTCTTCCATGCGACCGAGAACGGTCGAGCGGACGAAGCCGTAACGTAGTCCATGGTCTCCGAAAACGATCAAAAGAGTGTTATTGAGATAGGTTTTTTTCATGTGTTTGAGGAAATCTAAAAGTTGATCCTCCACCATTGATATGAAGTTGAAATCCTCGTGATGACAGAAGTCGGAGTTTATGTGGAATCCAAATTTTGGTGTGTTCGGGTAGGCCGTGAAGAAGCTCTTTATGGTGTTGAGGCTGACATTGTAGATGGCTTCAGAGCCCAAGCAGTGGCCTTTGATGTGGCTTACCCCTTGTATCATCTTCTGGTACATCGGGGTGAGTTTGTGTAAAGCCGCGTACCAGAATGGCAGGAGGTAGTGATCTGGTGGAGGTTTGCAGAAACCTTTCAGCCGCGTTGTAATGGCGCCGCTGGATATTTCGTCTTCGTTATAGTACGTCACATAGCCATATTTCTTCATGTCGTAGAATATCCACGGCCAACGGTCAATACACTTTGCGCCAGATTTTCTATGTGGAGACAAAATCACCAACATAAATTGACTACACCAAAATACGAGTTTAAATTAAAATCATTTTTCTTTCTCGAGTAGATTGTTAGGTGGGCACCACGTGACCGACTTCGTCACCATTTATAGTTAGGTGGGTTGTGATCTTAGAACATATGATAATCGCTATCATAACCTGTCCATCACTGTCTGCACCTATCAAACCGATCATTTCGGTGGAATGCAAATTCTGAGTTACAGGCGGAAATTTCCGCCTTACGTTAAACCAGAGTGTGCTTTGGCAAAACAAAACCTTACACGAAGCTTTCATCTAGAGAAATCCGACGTTGGCTGCATACACAAGACATACATTGTGCCTTGAACGAATTTTGGCATTTACACGCGGTCACATGAAATGAAGTTTATATCTGATGAAGGAAATTTTCGAGTGTCAGGCGTACGTTTTAAGACCCAACTGGAACCAGTTGCGAAAAGTGCAACTGTTGGGCTTCCAGCTGGGAATCGAACCCCATGACCCCGCGAATCTAGTGCAGCCCCTTGCCAACTGAGCTACGAAGCCATTCCGTGAGTTCGGCCACGAATTCTTCATTGAGATGCACTAGATTCGCAGGTTCGATTCCCAGGCGGAGGCGGAAGAGTTGGACTTTTTGCAACTGGTCCCGGTTGGGTCTTAATCTCACATCGGCAATGCTGCCCTTCGACTACGCTCACATAAATTCTTATTTAAGTAATTTGGAGCAGACGGTCGCTATTGGAGTCTGTAGGTTTGTCGGTGCTGTGTCAGTTTGACTTGTTGTTTTATCAATAGTGAATCACTTCCATATGACAGACCAATGGATGTACTCCACAAACTGTGTCAGTCTAAGAACAGATGCAATGAAGCAGTAGCCATGACAGAATGACCGGACGTGCGATGGTATCCAATTTAAAAGTATTGTGTAACAGTTCGCCGCGAATCAGAAGGCAATCTAACATTTTTGCCACAGCCAGGCAATGTTGTCATACACTGCTTATACGTCACTGCTGATGCAGTCTGTAACCATCACGCTATCAACAAGAATCGCTACAATCTTTTGAATAGACCCGATAGCAGGCCTGAGAAGGAGCATGCATTTATGAGTGTTAAACTACGCGAGCTCATGATGGCCCAACTATAGTACTGTACGACAAGGTTACCTGTCAAAGCAAATGGACCAGAAATGTGATCATACATTCAAAATATCCTCACCCTTTTCGTCCTTCGGGCAGCTCTTCAAAATGTCGACCGACCAACAACCCTACAAGCGCAGCAGTGGTACCATCTCCAATAATAGAGTACCCATTAAAGATGTTCGATTCCAGCTCCTCTTTCATGTACTTGTAAATCGGTCCCAACTTCCTCTGGAAGTGCGCATGAGATGTGGAATCCAAGCCAACCATCATAACATTGAGCGGAATACCCGGTTTGATCTCTGCTTTACGTCTTAATAGATCACCTCGCGGGTTAACTTCCATGTGGAACTCTTCTTGCTTCTTGCCATCACTTCTTTCGATCTCAACGTAAATCATGTCCTCGTTCAATTTTACTTCGGGGTTTGAAGGAGTTAAACTTCCCGTTTTGAAAATGTTGTAGCCTTTGCCAGAGTTCCTCTTTCCACGCAAGACTTGATACTGGACCTTCTTCACCTTTCTTCCTAAAATTATAAATCTGTCATTTCAAATGCAGTGGATTTTTTATAGTCATTCCAAATATCATCTTCTCTGAGCGATCAAATTCCCCATGAACCATTCTCTTTTTTACTGGAACACATCACCTTTTTATCAGAACCATTCTAATTTTTTTCATTAACGTTGTCCATCCATCAGGACCGTTTTCCCTTTTATCGAAACGGTTCGCCTTTTTATCGACACATTCCTTTTTATCGGAATAGTTCTTTTATTGGGGCTAGTCTACGTTTTTGCTTGACTATAGGATCGCATTGATAGGTTTCATATCGCGTGGTTAATGGCCCAAAAGAGTTAGACCGTATTCACTCAGTCCCCAGTGAACCGAATAACAAAGAACATGGCGGTCATGTTGGTGTACCTAACAAAAGAAGATGATCAAAATTTTCTTGTTAAGGAGCACCAATGTGGCTGCTATGGTATAAAGTGCATTCGCTTTTGTTGCTGACGTAATTGCGAAATAATTGTGGCATTAATTAAGCCATGACAATAATCTTAAGCATACAAATTCTGTAAGGTAACTTGGGAATCCGCTTACAAGCATTTGGTGGTGCAAGACCAATGTCACCTCTGCTGATTGCTAATCAACTGACTGCTTATTCATAAAACGTCACATCAACTTGTCGTTTTACGTTGTTGTTTCTCACTGAGGGTTTGACTTTTGGCAAAGTCCGACGCTACGAAATTTTCCAGAAAGGTCGCCATTTCGTTATGCTTATCCAGTGAAGGGATAGTTGTTCTAACAATTCTTAACCCCTACCTGGTTATATAAACTGTAACCATAAAATACCTGCAGTGATCATCAGTTTTCCGTTATGGTAAAACGTGAGATTCTTTTCTCCTTTACACACTAAAGGTGGCACTTTTTGTATCATTTTCATAACGGAAGGATCAAATGGATCAATGGCTGGAATGTTACAGATCTTATTGGTCACCGTGGGATCTTGTTTGTTGGTTTTCTAAAACAACAAATAGCACAACTTACTCAAGTCAGATGTTTAACATTACACAGGTTTTAGCACGTTACTCGGTCATATACACAATATTACACAGCTTTTAGATCAAGGTAAAGTCGGAAACGTTTCAAAATCTGCATATAGAGCACAGTAAAAGGCATATCGATATCGCGGGCTAGATCATTGTGTTGAAAAACTTAGTAAATTTTTTTTTAAAAATATCCATAGATGTATCCTTAGCCAAGTGTTTGTTGCTCAGAGGTTAGCACATCTCGCCAGTGATCTGAATGGGTCAGAAAGTGCTTCTGTTGTTTCGAACAAAAACCTTGACCAGCCGAGAACTTCAAAGAATATAAGAGAAAGCAAATTCCGAAAACGAAGGCCATCTTTCAACTTAAGATTTAAGTTAACAAAAGATGAAACAGTTTTCATCTTGTTTCGAACAAGTTGTGCATGATGTTTACGCGTTACGTTAATATCGAAACTTCGGGCTATCGACGCCGCCCTCACATTCGGTTAAGTGTAGGTTAGTTGCCGAACCCGAGGTAACTACATTGGTTATTTACCGAGGCGCAAAGCGCCGAGGTTAATAAGCGAAGTAGTTACCGAGGTTGAGGTAACTAACCTTCTTAGTTCATTATCGGAGAGGTTTCATACGGAGTGTAGTAGAGTAGCACTATTGGATTTGAGTGAATAACAGTAAATTTACTTTTCATCGTTTGTTTTATTGTTGGGTTTTTTTGTACAACGAGACGACTAGTTAATGACCTAGGGGTGATATATATTAATCCTGGGACATTAACTAATTAACATTAACTATAGGTTACTGGTAAGTAATTTTATGAAACGCGGTACTTCAAAGAAAACCGATGTGATCATGAACTAACAAGTCTTAATTTTCTGACAGACCAACGAAATTTAAATTAGAGACGAGAAACTCGTCTTTATGAGACCCGCGTCGCATACTAATCCGGCTAACGACTAGCTTTCCGTCTTAAATTTGTCCGTCAATTTTCCCGTCGTTCGGACGGGAAATTCAGACCAAGAAACTCGTTTCAGACGGGACATCCGCCGTAATTTCTTCACTTGACAAATTTCCAGGATGTCTCCCTAGACGACTAAAATCGTCTGGCCTCAACCAGAATAAAATTGTGAAGTTTCCAAATGGCAACCATGTCAAATAAAGGGTTAAATTCATAGCAGATGGGTTTTATGGAACGGATTTTCATGATAAACCCTTTAACGCCCAGAGCTCATCCCTGTGGCAAGTAAAATCGTCTAGCGTTAGCCAGGGTAAAATACTAAAATACGTCCCTTAATGGGTTAAGATGGTAGTGCTTAACAGTCTAGTGTACAACAAAGTGAACATCAAATATCAACCGCGATTTTACGACGGTTAAACCTGTACCAACCACAAATTCATATACGATTATCTGTCTAAAATGTTTTCGTCTTCCATTAAGAATTTGCTAAATTTTTGATGTAAAACTTAGTAACATTTTTTACATTTTATCTGAATAGAACTAACCAGTTCTGGTGCACATCCCCCAACGTCTTTAATCATCAGCGCATCACTGTACTCATTCTTTACGAAAGTGACAATCCCAATGGTAAATTTTGGTTTCCCATGGACTTGAGCTTTTAATGTCACTGTTTTTGGACCAATGTTGAATGTTAGGCCTTTGCATTTTTCTCCATAGTTTAAACACAGTACCATCCCCTTCCACTCATCCATATAAAATGTGCATGTGCCATTGGTTATTGAACTCTTGCATGGAAAATCCCCAGGAATATCTAGGTTTTCCACCTGCAAATAAAAACACAAGACAAAATAAACTAGAATAAAATAAAAAGCAAATGGTTGGTGTTATTTGGAAGAAGCTTCTGAATGCAAGTTTTGCGAACGGAATGGTTGGTCAATCTTCCTTGCAAACCATTATTTTGAGCAGTTTTCAAAAGTAGCTTCACAACTTCATCCTTCCCTAAGGGAGACTTCTTGTGGCAGACATTATCGTCTGGATTTTGCTGATGTTTATTGTCAAAGTGGAATGAAGATTCTAGGTCATTCATCTCTGTTTTGTAGTCTTTAAAACCGGATAGCGTTCTTGATCAGTTGTTTGAGAAGTGGATAAAACACTCAGTGTTTAGAAGAATTGTCCAGGCTGTCCTCTCTCCACTTTCCACACAAGGATTTATTGCCCCTTCCAGGATTGTTTTTCCCATGAAACGTCGCCCAAATCAAGACGTCGGGATTTATCTCTGGCTCAGAAACCAAAATTCAAGGCAAACAGCCACTAGGCAATTCCCCGCAAAGCTACTTGTTTTTGGTTACCAAACTATCCTTCAACGAAAAAATTGCTTGTTTCAGTCTTTTTCACTTTCCGATATTTGATCATCAGGATTTTAAAATCTCTCAGGAAGTTTAAAGTCGTTTTTAATTAGTAAATGCTTCATTGAAAATACATTAGAGTTGCGGGTTTGTAGGCTACACCATTTTTAATTTATACGAAGGTTTAACAATAGAAAAGGTACGTCTCTTACTCCCCTTTACACGTTTTTTTTTTGCACAAAAGTTGTACCAGGTTTGCTTGTCTTATTTTGTTTTCGTTTTTGTATTTCCCGATTTTTGGTCAACAAGAAAAATGCGGAACTCGTATTATCATTGTTTATTTCATTGGTTTCCTCATTCGTTTTACCATCTTCACAAAAGTCTTGCACCTCCGGATGAATACTTAGTACAAATCTTAACCTTAGCACCTCTCGAGATAATGTAGAATTTTTCAACTTTTTAATGATAAAAAAAGTCAAAAATAGTTTCAACCCCGAGCAGTCCGTCGAGTGGTAACCTAAGAGAATGGTCCACTTTTAAAACGGACAGTCAGGCCATCTAATAAAAAATCTTGTTTTAAGGCAAAATGAGTGAGAAGTTTAATTGGAAAACAGCACGAAATACCACAAGCTCGCGACTAATAACAGGATGTTGATCCAAGATTAGTGTAGGATCTAGGTGTTATCAGGCTTATGGGGTTACCGCCTGAGGGCGGGTGACCACATGTTATAGGTAACCGGTCAGAACCGGTTAAGAGCGATTATGAATAAGTTGTGTCTTTGAGAGTTGTGATTCAAGGAAGATTTATATTATTTTAAGCAAGGCGAAGGACTACAGTCAGGTGAAGTGATGATCGCTTTGTTATAATAGGTTTAGATGTTTTATTTACAGTAATTCTTGTGTGTTTCTTGTAGAAACCACGCTGTAATAAAAACACGTTTATTAGTTTATAAATTCAGTACTCGAATCGGTTGATCCTTACACGAACATCTGCGTGCGTTTTCTGAGTTCTTCGCAAGAACCCTACACTTATCATTTATTGTTTTAATGGCAAGAATGAATCTCTTGGTATTGGTTAAGCCCGTCAAAGGTTTTCGCCGTACGTTTTGTTTTAAAATTGAACTGAAGTTTTATGGGGACCAGCAGTTTAAATATAATTGCAATCCTGTATTTTAGCGTCGGATTGGATTTGGGAAATAAAATAGCGTCGGATTCATTTTATGAAGAGCGCCGGATTAAAACATATACTCTTTACCCTAACCATAACCATAACCCTAACCCTAACTCTAACTCTAACCCTTTAAAATGAATCCAGAGCTATTAAAATGAATCCGACGCTATTCTATTTCCCAAATCCAATCCGACGCTAAAATACAAGATTGTCAATATAATATAATTTCCGATTTGGGTTGCTGTTAATTGGTGGCCGAATGCTTTTTTTTTCGTTTTGATTGAATTCACTCTTCAAGTACTCAAGTACATTGAGAAGATTTTGTAAAATTATTGTTTGTCTCTGCTTTCATGAAGTTGTTGCTGTACTGTGGTGGCCTGACCCACTAAAGTGTTACTGGGCACACCCCAACTTGTAAAGTGATGTAATCATCAACTTCCATAAAGTTGAGTATTTACCCAGTTGCAGGTGTGCAGAATGACATATCTGAGTGTTTGAGAGGCATCCCTAAAATTTGTACTAGATGTTGATCCTTCCAAATTTACTTAGGGCCAATCAAGCTCCCCCCCCCCCCCCCCCCCCCACATGTGCTCTACATGTATGTACTGCAATTCGTCAGCTTCAAGAAGACCAATGTCAACAATGGCACTTTCTCCAAATTTCAGTCCTCCCACCAAGCACAGACTTTCACTACCAGCTCTAAAAACTCTCCAAACAGAAAGTATTAAATTTGATCTTTGCTACATGGAAATTAAGATTAATTGTGATTTTTAATGTTTAAGTGATGTTTACAACATGAGCAGCCATGTTTTATTGAATATTCAATCACAACCCAAATGCAAGTGGTTGTATATTCAATACAACATGGATGTGAATGTTGTAAACAACATATGAAACAAAAACATGGAAAGATTTGTGTTCTTCAAAAGTGGTGAAGATTCCTACAACTTTGAGAAAATAGCAGTTTAACACAGTCATTAGTGGTTGCACCAGCATGATACAACCATCATTGATTGTATCACATTTATAACAAACTGATTAAACTTTAAATTCTTTTGTTTTTTCCTCATGAATTAATCACTAGTATTATAAAAACATTAAACAGGGTGTTTTTAGGACAATTAGAAGAGAAAATTGAAGAAAATAGTATGTCATAAAAATCAACTATGAATGGTATCAAGAATTGAATCCTCATTAATCTGATAATTTTTTTTTTCATTTATTCCATTCAGGTTGTGAATTCCAGGATTCCTGTACAATGACTATTGATAAAGAGAGTGGCGATGTCTGCTATCATATCATATGGAAACATACAGTGAGAGAGCCAGTATGTGGAAGATTGTTAACCAACCCTACATTCACACATTTAGTATTTTCACAAAAGGCAAACCAGTACCACATGGATTTTTTTTTTTGGTCAAAGAATAGACCTTTACCACTTGCTTTCAGAACATTTGTATGAGGTAGAAAGCAATGAAAACTTTCACTGGTCTGATTTGCACCTCATTTGCTCATGCTAATGTACATTATGAAAGTGTAAACTCCCACAATCCTTCTTTGTGCTTGGGTTCATTATGGCTCTTGGTTACTCTTGCCACATATTTCTTGATCCTACATTATCACTCTGCCTCGTAGCTTTGATCTGCTTTGCTTATTAGCACATCTTTAAATTTCACCATTTTTTGAGATATTCTAACCACCATTTAACGTCCTCCACAGTTGGGTTGCAAAAAAGCTAAAAAGTGACCTTTGTCCAGGAAACTGTTGAAGTGTCAAACCTTTTGTTTAGAACATCTCCCAAAATTGTCCAGATATTTTCATTCTTTTAAGACAATCAGATTAATTGTATCAAACCACTCTTTACTTCTGCCATTTCAAAGACCTTCAATGTTTTAAAAGCAAAATGTTGCTGTCCTATACACAGAACTGAGTTGTATCTCATCACTGTTCATTGAATACATATGTTGGTGGCAAATGGCCTTGCAGTTGGTTCGTAACTGGTTCAAACCTACAGATGAATGTTGAATCATCTTTCTGACAATCCATGATATTGTGATTGATTCAGCAAATATCATCAAACTATTGATTTCTTGTTAAGGAATAAAGCACATGATGTTGCTTTGTTATTTAACCAAAACTCCTTCAACTTCACCACATTATTTAACATGCTTTAGCCAGGAGTAGAGAGACCAGATGTCTCAGTTTGATTGGGACAATCTCATTTTCAGCCACAGTGTCCTGGTCTCTAAACAAAGTCATGAAAAACAACTTGCTCCCAGTTTTTACCTTGAGGGAAAAAGAAACTGGAGTGGTTGTATACAATCCCAGACCTACAAATGCTTAGACCAGCTTAGGCTATTTTCACACCTCTCACACTATATCCAAGGAAACAACAACAATAAAATCATATGAGGTGGAGCTATACACAGGACAATTATAAATTCAAAAGAAATTTATTATAAATACTCAGAGCACACACATGTAGAACACAGAGTGGTTTGCTGGCCACTTTAGGCCAGCTTAAGGCTTGCTATAATTCTGTTGTACTCTGTTGAAATGCAGTATACCACAGTGCATTGTTAGGAGCACACTATGCAGTGGCTCTGTCAATGTATGGCTTAGAAAATGCCAGACTTCTCTTATGTGCTCAATTTGGGTTTTAAAAATCTGGTCAGCTTTACCATGTGGCAACTCTTAATCAAAATATCCATCACCAACCAGACTCCACTGGCATATTTAATGCTGGGCACCATGATGCAATGGCTGCCCCCCCCTCCCTCATACATGCTGTGATGTGTTTAAAATGTACACAAATGTTAAAATGGTAGTGTATATACTATATATATGGCATATAGGAAAAGATCTGCAGTTTAGAATTAGTCCCAATAACTGATTCTAGTCACAGCAATGTAAATCAACTGGCCTTTGGCCCTTGTGGTCACCTGTTGAGGCCTTTGACACCTCTACCAGACTCTCACTATACAAAAACATACTTAAGTTGTCTCTTGACATCCCTCTTCCCTGTGACCATGGCCATAATTTAAGTATACCCCCACTGCTTAGATCCTTACCTATTGCACGGTTACAGGAAGATACACATATGATCCATACATTGATGTCACCTTGATCCTCAAAGCCACTCAACTGTGGCAAACCACCATATTACAAAGCTGTGTGGAAATCAGACTTGGTGGCAGTGCAGCAACTAGCCTTAATGCTAGAAATTTGCTGATGCAAGGTTATATCCCATCTTTGGCTTTCCTGCGTTCTGTGACAGAACAACTTTATAATTGTCATTTCATTGTGTGTGAAAAACTTAAATCAACAAATCTTAATCCTTACATCATTAATTGGATTATTAGTTTCTTAATGAATCGAAGACAGAGAGTTGTGGTCGACGGGATTGAAACGGAATATGTTGATATTAACAAAGGTGTACCGCAGGGTACGGTCCTCGGTCCTTTTTTATTTTCACTAATGGTCAATGATGTAAAACCTGAAGATCCGAAAAATAACATACTGGTCAAATTTGCGGACGATATGACTATCTGTGCTCCTGTGAAGTCAACTTGTGATTCGGCGTCTGTTGAAGTTAGAAACATTGAGAATTGGGCGAGCAATAATAGGATTTCCCTGAACCTTTCAAAAACGTGGGAAATGCTTGTAAGTGGTGGAACTTTAAAGCCATTACCACCAGCGACAGTAGGTATTGAACGCAAGAAATGGTTAAAACTTCTTGGTATTACTTTTCAAGATGATCCTCGTTGGGATTTACATGTCGATAATCTATTGTCAAAAGCTGGTAGTCGTATGTACATCTTGAGGGTATGCAGGTCTTATGGTTATTCTGGAGATTACCTTAGTAAATTGTTCGACTCACTTATCATCTTATTATTTCTCTATGGAATTGAAGTATGGGGTTCTGCCTTACATAATAAACATCTAGAGCGTATTGATAAGTTCTTCAAAGGAGCCCATCGTTGTGGGTGTACGTTAAAAAAATTCAAAATGTCAGAGCTGATTGAAGAGAGAGATATGGTTTTATTCAATAAGATTGTAAATGATCCGAAATATGTTTTACAAAAACCACTTCCTGAAAATAGACAGAGGATTTTAAGAGATCGAGATCATCCGTTTATTCTTCCAAAAGTTACAACTGAAAGATTTAAACGATCTTTTTTAAATAGATGTCTTTTTAATTACTTTTATGAATAATCATGTAAATATAATGGTTTGTCATGATTTTAAGAATTAGTTCTTCCTTTACTTTTGTAATATTAATTATCAATACTTGTAAAGTGACACGTATGCTGTGTCTTCATTTGTAAAAGACTTAATAATAATTGTCTCGAGCTGGTTATTACTTTCGAGCGTGAACGTCGATAGTACAAAAATTACCAAGAACTACTCGTATTTGTAGGCTTTGTTGAAGGGCGTTCTCAACAATGTAGCAACAACAGGAGGCCAACCTTGTAGTTAGCCTCTTCGACTCGGTTAACTAGGTGACAATAAATTTACATACTGTATATTTCATCATACACATCATTAACGCATGTTTTTTATCACATATATGTCTGAGATTTCATGGACAAACCTTCCGATAAAATCGGTCCACTTTCATGAAATAGGTCGATCCGTGTCCAACAATCCAAATTAGATACAAAACAGCGACAACTGCCAACACTGTGCGTATAGAAATGTTGCGAAAGACATAACGAGACAATAAATTCCCAAGACGTCTCCACATGTCATTGAAAGCAATGCTTCAAAGCTAGATCGGAATTGGCTATTCGACCTTAAGACTTGTATCTAAAATGAGAGAGAAACTGTTGTCATTAGATTCTTAGAGAGCTTGTTCTCAAGTCCATCCACATCGGTTCGTCACGCAAATGTTAGGTGATGGGCGGATGAAACCATCGAATAATTTTACCCTGGAGTCAACTGACCGGACCATAGGCCCATGAGTTCCAAGTCTCAAATTATGTCCCAAGGTCAGTCAAGGTCAATCAACAGTTGAGGAGCATTGGGGTTTGAAAAAGAAATTGCTTCCTACATCAGCGCCACAACGTCAATGAAAAGAACCCAAGGTCCTTTGCCATTATTATTTAACATCTTAAGATATTGATTGTATATAAAATTAAAAATCTAAAATAAAGTTAATGAGTGAGCAGTGTTCGCAAAAGACCACGTCAACACACGGATTTGTATGCCCGTGGGCCAGTGGCCGCTGCAGGCTCGTTGCTTACTTCGCGGAGGGTGTCTGTGGGTTTCTCGTCGCTAATCCTGTTTTAGGTCACATTAATTTTGCATAAATTCTAATAAAAACATATGAACAAAAGATAATTAATTATAGAGAGTATTTGTTGAGCAGTTTTTCAAACGTAATATTATTTTGAAAGCACTTTTCCTGATGTTTCTAAGTTAGCGTTGAAGTGCGATTCTCTTTGTGCTTTGTTTGAGTTTCAAAGGTTTATCTTTGTCGGGAAATCAACCAGCCTTTTAGCAGAAGTTTAGTAGAAGAACGTCAGATGTGCGTTAGCAACCACGAACGAGCTGTTGCGAAAGTTGATGAGAATAGAGACCAGTTCCTGTCCATCTCTCGCCAACAGTTTTCCAACACTTGGAGACTGAAGGAACTTGCACGTAATTAATAATTATAAGATTAAATTAGGAACTTTATCGAAGGTGATGACATTTCAGTTTAGAGATATAAAGCTATTGTTAATGAATAAGTAGAGTTGACTAGCGTTACTGCGTCAGAGGTTTGCTGGGACGTGCATGCGAGAAAGAGAGACTATATTAAAGTTTTGGCATAACTTTGTAACTTGTCGGGAACTACAGTTTGCGGAGGCAACATTCTCGACAACACAACTTTTTTATTAAAAGTAGTTAATGTGGGCTTCAAACAACTCAGTTGGCCAACAGGTTTCACAACTATTGTTGAGGCATTCACACACCCAAACCTGAACTTGCCAACTGGTGCCTGCAAACGTTTTCGATTTGTGCGAGGACCCTTTAGTCTTATTTTCCAATCGAAACAGAAAAGTGACGAGTTGATTGTCTTTGGTTTGAAGGATTTGCCAAATACTTATGAAAACTCT
Organism: Heliopora coerulea; assembly: GCA_030142905.1. Taxonomy (NCBI): domain Eukaryota; kingdom Metazoa; phylum Cnidaria; class Anthozoa; order Scleralcyonacea; family Helioporidae; genus Heliopora; species Heliopora coerulea. The sequence goes on from JASJOG010000144.1 coordinate 222,445, forward strand.
CTTGGGCTTGCATTAGTATTTTCGAGCTCTCCCGAAGTTCTCTTGTGTTTATATTAGCCATCTTTGTAAACTTAGTGAGCAAATATGCGATTCTTTACGTTACTTTGTTATTGATTTTCGCGTTCGATTGGATTACTTTGTTACACGACTTTCAAGCATGAAAAGTCATCTAGTTTCTAATTTACTTCACTTTGTTCTCCCTGACGAGTGGGCCTTCTCTTGAAGGCCCTTTGCTCTAAAGGCTAGAAATTTTTGCCTTTCCTTTTTTGGCAGTTTCGAAGCTTTTGGCGTTGCAGACAATGCAAAAACTGGCGGCCATTTTATATCTCTTAACTTCTTCGACTCACTTGAATTAAAACTTCATTGTGAATTCGAGGTCACTGCCTTACATGTGTGATTTTATACACATATTCTCATATAAATTGCAGCGTATGCACGAGTGAGTATGCTGTTCAACGTCCAAGAAAGTAAAAAGCATCAGTAGAGGAAATATCAGTTGTAGACTGGAGTCATTCGATTTGGACTGTACTCGCTACTTTTTACATGGTGTCTACCAGAAACTGTACTATATCTTCATGACTTAGCATACTTTAAAAGAATTTAAACACGCATGGCAGCTTCCGGCAGAGTTGCAGAAGTGTTACTTTGATTTGGAACTCGGGTAGAACGACCCATTAACTTGACTTGTGACTCGGACAAGATCATTTGTGACTTACATATGCTAAAAAAGGCTTGTTTCCAAATACCAACCCAGGGACCAGGGTAAAGACAATTTTTAAGAAAATTTGTTTCGAGAAACTGAGTAAATTCACGTTAGGCGGACACGTTATAATGAAAATGTACATTAGATACCTTCCCTGAGCAAATTATGTTAATTATGAGCCTTCAGCAACGCGGACTATAAACGTGAACAGGCTACGTAAGAAATAATCAGGAAACAGGTTGGAGTGACGCAATGACAAGGCGTTTTCCGTCTACCTTTAGAAGCTATAGTGTTAGCAGCTGAAAGCTCACTGTTAATAAAATTTAGTAAGCGTACTTATCCATGTTTGTATCGAAATATATTTTTTGTACTTTGACCTCACTACACTTTTAGAGCATTTTCAGGTTCAAATGAACATTTGTCTTTGTATTAAAGCGTAGTATTTGTTGGCATAATAAGACCACTTGAGACAGATGTTGATTATTTTTCGTGCGCTAGTGTCTGAAAAGGTTTCGGTTTAATTCTTTCGTTTCCTTACCTGAACGATTTAGTTTTCTCTGCTAAGGCTGACCCAATCCCGAACCGATTGACTGTTACCTGTTTAATCAGCCAATGAGGTTTAATGTTTTTGAACTGCAGAATTCGTACGTACTGGCGTACAGCAGGGTAGTAGGAGTGAAAGCGCATAATAATAGTATATGTGATTTTTAGCAATTATCTAGCCTTTCATAAAGCTGTCTTCAGTATACATTACAGCGACCATTTCCATTGCAACTGAACGCTTATGCCTAATTTTTTTCATCGTGTCATCAAACTTGGAGGGCGTGAAGGACAGATATCTTATTCTGGAAACATAGTACCAATTCACCATGGAAATTAAATAGTCACGGTGACCTGACACTTTCCTGGCTCTTCTCTTCGTAACCGACTGCATAATTAACTCTGGTTAACGTCAGGCACTTCTACTCTGGTCAACACCGGCCGATTTTACTCTGATCAGCGTCGCACGACTTCACTATGGTTAATGCCGGAAGATTTTGTTTGGGTTAATGATGGACGATTTTACTCGGGCTAACGCTGAACAATTTTACTCTGGTCAACGCAGGACGATTTTAATCTGGTTGACGCCGAATGGTTTTACTCGAGGACTGATGAAGCGACGGCTCTCCGTGAAACCAAACCGAGGCTTGCAACAAAAGATCTTCCATACGTAAATATATCGTACAAATGATTCGTAATTAAATATGGGAAGCTAAGAATATTATTATGGCAAAACATATCAGTTTTGTCGTTTTCATTACATCTCGAGCAACTTTTCAGTGATGGATAAAACTGGGACAGTGGCAAAATGTGTTAGTTAACAATTATTCACGTCAGTGTCGGTGAATAGTGGTCACTGGTGGATATTTACCTAGCCGCTTCGTGGCTCTGTAAATATCCACCATTATTCACCGACACTGAGGTGAATAATTGCTTCAGCATATACCTCGCGAAATTCTTTTTACACATTTTTGTAAAATTTTAACGATTTTACGAGATGTCGGCTTATTGTCCACTCATTTGTAAACTAAACATTTTCAAACATCTCGAGTGCATTTACGCTGAGAAAATAAAAGAAATACATATCTTTGAAAACTTAATTGCCAAATTTCTTTGGTTTTTTGGAGATGTCTGAGACAGCGACTTCGTTTATTGAAAAAAGGTTCTTCCGTAACGTAAACGTAACTGGACGCCATATTGTTTTGCTCGGAGGAGAATGGTGCAGAATATTCCGAGATAGAGGAACCATTCAGACTGCTCAAAAAAAACATCCACCTGCGAGGTATATGCTAAAAACGTTTATTTGCAAGCAGATTTAATCTCGTGAGATATTCAGATATGCCATTGTTGCAACAGGGTGCGCCTTGCCCAGAAATAGACTGGTGACGAGTCTATAATGCATTTCTGATGCTGAGTCTGATAGTTTAAAAACCACATACTGTCTCGAAGTAATTGACTACGTCATTGAGACCTGGGCATGTACTCTTTAATCCTCGAACCGATAGTGTTGAAGTACTGGCCCTGTACTAGAAATATGTTTCCTTCGACAGGATCGCACCGTCGCTCTGAATGATGGAAATGAACCCCAGCATTCGGTGCGTCAGTGCGTACCAGTCGTTACTAAGTAATCATACATTCATGCAGCCCCACCTATTAACAATTTGGTGGACAGTCTTTGTCGTGAATGTTGTTTGCCAAATAGGAAACATCCCCAGAAACACGTAGACATTCCCTATCCCACGTCAAAGTGATTTCATTTTCATTTAAACTCTATATCTTGCTCAGGAAACGATCTTGATTACCTGAAACTGGAAATGTTTATGGGCTACTTATGTATTCACAAGGCGAAATCAGCAAGCAGCCCTAAGAACACATTAGTTAGGATTCAGTAAACTAGTTTCTATTACTCGGCGTCTTCTAGAGGTTCACAGTGCAACGCCACACCCGCATCGTGACGCAGGCAAAAGCAGAGACGCTATCTTTATGGTAAGCGTCAGTTTTTTTGCTGTCGTAAATTAAAATCGCGTTCAAACAAGTAAAAATTTGAAAGGGTCTCATTACAATGAAATCTCAATAAGATCCAATGGCCTTCCGAACGGCAGTTACCTGTTGAGTTGGCAAACCAATAAGGGGTTCAATGGTCCGTCCACGAAGGAGAGCAATCCTCCGACACGCGTGAATGTGAGCCACAAGTTGTTATGTGGCCAATCCACGTTAACCAAGCAGTCCATGTTCATCTCAGGAAGAAACCGTGATGTCTGTTGTGTCTTCTGCTAGAAAAGTCTTTTGTCTATTGCTTTTTCTGGCTGTCTTTGCTACAGCAACAATAGTTGTAATGCTGAATCACCAAGATACGGTTTCGAGGATATTCCAAACTCTTCAAGCTAAACGTGTGTCTGAGAAATCTGAGAGAAACGAGCAGGTTTTTGTAACGACCACGGGAAAAAACCAAGCTGAAAATATATGAAAGATAACAAAAGGAAAGGAGGAGCTTTATGTAAAGGTCGCAAGAAATAACACACTCGTGTCTGAAATCAATAAAACAATCCTGGTTCTATGCTGGTCTAAGACATTCGGTCAAACTCCTTCCGTAAATGTTGATCCCACAACATGGCCGTTCTTGTAAGCGGGAAGTAATTGCCCAGTCAAATGTGAACTAACAACCAACACGAATTGAGTCCGCTACGCTTCTGCCCTCGTGGTTCATGCAAGAAATACCAACGAAATGCCACCAAGACAATTTAAAAGCATACCATGGATTTTACACACAAACGAGGAGCCCATCTTTACGAGCTCCCTTAGCGATCCAACCATCATGTCCCAGTTTAATTACTTAGTAAGTTACCGCCTGGACTCGGATTTCGCTTGTCCAGAATTTATAAAACCGGTTTTGGACCCTCCAATACCATTCAAGAAGAAAAAAGGTGTTGTCGTGCTTGTATTAAGCCATCGTGAACCGGTCCGTACATTGTATGTTAAGAAGCTGATGAATTACATTCAGGTGGACTCGTATTGTGGTTCCTTGAAAAACAAAAACGGTTTGGGAGGTGGAAGAGGAGCAGTTCGTGAACTGCAAAGGAATTACAAATGCTCTTTGACTTTTCCAAATGCTGACTGTGATTATTACATGACTGAAAAAATTCACAGTGCATTATCAGCTGGTAATGTCCCCGTGTGGATGGGTACGGATAAAATTGACGAGGTTCTACAGTGGGGAAATTTGAAGCATTCTGTCAATAAAGTCAAAGATTTTTTTCCCCGCAAAAGTTGGCCGAATGTCTTCGCTTCCTTGATGGAAACGAGACTGAGTACAACAAATACTTAAAGTGGAAGTATGAAGGTTTTAAGTTCCCAGACGAGTATTACAAATCGCCCATTGGACAATGGTGGGATGGTTTACCTCTGTACTGTCGTGTATCCATGAGATTAGCGAAGAATCGTAAGGGACATAATGGGGTCCCAGTAGATCGTTGTGATGGAAATCAGCAGAGAACAGTAGAGAAATGGTTAGAAACAAATAGATCATAAATACTGACCAATATATAAGTCATAAATCGTCTACAATCCTGTTAAAAGCATGTGACAGTGGTCGCTACCATTAGCAGAACCCATAAATTCCAATGCTGACGCCTTCCTTTTGGGGGAACTTCTCACTATCCAAACGTAATGCTCAACGGTCATACACCTAGTGTTAGGGTTGTTTGTGCCAGAACTTATTGATCAACTGACTGCTACCATTGCATATTGCCATTTCAGTTAACCGTGGGGCAAATGGTGGTGGTGGGACAGTGGTAGTGCACGTGTCTGTCAACACTGAGCAGGGTTTGATTCCGTCTTCATGCATTTATCCGATTAAAGTTACCTTTAAAGTTACCTTGGTCAAGCGAAAAGAGTATTGTCCAGTTTAACTCCACCCAACATCGTAGGTTTTCTTCGGGTACTCCGGTTTCCTTTTGTAGGAACACTGCAATCATGAGGGACGGCCCTCATTGGATCTTTAGGAAGAACAGCTTACCTAGCTGATAGGGACTTCCTGTATAAATAAATACGCTTCACTTCACCTGTCCTTTCCCCCCTGACCAACTTTCCCAACTTGGCAACACCCGGATAGTTATCAAATGTAATATTAGTAGGGAAGCGGGTAGTACATAAAGAACGGGTATGTTACGAGTCTTGAGCGAAGATGTGTACTGTCAAGCAGTGGTGGATTATATCTGTAATAGTTGAATAATGTAAATAAACATGAATTGTAGTATGATGATAATAAGTTAACGTTTATAACTTATTTTGGCGAACGTCAAACAAAACGACAATTTTGCTCATCAAAAGGAGACATCCTCCAAGGAGAAGTTATAACTTTCTCGAATGAGTCTTTCCCAGAGGATCAGTCTTCTGTCTATTATTCATCTTTGACGAACGCCAGACGATTTTACTGGTCAAGAGGAGACGTCTCGAACCGGAATGGGTTAGGACCATCTCAAATAACTCTACTGTCCGAATCCTGGGTAAGACGATTTTACTCGTCAAAGAGAGACGTCTCCAAACGAAAAGTTTAAGACTGTCTCAAAGATCTTATTCAATTTATAAACCGTTTGTGGGCAGCTGCATGTGAATTCCCTTAAAAGATTGAAAGATCTCACCGAGAACCACATATGTGGGAACAAAAAAAAAAAGCGTTTGGGAAGTACAGATATAAATTCATATCACAATCGCATCTGCGTTCGATCCTGCAGTTTCACACTACGTCTCCATTTGTACTGGTGTGGGTACATTTGTACTGGTGTGGGTACATTTGTACTGGGAGACGAATTTGCATTCGGATATCGGAACGTTTCTTGCGTTTCCAACCATGGGTTTTTGAGTACGGTGTTTAAGTCTTATGGGGTAGATTCACTGGTTTAAAGGGTTTTTATAGTCATGAAGCTATTCAGCGTCATACAGATTGGCATCCAAGATTCTTTAACTTTAGAGTGAATTCAGGAACAAGAAGTAATGTCTGCAGTATCGTTTAGAGCTTGATAAGGCACTGCGGCGGGATTGGTACGGATCCCATACTGAATAATGAATCGTAAAATCATATCTTCGTCCTATCCTGCATATGAATAAACTCCAGTTATTTTCGGTCACTGGGATTTTTGCTGTATCCATAGCCGTATCCCTAACAATCTAAATGGAAAGACAGCTGAGAATGGGTAACATGTCGCCGCTTGACGCAGGGTAAATGCTTGAACTGTTTGTAAAACTTGGCAGCTGACAGTCTTGTTTGGGTTTAGTTTAGGGTCATGAAGATACAGAAGTGAACGGCACCGGCTTTGATAATAAAAATACAGTAGCCTAAGAGCTGGCAAATAAACTACAAACTAACATTAAATCGTCAGGTCTTTAGACATTGAGTTGCTGAACCAACAGGTGGCATTGTTTTTAGACTTGATGCTGAAAGAATCTTATTCCCCACAAAACATCCTTAAAATGGGAATGAAATCCTAAAATACCTTACTCGAAAGACGTAACTTTTTACGAGGTAAAACAATCTCCAAATCCGATTCATGTGTTCGGCACTTGGTGAATCCTACAATAAAGTAGACTGTAGAAATGCGACCTCAAAACGATTAAACAAGATTCATTTAAATTACATTCTCCTAAAATAACTGTTTGAAGCTTGTATTGGAAACAGTGCTAAAAAGGCTATGCACGAGGTATGTTTACAAACTGTAGCATAAGTAGTATGTTCTTCATCAGTTTTGGCCCCACTTAACTTTCGAGTCTGGATCCATCCACGTATTGCGTTACAACATTTCTCTTACCCTTAATTCTCGGAGCACAAGCACATATCACAGACAAAACTAGCGTGAGGGGTGGCTTCCCTAGTGAAACGTGTAAGTGGAATAGAGCAATGTAAAAGTTTAACAAAGTATAACAAAGGAATTTCGAAGGTTATGTTTAGCTGTGGAAAAAAACTCATTAAGTGAATCAGTGATGCGTCAAGCTTTGTTGTTTATGTTGCAGCTAAGGAGTAAACACGTGGGTCAAAACCAAGTGTGAACGGGTAGGATTCGTCTCCAGATTTGATGCTGCATTCTGAGAATGAAAACTTTTACAAATGGAGAGAAACATCTAGCTACTTATAAATATCTCATAACCCGAATTATGAGTTAGATTTGTTGATTTTAAATTTCTTCACAAGTTAAATGATTATATTCAGCAGGTACTGATAAATTCATAATAAACATAAACTAAAAATATTTGGAAAGAATGTCTTCACGCTGTGATACCTCTGGTAGGAATGTAGTCCGAAAATTGCCAGACAGGAATTCCTCTTATTTAGAAACACATTTAAATAGATGCCGGTGGTGTTTGTGGCACTTAGCAATACGATTGTCTAAAGTAAGACTTGCGTTGAAACAAGTTGAAGGGCGCTGTCCAGTGGCGTGTCATACATTGGAAATCAGTTGTTACGCTTGTAAACAAACTCCACCATACTGTATACAGTTTGTTTACAGAAGCTGAACATATTCGCCCAAGCGTACCTAATTTTTTTTTTTTTTGTTTTTTTTGTCTCCATTAAAAGTATCGGTGAAAAGTAATGGGTGAAATGACCAGGCTATTCTAGACACGAAATTTCCAGATATAACCTCTTCAGACGTTCATCACCGGAGTCATGGATCATAAGCACGAATGCTGCGAGTAATTTTGTTGGGTTTCTTTAGAAAGACGTTTTTGCAAACCAGATGACAATGGAGTTTATATGTTCTCCAAATATTTTGGGAGAAATAGGGTTTATATTAGAAGCCATCGTGAGCCGTTTGAGGACGTCACTATGGCAATAGCAACTGCTCGAAATCCCTATTTTGTTATAGTTTGTGATTGTCAGACTGTTTTTGTGTGGATGACATTCAGGTTTATTCTTCCTAAATATTGATATCCATGCGTTCGGATCTAAAATTCACATTTTTCACTCTTCATGAAACTGTACGGAGCCACCATAAATACTGTGCGCAGAGCGCACGCGCTTTCAATGACGTGATCGAGATTTTTGGTAAGTTATTTACGCAGTGTAAATATGTTCACATGTACATACATACATACATACGTACATACATACATACATACGTACATAATACATACATACATACGCACGTACATGCATACATACACACAAATGAATATTACACTTGCATAAAGTTAAATTTTTTGGTGTTGCTTGGCGATTGATTTAGAAACTCTTGAATCCTATGTCAAAAGGTTTTTAATAGGTCATTCTGATGCCATAAAGGGGTTATATCTCACATCTATAAATAATTAATCAAATAAGTATATGTACATTTGCTTAAAAAAATATTTAAAAGGCCACTGCTAATTCATATGTTGACGTGACTTCAGCTTGGCGTGGAAAAAATTTGTTGTAATCACACGTGGAAGAAGAAACAGCACGTCGTCATGTTCAGCTGTCTTTTCTTAAGACTTCCGAGCGGTCGTTTTTGGAGCCTGTAAAGTCAAAACGAAACTGAACTGCAAAATCTGGCAGTGTGTTCCCTGTTGCGGATTGGTATTCCAGGATTATTTGATTTTCTATTCGCCTGTTCCAACCCTCAACACAGAACATAAAGTGAGGAAGTTAGGAGCTTATAAAAATTTAAAAAGAACTTTGGAAAGTTTCAAGGAACATTTTCTAATTTTCGGGCAAATTTGCAGTGAATATTTCCAAAATCACTACTAAGTTAGGAACTCGAATTAGAAACACTTGATGTAGTTTTGTGACCATTCACGTGTTTTCATGTATCTTTTTTCTTACCTGAGGCGCCCGTTTTCGTTTCCAGCAGTCTGGATATGTTCTTTTGTGCTCATCGGCCAGTAATTTAGCTTCTTTGATATACGTTTTGCGATCTTCATAACTCAGTGACTTCCAACGGTCTCCAAGGATTACACTGATTGCCCTTCAACACGAAGAAAAAACGTCACTGATGTTACACTGTTTTCCGCTGTTTTGCACAAAACCCTAATATGTTGAATGCTAAAGTTAAAAAACACTCAAAACTCGTTTGCACCATACTGTGATACAATTCAATGTGTCAATTTTCTCAACTATCATTACTTGATAGGACAGAGTAGAAGTTAAGTTTTCAGTGTCATTTTTTAATGTAAATAGCAATCGCCATGTAGTTTCGATTTCCTTAGGAATTTGGAAGTTTATTTGGATTGGAAACAACTTCTTTTTGCCAAAAAAATGAAATCTATACACTGTTTTCTCTCGCTCACAAAGGCACATTTTGATCCTATCAACCCACGACCTTCTACTGCGGGATGTGAAATGAATCTAGATCAGCTGGGATACCGCAAAGAGAGATCGATACCAGTATAAGTGTCAGTGCAAGTGTCAGTTTATGTGTTCTTACTAATGTTCGTTTCAGCATCAGTGTAAAGGTAAAGGTAAACTGTGTTTATTTATACTGGATAGCCCTATCAGGTACCAGAGTTGTTCTCCCTACAGGTCCAGTAAGGGCCACCCCTCATGGGTCCAGTGTTACTACTGGAGGGAACCGGAGTAGCCGGAGAAAACCTGCGGTGCTTGGTAGAGTCAAACTGGACAACACTCTTCTCACATGTAATAAAGGTAACTTTTATCAGATAACTAGATGGAGCCGGATTCAAGCCCTAGTCACAATGGTGAGAGACACGTGCTCTACCACTGTGCCACCAGCAGCCCCGAAGCCAGTGTCGAAGTCAATGCCAAATGTCAGTGCCTATGACAGTGTCGGTATCGGAGTTTCAGAGCTGAGTTTTGACCCTACCTATTGTCTTTGCCAGGATGTTTCTGTGTGATTTCAACTCTGTATCGTTTAGCAAACAACATGAACGCATTCATTGGTCTTTTGCCGTTTAATCCTTCGTTCCTGCTTTTTCTCATCCTAGTTTCCCCTCTCCGTTTTACATTATGCAGTTTGGACTTGACTTTTTGGTTGTATAGATCGTGTTCTTCTTTTCTCTAAAAGCGATTTATACAATAACAATACATATTCCCGGTTAAAATATACTATATGTTGGTTAGATTCTGTTTCTACTACATCCACCAACCCTAATTCATTAAACCTCTTACCTCTCCCATCTTCTCGTGATTTTCCCTTCTTTATCGACGTATCGCCACTCTTCCCCTTGTACAAAATCCGCACTTAGCTCATACCCTTTTCGTTTCATCCTCTCTTTGTTATCCCAATACCTTTCCTCTCCATATTCCCCCTGTCGACTTACTTCTTTGTATCTATCCACAAGCTGTTACACAATTGTTGGCTGAATAATGTTTTTCCAACACAGTTATCGTGAATGACAAACTTTGACGATACAACAATATTGTTCATCGTTGCTTTAACAAAACTGTTCACCATCTTCTCTCCCTTATTTTACGTCTCGGTTGTTATGGTCAACTCATACCCGACCGACTTAATCTTCCCACTCTGTTTTTTCCCAATAATCAAACTCTTTATTCCATCCGTTTGTCATTACCACTCTACTCTAATATTATTCCTTAACCTATTTCACTCCAAGGCACTGTAAGACCTCATGCGATTGACTTTGGACCGAAATTGTATTGAAACAGGAGCTCAACAGAGCAGTGTCGTCACTAGCTTCGTCATCCTTTTCCGTCCTCGTTCACTTGGCGCAAAATATGTCAACATTCCTACAACTAAGGTCTGAATTTTGTCAATAAACACGTCTGTTTTCATAGAGGTTTTCTATGGGACAATAACATAAAAATACCTGTACGGTCGTACTAACTCTTGGTCAAAGTTTTTCCAAGTTCTTAACCCTCTTGTTAAAATTTAGGCTGCTCCCTTATTGAACGTGGCATGAATTTATTTATGAAACGCAGTATCAAGACTACTTCGATCGCTGAAAGTAGTGTAGGAGTCAAACACAAGTTTTCATATTTTACCTTTGCCATGCTACTTAAAGCAAGCGCCGCTGAGTCCAAATCAAACAAGACGGATCTAAAAAGAATAGGAGAGATTCGTTTTTCACTGAAACATTAAAAAACACCCCAAACAAAACACCAGCTAAGAAACAGGGTACAGGCTCCCGAGAAAATCCTGGTCCAACCCAACTCAGTGGTTTAGCAATGTGATAATAAGAAGTTTCAACCATTTTAGGCAAAGAGAATACCATATTGAAGTGTTCAAGATGCACCCCCTCGTACTTGTACTCGGCGTTAGTGCCGCCATAATTTCCTGAGGCTCCATCTAGGCCCCCTACAAGCAATGTCCTAGTTACCAAATCACTGGGAAAGCCACAGCTTCCCCGTTGGTAAATTGGAAAAGAGACTAAATGGCAACGAATGTGTCCAAGGTTGGAGATAGGTAAAATTAGACACAGGATAAGCTGTATTCCGATAATCATGTCAGATTTGAAACTATTTTCACCAGCGCAGCCTGTAGATCTTCACGTTGAATATCTTATTGGCGACCAATTCAACGTGTATTCTGTAGAAGCCTCAGTACAAATGAAACAAAGACAAAACAAGAAACGTCCTGATGTAGTTCGCTGGTGTTTTAGAACTTGGTCTTCCTGAAAAACAAGGAGTACTTGGAAAAGGCCGAATATAGTATGTAAGCTTTATAATACTTTCTCTTTAGCAGGCGTGGACTGGTCATTGTGCCATCGCGCCACAGAACAATGGCTGACTGTTGTTCCACGGTACGACGGCGTAATGGCCAGTCCAAGCATGCTACATAGAACAGCTTTCTGAAAGCTTCGTTAACTTACGTTGCTGCATCTGGTTTCGGGGATACTTCGGCCTCTGGTGATGACATAATCGTTTCATCCCGCCGTGACAGGGGGATGCAGATATCTTGGATCAGAAGTTCCTGACAAGGCACCCCGTGGTGATTTAGTGCTCGATCAGGGTAGAACGGAGTCCAAGAGGTATTTTTGACAAAAGGTTCCAGCTGCGGTTCCCGATCTTTAAGATCGTATGGTTTAAATATAGACGCCTGCTAGAACAGATGAAATTATTAAGTAAATTCACTAAATGAAGCATCACACTTGTTTGTGGCACAAAAAACTGGCAAACGTCCTGACTAAAAATATCTTATTATATTAGAGCTGAGTCAAGGAGATCGCTCACCTTTTCTTCTGAAGTTGTTCGCTCTTTTCGTTTAAGTCCACTGGTCGGGCACGTGGTCGAGTTGATTGTTGACATGTAATTACTGGTTTCAGTCCCTCGGAAAGGTTCGTCGTAAAATTGTGACGAAGTTCTTTGTTTCAAGCATTCAGTTATGGACGAGGACCAGGAGTTCGTCAAATCTCCTGATGAAGACAAGTCTGACTCGACGGTACTCAAAGGAGAAATTACGTCAAACATCGACGGGGAATACGAAGTCGAACAAGCGCTCTTTAAACCGGAAAAGAAAAGTGTTGCGTTGGAAAAAGGCACTTTACATTGCTCACTTGCCTCTGTCACAGCTAATTCCAAAGTAACATCGAAACATCATATATCCATTCGCAAACATATAGAAACACTTCCGATGGGATTGATATCAATGAATAAGTTAATATAAACGGACTGAAAAATCCAACGCGACTTTATGTAATTAGAAACTTGTTCAAGCAAGTTTTCCTCAAAAATAGTTTGAAAGTATCGTATGAAGAGTATTTAATAAATATAGACTTCTGGAGAGCTGTAGTAAACAAACTTAGATTTTAATCATATGAGGCGCAAAATCTGCATTTCTCTTCTGGCTATCGTCAGATTATTTTATTCTAACGCCACACAATTTTAGTCTGGCAACCACCAGACGATTTTATTCAGCAAAAGAGAAACCTCTGTAGACCTGAAAGGGTTAACGATGTGAATTAGTACATCTTTTAACGCAAAGTATATCACAATCGAAACTAATAGCAAACTTTAATTCAATCTACCGGTATTCTTCGACACCCTAACGGTAACCAAAGTATCAGAAGACTGAATACCAGAAAATACTGTCAAATACCATAAGAAGTCTAGTCTTCAACTTGAATACGCCATTTCATTTAAGAATTCTTTGGGATCACCAGCTAGGAGCAGCGAAAACAATCAACTAAAATAGTTTCATGCCAACCATAACTAATAGAAATTAACCAATCGACAAACCTTACAGGACAGGATACAGGTGTCACTGCTATGTAAACGCTATAAGATTTTGTCGAAGATGATGCAATGGGAATTATTTAAGAAAACATGTTACTGTGAGTTGCTCACCTCACTTATCCTATAGTTCCCGAATGGACAAAATCGGTGCGCAGGCCAGCTTAATAAATTGAAAAAGGATCTGACGGATAGTTCTGGAGACGTAATAACTGAGTTTCCCTACGAAAGAACCGTGAGTGATCACCTAAATGCCAAAGGTATGTATTCATCATCGCCATTGTTTTGCCGCCAAACTAAATTCGTGGATGGACACCCTTTGCCAATGCCAATGCCTGTTTTGGTTTTAAGTGATTCCCAGCCTGACGACTCATTCATGGTTAGTGCAAATGCCGAATTTCCGACGTTTATCATGGAAGAACCGACCCCAGTCAGAGTGACATGCCAGGTGTTTTTCACTAGTAATAACCTTGGAAAGGATTGTATTTGATGTCAACAAAATGAAGAGTATAAACAGTCCTTGCTTGCTGAAAAAAGTTCCGAGGAAGCACAATCTGAACCTGAGGAAAATGTGGTTGACTTGAACGAGGTATGAGCTCATCAAGTTGCATACCTGATGGGGAGCAGAATACGTGATGCAAATGAATCTGCTGATTGTGAGATAACTGCTGTAGACTCAAACACAAACTCAAATGAAGTGGCAGCAGGAACATTGCAACTACAAGAAATTCCTGGGACACAGTGTGAGGAGTTTAAAGATTTAAAAGTGCATAGATCATTTGTTGAGAAAGACATGCTTCAACATTTTAGGGACAGCTCTTGCTTGAGTGCGCAGCTTACTTACCCGAGCAGTATTTACTTTGTTTTGGAAACAGTTTGCAAATTATATGACAGTTTGGGAAAGAGAGAGAGTTCCTTTCATCCAACATGATCACTTCATTGATGAATGGGAAGCAGTTGCCAGAATCCTGGTGAAAGGATATGAAATGGTTTCCTATTTCCCAACTTATTTGTCCAAGGCCTTTTTGTCTTTCTGCTTATTTGGTTTGGAGGTTCCTGATTCAGTGGTTCTGGATTTGATTTTGAAATATCTATCGCATTCAAAGGAAGAGTCCGTAAAGGAGTACCTGGTAAAAGATACTTTTCCTGATAATATTGAGGATCAAGGAGGATTTCTGGATTTCCTGGAAAGATTCAAATGTCAAACTGTGGTCAAGAAGGATAACATTAACTCTGTGATCACAGAAATTGGTCAACAAGAATTAGTGCAAAAGCCTCATTTGATGGTGGCAACATGGCAACCTATACTGTAAAAGTTAAAGAATTATCAACATTTTCATACCCTGTCTGCTATAGAAACTTTTTATGAGCATACAAAACCCACCACCAAGGGGATCTTAAAGTTGTTAAATGGAAACCCAAGTTCAAATGCTGAGAGAGATGCTTTTAGATTTCTGCAGGAATATGTTAGAGGACTGGACAATCACAAAGTTTCACAGTTTCTCAGGTTTGCTACTGCAAGTGATATTTAGATTGGTGATGAAATTCAGGTCACATTCATAAAATCTGAAGGTGCTGGCAAAAGACCAATAGCCCACACTTGTAGACCTGTTTCGAAAATATCTCCTACATACAGTAATTATCGTGAGTTCAGGGGAGAATTTGATAATATCCTTGTTCAAGGTTACTGGGAAATTGACCTAGTCTAACTTTATGATTCTCTGGAACTGCCCAGTCATTTATCTTGTCAAAATCAGGGCTTATTGGTTAAAGAATTAATCATATGCTATTTGGTAGAAATGATTTGGTTATTGATTTGAGTTGAGTTTTTTTTAGTTTGATTTCCTGTGATGAATTTTATGTGAAGTAAGTCAATGTTTGTAGAAATGTACATGCAATTTGTTTTGAGTGTAAAATGCACATCATTTGAGAATATAGCTGAAGTGTTTCCAGATATGAATGTTTCAATTAAAAAGTACTTTATCAGATCTAGACCTATGATGAGTGTTGTTGTAAATAAAGATTTTATAATGAAAGAGAAAACTGGATATTTAACTACAATTATATTCATATTTGTAAACAAAATGATTTATTATTAATAATATAACAATAATGCATTAATTACCGTATCTCCCGGCGTATAAGTCGATTTTCTAGGACCCAAAATTGATGTCTAAAAGTCCACCTCGACTTATACGAAGGGTCATGAAATTGAGCAAAATTAGAGATCAGATATACTAGTCCCAGTCCTCTTGAAGACAAAGAAACGGATGATCCTTTCGGCGACAGCATCACCATGGAACAATTTCATGAACTTTTCGATCAGTCTGACGATAGCGATGAAGAGTTTGAGGGATTTTGATGCACAGACATTTTAATATCCAATGTTTATTCATCTACAAGACTAGTATACTAAAATATTTCACGTAAAGTAAATTGTTAGTAGCTTTAGTAAATACTGGTACTGTATGTGTAGTTTTTCATTATGAAAATAAGCTCTTAATGATTAAAAAAATAAGCTTTAAAAGATTTGCCATGTTATCAACATTTCTGCGAACACTATTCTGTGTCTGGTAACTACTTAATTTCACGGACTCGACTTCTGTACGGGGTATTGTAAAAATCATGATATTTCGGTCAAAAAATAAGGGGTCGACTTGTACGCCGGGAAATACGGTACTCAGGGATGTTTACTCACTAAACCTCTCAATTCCTTGCAACAATACAACGTAGAGATTTAGAGCTTCATTCACAGTGGTTGGAGTTAATATGTTGTGTTCAATCATAATCACAATTGCAAATTCTATAAATTCTTCACTTGTATCCTGCACAACCATAGTTGCATGATCATCAAATTATTCAACATCAAGTCTATCTACCTCCAATTTATAATCCTGTGTTTCATACAGATGAGGTAAGAAATACA
Source organism: Heliopora coerulea (assembly GCA_030142905.1). Taxonomy (NCBI): domain Eukaryota; kingdom Metazoa; phylum Cnidaria; class Anthozoa; order Scleralcyonacea; family Helioporidae; genus Heliopora; species Heliopora coerulea. Next base: position 238,729 of record JASJOG010000144.1, read on the forward strand.
TATTGTCAGGTCTGCCCCTTGGTCCACTGTCATTAAATTTGCCGGAGGAAATTATGTGCTGGTTCCAAGATTGAGCAATTTCATTAAGTTCTTTCCGAAGGATATTCATAAAACAAAATCTTACACAATCGACTTGAACTGGATCAGCATCATTAAATAATCCTAAATCAAGTAAGTCTTTAAAGAAATTCTTCCACCAACCAGGGCTTTCCTTAATTAGATGTGACCAGTATGCTTCAATCCTCTGATTAGATGTGGATGAGCCAATAAGAAAACTGGATAGTCCAGAATCTTCATCGTTGTGGTTTGATCGGAAAAATGTGTGCAAAGCTTCGACTAAGCAGTTTTCAGTTCCATCATGAGATCTTACTTTTCTTGGTACCCCATCAACTTGTATTGCATCCAGGTAATATTTGGCTATTCTGGTTTTTTGTTTGTTATACCAACCTCTAACCAAATTAACCTTCTCGAGAAACCGTCAGTGCACCCGCGAATGCTGAATCCATATAGTTTCAGTTTATTATACCCATCTATATGCCAAATAAGATTCGGTCCATTTGCTGAGTACGCTCTCCTACGTAGCATTTTTTTCGTCCTGCTTTCTACACCAGCGGGATCCAGTTCAGAGAGTAACTCTCTTACAGTTTCTCGACGTACACCAATCCCTTTTCGTTTAAGTCTTCTCCACATTTTACGATATCCGATAAAACATCCACTTCCCCCAAGTTCTTCTATTTCTGCTTTAGCTTCACTTCGATCTTCTGACCCTGGTGGTTGCCGCCTACGAAGCTGCATTGATGATAACCTCCTTTTTAAAGTTGATAAACTAATATCAATGTTATGGAGCCTTAGATATTCCAGTATTTCTCCATTGCTGTATCCATGGTTGAAATACGATCTTATGAGGCCCGTCTCTTCATAATGATTGCCAGAATTCATGCAAGATGTATAATTTGTTAACGGCATAGTAGGCTCAGATGATATCTTGAATAAGAGTAACAGTTATCAAAGAAAGAAAACAATGGCAGTAACGAAGATAACAAGATTTCTAGTTCAGATTTTTGTGAGGCCTCTTCTTGACCATGATTAAAAAAATTTACTGGACTGACTGCGGCAAAAAATTTTATTGGACCGACTATCAAAAGAACTTCACTGGACTGACTGAAAAAATTTTTCTGGACTGACCAAAATATATTTTCTGGATAGTGGGTACAAATCTTACTGGACCATGGAAAAAAGAAAAAAACAACTCTACTGCACTCTGTTTATATTTTACTGGACTGTTAAAACAATTACAGTATTGTAAAATACAGGGTGTCCCAAAAAATATACTCACTTTTTGGCTCCTCATAACTCATTGAATTTTTCATTTATTTTCATTTATTTTGTTTCTAAGTCAATAAACAACGTATTTATTGTCATTTAAAGAGTGAGTACATTTTTTGGAACACCCTGTAGTTTTACAGGACTGTTAAAAAAAGTATTACTGGACCGTGAGCCTTCGGGGCCATCGTAGTTATTCTCCTATGCCATGTTGAAAATGATACTCGTGCGGTCCACGAAGCTTCAAACGTTGCATCATTGGATAAGAAAACAAATTTTACTAATTTATGCATTTTGTACGACGTCTGAATCAACGTCGAATTTCTGTCAAATTGTGCGACAGAGCTCGTTCAGACGTATTTCCGTCGAATAAAATTGGTCGAATTATATGTGATGGAACTTTGACGTCTGAACTAGGCCTTAGTGAGTTTACCTGACGGTCTGAACTGAAGTGGTTCGATTTTTTATCACGAGAACACAATGCTGGAGCTAGGAGAATATACGGTTTAACGATCAGATAAAGGAGTGGTATTTATGCTGGATATTTTGTGGACGAAATGGGAAACACTTGGAATGGTAGAAATTTCTCGTTCTCCCCAAACTTTCCATTTGTGTTTCTATGGTTCGACGGAAACATGCAAAATGTTTTCAGTTTTTTAATATATTTAAATTTTGTTTGCATGTATGAATATGTGTGTACATTTATACACATACCAAAACTGTAAAAAAAATACACATGTAAATTTATACATAGGTATATAAACACTAAGCCGAATAGATTTACGAAAACCACTTTTCGTTTGATGGTTATATTTGCTTGTGTTTTTATTTGTACTGGATAGCTCTATTAGCTAGCTTACCTGTTCTTCCTAGAGGTCCAATAAGGGCCACCCCTCATGGTCCAGTGTATCGCGAAAATGGTCGGTAAATGGCGCATTTGATGCATTATCGTATCATAAGACTAAAGTAGTGTATAATATTAACCTTCGAGCTGTCGCTACGCAATAGCGGAAGCGACAGTTGAACAGGAAGAACATAAGTTGGAATCTTATAAAATTTCTTGTAATTTGGTGGTACTGTTGATATTGTTAATATTCCCTCTCCCATGGGAGAAGGAATATCTTAAGAACTTCCTAGATGGGTCGTCATTCCACCATCGAATGTCTCAGACGAACGTCTTAGTTACCAGACTTCTCGATCGCCCAGGTAGCGTGACGGCTTCAGTGCCGAACGTATGGTGCGCCATCAAATTTAAAATGGGGCTCAGAATCGTTTTCTGAGTACAGGGCTTGACGATCATTCCTCTGTCTTAAGATATATCCAAGCTCACACGTTTCTTAAACAAAAAACTGAAACTTAAAATCAGTGGCGGACACTTCAGGAAATATTGGGGGGCCGAGTGCCCAAGGCACGAGCCTTCTAGGGGTTCTGGGGGCATGGTCACCCAGAAAATTAGAAATTTAGAATACTGTTTCTTGTTTGTTTTTAAACAATGCCATTTTGTTCTGTTATGTTGATTGTTCGTTGTTGTCATTGTGCTTCCTTTTCTTCAAATGAAGACCTCCTTGTTCTTCCATTTTTCAAAATGAAAGCTTCAGCTGAAATTATTGGGGGGGGCGATCGCCCCCCCTAGCCCCCCCTAGTGTCCGCCATTGCTTAAAATGGTCAAAAAGAGATAGTCGTTGGCGGAGTGCATTTCAGAACGGACACCTGGACGAACATCTTTTACAGCTTTCGAAAGCTGCAGAACATTTTAAATGACATGTAATGAAATGAGACCACTTCAGTCTTCGAGAGTTTGTTTTATTGTTGATGTACTCTTAAGTAGTGATATTGATTATTTCGTGTTTGTCAGTAATGACGATTAGACCACCTGTCAGTTATGGAGTACAGTGTTGTTTACACACGTGGAGAACTCATGTGGTCCAGATGTTGTCCACGTGCCCTGCAGTGTGCATGTATTATATGTGCATTTCAAATGTTTGTAAGCAAGTTTGCAGGGAGTGAAACCAGTTTGAAATCTGTGCGTCACCAGATATGATGTTCATTTCGAAGCTGCTTCTTAAGGTACGTTCGTAATTTGCAGTAAATGGCCCAATTTATTCTCGTGTATGGAATAAATTCGAAGTAGTGTTTGCAACACCTGATGTCAATACAGGATTAACTGAGACACGTTCGTGATTTACTTGTTAGTTGATTCCATACGTCAGGGTAAAGTAAAACGATTGAATCTGGGAACAGTCGCGTAGCCAAGAATTTGAAAGTGGGGGGACAGAAGGAATATGAGACAAATGAACCGACAAGACATTCTTATTGTACCGACAGATGTAATTTAGTTAAAACCAACTGTGACGGCGAAAGTAAAACTGTCAGCGAAATTTGATAAAAGAATGAGTAATTTTTACCTAACCATTCTTACTGATATTCAATTCGAAATCGATTTTTTAAACGGTAATATGCGCCACATCACGATAGGTATGGCATATAACAACTTATCGCTTTTAGTTCTGCACCCACCGCTACCACTATCACCATTTTTTACTGACACAGACCGAATCCATCGGTACCCTAGAACCACATAATTGTTTTGGTAGAAACAGGATTCCTCGCATTGTGAGGTATTCATACACTTAAATTTAAAAGTTGAAACTTATTTACTGACTTTTCATTATGGTATTACAAACGCAAACTAAATCCACGATGCCTGGTTTGAAAATACAGTAGCTCAGCAGGTCCTGATCACGGAGATAGTTCCCCAGGGGAGTTCATGATGCCTGGCTGAAATTTTCCATGTTATGAACCTCTTACAACAGGGGATACGTCATTATTATTCAGCATCATTATTAACATATCTTAGCGGCCGCATAAGCAGACCATATGTGGAACTTGCACGCTAGGTCGCAAATTGAGAGGCTTATTACATGGAGATTTTCAGAAAATCTTCACTTTGGTAGCGGTCTGAATTCGTGCCGATCTGATGTAAACGGCCGTGTTTTTAACACTGGTGCATGTACGAAGGCTGGCGTTTACTGGACTGCTTGGGAGGACAGGTTAGCTTGCTGATAGGGCTGTCCAGTGTCAATAACGGTACTTTGTGTAATATTAGTTATTAGCGCTAAATCGTTGTCACGTGCAACAAAATGTATTACACTCTTACTAACGCCAGATTATTTTTCCAACGCCAGACGATTTTGCTCGTCAACGGGAGAGTTCCACCCGGGAAGAGAGTTAAATGCAGCTTCTTGGTGCTACCACATTTCGTTAAAAATCTTCCACAAATGGTATGTTACACACGTCAGTTTTTTTGTAGAACATTTGTGAAAACTTGCTCTCAAAACTCGCCCCGTGTACACCCAACCAAAACTAATTCTGCTGGACTAATTAGCTTTCCGGGTCACCTCAACCAATAAAGGGACTAGAAAGCCCTATAATCACTCTTTCAGTTTCACTAATTTATTTGGTGGTTGTTTCTATCCGATAAAATGAAGGACGCGTCACCCATTAATCGACGACCATTCATGCAGTTGACCAAGCTTAATATTAGCGTTTTTAAAGAGAATACCACAATGACATTTATGTGGAACTCTCACTTGGATACGCGCTTTCAAAGCTGCGAGAATTTAAAAATTATCTATCACAGTTTGGGACAGATGGCATACTGAGATCAGAGAAAATTTACATAGTTGTCGTTAATATGGAAGTAGGAGCTGATTCGCTGTCCTAACGAATTCGTCCCTTCGAGAGCTGAAAATACTTCAGATGGATGATGTTCTGCCCTATTTTATTGGAAGAGTTAGAGATGGACAGAGAAACTCCATTCACGAGAAACAATTTTGGTATCGCTAGTCGTACAAAAGTTTGTTAAGCAAAGTTATTAGTTTGGGTTTTCTCGCACTAAAGAAGTGTACACGTGTATGCGCATATTTTATTTTCATTTTCTCTTACTTTATCGTAAATTACCAATCACCATAGTATCAACGTATCTGAAAACCGTGTTTTGATATTACCACGACAAAATCGCTGTTTTATTATTAAAACAATTAGGCAACTCGTCCTCGTTTTCTGTGAGCGGTAATGAACCTAGACTTCGCGTTTTTAAGTCCCAAAATTCTCCCGTGGCTACCACCAGCTACTGTATTGATAGGAGATTCAGACAATTAAAATCACCACGGTAAATTAGAGAAAACTGTCTTCGTCATGAATTAAACTGTTGCTTATCAGCTTGGTTTACTGGCTCACTGTTGTAATTGAGTCATTTGAAGCTAAGTCTGCTCCGGTTTTAGTCAAGTTAATCGGGACCTTAAGATGTTCCACGTCAACTTCAACGACGACGTCTTTTACACAAAAAAAATTCGTCATGCAAGACAAAGAGAATCATTTTTATTCTCCAGAGCATTCTCAACACCGTCGTCGTTCTGCACACAACGTCAACCAGACCATTTCACATCTGAGGGACGACGTCAGCACGAGGATTAAAAAACAGCTGTCAGTTAGAGTTGAATTCAGCCGGAGACTACAGTCGTTTTAGGAGCCATAAAACAGGCCACAAATATCAAGCACGGTGGTCAGTAAACCGTGCTTTCTTTAAACTCCGAAATTTTAAAGGACGTCGTTCAAGTTGACGTCGAAGATCTTAAGGGCTGTTTACATGTGCAATTTTGCATGTTGCGATTGTCATCCTGGTGTATGTAATAAACGCATGGCAGTCTATGCAGTAAGATATCCGCTTATGATTCGCTACAGTTTGTCCTCCACGCTCTCGTCAGTTAAACTCATACTCCAAGATGACGATTGCAAGGCACAAAATCGCATGTATAAACAGCCCATCAAGGTCCCAAATACTTGGACTCGAGTCAGGTCGAGTCCTTTCTTCATTCATGGATACTCATTTGAGTCATCACTTTCCTACAAATCGACTTTATTCACCTTTTCCTAACTATTATCATGGAGTGTTTTCGTAAGTTTAGTTACTCGCAAAACGCGTCAAGTTAAAGTAACACTTGAGTGGAAACGAGTCGAGTGGAGACGATTCAAGTCTTCCGTGGTTACTGACTGGACTCCAGTCCAATTGATTGAAAACTGGTGAGTTACTGAGTGACCCACGTTGAAGTGACTTAACTTTGGTTGACCAGACAATTTCGTTTTATTGATCCTGGAGCTCGTTCATTCTTAAACCGGGCTCTAATAGTAGATTTTTGGGAGAATTGCTCACACACATTGTATTAATGTTACCAGCTTTTATCGATTATTTTACGGATGAAATACCAAATAGATTTACGAGTTTGAATATTGTGCTCCAAACACACTCGGGATGTTGCACGACGTTTGAAAAGCTAAAAACACTCGCCAAACGGCGCTTATTTTGTTACCCTTTTCTCCGTTTTGCAACAACCTGCATGTTTTGATTACAGCATCCAAATACGCAAATCCATTTGGTATTTCATAAGTGGGGATGAGTTGTAACGCCAGCAAGCAAGCGAGCTCGACCATCTATTGACCGTCAGCCCCACCTCACGTCTTGGAACAGTCACAAAACTCTCTGAGTAGTGGGTGGGTGTTCCTTATGCAGTCCGACTGGTTGCCGTATTGATTCACCCTACTTAGGTGAGGATTGACGTTCGGAATACTGCTGGTTACTTGTACCGTTGCCTCGTAGATTCCGTTATTGGGACTGGTCTCCAATTGCACTTGATACATACAGCCCCCTGAGAAAAAAAACGAACAGATTGTGAGAATGAGAACACATCAAGAAAGACAAAAGAAGCACGAAACCAACTATATTGCTGCTAGAAACGTTTCATTTTCCTTGATTTACCTACATTGTCGTGACTTATGTCTCAAAATGCTGCACAGGTATTTCAGTATTTCTTGAAATCAATGGCTGAACTTCGTTACAATTTGGCAGGGGGCAGGGGGCAGGGGACAGGGACCAGGCGTCGTTGATAACTGAGAACCTTGCACTGTGAAATTGTGATATAATATATCGTATACAGGATTATCAAAAATGGGGTGGTGCGTCGGCAGTTCTAAATAGACGTAGCGAAAGTTTGAAGGTAGTACTCTGCCAGAAAACTTGAGAACAAGGTGTTAGTTAATATGGCTTGTTAGAAATTATACTGAGAACAAAGGTGTTAGGTAATATGACTTGCTATAAATCATACCAAAAACAAGGTGTTAGGTAATATGACTTGTTATAAATTATACTAAGAACAAGGTGTCAGATAATATGACGTATTATAAATTATACTAAGAAAAAGGTGTTGGGTAATATGACGTATTATAAATTATACTAAGAAAAAGGTGTTGGGTAATATGACTTCTTATAAATCATACTAAGAAAAAGGTGTTGGGTAATACGACTTCTTATAAATTATACTAAGCATGACAATGTAACCGGATCCTCGTATCCGGCATAGCAGATTTTAGCCAATCAGAGTTTGCTTACGAAGTATTTTGTTTGATAAATCATCCTCCTCAAGAAGTTAGCTCCATCTAACGAAAAATCGAACTCCATTTAGAACTTTAACGTTGCCTTTTAATGTATGTATTTCTACTGGTACACAATTTCTGAGCGTTCCTTTCGTCCAAGCATGTCATACAGCACAACAGTAGCTGTTGACTCTCTGATGGTAGCGGCAGTAGGAATTCATTTATTTACCTTTCAACGTCGTGGCCATGCTGAAGGCTCGTCCTTTGTTTAAGTCTTCATTGTTGTTACCTTTGGAGCTAACTGTGACTGCAGAAATGACGCGCTTTAGTTGAAGCTTCGCACACTTCTTCTCCACTCCATTTTTAGTCAGCCGGCCGTTGATCATTTCTACGACAGCTAACCCACCTCTCCGTATGTCTTCATGATTAACTTCCACAGCCTTCCAATCCACACACGGGCAGTAATGAAACGGTACTCCTGCCTGTTCGCAGGTTCTCCACCCGATATCCGTAAACAAGCTTTTGCCGTGGGGTAGACCCTCGGGCTTCTTTGGATAAGAAAGCAAATGTTGAAAGGTTGCGTGCACGTCAAAAGGAGTAGTCAGAACATCAAGATTCTTCTTCAAATTGTGAACCAAATCCGGATATGTCGCCTTAAACCACGATGGGAAAGTCATTGAGAGAAACGGAAGTCTTTCTTCCATGCGACCGAGAACGGTCGAGCGGACGAAGCCGTAACGTAGTCCATGGTCTCCGAAAACGATCAAAAGAGTGTTATTGAGATAGTTTTTTTTTTTCATGTGTTTGAGGAAATCTAAAAGTTGGTCTTCCACCATTGATATGAAGTTGAAATCCTCGTGATGACAGAAGTCGGAGTTCATGTGGAATCCAAATTTTGGTGTGTTCGGGTAGGCCGTGAAGAAGCTCTTTATGGTGTTGAGGCTGACATTGTAGATGGCTTCAGAGCCCAAGCAGTGGCCTTTGATGTAGCTTATCCCTTCTATCATCTTCTGGTACATCGGGGTGAGTTTGTGTAAAGCCGCGTACCAGAATGGCAGGAGGTAGTGATCTGGTGGCGGTTTGCAGAAACCTTTCAGCCGCGTTGTAACGGCGCCGTTGTACATTTCGTCTTCGTTATAGTACGTCACATAGCCGTATTTCTTCATGTCGTAGAATATCCACGGCCAACGGTCAATACACTTTGCACCAGGTTTTCTATGTGGAGACAAAACCACCAAAATTAAGTGACTACACCAAAATACGAGTTACTTTTTTATGTCTGTGGCAAGTATGCGTGGTTACTTGGATCATGGAGTATAGATGAGGATTACTAGGGCGTAAACCACAAGTTCAAATGTTCTTTTTAACAATTAAAATCATTTTTCTTTCTCGAGTAGATTGTTAGGTGGGGACCACGTGACCGACTTCGTCACCATTTATAGTTAGGTGGGTTGTGATCTTAGAACATATGATAATCGCTATCATAACCTGTCCATTACTGTCTGCACCTATCAAACCGATCATTTCGGTGGAATGCAAATTCTGAGTTACAGGCGGAAATTTCCGCCTTACGTTAAACCAGAGTGTGCTTTGGCAAAACAAAACCTTACACGAAGCTTTCATTTAGAGAAATCCGACGTTGGCTGCATACACAAGACATACATTGTACCTTGAACGAATTTTGGCATTTACACGCGGTCACATGAAATGAAGTTTATATCTGATGAAGGAAATTTTCGAGTGTCAGGCGTATGTTTTAAGACCCAACTGGAACCAGTTGCGAAAAGTGCAACTGTTGGGCTTCCAGCTGGGAATCGAACCCCATGACCCCGCGAATCTAGTGCAGCCCCTTGCCAACTGAGCTACGAAGCCATTCCGTGAGTTCGGCCACGAATTCTTCATTGAGATGCACTAGATTCGCAGGTTCGATTCCCAGGCGGAGGCGGAAGAGTTGGACTTTTTGCAACTGGTCCCGGTTGGGTCTTAATCTCACATCGGCAATGCTGCCCTTCGACTACGCTCACATAAATTCTTATTTAAGTAATTTGGAGCAGACGGTCGCTATTGGAGTCTGTAGGTTTGTCGGTGCTGTGTCAGTTTGACTTGTTGTTTTATCAATAGTGAATCACTTCCATATGACAGACCAATGGATGTACTCCACAAACTGTGTCAGTCTGTAAGAACAGATGCAATAAAGCAGTAGCCATGACAGAATAACCGGTCGTGCGAGGGTGTCCAATTTAAAAGTATTGTGTAACAGTTCGCCGCGAATCAGAAGGCAATCTAACATTTTTGCCACAGCCAGGCAATGTTGTCATACACTGCTTATACGTCACTGCTGATGCAGTCTGTAACCATCACGCTATCAACAAGGATCGCTACAATCTTTTGAATAGACCCGATAGCAGGCCTGAGAAGGAGCATGCGTTTTTGAGTGTTAAACTACGCGAGCTCATGATGGCCCAACTATAGTACTGTACGACAAGGTTACCTGTCAAAGCAAATGGACCAGAAATGTGATCATACATTCAAAATATCCTCACCCTTTTCGTCCTTCGGGCAGCTCTTCAAAATGTCGACCGACCAACAACCCTACAAGCGCAGCAGTGGTACCATCTCCAAGAATAGAGTACCCATTAAAGATGTTCGATTCCAGCTCCTCTTTCATGTACTTGTAAATCGGTCCCAACTTCCTCTGGAAATGCGCATGAGATGTGGAATCCAAGCCAACCATCATAACATTGAGCGGAATACCCGGTTTGATCTCTGCTTTACGTCTTAATAGATCACCTCGCGGGTTAACTTCCATGTGGAACTCTTCTTGCTTCTTGCCATCACTTCTTTCGATCTCAACGTAAATCATGTCCTCGTTCAATTTTACTTCGGGGTTTGAAGGAGTTAAACTTCCCGTTTTGAAAATGTTGTAGCCTTTGCCAGAGTTCCTCTTTCCACGCAAGACTTGATACTGGACCTTCTTCACCTTTCTTCCTAAAATTATAAATCTGTCATTTCAAATGCAGTGGATTTTTTATAGTCATTCCAAATATCGTCTCCTCTGAGCGATCAAATTCTCCATGAACCATTCTCTTTTTTACTGGAACACATCACCTTTTTATCAGAACCATTCTAATTTTTTTCATTAACGTTGTCCATCCATCAGGACCGTTTTCCCTTTTATCGAAACGGTTCGCCTTTTTATCGACACATTCCTTTTTATCGGAATAGTTCTTTTATTGGGGCTAGTCTACTTTTTTGCTTGACTATAGGATCGCATTGATAGGTTTCATATCGCGTAGTTAACGGCCCAAAAGAGTTAGACCGTATTCACTCAGTCCCCAGTGAACCGAATAACAAAGAACATGGCGGTCATGTTGGTGTACCTAACAAAAGAAGATGATCAAAATTTTCTTGTTAAGGAGCACCAATGTGGCTGCTATGGTATAAAGTGCATTCGCTTTTGTTGCTGACGTAATTGCGAAATAATTGTGGCATTAATTAAGCCATGACAATAATCTTAAGCATACAAATTCTGTAAGGTAACTTGAGAATCTGTTTACAAGCATTTGGTGGTGCAAGACCAATGTCACCTCTGCTGATTGCTAATCAACTGACTGCTTATTCATAAAACGTCACATCAACTTGTCATCTTATGTTGTTGCTTCTCCCTGAGGGTTTGACTTTTGGCAAAGTCCGACGTTACGAAATTTTCCGGAAAGGTCGCCATTTCGTTATGCTTATCCAGTGAAGGGATAGTTGTTCTAACAATTCTTAACCCCTACCTGGTTATATAAACTGTAACCATAAAATACCTGCAGTGATCATCAGTTTTCCGTTATGGTAAAACGTGAGATTCTTTTCTCCTTTACACACTAAAGGTGGTACTTTTTGTATCATTTTCATAACGGAAGGATCAAATGGATCAATGGCTGGAATGTTACAAATCTTATTGGTCACCGTGGGATCTTGTTTGTTGGTTTTCTAAAACAACAAATAACGCAACTTACGCAAGTCAGATGTTTAATATTACACAGGTTTTAGCACATTACTCGGTCATATACACAATATTACACAGCTTTTAGCACAAGGTAAAGTCGGAAACGTTTCAAAATCTGCATATAGAGCACAGTAAAAGGCATATTGATATGGCTGGCTAGGTCATTGTGTTAAAAAACTAAGTAATTTTGTTTTTTAAAAATATCCATAGATGTATCCTTAGCCAAGTGTTTGTTGCTCAGCGGTTAGCGATCTGAATGGGTCAGAAAGTGCTTCTGTTGTTTCCAACAAATTGTGCATGATGTTTACGCGTTACGTTAATATCGAAACTTCGGGCTATCGACGCCGCCCTCACATTCGGTTAAGTGTAGGTTAGTTGCCGAACCCGAGGTAACTACGTTGGTTATTTATCCAGGCGCAAAGCGCCGAGGTTAATGACCGAAGTAGTTAACGAGGTTGAGGTAACTAACCTTCTTAGTTCATTATCGGAGAGGTTTCATACGGAGTGTAGTAGAGTAGCACTTTTGGATTTGAGTGAATAACAGTAAATTTCCTTTTTATCGTTCGGTTTATTGTTGGGTTTTTTTGTACAACGAGACGACTAGTTAATGACCCAGGGGTAATATATATTAATCCTGGGACATTAACTAATTAACATTAACTATAGGTTACTGGTAAGTAATTTTAAGAAACGCGGTACTTCAAAGAAAACCGATGTGATCATGAACTAACAAGTCTTAATTTTCTGACAGACCAACGAAATTTAAATTAGAGACGAGAAACTCGTCTTTATGAGACCCGCGTCGCATATTAATCCGGCTAACGACTAGCTTTCCGTCTTAAATTTGTCCGTCAATTTTCCCGTCGTAAGGACGGGAAATTCAGACCAAGAAACTCGTTTCAGACGGGACATCCGTCGTAATTTCTTCACTTGACAAATTTCCAGGACGTCTCCCTAGACGACTAAAATCGTCTGGCCTCAACCAGAATAAAACTGTGAAGTTTCCGAATGGCAATCATGTCAAATAAAGGGTTAAATTCATTGCAGATAGATATTATGAAACGGATTTTCATGATAAACCCCTTAACGCCCAGAGCTCATCCCTGTGGCAAGTAAAATCGTCTAGCGTTAGCCAGGGTAAAATACTAAAATGCGTCCCTTAATGGGTTAAGGTGGTAGTGCTTAACAGTCTAGTGTACAACAAAGTGAACATCAAATATCAACCGCGATTTTAAGACGGTTAAACCTGTACCGGCCACAAATTCATATACGATTATCTGTCTAAAATGTTTTCGTCTTCCATTAAGAATTTGCTAAATTTTTGACATAAAACTTAGTAACATTTTTTAAATTTTATCTGAATAGAACTAACCAGTTCTGGTGCACATCCCCCAACGTCTTTAATCATCAGCGCATCACTGTACTCATTCTTTACGAAAGTGACAATCCCAATGGTAAATTTTGGTTTCCCATGGACTTGAGCTTTTAATGTCACTGTTTTTGGACCAATGTTGAATGTTAGGCCTTTGCATTTTTTTCCATAGTTTAAACACAGTACCATCCCATTCCACACATCCATATAAAATGTGCATGTGCCATTGGTTATTGAACTCTTGCATGGAAAATCCCCAGGAATATCTAGGTTTTCCACCTGCAAATAAAAACACAAGACAAAATAAACTAGAATAAAATAAAAAGCAAATGGTTGGTGTTATTTGGAAGAAGTTTCTGAATGCAGGTTTTGCGAACGGAATGGTTGGTCAATCTTCCTTGCAAACCATTATTTTGAGCAGTTTTCAAAAGTAGATTCACAACTTCATCCTTCCCTAAGGGAGACTTCTTGTGGCAGACATTATCGTCTGGATTTTGCTGATGTTTAATGGCAAAGTGGAATGAAGATTCTAGGTCATTCATCTCTGTTTTGTAGTCTTTAAAACCGGATAGCGTTCTTGATCAGTTGTTTGAGAAGTGGATAAAACACTCAGTGTCCAGAAGAATTGTCCAGGCTGTCCATTCTCCACTTTCCACACAAGGATTTATTGCCCCTTCCAGGATTGTTTTTCCCATGAAACGTCGCCCAAATCAAGACGTCGGGATTTATCTCTGGCTCAGAAACCAAAATTCAAGGTAAACAGTCACTAGGCAACTCCCCGCAAAGCTACTTGTTTTTGGTTACCAAACTATCCTTCAACGAAAAAATTGCTTGTTTCAGTCTTTTTCACTTTCCGATATTTGATCATCAGGATTTTAAAATCTCTCAGGAAGTTTAAAGTCGTTTTTAATTAGTAAATGCTTCATTGAAAATACATTAGAGTTGCGGGTTTGTAGGCTGCATCATTTTTAATTTATACGAAGGTTTAACAATAGAAAAGGTACGTCTCTTACTCCCCTTTACACGTTTTTCTTTGCACAAAAGTTGTACTAGGTTTGCTTGTCTTATTTTGTTTTCGTTTTTGTTTTTTCCGATTTTTGGTCAAGAAAAATGCGGAATTCGTATTATTGTTGTTTATTTCATTGTTTTCTTCATTCGTTTTACCATCTTCACAAAAGTCTTGCACCTCCGGATGAATACTTAGTACAAATCTTAACCTTAGCACCTCTCGAGATAATGTAGAATTTTTCAACTTTTTAATGATAAAAAAAGTCAAAAATATTTTCAACCCCGAGCAGTCCGTCGAGTGGTAACCTAAGAGAATGGTTCACTTTTAAAACGGACAGTCAGGCCATCTAATAAAAAAATCTTGTTTTAAGGCAAAATGAGTGAGAAGTTTAATTGGAAAACAGCACGAAATACCACAAGCTCGCGACTAATAACAGGATGTTGATCCAAGATTAGTGTAGGATCTAGGTGTTATCAGGCTTATGGGGTTACCGCCTGAGGGCGGGTGACCACATGTTATAGGTAACCGGTCAGAACCGGTTAAGAGCGATTATGAATAAACTTCTGGTTAGCAAAAGGATAGTTATAAATTTAAAAAACACGAGAATACTTTTCAAAGACATGTTTCGGCAAGACTTATGCCATCTTCAGTTTACAAGATGATGTTTGCAAGGCTTTAAATAAGAATTATAGTATGAATAAATTAACTAATTACAATGACGATATGTTAGATGATTAATTACAATGACAGTGTGTTGTGTGGGGATTAACGGAGGCGGTATCAGACGATAATTACTAGCAGAGGAAGGTGTTGATATGTTGCATTTGTGTGTTTAATTCTGGTTTTTTATTTTGGATGTGAATAGCTTCTTTCAATTTGAGTGTGAAAGTGGTTTTGGCCGAATCTAAAATTTTAAAGCAGTTAGGTGTGTAATGGTTTTTGCAGTTTATAGAGTTATTGAGGTGTTTAAAGATGTGAGAATTTCGATCAGTTAAAGTGTGCTCTTTGATCCGCGTTGAGAAATGGCGAGAGGTTTCACCAATGTAACGGGAATTACATCCCGCACAAGTAAATTCATAAACTACGAATGATTTCAGAGCTGTGGGAATCGGGTCCTTGAAACTGAAAAAAGTTTTGATTTTGAAAGTAGAGAACACTAGTTTGATGTTAAGGTCTTTACAGAAACGTTTACACAATTGTCTTATTTTGATTTGGGTAAGTCTAGAATAATTACCAATGTAAGGGAGTTTGAGATAGTGGATATTGGTATTTTCCGTGTTGTTGGAAACATTTTTGTCAGGGTTTTGTCTGGGTGTCCTTAAATATTGTTTTGTGATTTTGTCAATAAAGTGCGAAGGAAAACAATTACGTTTGAGAATTTCTGACAGTTTGTTGAGATCTTTGTTTAAGCCGGCGTTGGTATTGTTAATTTTGAATGTCCTGTCAACGAGAGTGCGAATTAGACCTGTTTTGTAGTTTAGCGGCGTGAAACTGAAAAAATTTGTTAAAAGTCCAGTATAGGTTTTTTTTTTTTTTAAGAAAGACAGAAGTGACACAAACTTTGGACGAATTATCTATTAAAACATCAAGGAAGGGAAGTTTAAGGGACTAAAAATACAACTCTTCCTCTGTCCCACAAGGAAACGGTAACCAACCTATCTTCGCACAAACTCACGGACGATGAACTAGACATATTGAAGAATGGGCTGGACTTCTCCATCAGACCTGCACGCCTCGACAAGACTGATGTCCTAGCCTCGTTCGAAATGATTCACCAAACTATGAAACGTAATCTCAGGAACTATGATCAGACTGCAAACCTCAAAACCGAAATTGCTCATCTCGCGCAAAACTACGTGTCGTCTTACAAACCCACATCTACCGACTTAAAGAAACATCGCATCCTACAGAACATTAGAAATAATCGAGAAATCATTGTTCTAAAACCAGACAAGGGAAATGGCATAGTCATAATGGATCGCAAGGTATATAAGGACTGCTGTCTTAAAATAATTAATGACAAAACTAAGTTTAAAAATCTAGTGAAAGACCCGACATTAAGCAGAGAAGGTAAACTCCAACGGTTCCTCAGGAAACTTAAATCTAAAGGTTCTCTAGATGAAACTACATATCGAGATATCTATCCTAAAGGCTCACAACCTGCCAGATTTTATGGCCTTCCCAAATTGCATAAACAGAGGGAAAGAAACGCACCACCACCTTTCAGACCGATCGTATCCTCAATAGGAGCATATAATTACAAATTAGCCAAATATCTAGGTTCTCTCCTAAACCCACATATTTCCGACAAATACACAACACAAGATTCCTTCTCTTTCGTTCAAGAAATTCAGAATATCGACACACGCAACAAATATCTCATATCTTTCGACGTACAAAACCTTTTCACGAATATTCCTCTCAACGAAACTATAAACATCGCTATCAATACAATTTTTAAACACAATCCTAATTTTCCTATTAACAGAACTGACCTCAAAATGCTATTTTCATTTGCTACTACTCAATCTCACTTCTTGTTTAATGATTTTATTTACGACCAAATTGATGGAGTCGCTATGGGTTCTCCTCTTGCTCCTATTTTAGCTAATCTTTTTATGGGATACCATGAAAAATCCTGGCTTGAAAACTACAAAGATTCGAAAATCTCAATTTACCGCAGATATGTTGATGACATTTTTTGTTTATTTGACAACGAACACGACGCTATGTTATTCTTTGATTACATCAACGCTCAACATCCGAACATAAAATTCACTCACGAAAAACAGTTAAATGGTAAACTTCCCTTCCTTGATGTTTTAATAGATAATTCGTCCAAAGTTTGTGTCACTTCTGTCTTTCTTAAAAAAAAAAAAAACCTATACTGGACTTTTAACAAATTTTTTCAGTTTCACGCCGCTAAACTACAAAACAGGTCTAATTCGCACTCTCGTTGACAGGACATTCAAAATTAACAATACCAACGCCGGCTTAAACAAAGATCTCAACAAACTGTCAGAAATTCTCAAACGTAATTGTTTTCCTTCGCACTTTATTGACAAAATCACAAAACAATATTTAAGGACACCCAGACAAAACCCTGACAAAAATGTTTCCAACAACACGGAAAATACCAATATCCACTATCTCAAACTCCCTTACATTGGTAATTATTCTAGACTTACCCAAATCAAAATAAGACAATTGTGTAAACGTTTCTGTAAAGACCTTAACATCAAACTAGTGTTCTCTACTTTCAAAATCAAAACTTTTTTCAGTTTCAAGGACCCGATTCCCACAGCTCTGAAATCATTCGTAGTTTATGAATTTACTTGTGCGGGATGTAATTCCCGTTACATTGGTGAAACCTCTCGCCATTTCTCAACGCGGATCAAAGAGCACACTTTAACTGATCGAAATTCTCACATCTTTAAACACCTCAATAACTCTATAAACTGCAAAAACCATTACACACCTAACTGCTTTAAAATTTTAGATTCGGCCAAAACCACTTTCACACTCAAATTGAAAGAAGCTATTCACATCCAAAATAAAAAACCAGAATTAAACACACAAATGCAACATATCAACACCTTCCTCTGCTAGTAATTATCGTCTGATACCGCCTCCGTTAATCCCCACACAACACACTGTCATTGTAATTAATCATCTAACATATCGTCATTGTAATTAGTTAATTTATTCATACTATAATTCTTATTTAAAGCCTTGCAAACATCATCTTGTAAACTGAAGATGGCATAAGTCTTGCCGAAACATGTCTTTGAAAAGTATTCTCGTGTTTTTTAAATTTATGATTATGAATAAGTTGCGTCTTTGAGAGTTGTGATTCAAGGAAGATTTATATTATTTTAAGCAAGGCGAAGGACTACAGTCAGGTGAAGTGATGATCGCTTTGTTATAATAGGTTTAGATGTTTTATTTACAGTAATTCTTGTGTGTTTCTTGTAGAAACCACGCTGTAATAAAAACACGTTTATTAGTTTATAAATTCAGTACTCGAATCGGTTGATCCTTACACGAACATCTGCGTGCGTTTTCTGAGTTTTTCGCAAGAACCCTACACTTATCATTTATTGTTTTAATGGCAAGAATGAATCTCTTGGTATTGGTTAAGCCCGTCAAAGGTTTTCGCCGTACGTTTTGTTTTTTAAAATTGAAGTTTTATGGGGACCAGCAGTTTAAATATAATGGCAATCCTGTATTTTAGCGTCGGATTGGATTTGGGAAATAAAATAGCGTCGGATTCATTTTATGAAGAGCGCCGGATTAAAACATATACTCTTTACCCTAACCATAACCATAACCCTAACCCTAACCCTAACTCTAACTCTAACCCTTTAAAATGAATCCAGAGCTATTAAAATGAATCCGACGCTATTCTATTTCCCAAATCCAATCCGACGCTAAAATACAAGATTGTCAATATAATATAATTTCCGATTTGGGTTGCTGTTAATTGGTGGCCGAATGCTTTTTTTTTCGTTTTGATTGAATTCACTCTTCAAGTACTCAAGTACATTGAGAAGATTTTGTAAAATTATTGTTTGTCTCTGCTTTCATGAAGTTGTTGCTGTACTGTGGTGGTCTGACCCACTAAAGTGTTACTGGGCACACCCCAACTTGTAAAGTGATGTAATCATCAACTTCCATAAAGTTGAGTATTTACCCAGTTGCAGGTGTGCAGAATGACATATCTGAGTGTTTGAGAGGCATCCCTAAAATTTGTACTAGATGTTGGTCCTTCCAAATTTACTTAGGGCCCATCAAGCCCCCCCCCCCCCCCCCCCCACATGTGCTCTACATGTATGTACTGCAATTCATCAGCTTCAAGAAGACCAATGTCAACAATGGCACTTTCTCCAAATTTCAGTCCTCCCACCAAGCACAGACTTTCACTACCAGCTCTAAAACTCTCCAAACAGAAAGTATTAAATTTGATCTTTGCTACATAGAAATTAAGATTAATTGTGATTTTTAATGTTTAAGTGATGTTTACAACATGAGCAGCCATGTTTTATTGAATATTCAATCACAACCCAAATGCAAGTGGTTGTATATTCAATACAACATGGATGTGAATGTTGTAAACAACTTATGAAACAAAAACATGGAAAGATTTGTGTTCTTCAAAAGTGGTGAAGATTCCTACAACTTTGAGAAAATAGCTGTTTAACACAGTCATTAGTGGTTGCACCAGCATGATACAATCATCATTGATTGTATCACATTTATAACAAACTGATTAAAATTTAAATTCTTTTGTTTTTTCCTCATGAATTAATCACTAGTATTATAAAAACATTAAACAGGGTGTTTTTAGGACAATTAGAAGAGAAAATTGAAGAAAATAGTATGTCATAAAAATCAACTATGAATGGTATCAAGAATTGAATCCTCATTAATCTGATGATTTTTTTTTTCATTTATTCCATTCAGGTTGTGAATTCCAGGATTCCTGTACAATGACTATTGATAAAGAGAGTGGCGATGTCTGCTATCATATCATATGGAAACATACAGTGAGAGAGCCAGTATGTGGAAGATTGTTAACCAACCCTACATTCACACATTTAGTATTTTCACAAAAGGCAAACCAGTACCACATGGATTTTTTTTTTGGTCAAAGAATAGACCTTTACCACTTGCTTTCAGAACATTTGTATGAGGTAGAAAGCAATGAAAACTTTCACAGGTCTGATTTGCACCTCATTTGCTCATGCTAATGTACATTATGAAAGTGTAAACTCCCACAATCCTTCTTTGTGCTTGGGTTCATTATGGCTCTTGGTTACTCTTGCCACATATTTCTTGATCCTACATTATCACTCTGCCTCGTAGCTTTGATCTGCTTTGCTTATTAGCACATCTTTAAATTTCACCATTTTTTGAGATATTCTAACCACCATTTAACGTCCTCCACAGTTGGGTTGCAAAAAAGCTAAAAAGTGACCTTTGTCCAGGAAACTGTTGAAGTGTCAAACCTTTTGTTTAGAACATCTCCCAAAATTGTCCAGATATTTTCATTCTTTTAAGACAATCAGATTAATTGTATCAAACCACTCTTTACTTCTGCCATTTCAAAGACCTTCAATGTTTTAAAAGCAAAATGTTGCTGTCCTATACACAGAACTGAGTTGTATCTCATCACTGTTCATTGAATACATATGTTGGTGGCAAATGGCCTTGCAGTTGGTTCGTAACTGGTTCAAACCTACAGATGAATGTTGAATCATCTTTCTGACAATCCATGATATTGATTCAGCAAATATCATCAAACTATTGATTTCTTGTTAAGGAATAAAGCACATGATGTTGCTTTGTTATTTAACCAAAACTCCTTCAACTTCACCACATTATTTAACATGCTTTAGCCAGGAGTAGAGAGACCAGATGTCTCAGTTTGATTGGGACAATCTCATTTTCAGCCACAGTGTCCTGGTCTCTAAACAAAGTCATGAAAAACAACTTGCTCCCAGTTTTTACCTTGAGGGAAAAAGAAACTAGAGTGGTTGTATACAATCCCAGACCTACAAATGCTTAGACCAGCTTAGGCTATTTTCACACCTCTCACACTATATCCAAGGAAACAACAACAATAAAATCATATGAGGTGGAGCTATACACAGGACAATTATAAATTCAAAAGAAATTTATTATAAATACTCAGAGCACACACATGTAGAACACAGAGTGGTTTGCTGGCCACTTTAGGCCAGCTTAAGGCTTGCTATAATTCTGTTGTACTTTGTTGAAATGCAGTATACCACAGTGCATTGTTAGGAGCACACTATGCAGTGGCTCTGTCAATGTATGGCTTAGAAAATGCCAGACTTCTCTTATGTGCTCAATTTGGGTTTTAAAAATCTGGTCAGCTTTACCATGTGGCAACTCTTAATCAAAATATCCATCACCAACCAGACTCCACTGGCATATTTAATGCTGGGCACCATGATGCCATGGCTGCCCCCCCCCTCCCCCCTCATACATGCTGTGATGTGTTTAAAATGTACACAAATGTTAAAATGGTACTGTATATACTATATATATGGCATATAGGAAAAGATCTGCAGTTTAGAATTAGTCCCAATAACTGATTCTAGTCACAGCAATGTAAATCAACTGGCCTTTGGCCCTTGTGGTCACCTGTTGAGGCCTTTGACACCTCTACCAGACTCTCACTATACAAAAACATACTTAAGTTGTCTCTTGACATCCCTCTTCCCTGTGACCATGGCCATAATTTAAGTATACCCCCACTGCTTAGATCCTTACCTATTGCACGGTTACAGGAAGATACACATATGATCCATACATTGATGTCACCTTGATCCTCAAAGCCACTCAACTGTGGCAAACCACCATATTACAAAGCTGTGTGGAAATCAGACTTGGTGGCAGTGCAGCAACTAGCCTTAATGCTAGAAATTTGCTGATGCAAGGTTATATCCCATCTTTGGCTTTCCTGCGTTCTGTGACAGAACAACTTTATAATTGTCATTTCATTGTGTGTGAAAAACTTAAATCAACAAATCTTAATCCTTACATCATTAATTGGATTATTAGTTTCTTAATGAATCGAAGACAGAGAGTTGTGGTCGACGGGATTGAAACGGAATATGTTGATATTAACAAAAGTGTACCGCAGGGTACGGTCCTCGATCCTTTTTTATTTTCACTAATGGTCAATGATGTAAAACCTGAAGATCCGAAAAATAACATACTG
This sequence comes from Heliopora coerulea, assembly GCA_030142905.1. Taxonomy (NCBI): domain Eukaryota; kingdom Metazoa; phylum Cnidaria; class Anthozoa; order Scleralcyonacea; family Helioporidae; genus Heliopora; species Heliopora coerulea. Next base: position 260,606 of record JASJOG010000144.1, read on the forward strand.
GTCAAATTTGCGGACGATATGACTATCTGTGCTCCTGTGAAGTCAACTTGTGATTCGGCGTCTGTTGAAGTTAGAAACATTGAGAATTGGGCGAGCAATAATAGGATTTCCCTGAACCTTTCAAAAACGTGGGAAATGCTTGTAAGTGGTGGAACTTTAAAGCCATTACCACCAGCGACAGTATTGAACGTAAGAAATGGTTTAAGAGGTATTGAACGCAAGAAATGGTTAAAACTTCTTGGTATTACTTTTCAAGATGATCCTCGTTGGGATTTACATGTCGATAATCTATTGTCAAAAGCTGGTAGTCGTATGTACATCTTGAGGGTATGCAGGTCTTATGGTTATTCTAGAGATTACCTTAGTAAATTGTTCGACTCACTTATCATCTTATTATTTCTCTGTGGAATTGAAGTATGGGGTTCTGCCTTACATAATAAACATCTAGAGCGTATTGATAAGTTCTTCAAAGGAGCCCATCGTTGTGGGTGTACGTTAACAAAATTCAAAATGTCAGAGCTGATTGAAGAGAGAGATATGGTTTTATTCAATAAGATTGTAAATGATCCGAAATATGTTTTACAAAAACCACTTCCTGAAAATAGACAGAGGATTTTAAGAGATCGAGATCATCCGTTTATTCTTCCAAAAGTTACAACTGAAAGATTTAAACGATCTTTTTTAAATAGATGTCTTTTTAATTACTTTTATGAATAATCATGTAAATATAATGGTTTGTCATGATTTTAAGAATTAGTTTTTCCTTTACTTTTGTAATATTAATTATCAATACTTGTAAAGTGACACGTATGCTGTGTCTTCATTTGTAAAAGACTTAATAATAATTGTCTCGAGCTGGTTATTACTTTCGAGCGTGAACGTCGATAGTACAAAAATTACCAAGAACTACTCGTATTTGTAGGCTTTGTTGAAGGGCGTTCTCAACAATGTAGCAACAACAGGAGGCCAACCTTGTAGTTAGCCTCTTCGACTCGGTTAACTAGGTGACAATAAATTTACATACTGTATATTTCATCATACACATCATTAACGCATGTTTTTTATCACATATATGTCTGAGATTTCATGGACAAACCTTCCGATAAAATCGGTCCACTTTCATGAAATAGGTCGATCCGTGTCCAACAATCCAAATTAGATACAAAACAGCGACAACTGCCAACACTGTGCGTATAGAAATGTTGCGAAAGACATAACGAGACAATAAATTCCCAAGACGTCTCCACATGTCATTGAAAGCAATGCTTCAAAGCTAGATCGGAATTGGCTATTCGACCTTAAGACTTGTATCTAAAATGAGAGAGAAACTGTTGTCATTAGATTCTTAGAGAGCTTGTTCTCAAGTCCATCCACATAGGTTCGTCACGCAAATGTTAGGTGATGGGCGGATAAAACCATCGAATAATTTTACCCTGGAGTCAACTGACCGGACCATAGGCCCATGAGTTGCAAGTCTCAAATTATGTCCCAAGGTCAGTCAAGGTCAATCAACAGTTGAGGAGCATTGGGGTTTGAAAAAGAAATTGCTTCCTACAGCAGCGCCACAACGTCAATGAAAAGAACCCAAGGTCCTTTGCCATTATTATTTAACATCTTAAGATATTGATTGTATATAAAATTAAAAATCTAAAATAAAGTTAATGAGTGAGCAGTGTTCGCAAAAGACCACGTCAACACACGGATTTGTATGCCCGTGGGCCAGTGGCCGCTGCAGGCTCGTTGCTTACTTCGCGGAGGGTGTCTGTGGGTTTCTCGTCGCTAATCCTGTTCTAGGTCACATTAATTTTGCATAAATTCTAATAAAAACATATGAACAAAAGATAATTAATTATAGAGAGTAATTGTTGAGCAGTTTTTCAAACGTAATATTATTTTGAAAGCACTTTTCCTGATGTTTCTAAGTTAGCGTTGAAGTGCGATTCTCTTTGTGCTTTGTTTGAGTTTCAAAGGTTTATCTTTGTCGGGAAATCAACCAGCCTTTTAGCAGAAGTTTAGTAGAAGAACGTCAGATGTGCGTTAGCAACCACGAACGAGCTGTTGCGAAAGTTGATGAGAATAGAGACCAGTTCCTGTCCATCTCTCGCCAACAGTTTTCCAACACTTGGAGACTGAAGGAACTTGCACGTAATTAATAATTATAAGATTAAATTAGGAACTTTATCGAAGGTGATGACATTTCAGTTTAGAGATATAAAGCTATTGTTAATGAATAAGTAGAGTTGACTAGCGTTACTGCGTCAGAGGTTTGCTGGGACGTGCATGCGAGAAAGAGAGACTATATTAAAGTTTTGGCATAACTTTGTAACTTGTCGGGAACTACAGTTTGCGGAGGCAACATTCTCGACAACACAACTTTTTTATTAAAAGTAGTTAATGTGGGCTTCAAACAACTCAGTTGGCCAACAGGTTTCACAACTATTGTTGTGGCATTCACACACCCAAACCTGAACTTGCCAACTGGTGCCTGCAAACTTTTTCGATTTGTGCGAGGACCCTTTAGTCTTATTTTCCAACCGAAACAGAAAAGTGACGAGTTGATTGTCTTTGGTTTGAAGGATTTGCGAAATACTTATGAAAACTCTCTTGGGCTTGCATTAGTATTTTCGAGCTCTCCCGAAGTTCTCTTGTGTTTATATTAGCCATCTTTGTAAACTTAGTGAGCAAATATGCGATTCTTTACGTTACTTTGTTATTGATTTTCGCGTTCGATTGGATTACTTTGTTACACGACTTTCAAGCATGAAAAGTCATCTAGTTTCTAATTTACTTCACTTTGTTCTCCCTGACGAGTGGGCCTTCTCTTGAAGGCCCTTTGCTCTAAAGGCTAGAAATTTTTGCCTTTCCTTTTTTGGCAGTTTCGAAGCTTTTGGCGTTGCAGACAATGCAAAAACTGGCGGCCATTTTATATCTCTTAACTTCTTCGACTCACTTGAATTAAAACTTCATAGTGAATTCGATCGAGGTCACTGCCTTACATGTTGTGTGATTTTATACACATATTCTCATATAAATTGCAGCGTATGCACGAGTGAGTATGCTGTCCAACGTCCAAGAAAGTAAAAAGCATCAGTAAAGGAAATATCAGTTGTAGACTGGAGTCATTCGATTTGGACTGTACTCGCTACTTTTTACATGGTGTTTACCAGAAACTGTACTATATCTTCATGACTTAGCATACTTTAAAAGAATTTAAACACGCATGGCAGCTTCCGGCAGAGTTGCAGAAGTGTTACTTTGATTTGGAACTCGGGTAGAACGACCCATTAACTTGACTTGTGACTCGGACAAGATCATTTGTGACTTACATATGCTAAAAAAGGCTTGTTTCCAAATACCAACCCAGGGACCAGAGTAAAAACAATTTTTAAGAAAATTTGTTTCGAGAAACTGAGTAAATTCACGTTAGGCGGACACGTTATAATGAAAATGTACATTAGATACCTTCCCTGAGCAAATTATGTTAATTATGAGCCTTCAGCAACGCGGACTATAAACGTGAACAGGCTACGTAAGAAATAATCAGGAAACAGGTTGGAGTGACGCAATGACAAGGCGTTTTCCGTCTACCTTTAGAAGCTATAGTGTTAGCAGCTGAAAGCTCACTGTTAATAAAATTTAGTAAGCGTACTTATCCATGTTTGTATCGAAATATATTTTTTGTACTTTGACCTCACTACACTTTTAGAGCATTTTCAGGTTCAAATGAACATTTGTCTTTGTATTAAAGCGTAGTATTTGTTGGCATAATAAGACCACTTGAGACAGATGTTGATTATTTTTCGTGCGCTAGTGTCTGAAAAGGTTTCGGTTTAATTCTTTCGTTTCCTTACCTGAACGATTTAGTTTTCTCTGCTAAGGCTGACCCAATCCCGAACCGATTGACTGTTACCTGTTTAATCAGCCAATGAGGTTTAATGTTTTTGAACTGCAGAATTCGTACGTACTGGCGTACAGCAGGGTAGTAGGAGTGAAAGCGCATAATAATAGTATATGTGATTTTTAGCAATTATCTAGCCTTTCATAAAGCTGTCTTCAGTATACATTACAGCGACCATTTCCATTGCAACTGAACGCTTATGCCTAATTTTTTTCATCGTGTCATCAAACTTGGAGGGCGTGAAGGACAGATATCTTATTCTGGAAACATAGTACCAATTCACCATGGAAATTAAATAGTCACGGTGACCTGACACTTTCCTGGCTCTTCTCTTCGTAACCGACTGCATAATTAACTCTGGTTAACGTCAGGCACTTCTACTCTGGTCAACACCGGCCGATTTTACTCTGATCAGCGTCGCACGACTTCACTATGGTTAATGCCGGAAGATTTTGTTTGGGTTAATGATGGACGATTTTACTCGGGCTAACGCTGAACAATTTTACTCTGGTCAACGCAGGACGATTTTAATCTGGTTGACGCCGAATGGTTTTACTCGAGGACTGATGAAGCGACGGCTCTCCGTGAAACCAAACCGAGGCTTGCAGCAAAAGATCTTCCATACGTAAATATATCGTACAAATGATTCGTAATTAAATATGGGAAGCTAAGAATATTATTATGGCAAAACATATCAGTTTTGTCGTTTTCATTACATCTCGAGCAACTTTTCAGTGATGGATAAAACTGGGACAGTGGCAAAATGTGTTAGTTAACAATTATTCACGTCAGTGTCGGTGAATAGTGGTCACTGGTGGATATTTACCTAGCCGCTTCGTGGCTCTGTAAATATCCACCATTATTCACCGACACTGAGGTGAATAATTGCTTCAGCATATACCTCGCGAAATTCTTTTTACACATTTTTGTAAAATTTTAACGATTTTACGAGATGTCGGCTTATTGTCCACTCATTTGTAAACTAAACATTTTCAAACATCTCGAGTGCATTTACGCTGAGAAAATAAAAGAAATACATATCTTTGAAAACTTAATTGCCAAATTTCTTTGGTTTTTTGGAGATGTCTGGGACAGCGACTTCGTTTATTGAAAAAAGGTTCTTCCGTAACGTAAACGTAACTGGACGCCATATTGTTTTGCTCGGAGGAGAATGGTGCAGAATATTCCGAGATAGAGGAACCATTCAGACTGCTCAAAAAAAACATCCACCTGCGAGGTATATGCTAAAAACGTTTATTTGCAAGCAGATTTAATCTCGTGAGATATTCAGATATGCCATTGTTGCAACAGGGTGCGCCTTGCCCAGAAATAGACTGGTGACGAGTCTATAATGCATTTCTGATGCTGAGTCTGATAGTTTAAAAACCACATACTGTCTCGAAGTAATTGACTACGTCATTGAGACCTGGGCATGTACTCTTTAATCCTCGAACCGATAGTGTTGAAGTACTGGCTCTGCACTAGAAATATGTTTCCTTCGACAGGATCGCACCGTCGCTCTGAATGATGGAAATGAACCCCAGCATTCGGTGCGTCAGTGCGTACCAGTCGTTACTAAGTAATCATACATTCATGCAGCCCCACCTATTAACAATTTGGTGGACAGTTTTTGTCGCGAATGTTGTTTGCCAAATAGGAAACATCCCCAGAAACACGTAGACATTCCCTATCCCACGTCAAAGTGATTTCATTTTCATTTAAACTCTATATCTTGCTCAGGAAACGATCTTGATTACCTGAAACTGGAAATGTTTATGTGCTACTTATGTATTCACAAGGCGAAATCAGCAAGCAGCCCTAAGAACACATTAGTTAGGATTCAGTAAACTAGTTTCTATTACTCGGCGTCTTCTAGAGGTTCACAGTGCAACGCCACACCCGCATCGTGACGCAGACAAAAGCAGAGACGCTATCTTTATGGTAAGCGTCAGTTTTTTTGCTGTCGTAAATTAAAATCGCGTTCAAACTAGTAAAAATTTGAAAGGGTCTCATTACAATGAAATCTCAATAAGATCCAATGGCCTTCCGAACGGCAGTTACCTGTTGAGTTGGCAAACCAATAAGGGGTTCAATGGTCCGTCCACGAAGGAGAGCAATCCTCCGACACGCGTGAATGTGAGCCACAAGTTGTTATGTGGCCAATCCACGTTAACCAAGCAGTCCATGTTCATCTCAGGAAGAAACCGTGATGTCTGTTGTGTCTTCTGCTAGAAAAGTCTTTTGTCTTTTGCTTTTTCTGGCTGTCTTTGCTACAGCAACAATAGTTGTAATGCTGAATCACCAAGATACGGTTTCGAGGATATTCCAAACTCTTCAAGCTAAACGTGTGTCTGAGAAATCTGAGAGAAACGAGCAGGTTTTTGTAACGACCACGGGAAAAAACCAAGCTGAAAATATATCAAAGATAACAAAAGGAAAGGAGGAGCTTTATGTAAAGGTCGCAAGAAATAACACACTCGTGTCTGAAATCAATAAAACAATCCTGGTTCTATGCTGGTCTAAGACATTCGGTCAAACTCCTCCCGTAAATGTTGATCCCACAACATGGCCGTTCTTGTAAGCGGGAAGTAATTGCCCAGTCAAATGTGAACTAACAACCAACACGAATTGAGTCCGCTACGCTTCTGCCCTCGTGGTTCATGCAAGAAATACCAACGAAATGCCACCAAGACAATTTAAAAGCATACCATGGATTTTACACACAAACGAGGACCCCATCTTTACGAGCTCCCTTCGCGATCCAACCATCATGTCCCAGTTTAATTACTTAGTAAGTTACCGCCTGGACTCGGATTTCGCTTGTCCAGAATTTATAAAGCCGGTTTTGGACCCTCCAATACCATTCAAGAAGAAAAAAGGTGTTGTCGTGCTTGTATTAAGCCATCGTGAACCGGTCCGTACATTGTATGTTAAGAAGCTGATGAATTACATTCAGGTGGACTCGTATTGTGGTTCCTTGAAAAACAAATACGGTTTGGGAGGTGGAAGAGGAGCAGTTCGTGAACTGCAAAGGAATTACAAATGCTCTTTGACTTTTCCAAATGCTGACTGTGATTATTACATGACTGAAAAAATTCACAGTGCATTATCAGCTGGTAATGTCCCCGTGTGGATGGGTACGGATAAAATTGACGAGGTTCTACAGTGGGGAAATTTGAAGCATTCTGTCAATAAAGTCAAAGATTTTTTTCCCCGCAAAAGTTGGCCGAATGTCTTCGCTTCCTTGATGGAAACGAGACTGAGTACAACAAATACTTAAAGTGGAAGTATGAAGGTTTTAAGTTCCCAGACGAGTATTACAAATCGCCCATTGGACAATGGTGGGATGGTTTACCTCTGTACTGTCGTGTATCCATGAGATTAGCGAAGAATCGTAAGGGACATAATGGGGTCCCAGTAGATCGTTGTGATGGAAATCAGCAGAGAACAGTAGAGAAATGGTTAGAAACAAATAGATCATAAATACTGACCAATATATAAGTCATAAATCGTCTACAATCCTGTTAAAAGCATGTGACAGTGGTCGCTACCATTAGCAGAACCCATAAATTCCAATGCTGACGCCTTCCTTTTGGGGGAACTTCTCACTATCCAAACGTAATGCTCAACGGTCATACACCTAGTGTTAGGGTTGTTTGTGCCAGAACTTATTGATCAACTGACTGCTACCATTGCATATTGCCATTTCAGTTAACCGTGGGGCAAATGGTGGTGGTGGGACAGTGGTAGTGCACGTGTCTGTCAACACTGAGCAGGGTTTGATTCCGTCTTCATGCATTTATCCGATTAAAGTTACCTTTAAAGTTACCTTGGTCAAGCGAAAAGAGTATTGTCCAGTTTAACTCCACCAAACATCGTAGGTTTTCTTCGGGTACTCCGGTTTCCTTTTGTAGGAACACTGCAGTCATGAGGGGCGGCCCTCATTGGATCTTTAGGAAGAACAGCTTACCTAGCTGATAGGGACTTCCTGTATAAATAAATACGCTTCACTTCACCTGTCCTTTCCCCCCTGACCAACTTTCCCAACTTGGCAACACCCGGATAGTTATCAAATGTAATATTAGTAGGGAAGCGGGTAGTACATAAAGAACGGGTATGTTACGAGTCTTGAGCGAAGATGTGTACTGTCAAGCAGTGGTGGATTATATCTGTAATAGTTGAATAATGTAAATAAACATGAATTGTAGTATGATGATAATAAGTTAACGTTTATAACTTATTTTGGCGAACGTCAAACAAAACGACAATTTTGCTCATCAAAAGGAGACATCCTCCAAGGAGAAGTTATAACTTTCTCAAATGAGTCTTTCCCAGAGGATCAGTCTTCTGTCTATTATTCATCTTTGACGAACGCCAGACGATTTTACTGGTCAAGAGGAGACGTCTCGGACCGGAATGGGTTAGGACCATCTCAAATAACTCTACTGTCCGAATCCTGGGTAAGACGATTTTACTCGTCAAAGAGAGACGTCTCCAAACGAAAAGTTTAAGACTGTCTCAAAGATCTTATTCAATTTATAAACCGTTTGTGGGCAGCTGCATGTGAATTCCCTTAAAAGATTGAAAGATCTCACCGAGAACCACATATGTGGGAACAAAAAAAAAAAGCATTTGGGAAGTACAGATATAAATTCATATCACAATCGCATCTGCGTTCGATCCTGCAGTTTCACACTACGTCTCCATTTGTACTGGTGTGGGTACATTTGTACATTTGTACTGGGAGACGAATTTTCATTCGGATATCGGAACGTTTCTTGCGTTTCCAACCATGGGTTTTTGAGTACGGTGTTTAAGTCTTATGGGGTAGATTCACTGGTTTAAAGGGTTTTTATAGTCATGAAGCTATTCAGCGTCATACAGATTGGCATCCAAGATTCTTTAACTTTAGAGTGAATTCAGGAACAAGAAGTAATGTCTGCAGTATCGTTTAGAGCTTGATAAGGCACTGCGGCGGGATTGGTACAGATCCCATACTGAATAGTGAATCGTAAAACCATATCTTCGTCCTATCCTGCATATGAATAAACTCCAGTTATTTTCGGTCACTGGGATTTTTGCTGTATCCATAGCCGTATCCCTAACAATCTAAATGGAAAGACAGCTGAGAATGGGTAACATGTCGCCGCTTGACGCAGGGTAAATGCTTGAACTGTTTGTAAAACTTGGCAGCTGACAGTCTTGTTTGGGTTTAGTTTAGGGTCATGAAGATACAGAAGTGAACGGCACCGGCTTTGATAATAAAAATACAGTAGCCTAAGAGCTGGCAAATAAACTACAAACTAACATTAAATCGTCAGGTCTTTAGACATTGAGTTGCTGAACCAACAGGTGGCATTGTTTTTAGACTTGATGCTGAAAGAATCTTATTCCCCACAAAACATCCTTAAAAAGGGAATGAAATCCTAAAATACCTTACTCGAAAGACGTAACTTTTTACGAGGTAAAACAATCTCCAAATCCGATTCATGTGCTCGGCACTTGGTGAATCCTACAATAAAGTAGACTGTAGAAATGCGACCTCAAAACGATTAAACAAGATTCATTTAAATTACATTCTCCTAAAATAACTGTTTGAAGCTTGTATTGGAAACAGTGCTAAAAAGGCTATGCACGAGGTATGTTTACAAACTGTAGCATAAGTAGTATGTTCTTCATCAGTTTTGGCCCCACTTAACTTTCGAGTCTGGATCCATCCACGTATTGCGTTACAACATTTCTCTTACCCTTAATTCTCGGAGCACAAGCACATATCACAGACAAAACTAGCGTGAGGGGTGGCTTCCCTAGTGAAACGTGTAAGTGGAATAGAGCAATGTAAAAGTTTAACAAAGTATAACAAAGGAATTTCGAAGGTTATGTTTAGCTGTGGAAAAAAACTCATTAAGTGAATCAGTGATGCGTCAAGCTTTGTTGTTTATGTTGCAGCTAAGGAGTAAACACGTGGGTCAAAACCAAGTGTGAACGGGTAGGATTCGTCTCCAGATTTGATGCTGCATTCTGAGAATGAAAACTTTTACAAATGGAGAGAAACATCTAGCTACTTATAAATATCTCATAACCCGAATTATGAGTTAGATTTGTTGATTTTAAATTTCTTCACAAGTTAAATGATTATATTCAGCAGGTACTGATAAATTCATAATAAACATAAACTAAAAATATTTGGAAAGAATGTCTTCACGCTGTGATACCTCTGGTAGGAATGTAGTCCGAAAATTGCCAGACAGGAATTCCTCTTATTTAGAAACACATTTAAATAGATGCCGGTGGTGTTTGTGGCACTTAGCAATACGATTGTCTAAAGTAAGACTTGCGTTGAAACAAGTTGAAGGGCGCTGTCCAGTGGCGTGTCATACATTGGAAATCAGTTGTTACGCTTGTAAACAAACTCCACCATACTGTATACAGTTTGTTTACAGAAGCTGAACATATTCGCCCAAGCGTACCTAATTTTTTTTTTTTTTTGTTTTTTTTGTCTCCATTAAAAGTATCGGTGAAAAGTAATGGGTGAAATGACCAGGCTATTCTAGACACGAAATTTCCAGATATAACCTCTTCAGACGTTCATCACCGGAGTCATGGATCATAAGCACGAATGCTGCGAGTAATTTTGTTGGGTTTCTTTAGAAAGACGTTTTCGCGAACCAGATGACAATGGAGTTTATATGTTCTCCAAATATTTTGGGAGAAATAGGGTTTATATTAGAAGCCATCGTGAGCCGTTTGAGGACGTCACTATGGCAATAGCAACTGCTCGAAATCCCTATTTTGTTATAGTTTGTGATTGTCAGACTGTTTTTGTGTGGATGACATTCAGGTTTATTCTTCCTAAATATTGATATCCATGCGTTCGGATCTAAAATTCACATTTTTCACTCTTCATGAAACTGTACGGAGCCACCATAAATACTGTGCGCAGAGCGCACGCGCTTTCAATGACGTGATCGAGATTTTTGGTAAGTTATTTACGCAGTGTAAATATGTTCACATGTATATACATACATACATACATACGTACATAATACATACATACATACGCACGTACATGCATACATACACACAAATGAATATTACACTTGCATAAAGTTAAATTTTTTGGTGTTGCTTGGCGATTGATTTAGAAACTCTTGAATCCTATGTCAAAAGGTTTTTAATAGGTCATTCTGATGCCATAAAGGGGTTATATCTCACATCTATAAATAATTAATCAAATAAGTATATGTACATTTGCTTAAAAAAATATTTAAAAGGCCACTGCTAATTCATATGTTGACGTGACTTCAGCTTGGCGTGGAAAAAATTTGTTGTAATCACACGTGGAAGAAGAAACAGCACGTCGTCATGTTCAGCTGTCTTTTCTTAAGACTTCCGAGCGGTCGTTTTTGGAGCCTGTAAAGTCAAAACGAAACTGAACTGCAAAATCTGGCAGTGTGTTCCCTGTTGCGGATTGGTATTCCAGGATTATTTGATTTTCTATTCGCCTGTTCCAACCCTCAACACAGAACATAAAGTGAGGAAGTTAGGAGCTTATAAAAATTTAAAAAGAACTTTGGAAAGTTTCAAGGAACATTTTCTAATTTTCGGGCAAATTTGCAGTGAATATTTCCAAAATCACTACTAAGTTAAGAACTCGAATTAGAAACACTTGATGTAGTTTTGTGACCATTCACGTGTTTTCATGTATCTTTTTTCTTACCTGAGGCGCCCGTTTTCGTTTCCAGCAGTCTGGATATGTTCTTTTGTGCTCATCGGCCAGTAATTTAGCTTCTTTGATATACGTTTTGCGATCTTCATAACTCAGTGACTTCCAACGGTCTCCAAGGATTACACTGATTGCCCTTCAACACGAAGAAAAAACGTCACTGATGTTACACTGTTTTCCGCTGTTTTGCACAAAACCCTAATATGTTGAATGCTAAAGTTAAAAAACACTCAAAACTCGTTTGCACCATACTGTGATACAATTCAATGTGTCAATTTTCTCAACTATCATTACTTGATAGGACAGAGTAGAAGTTAAGTTTTCAGTGTCATTTTTTAATGTAAATAGCAATCGCCATGTAGTTTCGATTTCCTTAGGAATTTGGAAGTTTATTTGGATTGGAAACAACTTCTTTTTGCCAAAAAAATGAAATCTATACACTGTTTTCTCTCGCTCACAAAGGCACATTTTGATCCTATCAACCCACGACCTTCTACTGCGGGATGTGAAATGAATCTAGATCAGCTGGGATACCGCAAAGAGAGATCGATACCAGTATAAGTGTCAGTGCAAGTGTCAGTTTATGTGTTCTTACTAATGTTCGTTTCAGCATCAGTGTAAAGGTAAAGGTAAACTGTGTTTATTTATACTGGATAGCCCTATCAGGTACCAGAGTTGTTCTCCCTACAGGTCCAGTAAGGGCCACCCCTCATGGGTCCAGTGTTACTACTGGAGGGAACCGGAGTAGCCGGAGAAAACCTGCGGTGCTTGGTAGAGTCAAACTGGACAACACTCTTCTCACATGTAATAAAGGTAACTTTTATCAGATAACTAGATGGAGCCGGATTCAAGCCCTAGTCACAATGGTGAGAGACACGTGCTCTACCACTGTGCCACCAGCAGCCCCGAAGCCAGTGTCGAAGTCAATGCCAAATGTCAGTGCCTATGACAGTGTCGGTATCGGAGTTTCAGAGCTGAGTTTTGACCCTACCTATTGTCTTTGCCAGGATGTTTCTGTGTGATTTCAACTCTGTATCGTTTAGCAAACAACATGAACGCATTCATTGGTCTTTTGCCGTTTAATCCTTCGTTCCTGCTTTTTCTCATCCTAGTTCCCCCTCTCCGTTTTACATTATGCAGTTTGGACTTGACTTTTTGGTTGTATAGATCGTGTTCTTCTTTTCTCTAAAAGCGATTTATACAATAACAATACATATTCCCGGTTAAAATATACTATATGTTGGTTAGATTCTGTTTCTACTACATCCACCAACCCTAATTCATTAAACCTCTTACCTCTCCCATCTTCTCGTGATTTTCCCTTCTTTATCGACGTATCGCCACTCTTCCCCTTGTACAAAATCCGCACTTAGCTCATACCCTTTTCGTTTCATCCTCTCTTTGTTATCCCAATACCTTTCCTCTCTATATTCCCCCTGTCGACTTACTTCTTTGTATCTATCCACAAGCTGTTACACAATTGTTGGCTGAATAATGTTTTTCCAACACAGTTATCGTGAATGACAAACTTTGACGATACAACAATATTGTTCATCGTTGCTTTAACAAAACTGTTCACCATCTTCTCTCCCTTATTTTACGTCTCGGTTGTTATGGTCAACTCATACCCGACCGACTTAATCTTCCCACTCTGTTTTTTCCCAATAATCAAACTCTTTATTCCATCCGTTTGTCATTACCACTCTACTCTAATATTATTCCTTAACCTATTTCACTCCAAGGCACTGTAAGACCTCATGCGATTGACTTTGGACCGAAATTGTATTGAAACAGGAGCTCAACAGAGCAGTGTCGTCACTAGCTTCGTCATCCTTTTCCGTCCTCGTTTACTTGGCGCAAAATATGTCAACTTTCCTGCAACTAAGGTCTGAATTTTGTCAATAAACACGTCTGTTTTCATAGAGGTTTTCTATGGGGCAATAACATAAAAATACCTGTACGGTCGCACTAACTCTTGGTCAAAGTTTTTCCAAGTTCTTAACCCTCTTGTTAAAATTTAGGCTGCTCCCTTATTGAACGTGGCATGAATTTATTTATGAAACGCAGTATGAAGACTACTTCGATCGCTGAAAGTAGTGTAGGAATCAAACACAAATTTTCATATTTTACCTTTGCCATGCTACTTAAAGCAAGCGCCGCTGAGTCCAAATCAAACAAGACGGATCTAAAAAGAATAGGAGAGATTCTTTTTTCACTGAAACATTAAAAAACACCCCAAACAAAACACCAGCTAGGAAACAGGGTACAGGCTCCCGAGAAAATCCTGGTCCAACCCAACTCAGTGGTTTAGCAATGTGATAATAAGAAGTTTCAACCATTTTAGGCAAAGAGAATACCATATTGAAGTGTTCAAGATGCACCCCCTCGTACTTGTACTCGGCGTTAGTGCCGCCATAATTTCCTGAGGCTCCATCTAGGCCCCCTACAAGCAATGTCCTAGTTACCAAATCACTGGGAAAGCCACAGCTTCCCCGTTGGTAAATTGGAAAAGAGACTAAATGGCAACGAATGTGTCCAAGGTTGGAGATAGGTAGAATTAGACGCAGGATAAGCTGTATTCCGATAATCATGTCAGATTTGAAACTATTTTCACCAGCGCAGCCTGTAGATCTTCACGTTGAATATCTTATTGGCGACCAATTCAACGTGTATTCTGTAGAAGCCTCAGTACAAATGAAACAAAGACAAAACAAGAAACGTCCTGATGTGGCTCGCTGGTGTTTTAGAACTTGGTCTTCCTGAAAAACAAGGAGTACTTGGAAAAGGCCGAATATAGTAAGTAAGCTTTATAATACTTTCTCTTTAGCAGGCGTGGACTGGTCATTGTGCCATCGCGCCACAGAACAATGGCTGACTGTTGTTCCACGGTACGATGGCGTAATGGCCAGTCCAAGCATGCTACATAGAACAGCTTTCTGAAAGCTTCGTTAACTTACGTTGCTGCATCTGGTTTCGGGGATACTTCGGCCTCTGGTGATGACATAATCGTTTCATCCCCCCGTGACAGGGGGATGCAGATATCTTGGATCAGAAGTTCCTGACAAGGCACCCCGTGGTGATTTAGTGCTCGATCAGGGTAGAACGGAGTCCAAGAGGTATTTTTGACAAAAGGTTCCAGCTGCGGTTCCCGATCTTTAAGATCGTATGGTTTAAATATAGACGCCTGCTAGAACAGATGAAATTATTAAGTAAATTCACTAAATGAAGCATCACACTTGTTTGGGGCACAAAAAACTGGCAAACGTCCTAACTAAAAATATCTTCTTATATTAGAGCTGAGTCAAGGAGATCGCTCACCTTTTCTTCTGAAGTTGTTCGCTCTTTTCGTTTAAGTCCACTGGTCGGGCACGTGGTCGAGTTGATTGTTGACATGTAATTACTGGTTTCAGTCCCTCGGAAAGGTTCGTCGTAAAATTGTGACGAAGTTCTTTGTTTCAAGCATTCAGTTATGGACGAGGACCAGGAGTTCGTCAAATTTCCTGATGAAGACAAGTCTGACTCGACGGTACTCAAAGGAGAAATTACGTCAAACATCGACGGGGAATACGAAGTCGAACAAGCGCTCTTTAAACCGAAAAAGAAAAGTGTTGCGTTGGAAAAAGGCACTTTACATTGCTCACTTGCCTCTGTCACAGCTAATTCCAAAGTAACATCGAAACATCATATATCCATTCGCAAACATATAGAAACACTTCCGATGGGATTGATATCAATGAATAAGTTAATATAAACGGACTGAAAAATCCAACGCGACTTTATGTAATTAGAAACTTGTTCAAGCAAGTTTTCCTTAAAAATAGTTTGAAAGTATCGTATGAAGAGTATTTAATAAATATAGACTTCTGGAGAGCTGTAGTAAACAAACTTAGATTTTTAATCATATGAGGCCCAAATTCTGCGTTTCTCTTCTGGCTATCGTCAGATTATTTTATTCTAACGCCACACAATTTTAGTCTGGCAACGACCAGACGATTTTATTCAGCAAAAGAGAAACCTCTGTAGACCTGAAAGGGTTAACGATGTGAATTAGTACATCTTTTAACGCAAAGTATATCACAATCGAAACTAATAGCAAACTTTAATTCAATCTACCGGTATTCTTCGACACCCTAACGGTAACCAAAGTATCAGACGACTGAATACCAGAAAATACTGTCAAATACCATAAGAAGTCTAGTCTTCAACTTGAATACGCCATTTCATTTAAGAATTCTTGGGGATCACCAGCTAGGAGCAGCGAAAACAATCAACTAAAATAGTTTCATGCCAACCATAACTAATAGAAATTAACCAATCGACAAACATTACAGGACAGGATACAGGTGTCACTGCTATGTAAACGCTATAAGATTTTGTCGAAGATGATGCAATGGGAGTTATTTAAGAAAACTTGTTACTGTGAGTCGCTCACCTCACTTATCCTCGAATTTTGGTCAGAAACCAGAGGAGGAGGTGGAGTGGAATATGATCGTTGGTAACCACGTGACGTGACGTCAAAGATGTCGCCTCCCAACGAGGTTTCTCGAACCAATGGGCTTTCAGGACTCGTTGCAATTGCTGCAAACTCTGCTAAGGGACTAAGAAGCGGCCAGAAATGAGCTTCCCGGACAAGGCTCAAAGGAGGTGGCTTGGGCTTCTTCTGTGGTTTAGCTGAAGGTAATAATGACGTTGGCGGTCCATTTACAGCTCCATTGACAGGATTGTCAAGAAAATAGCCGGCAGAAGATGGTGAGTTGGATGTCATAAGTAACGGATTAGACTGGTCCCTATAACAATAGGATTGCAAAAACGTTATACAGGTAAGTGTGATATTTTGGTGTTAGCAAAATAGGATGACATGTTAGACAAGGAATATCCCGCGTATAATCTGCGCATGGCTAGTGCATGGAAATAACAAGCCTTTTCTTATGGTAAGAGGCTGTTCACTCTAGCAAATTACGTATGATGTAAACTACATAGACGTTCATTGTTAAGTTTGATGGCAGGTGATAGCAGAAAATTGCA
Organism: Heliopora coerulea; assembly: GCA_030142905.1. Classification (NCBI taxonomy): domain Eukaryota; kingdom Metazoa; phylum Cnidaria; class Anthozoa; order Scleralcyonacea; family Helioporidae; genus Heliopora; species Heliopora coerulea. The sequence goes on from JASJOG010000144.1 coordinate 277,255, forward strand.
GCGACGTCTGATCACAGCATGAATGCAAAAGAGTACGTCAAAACTGACATATAGACAGTTTATGATACCACTGTCATATTCGAGGAATCAATGCTATTTATACTCGATCACGTGAAAAAAAATCTATATCAAGTGAAAGCGAGTTGTAGAGTATCAGAATTTCAGAACAAATATTAATGCCCAGCAAAGTACACGCAAAAAGGCCATAATTTGTAAAAGAAATAAGTTTATTAACAGCACTAACGTTTCGTTGCGTCTCGCAACATCATCAGAGTATGAATAAATTAAACGGGTATTGTATTTACAAGGTTAGAGGTATAAAGTAGGTGTTACGTTACAAGATGTATGGGAAACGGAAATGGATAGAGCGGTTAAAAGAGAGAGAGAGGAACAGAGCTTAGATTGGCATTCAAGGAAGGTTTAAGTTTAGAAATAATAAGACTTTCTCTTACCAAAAGTTCAGAGGCAGAAGAACAGGGGGATAGGATTTTAAAGTCGTCGAGTGATGCAGTGTGGCCAGTCTCAGTGAGATGAGTTAAAACGCTGGAAGGTGATGGGTTAAGAAGCTTTTTACCTGTCAAGGCAGAGACTCCTAGATGATCAGAGGCTCGTGTATGTAAGTGGCGGGCCGTTTGGCCCACGTACAATGCGGAGCAGCATTGACACGTGTAAGAATAAACGACACGAGACCTCAGAGCTTTAGGAGCCCTGTCCTTAAAGTTAAAAAGATGAGCAAGTCGGTTGCCTGGTTGAAAAACAAAACGAATTCTAATGTGAGGGTAAACTGAGGAGCACAGTTTTAAAATTTGAGTGCGGATTTAAAGAGAGTGACAACCAGTGAAGGGAAGAGAAAAGTATAAGACCTTTTTGGGGACTGTGTGAAGGACTGGTTTGGGTGTGAAGGTTTTGTCCAAGAAAAGAGAAACGCATTTGTCAAATAGATGGGTAGGAAAGCCATTGGTTTTAAAGATATTTTTTAACATTTCAAGTTCTTTGTGGAAATTTTCATAACTAGAGCAGATGTTGAAACAGCGATGGAGTAGTGAAAGAATTAGGCTTTGTTTGTAAGTGAAAGGTATGAAGCTGTGAAAATTTGTGAAAAGACCAGTGAATGTGGGTTTACGATAAACGGAAGTGGTGAAGGTGCCGTTATGACGGGTGATGTCAATGTCAAGAAAAGGTAAAGAGCAGTTGGATTCAGTTTCAAAAGTAAAGTTTATATTTGGATGTTGACGGTTAAGGAAATTAAGAAACAATGGAATGTGATCAAGGGAACGGAAAAGTAGAAAACAATCATCGACATATCTACGATAGTAACTGGGCTTGAAGTTGGAAGGACAATTATCAAGCCAAGACTTTTCATGAGAGGATAAGAAGATGTCTGCAAAAAGAAGTCCAAGTGGGGAACCCATGGCGACTCCATCAATTTGTTCGTACAGAGAGCCATTAAAAATAAAGTGGCAGTCCTTAACAGAAAAATGCAGAAGCTTTTTAAATTCTTCACGGGAAAAACCATGATAATGGGTGTCAGTGTGAAATAAACGGTCAAGAATTAAGTTAATGGTTTCGTCAAGTTAGAATTCGTTAGAACATTAGAACTCGTTTTGTTTTTCAACCAGGCAACCGACTTGCTCATCTTTTTAACTTTAAGGACAGGGCTCCTAAAGCTCTGAGGTCTCGTGTCGTTTATTCTTACACGTGTCAATGCTGCTCCGCATTGTACGTGGGCCAAACGGCCCGCCACTTACAATACACGAGCCTCTGATCATCTAGGAGTCTCTGCCTTGACAGGTAAAAAGCTTCTTAACCCATCACCTTCCAGCGTTTTAACTCATCTCACTGAGACTGGCCACACTGCATCACTCGACGACTTTAAAATCCTATCCTCCTGTTCTTCTGCCTCTGAACTTTTGGTAAGAGAAAGTCTTATTATTTCTAAACTTAAACCTTCCTTGAATGCCAATCTAAGCTCTGTTCCTCTCTCTCTCTTTTAACCGCTCTATCCATTTCCGTTTCCCATACATCTTGTAACGTAACACCTACTTTCTATCTCTGACCTTGTAAATACAATACCCGTTTAATTTATTCATACTCTGATGATGTTGCGAGACTCAACGAAACGTTAGTGCTGTTAATAAACTTATTTCTTTTACAAATTATGGCCTTTTTGCGTGTACTTTGCTGGGCATTAATATTTGTTCTGAAATTGAGATTCTCGCCTGGATCCTCGCTCGCGACTATATTGGAGAGTGTCAGAATCATACACTTTTTAACTGTTTTTGGTCCGTGCCCGAGTTTTTGATTTTCCTCGTCAAGGGAAGACGTCTCGGCCGGAGACAAACTTCCTTTCCAGACAGCATTGGAGGGGGGATTTATTTCAAGTACATCGTTGAGTTTACTCCCCACTTTTCGTGAATCCGGTGAGCAAAGGTTGAGTCAGTAAGTGAACGCTTGATTTGTCTAAAAACTGATAACCAAAATTGATATGAAGATTTAAGGGTTTTCATACTAGCTTGATAGACTGTACTACTAACTTCATCCATTTCATGCAGTTGTAGGCAAGTCTCAATGTTGTGGCTAGTCAAGCTCCAATCGTTGTCTAGACAAGTCACTTAATGTATTTGGCTTATGTTTTGCTAACTCACGAAGTGTTCGTTACGACAGAAATCTCTAATACTAAGAAGATGTAAAAAGTGATACAAAACAATGTTCGGCTTTTTAGAATCTCAACTCTCATTAATATCATACACTTAAATGCTGAGAATAACCTTCTAGAGACTCCAAAATTTCATCGGGAAACATACCCCGAGACCCTTTCTTACTCCTGTTTAGTTACTCCAAACCGAAACCTTGGTGGTAAATTGTAAACGTCTTTGAAATAGCCACAGTACGCATTGGTAATGTGCTGAATCCCAACCAATGAGCCGTGTCACGACTTTTTAAATTTTCATCGGCGGCTAAAAAAAGGTACAATAATTCGAAAGAGCCTGTTGAAATTTGTAGCTGTGCGAAGTTTGAAAGAAAGCTATTGTAGATGGAGGAAAATGCAGACGCCAAAAGCTCGCTATTTTCACATTAACTACAACGTCGGGGGGCAAACGCTTGTTCTCCAAGCTGAAGAAGCAACTGTGAAGAAAAAGAACACTCAAATCTGTCTAAACATAGCAATCTTTCGGTGCCCGTAACTTTCAGTATAATTGCTCCGTTTAGTTCATACTTCGTACAACCGTTAATTCCAATACCTTGTATCCAGCCAGTATATTTTATTGACCTCTGATGAAAGATTAAAAAGTCCCCATGGGGCGCTACAAGCGCATTAAAACCTGTACGGTGGGTACTGAACTCTACAACCTTGGTTTGCTCGGTGTGGCCTCATTAAGGCCAGCCATGAATGAACTTGCCCAAATAAAATTCCTCCAGGTTGGTTTAGTCGCTCGGAGACCGTGAGCGTCACTAGAAGAAATTTCAGGGCTTTCTTTTCAATGAATGAGTTTTTGTGACGCAACACCCGGCAATTTTTTTGATAGGATTAGGAAACTCATGGGCAAATAGTAGATTCCTCGAGTATTGTTCTTCAGGCTATACCAAAACAAAAGTTGTCAACCTTCTGCGGCAAATATTGACTTTACGGCTTTTGTTGACGTGAAAAAAATAATCTAACTCTTGCTTTGAATAAGTGTTGAATTCTAGAAAAAAAAGGCGCTATCGGGAATGGCAATACCCGTCAACATAAATCTTCTCAGCTTGTGGACAAAAAACATGTTCACTACAGTTTCTTGTGGTCTATTCTAGATCGTGTATTGCTAACTAGGAATCACACTTTCATTGTTAATCCCTTCGAAGTTCATGTAACTGAAGCGTTGGAATCGACTCCGAAGTTTCCACCAACAGTCACAGCTGAGTAACATTTGCGCGCCATTTCTTGTACCGACGTGATGAGGTGTAATATTACTACAATATGCCAATGCTATTTTCATGAAAGAGTTCTACAGACTATTTGTCTCGGTTGACCCTCAAGGTTGATGTTCTGTCGGCACTGTAGCATAACATTGATTCACAAACGCCTCTTGTATTTCACAAGGCTAAAGGCACTGAAAATGAATACATTTGAATGACCAATAATGCACTCGGTGTCCTTTGGCCGGACAGACATTGTTGTCTGTCTCTAAATGAGATTAAATCTAGGTCACCTCATGTAACGTCAGATTCATTTACGAGTAAATTGGAGTTTGGCCTCCTGTATTTAAACTCGGCGAGGAACCGCGGTCTTACGGCAAAATTTCGAACGAATTTACGCATCCTGGAGTTCTTAGATGCGAATAAATAGTTTTTTTAACAGAATGTAGTGTACAAAGTCTCAAAACGCATACAGTACAAACCTTTTCGGGCCAGGTTTCGATTAAATGAATTCAATATCGAAAAGTAATTAAAGTTCATTGAATCAGACGATCATCGAAAACGTTCGCTCTTTTTCAACGGCTGTGGGGAGGAACGAGCGGTCGATTTTCATCGAATAAAATAGAGTTAAGGGAGAGAAGCGACTTTCCCGTTGATTCTTAAATGATTTCTTAATGTCCATAGTTCTGTGTTCCTTTTTTCAAGCTAGTTTTACCCAAATGAATGAAACGTGCCAGTTTCGGAACTAACTTAAGCTCAATGACGCAGGTCCTGGTTGAGAATTTCGTGGTAATTCCACCATAGTCCACCACGGTTGGGTTACAACCAGGCTGGTTAAAATATCGTACTTGACAGTAGTTTCTCTGGCCCGCGTACGAGCAGTCGGTAGTTCAAAACTTTGTTCTCGCTTTCATTGGCCTGTCCCTTCGAGATGAATTTCTTTACTAAACTCGAATTAATATTATAAACTATGTACAAATAGCCGAAGGGTTTTGTACATTCCTCCTAATTTGACGGAGAAAATGGCCAGTGAAAAGAGCAAACCTCGGAAGGAAAAAATTCGACAAATTACGTAACGTTTTCAATGAACTGCATTATCGGCGACAAGAACCTTCCGACTACCTCGAGTCGTTTAGGTGGCTTTACACTCCAAGCAGTCTATCGGAATGAATGAAGAATGTTAATTCAATCTCTACCTGATATTATCTGATTGTTCTTTTCAACCAGCAGTCGCGGTAGTCGTTGGGCTTGTTTTCGTGCGCGGCTCCAAGTTATTCAATACAGTCTCAAGTCAAATGGTTTTCCAAATTTTCCGCTAATGTCTGATTTGGAATTATTTCTGTCTTTTACTGGCCTAGTCAAGAAACAGACGCCATTGTTTCGTGAAGCAAATTACCATAGTGACTCCTATTGCTGAATTTGATTGGCGTAGGGGTTTCGTAATTACGGTTCACTCATACACATCTGTCAACATAAATGCCAGGCGATATAATCCCCTATATTGTTCAGTCATTGACGTAACTGTGTTAACACCCTGATTAAGAAGCGCCGATTGTTGGCGGCTGCGTTCGCGCACGGTTAAATTTGTCGCGATAAAAAAACCACCGTGGCGCTTTGGCGGGCTTTTGAAAGGTCACAACAACTTCTCTGTAGTGATACATCTCTAGAATGGGTCAATCTCTGAGTTTCATATCTTAAAAGGAATCTAAAGACGTTTTTGGTATTGTAGTAAACACTAGTTTATTGCCAGTGCGAAATTATACAAGCGTTTCAAGCTGTAATCCCCCGTAATCTTGTTCATTTAGCCCTGTATCAACTTAAACTAAATTTTCACTGTAGTCAACATCTTGATTCAGGCTCATTAAACATCCTACATTCTGGATTTCTTGGCTTATCTCTACATTCCGTGGTAGAAAATCTTCTTTGAAGGGGGTAATTGCCACAGTTTAATTCAGAAGTCTTTGTCGTTCCAGACTATTATCGTAAACATAAGCGGGATATAATATTGATGAGGCAAGATGGCGTTTGTGGAAGTTCATTCTTCAAACCAAAGTCCAACAACCAGCGCCGCGGACTCCCGGCAGTCCACACTTCGAGAAATTAAAAACGAATGTGAAATAACTTGGGACCGCATTCAAGAAGTAAGTACAGACTGGTTACGTTAGTTTCAGTGAAGTTCTCGGGACAGTTAATAATGAAAGGAGTATTCAAGCCTGGTTCACTCAAATCGACATAACGACAGTGTCTTGCGGAAGCAAAAGTAACTCAATTTCTGTCGATATGTCGACATTGCGAACAAGGCAATGCCAAGACAAAACAGGAGCATAATGACATGGAAATAACAACAAAGGAAAAAAACTTCTTTATGTTGTGTTCAAGTCCTTATGTAATTAGCGTGAACGTAGCCTCTACATGAGCAAAAATGCACAACTTCTTTATAGTTACTAATGGAGGTGAACAATGTTGTACAGCATAGGCATGAAAAATGTTTTGCAGCACCCCATGAACAATGTTTTTGTCTATGTTACTCTGCCATTGTAACAGCATGGTGCAGCAGTGTCTTTCCATCAAATTGTGTGACAACTTGTATGACAAGGTTCAAGAACGATGTTGACAACAGTTAACATGCTTGTTGTATAAAAGATTTTTCTTTGATCTAGCAACTTTGAACCACCATAATATTCTTGTTCATCCACAAATGCTAAACAATATTGTTAAAATAATGATAAACAGCTATGACAGTCTGACAATGTTGTTCAGCTACAATAACAGCATTCTTAAAGCATTGATCAGCCATTGTTGGTGCAACAGCTTGTGTTATTCTTTGTTGCATAAACAATGTTTTGTGCAACTTGTCTTCCAAAGAGGGATTAAACCAATAGTACTGAGGGCAGGTTGCAGTGGGATTTTGGTTATAAGGTTACAGTCTGAAGTGAGTCATAAGAAGAGACTTTCCTCAACAGTTGTGATATAACCCTGGTTACTATTTGGGTGTTGGGTTTTGTAGTGTTGCATGCTGTTGCAGTTGCAAGATTGTGTGATGAATTACTACCAGTAAAGTGTACTGCCAAATATTTCCAGTGGAAAACTTGGGATACTAACTGTCTCCTGCTGGCAGCCAGTTGGCTTTGCTTGTGGCCCCAAATATCCCAATGTATGAATGTGTTCTATTATCCAAATACCTGAATGTGTTCTATTAGAGTTGCTTGAGAGGGGAAGTTATACTGTGCTTGGTAATGTTTTATCCAACTCCCTGTGCTGTGGTAAAAGCAGAAAATGGGACAATATACCGTACAATTTTTGGCATCTCACAAAAGAAATATGTTGTGGCTTGTATAAGATGTTGCACTGCATAAGACATGGAAATGCTAGGTTTAACACTACAAAAAAAGCAATGTTCATGTCTTACTTAAGTTGCATCTAACACTAGACTCAGATTCTTATTTGTATTAATTTCATTATATCCCATTTAAGGTCAAGGGCACACTTTAGAATTTTACTCTGGCTAACCCAAGATGGTTTTACTCATGAAAAAGATGAGCCCTGTCCCTTAATGGGATATTCAAGGCATGTCTTATGTCAGGTGAATTGAACTTCTCTCATATGAACTACTCTGATGTTTTACTTTAAAACTGTTTAGACCCACCATAGGTTAGCAAGTCGACTGGAGAGTAAACCTGGAGAAGGAACAAACAAAATCAATGCTGTAGGTGAATATGTTGTATGTGGTACCAAGCTGTAGCAAATGGTGTGCAGTATCGTCCAGTTTTCACAACTTGCAATTCCTCTGCAGTATCCCTTCAGTTGACTCTGAAGATGACTGCCAGTGAAGCTGGCAGTCATCTTCAGAGTCATCATCTGAATTCTGCAACATCAGTCACTTCCACCAACACCAACAGTCTTTCTCAAGACTTCTCTAACCTGGGTGATCAACTTTCACAAATGTCTGATGATACTCCCAGGTTCAAACCATTTACTGTAGCTAGTTAAAATGTTCTCTCTAGAGGTTTAGTAAGGGCCACCCCTCATGGGTTCAGTGTTACTATAAGAGGAAGCTGGAGTACCCAGGGAAGACCCGAGTGGTACTGTATAAGGTTTAAAATAAAGAAAACACAATGGAATAAAGAATACAAACAATGTTTTTATCCTCCCATAAATGCACCATTTTAAAGCAGTGGAAACGCGGATTTAATCAACAACAGCATAAAGGTCTTTGAAAAAACCCCATTTACTCACGGTTGTTTTCTGTATTATTCCAATGTTAATGTGCAGGGTAGATGTATGTGAATAAATGCTAACCAAATTAAAACTGTTCATTTTCAGACGGCAAAAGTTTTGCAACACAAAGAAAGAAGGCTGAAAGCTGAACTGGAAATCTTACAAAATCAAGATATTGAAGGTTTGTGACCCAATATTTTGGAAGCAGGAAACGCTTCTCCATCAAGTTATGGAAATAATGGACGTTTTTATTTATTTATTTATTTGTTTGTTTGTTTTTCTAATTAACAGTTGTTTCCAAGGATCCCAAATTTGTCGAAACGCTGCTGAAAGATGATGCAAGTATCTCTGTGATTATCTGTTTTTAGCTGTTATGATATCGAAGTTTTTAACATCAGAAAGACCTGTTTCTCGAGTGTAATTGACAACCTGGCGTGAAGAATCATGTGATCACTGTACCAAAATGTACAACATATATGTAAACAATAGAAGAAAATTACAGTATTTCACCCGATTTACGGTAAAGTTTATTCTACGAAGCAAATGTTTACGGAAGAGATATGTGGATGATTGAAGGTGTTCACCAATTTACCGCAGCTAGGAAGCTTGTATGAAAAATTGACTATCACTGCAGATTTTATACATTAATGTTGACAGTTTATTCCTTCTAGTTTCAAGGTAAATCCAGGTGTTTCAATAAATCTGTAGATCGAAATTCGCATCTACGTTTTGTTATTATTCACACAAATCGATTTGGCCAGCGCTGCAATTGATTGCGAAGGGTGGTACCAAGAGATTCATATTATGCAACTATCTTAAAAAATATCTCAGTTAAACTAAGAGTTTAAATGTAACTGCAATTTAATCGGCCCAAGGTATTTTTATTCTCGCATGAGTTTGAAATTTTTGCTTTCACCATCGATCTGTACTCTCATCATTTTCTGCGTTTCCTTTACCATGACAGCTTAAGAAAACCACCGAACAGCTTCAAGAAACGTTGGTAATTATCAAAGGTCAAAGACAAGAGATTGCTGGAGAGATCCAAAGGTCTGTTGTTAAAAAAATATTTGTTGTACATTTGATTTCTTGATGAGATTAAGTTTTGATCGTCGTAAGTCATGCAAGAAGCCAGACGTTCATGTGAACTAAGTGGCGATTGATGATTTAGACGTTGAACGTGTTTATCGTAAATATGTATACCGATATGCAATATCTGTATCTGTGAGTTGTAATTACATCTATGTCTACGAATAATCATCTATATATCTACTCTGTATCTATATCTATATATTTATTTTTAATATCTATATCTGTATATGAATCTATCTGAATCTGTCGAGACAAAACTCTTTTGAAAACATGCGTTGGTGTTTTAGTGCTGTATTTTGCTTACAGAGAGACAAAAATCTTGGAAGAGCAAAAACAAATTCAGAGAGTTTTACAAGAGAAAATCCAAGCTTACGAAGAGCACGATGATGATGTCCAGTCACAAGACAGGTATAAAGCCTTAAACACACCGACAAAACCTATAAAGAATTAAAACAAACATGTGTGGCTACACCTTTGGAATATACATACGAAAAGTTGACACCAAGAAGGGTTTTTTTTCTATCACAGTTGAATGCGTGATTAAATAATTTGCTCGTTGTGGAATGTGAAATTGCAACACGAAAAATAGTTCATCTTGTTACTTTGAAAACTAAGAGAAACCACCAGTTCTGGTGAAGAAAGACTGTCCTTGAAAACATTAAACATTAACTAGTGGTCAGGAAACTCCCGCGAAGTTTGTATTGTATGATTAAGCATAAACATCAGCCCTAACGTTGGCATGAAAATCACTTTAGGTATTAAGTTTGGATATGCTTCCTCCTGGTATGCCAACTGACACCTAACTATTTTTTTTATTTTATTTAAAAAAATAAAAAATATTTGTGCCAGCCCGACATTTCTTGTGGTTTATTTGGCCACCTTGTGATATCGAGAAGTTTCTCAGTGAAAGGCGCAGATTATTGACATGTACGACAATTTTGAGAAGTATGAATGAATGAATGAATGAATGAATGAATGAAAGACTTTATTAAAGTGTCATTGATATTTAGCTTGAAAAAAAACTAATTGGGGACACTATTTACACATTAAGGTTTATCTTAGCTTAATAAAATTAAAATTATTTACAATTTGCTTAAAGAAAAAACAGAAGCCTTAATAAATAAATAAATTGATAAATAAATATATAAGTAAATAAATGGGATATATGTAAAATGTAAAATCTTAAATATAAAAAGTGTATAATGTAAAAATATAAAATTGAGAAGAAGACCTCTCCGAAAATTAGCATCTTGCAAACCCAAGATATGAGTAAGTAAACAAGACGAGAAAATCGTTTCCAGTTATATTTTGACTCTATTTCAACCTAACTCAGGTCTGACCATGACTTTGAAATAGAGTCGAAATATAATCCAAAACGATTTTCTCGCCTTGTTTATTAACTAATATTTTGGGTTTGAAAGATGTTAATTTTCGGAGTTGTCTTCTTTTATGGACATGTATGGTTTGACATAACAATAACTCTCCAGGCATTAACATGATGACATTTCTTACCGCCAGCGTCCTCAAAGACCTTCAAATAAGGAAGAAACAGGCAACCAGGCAACATATGGACCTTATGAAACAATTGGTAGGTCTTGCATATAGTTTTTCATCACTTAGTCGCTGCGGTTTCCTTTTGTCAGGTTCGGTTGATCCGTGACCAGTCAAGGCACAAATGAAGGAAAAAGGATTGCCCCGCAAAAATCTTATCATCTTCTGTTGGTATGCTTATCATGAAGTAAGCTTGATAAAGTTGGCCTCTTCAGAGGGAATCCTTGCGATGCCTATGACAAACTCATTCGTGAAAGTGCGAGTTTGGCACCATTTTTTCCTCCATCGTGCATTTGTAAAACATTACAAAAACAGGAATCGACGTGGAGGTCCTACGGAGGGACTGATTCTACAACTGATATCCACGATCCAGACAACCAGTGAGGGAATGAGCTGTAGAAATTGTAGTTGAAGTGCTGCAGTGTACTCAGATAGCGTTGTTGCATTTTCTGTAGGGAACATTCTTGTCCAAGCATTTCCCTCAGCCAGACGATGAAGAAGTAAAGACTGACAAGGTATGGAATTAGTGTTTGCCCCTCAACGTGTCCTACATGTAAATTTAGACAGAAAAAATCGAAATAAAATTTCAGTTCGACAAATCTCAGGGAGGTATTGATGTAATTATATTAATTCTAATTCTAATATACGATTACATTGTGAGCACGAAATTTCTTGATGTAAGTTCCATTATTTAATATTCAACATTTTTGTTGAGAACCTTAGACGTTTTCGAATTCAAGTGACAGACAATGGCATTTCCAGGTTAATCTTGTGCAGGGGCGCAACTAGGAATTACGAAGGGGGAGATCGGATGCTAGTCTCGACGTACCGTGGGGGCAATTTTGATCAGTTCGAGTGATAAAGATCTTCGCGGCTTTGGGAAATGAGGACAAAAAGCTGTCACTAAAAGGGCAAATATAAGATTTACCACAAAAGTGGCAGGGGTCATCACTCTCCCAATCTCTCCCCCCCGCCGCCTCAAGTTGGGCCCCCTGTTGTGTTAATCAGTGGCTGTTCGTGCGAGAAACCCGCTCCGCGCATGTGTAGTTAATTTAGAATGACTTGGTACAGACCGCCGATCTGGAACTTGCTCAATCTCTTAAGGCACCCTCTACTGAGGGCGATTCTACAGTATATAGAGAACACGTTTTAATCTTTTTTAAAATACCGTGTGGTTTCCAGTAAATAATGTAGTGATGCCACTAAATGTTTTCTTCAATTTTTTCTCTCATCTAGACCAACAATCTGAAACGTACTAAGTCCTATTACAGCTTACAGCACTTAATTGAGGTAAGCAATGAAGCTAGTGTTTCTGACTTCAGGCTGTGGTTTGTGAATATGTTTGGGTAATAACGCATACAAAAAGTCTACTACAATACCTCACTAAAATATAACAATCATACACAAAATCGTAAATGGGTCATTTTGCACAGCAGCTGTGATGACATTCCCTCGATGCCCAATACAGGGATTGAGTCTGAACCAATGAAAACTTTAATGAGCATACTTACAAATCGGCTGAAATATTGCAGGTCAACGTCATGATAATTTAACCAGCAAAGCGTCTGTTTTAGCTTTTAATTCTTGCAACAGAGTTAAACATAACACAGAGACATAGAGAGTAGAAAACAAACGGAACTGGGAGGTCCTTGGTGTACTTACCTTGGCGGGGAGTGTTTACCTTGGGGGTCGTTGCATACTAATATTTCCAGTTATTTTGGAGTTCGTTTCTATTTCCTTTTTTTCTTTCTTCCAAAACAGGTTTTGATGAATCGCCTTTTTGAAAGTCCTCATGATCCGTACATTCAACTCCTACCAAAGTACTGGCCACCTTACGTGGAACTACTTCTTCGTTGTGGCATTATTCAACGTCATCCCAATGACTGTAATCTTGTTCGACTTGTTGCGTACCACATGTGAAACGGATAGGCAACTAGTGATGCCAATGTAAACCCACTTACTACAGGTTGAATCGTTCAGTGAGATAGGAATCTCCTGATTCGACTACTGTTGTTCGGAGAGTACAATGCTGCAGAGTACATTTTCGCAAGGTGGCGGAAAGGCGGTTTCTCGTGGTCTTCGTTGAATGGGACTGAGTACCTTGGACTTCGTTTGCAATAAATTCTAAGAATCGCTATTGGAGTTATCGTGTTCGCAATCATAAGAACAGTTTATCTTTTTGATATGACCTCAACAAATGTGTCAGTCTCAAGCAACGTTACAGGGACAAATAGTTCATTCTCTCCCTTCTGGGAGGAATTTTGTTAGCGACGCTTGAGCATCAGGCTTACGGCAAACGGTAAGCGTGAAATTACTACGCTTCCCGCCTCGTTTACTGGTAACTGTTCACCGTTTGTACGTGATGGTGAGCAGTTTCGTTTTGCCGTCCTTGGTAGAATTAATTTTATCTAACACACATGAGGTCCATACTGGGAAAACTTTGCTCAAAGTCTTTCGTGTACGAATCGAGGCTGCAAATAGAGAAATAATGATATCACTTGTCAGAAATCTGAATGCGTAGTTAGCTGCATTTCAGGACCGGGAAAATAATTTCCCATGTTGCTCGACAAGCTAATTGGTGTTTCGAGAAAGTTGGACAGAGTTGTCACTTTCTTAACGCTCAGGGCAAAACGGATGTATTTTGGGTTATATCAGAATCCGTTTCCCGCCGATAATTTCAGAAAATAAAGTAGAAAACATACTCCGAAAAATAGGTCCATCTTGAACTCAAAATTTGAGAAAAACAAGCGGACACAGTGTTCAATAGTAATATTTCGAATTTATTACAAATTCATCATCAGACTAATTTACAAAAGCTGAACCTAGGTCAATATATAGGTACAAGCGTGGTGACATCATATAGGAAGAATGTGTAGGCGGAAGAAATTAGAGTGTGAATGAGTGATGTGTTATGTCAGGTCAAATAATGAGAGTTCTTTGCTGGCTTTGAGTCCTACGTTTAGTTCTGGTTTTAGAGATTTGATGAAAAGTGCTTCCATTAGTAAAAATCGGTTTTTGTTAAGTGAATTATTTGCATATAGTATTTTGTAGTTGTTAACGATGAGATTTGTTAGCTTGGAAACGTGTATCTGAGGAAGTGTTTTGTCCGTCAAGTCGGTTATTTGGGTTATGGAACGTCACAAATGTTGTCAAAAATTACAAGCTTCTGGAAAGCTGACGTGAAGCAATATTACAAACTAATTCACGTATTTGGGGTTCACGGAAGACAGCAACTTGACGTTATCCGTTTGCCATAAACGTGATGCTTAATCTCTATATTTTTCTCTGAGTAAATTATGTATGAAATGATGAAATCAATACCGATTCCTCGGTTAACTATTGATTCATTAAATATCATTTTTCATTACAATGCCCGTCAAAATGCAGTTTTTCAAGTTTAGTTTGACAGACTACGGTGAAAGACTATTTGTAAGCTGGAATGTGCGAAAAACTGTCGTTAGAAGCAGTCAAGTTGGTAAGGACTCATAGCATTTAATTGTAAATTATAAAATTAAGTTGATCATATGGGAACCATTAATTATTATATTATATAGTTTGTTAGAGTTCTTATATATTTGATTTTAAAGTTCTTGTCTCTTCATTGTTCTGGAGTGCTTGGCTTTTCTCCATCAAGACACTGACTTTACCTGTCTACTCGGAACAAGAGGTAAGCTGTAATGAGTTACAACTACGAATAATCTCTTTTGAGTAATTCATGTAATAACGAGTTTCTTCAATGTTCTGAGTAACTGGTAATTGTAGAGAATCATTTTTCAAGGCAAAAACTTGCATGTTTCTTTTAAGTTTTTGCTGGCTAGATTTTGTAAATGGTTTGAACCTAAGAATATTTGTAGGAGTTTGGTTATTGATCATCAACATGTAGGTTGTAGTATTGAGAGTTGTTGGGGAATGTCGTTTTGACGGCCTCAGCGGCGGCCCTGGCTGTGAAGATGGTCGTCCATGAGGCCGTCAAAACGCCTGTTCCCCGCCTTAGGGGCTGTTTATGTGGTCTCGGCATACCGGGACATCCCGGCCAACCGGGGTGAATTTTACCCCGACTTTATATGCAATAAAGAAAATGCATTTTATAAAGAACTAAAAGCGCGAGAAACTGTGCAAAATGGAGGCCGAAATGTGATTTTCCTGTAAATAGTTCATGTTATTTTATTCAACATGTTATTTCAGCTACATAGGATTCTGTTTTCTTGTGCAGTCTATATCAAAACACAAATGGACGCTTTTGTCACCATTTTAGAGACTCCAAATGCTCTTCCACTGCTCCAGACGTTATTTTCAATTGTTTGTATCACGCGCAGTTCAGTCCATTTTATCCCGATTTGCCGGGATCCCGGTCAGAAGGGATGTTCCGGTTAACCAGGAGAAGACGTAGTTCTCCATATAAACACAAATTAAAAATATCAACACGTTGTACACAGACCCGAGATCCCGAGTGCCCGGGATGTCCCGGCTAACCGGGATCATGTAAACAGGCCCTTAGAATCACTTATTCGTGCGATGTGTAGAAAATGAATAAAACGAAACTTTCAAGTTCTGGGGATAAAAATGATTGAAGGTTCCTTTTCCGGAACATAAATTCCGTCCTTGAATAGAGGCCTGATGTTATCGTTCCCAACGTATTCCAAGCGAAAACTTCTCATTATGTGAGCCACGAACAAAGCTAACTCCAATTCAACAAAGCGACGACCTAAGCACATTCGTACACCAAACCCAAATGGAATGTAAGCGAAGGGGTTAACTTTTCCCAACTGGTTGCCTCGGATCCATCGTTCTGGTTTGAATTCCTGAGGCTTACTGAAATACTTCGTCGAAAAGGATAAACATGAAGGCCAGATGCAAATTGTTGATTTTGCCGGGATATTGTAACCACAAAGGGTTGTATCTTTATCGATAATTCGTGTTACACCCGATATGGTATAGTTTAAACGCATGGATTCTTTCAGACAGGCCTTCACGTAGGGTAACTGTGAATAGAATTGTGAAGGTTCCAGTGAGGTACTACATGTCGTTGGACCCATGACAGAAACAATCTCCCGATAAGCTTTTTCTTGTACTTCGGGATTTCGTGAAAGGTGATACAAACACCATAGCAACGTGGTACTGGTCGTTTTTATGCCAACCTGGCAAAGAGCAATAGCCAAACCATTGATGACGCTCTCATCTTCCTCATCTCTGATCTTATCAAGAAGACAAAGACCTTTGCTTTGTGGTTTCTTCGCTTTGTGGTTTCTTCGCTTTGGCCACTTTAGCGAATTCCGCAACTAGACCGAAAATCTTGTGTTTAGTCTCACTCAATCTTTTACATGCAGGCGTATACTTTCATAGTGGAACCGACTTCAACTTCAACGCTTTCTCTGCAGCCGAAAAATCGTGCACACTTTGGATAAATTCAGTCATTTTAGGGTTCTGCGGGTCGTCAAAGAATCCCATCCTTTCGCCAAAAACTAAAAGACAAATATTTTCAGTGGAATAACCAACAAGTTTGACTTTTAGTTGCGCAATCCTTCCATAACTTGACACTCGACCAAGGCGTTTGACAGCATCTTTTGCCACGGAATTTATTCCTGGAGCAAATTTTTGTATTTCGACAGGTCGCAAAAATGTTGGGGCGATAGGTGAACGTGCAGCTTTCCAGCGTTCATAGTCATCTCCAACGAAGGACCAAATTAGCCTTTCTTTAAATGCTTCAACGTTTAATAACCCTCTCACTGGAAAGGGTCCTTCAGACTGAATGATAACCTGATTTGCATCCGCATCGGCAATGTGCACTAGCTTCACTCCTAATATTCCCTCTTTGAATATTGTTCCAAATTTGTCGAATTTCTCACTTTGTATTTCCAGCATGTTTTTCCTTCCTCCTTTCCTCCTTTGCGAACAAAACCTAATATGCTTTCGAGCTGTCCTGGCCCAGGAAGCTCGTCAAAAGGTTTCACGTCTTGTTGAACTTGTTTTGTGGTTGATGAATTGTAGGTCAACTGAGAAGCCTTCGGGTAAGTTCGCCGATGTAAACTGTTCCTACTACGTTTGAAAAAAAGTGGAATAGCATTGGTGCGAATCATGTCAAGCGACAAAACTCGTCCTTAAAGAGGAGCTGTATGTTTTCCACGTGTGCTTGCCCAACAGCCTTGTTTGAGTGTTTGTACTGGAATCCGATATATCACGGAAGTCCAAGTGTCGGTTGAATCGTTATGCAAACGAAGCATAAAATGTAATCCGAGAATTGCTAAATAGTTAAGTACATATGTAAGGGAGGGAGGGAGAAAGAGAGAGAAAGAGAGCTAGTGAGGGGAGGGAGCGAGGGAACAACTGGGGAGCGAGGAAGGGAGTGAGGGAGGGAGTGAGGGAGGGATGAAGCGGGGGAGCTAGCCAGCCTTATTAGTTACAACTTAACTTTCTTACTTGGAGGTCAGGTAAGGGCCATTCCATATGAGTTCGGTGTTACTACCGGAGGCAACCGAAGTACCCGGAGAAAAGTCGCGGTAGAGTGGAACCCGACATCACTCTTTTGACCACCGTGTAATTGGACAACTGCGAGGAGCAGGAGTCGAACTCAAGTCACAGAGTTGAAAGACACTTGCGCTACCATTGCGTCACCAACAATCTGTATACATGTTAGGAAAATGACCACCGGCGTATTTAGGCCTATCATTCCGTCCTTCTGCTTGCCGACATTTATGTCATCCTGAAGGCGGCTTAAATGTCGAAAGCGTTTTGCCTCTTTACCTTCTAAACTTTTTTTAGACTTGTGATTCAATTTCAAGTGGAGTCGCATTTTTCAAAGTAACTAGGTCCAATAATTTGTTACATTTTCAAAACAGGAAGTGCTCTGATGGAGTGCATACCCCAAGCGCTTGATACCCAGATTCTTTCACGGTGGACAGACAGAATGACAGACAAACCCAATACTCTATCGCCGCAGTGTTTGCGCGCACGAGGTAAGCATATCTGATTGCAGTTACAAGTAACATTGTTGAGAAAGCAATTACAGTTATGTAATCGCAATAACAGTTTGATCATTATAAGTCGATTGGTTATAAACCTATAATTACATTAACAACCACAACAAATCCATTAGTCATAAACCTATACCGTTAGGAAGAGTTTTCACGTATTATTTTCTACTTTTTGTTCATTTGTCTTTTCATACTGGTTGGCCCCTCGCAGTCATCGTCCCTGAAGCTGTTAGCTTATTTTGGTTGGCCTATCTCCACAGCGGCAGTCGTCTCACCTGTTGACCAAGAATCATAAAATTACATGGTCACACTCTTTCATTAAATCTGATTGCTGGCTCTTTTTCCGGAACGTTAAACCCGTCCTTCAATATTGGCCTAATGGCTTCGTTTCCAACATATTCCAGACGGAAACTTCGAATTATGTGGGCTAAGCCGTAGGCTAACTCCATCTCAGCAAAGCGACGACCCAAGCACATTCGTACTCCAAATCCAAACGGGATATACGCGTAAGGGTTGATCTTTTCCTGGTGCTCACTTCGGATCCATCGTTCAGGTTTAAATTCCTCTGGTTCGCAAAAATACTTCGGGGAAAAGGATAAATACCAAGGCCAGAGGCAAACCGTTGATTTGGCGGGAATATTGTAGCCACAAATTATTGTATCTTTATCGATAGTTCGCGTGTGAAATACAGCGAGCTGGATGAAACGCAAAGATTCTTTCACACAGGCCTTCACGAACGGCAGCTGTGAATAGAACTGTGAAATTTCCAAAGAGTTGTCAGTATTGGTTGGCCCAATGGCAGAAATAACCTCTCGGTAAGCCTTGTCTTGTACTTCTGGATTCTGTGATAGATGGTACAAACACCAAAGTAACGTGGAACTGGTCGTTTCCACGCCAACCTGGCAGAGGGCAATAGCCAAACCATTGACAAAGTTTTCATCTTCCTTATCGCCAATCTTATCAAAAAGACAAAGATCTTCACTCTCTTGCTTCCTTGCTTTTCTC
Organism: Heliopora coerulea; assembly: GCA_030142905.1. NCBI lineage: Eukaryota > Metazoa > Cnidaria > Anthozoa > Scleralcyonacea > Helioporidae > Heliopora > Heliopora coerulea. The sequence goes on from JASJOG010000144.1 coordinate 295,986, forward strand.
ATTTCAGCAAATTCCGCGGCTAGACTGAATATCTTCTCTTTAGCCTTGGTCAACTTTTTATATACAGGCATATATTTCCATAGCGTAGGCTTCATCCACAAATCTGCAACTGCAGCACTGAAATCTAGCGTATTGTGGATAAACTCGATCATGCTAGGATTCGGCGGATCGTCATAGAATCCCATTCTTTGGCCAAAGATTAACAGGCAGATATTTTCAGCAGCATAACCATCAAGTTCTTCTTTCAGTCGATCAATCCTTCCATCACGTAGCTCTCGACGTAGGCGTTTCACCGCATCAATCGCCACGGTGTTTACTCCTGAAGCAAATTTTTGTATTTCGACAGGCCGAAGGAATGTTGGAGCAATAGGAGAGCGAGCTGCTTTCCAGCGTTTGTAGTCGTTTCCTACTAAAGCCCACATTGGTATCTCCATTACTCCATCAAGTTCCATCAACCCTCTCAATGGAAACGGTGCTTCTGATTGAGCGATTATCTCATGTGCTTCAGCGTCAGCAACATGGACTGCCTTTATTCCAAAGATTTCCTCTTTGAATATTGGTCCAAACTTGTCAAACTTCTTGCTCTGTATTTCGTAGTAGTTCTTGATGCCTCCTTTTCGAACGAAGTCCACTAAACTTTCTAACTGTCCTGGGCCAGACAGCTCGTCGAACGATTTCACATCGTGTTGAATTTGCGTGGCTAATGAACTGAAGGCAAGTCGAAGAGTGCTGGGCTGACTTCGCAGAGCTAAACTGCAGACAGAGCGTTTTAAAATTAGTGGAACAGCGCCGGTACGAATCATGTCGAGATAACAAAGCATAGCCTAACACTGATTCTTCGTGTTGCTAATGCTGTGTTTTTATTAGACATTACTGCAGTATTATTTGTAATCTGCAGCTGTAATCCAATACATCACGGAAGTGATTTGTCGCTTGACATATGCAAATAAAGAATCATGAAAACATCAGAAAATCATCAACTTGGAACATGATATCGACGTTAAAAGCATGTATAAACAGTTATTTGTTGGTTTTTTTTAATCCTTTTTTGTCTTCCAATTATGAGAGTATGTAAACCAAATCCTGTTAACAATTCGCACAATCACACTCGTATTTTCTTTTCCTGTAGAGAGTGAAACTGCGAGTCGGACGCGCAAAATCTGGAATCTCGCAACTAATAGAGCAACAGTCGGGAAATCCAAAACGGCGAATTCGAATCCCGCTCAAGTCACTTGACTTGCGGCAAACGTGATAAACTGTTTTATCTTACTTTGCTTCACTTTATTTTAATTGCACTTCACGTTCTATTTTAATTTAATTATTACTAATTTTCATTTAATTTCACTTTCAATTTCATTACTACAACATTTACCCAGCATAATCACTAATGATTAAGTGCTCAGGAAAGCTTGTGTTTCCTTCTCTGAGCCGTTAGTTCCTTTCCTTGCCTTCTTTGTTTTTCGTTTCTTCCTTTTCTTAATTGTTGCCTTTTCCGTCTTTTGAACAACAGTCTCTTTTTCTTTGATTCCCAGTTCTTTACGTGTTCTAGTTTTCTCAACGTTCGTCACAGACGTACATTGATTACGCTTTCTCTTTCTACTCTTCTGTCTTCTTAACTCATTTCCATTCATTGTCTCTATTTCACAGTCGTCTTTATCATCAGTTTCCTTTGGCTCGTTGATGTCTTTCCTTGTAAATAGCGCCAGGAAAAACCCGTTCGTGATTCCTTCTCGAGGAGATGCTCGAACACAATTTTCAGCTGAGAAAATACAACAATGAAACTTTACTTGTTAAAGTATTATTTATACTCTGCAAGCTTCTGCAAGAAGCCACGGGTTTGACGACCAGCGATCATTGAACTACCAACATAAAAAACAATTTCTACCACTGACTTTACCCAATCAGGAACAAATTGAATTGATTGGCATGGAATTAATACTTCTGGATTTTACTTTGCGTCGTCAATGTTGGTCAGGTAGCTAGACCTCAAATCACGTTCAGAAACGTCACACTACGTTGTGAAATGCTACATCACGCTGAGGGAAGTTACACTAAGTTGTCGACCGTTACTTTACGATGAAAGACTTCTCATTACATTGTGAGACATTACGTTCACTTTGAAAGAGACTTTACGATACATTGTAAGAAATTGTGGTCTGTTGTGACCTGTTGCGTTAAGCTATGTAGTGAAACGTTGCCAGACGTTCTAAGACGTGGGTAAACGTCACTGTCCATTGCTAAATACAACTCCGTGCATGCTATGAATCAGTCTGTTTTTCTCACACTTTTGCCTCTGTAATGTTTTAGAAACTTTAAATGCTGATTGTGTAATTAATAACATACAAGTACCTTCAGGGAATAATGGATGACCACGATGGGGCCAGTTGGGAAGTGCAGTGGTAAGCTTGAATGTTTCATGAAACTTTCCAAGGACACTTTTGACAACCTCTTCATTTTCCTAAAATATCAGAATAACAGATCAAATTAACTGATCCGCCATATTTCACCTGATTTTGCACAGTAATCACTTGTGCTAGTGTATTACAATCCTCCTGTTTTATGTCTGTTTTTGACATCTTTCTTGACTATCACACCATTATGGGAATTCTCCAGTCCTTTAATAGTACATTGCAACCTGCAGTATTGCTTTAGAGACCATAAATAAAACTGTAGAAGGCATTGGAAGTAACATCATGTAACCAGAAGGGTAATTACTTTACCAATACAATGACAGTCAGTGGGAGGGTATCTACTCCATTGCTGATCTCTCGCCCTCCCCCCAGTGCACAAGGTGGAGACCTCCTGTTAAATGAATGTCCCTTCTAGGTTTATGGTCTCCATGTTTTGTTGTGACATATGGCAATTACCCTTGGGAAATACATCATTATGTAAGAATGGTATGGTATCACAGTACAGTACTTAAAAGAATGCATATATTCTGGTGATTAGGTAAGCTAGCATTTTTGTATTTGAAGCTGTCATAAGTGAACTGACCTTATCATGAACTGAACAAGTGGAGTAGACAATTTTCTCAACTTTTGGAAAACACAAGGCATGAGACAGTGCAGCTACTTGAAACTGTGCCAATGACTTGATTCTTTGATTTTCTTCAATGTCCTTCAGTTAAAAACATAAATCACTTCTTAAGTTATACTTTTAGCACATTTTCTTTGATTAGAGATTATTTACTACATTTCATAGAATTGTTCTTCAGAAGAGCCAGTTATGCTGACTTCAATACTGTGTGTCTGGAGTCCAGTTGTCAATATTGCAGCCGCAATCAACCAATACATTTAAAAAGCAAAGGCTAGTGTGACAGAATTTTCATTGTTATTCTAGTTAACTCTTCATGGAAGGTTCTCTTAATTGCTGTGTTTTCCTACAACAGTCAAAACAGATAACATGTGGCATGACAAGGCTTATGGAAAATCCAAACCTTAACTATATCGTGCAGTGTATTACCTACCCATTTACCACACCATTTACATAAAATAAATCTAATACTGAAAATAAAAGATTCCCTTCCTGTTAACTCCTGGATATATTTTTACCATTTTATCACCATCTTTCATCACATAGTCCATCCTGTTAACCATTCCTGATCCAGAACATGATGGGTCTACTAAAATGTATTGGACATTTTTATACAAAGGGTCTTCTGGATTAGTCTAGAGAAAGTCCAACAATGCATGAATATTTGAAATTACTGAGTGACCTGGATGACTTCAAAGTCATGTTGCAAAGTCATGTTTTATGGTAGTGTTGTATTTTTAAAATTATATGATTACATTATGGTGAGCACCTACTTTCAAGAAATCTTCATTTTTAATCACAGTGATCTGTTCACCTGCTCTATGAAGTAACTTTTTCATTGTTGCTATTCGTTTGGGATCAATATCAAATGCAAAGATCTTCCTACACATGATTGTTTGAAAATAAAACAAATCAATATTTGTACACAAGTGGGAAAAAATGGACAGCAATTGCGTTGATAAAAGGAATGACATATACAGTAGTTCTTTTCCAATATCTAATACATTTTATTTCTTATTTGAGAGGAACATCTATATACCCTTTCAAAAAGATCAGGTAATGCAGATACTTAGTAGGCAAAAGTAATGATAATAATTCTGAATGGTTTTCACCCAAAAATGTTGGAGAATCTCCCTTAGAACTCACACCCATATCATTATGTGATATATGCAAGGCAGCTCTAGCATCATGAAAACAAGGGTTCTGGAGACACCACCAAACAAATGCATGAAGCATGGAACTCCCCAAATGTCAGCAGGTTAAGTGGTAATTTTGACTCTAGTGCATCAAAATGTAGAATCCCGTATGTGGACAATATGCAGTTATGAGATAAACATTTCTGTGTAATACAATATGTTACTTAATGAATGGATGATTTCAAAACTAAAGCAAGATTGGAATTAAAGAATGTATACCTACCCCTTATTTTTCATGATAGCAGCAAGATGACTTGTTTTATTTCCAGGTGCAGCACAAGCATCAATCACACAACTTCCAGGCAGTGGACTGAGGACAAAAGCAGGGAAACAGCTAGCCTATTAAAATTTTTAGTTTTGACAACAAGTATGAATTATCAGCAACAAATGCATGAGATTGATTGTGCCAAGGAAATTTTGTACCATGTAAATGTAACTGGACTGTGTAACTTATTAGACTGAGTTCTTAGGACAGAGTATATTGAAACTACCAAATTTCATCTTTGTGGCATTATGTTCAGACTGCCTATGTTTAACCCATTAAGGGGTAACAGCATACTTTAACATTTTACTTTTCCTAATGTCAGATGATTTTACTTGTCATTGGCATGAGCCTTGCCCCTGAATGAGTTAATAAGTTAATCATAATAAAATAAACAATTCAAGCCAGTTAATATTAATGATTAAAAAACTTTGTGACCTTCAATATTTATTATATTATGGTAATTAATTTTATATAAATTATCAAATTAGTGTTGTATCACAACTAAAAAAGTGCCTGAAAAGGACCTGGTTTTAAAGTTTTGCTATTTCTTCACTATTCAAGCCATGTTAATATTTTTGAGAATCAGAAAAACTCTAAGCTTCAAATGGGATTGAAAACTGCAAACTTCTAAATGCTTAATGGCTAAATACTCTAATATTCAGAAGGTTATGCACTCCAGTCCAACATGGAACTGAGACTTTCTTACTTGCAGAAACTTAAACAAGAAACAACAAACCTTTGATGGTACAGATGCAATTTGAAAAATGAATAAGTGGCTGATTTATATTAAGAATGTAAAAAGCAAGTTTTTAATATGGACTTGGTTTATGTTAAGAGTATAAAACTGTTTGAAGTATAAATTTTTACATGCCTAACTTTTTATTAAATCCTCACTTTATCCTGAAGAATAATTTTCCCTTCACAGTACAAAGGATGATCATGAAGGTCTGTCCCTGGAGGAAACACTAAAATATCTGGAATATGATGATCAATCACAAGTAACTTGGAAGACTCATTGGCAACCTGCAATTGTAATCAATGCATTTTTTTAGTTGTAAAAGCCTTGTTTGCTCAGAAATAACATACATCCATTTATTTTTTCATAGTCATCAGCTAAGCAGATAAGTATAGATATTGCATAGATTGAACAGATAGTTACCTGAGCTAAAAAATTGGTAGTTTTGTTGTAGTGATCCATTTTGTAACCATTACTACAGAACCAGTTCACTACTTGATCTGTTGATATCTTCAGTGTATTCACCCTGGCATATCGAGGAATATGAATTTCTAAATGAATTGCATGATCACAGTTAAACTTCAGAAATATTGGTTACATTTGATATGTGTTCCATTCAATCCTAAGGTCAAAAAATAGGGACAAAATAATATCATGAAACCAGTCCCTTACCTCCTTGGTCTCTTACATTCTGTGGTAGAAGATCTTCATTTCTAACAACTTTGGCTTTCACTTTCATTCTAGCCAGGGCAGCATGCAAACTGGTTTTGTTCCTGTATATGATCTGTTTAAGTTTTCCTCCAAGCTGAAGGCCTTTTCCAAAAAGGAAATCATATAACAGAACCAATGCCATTGGATACTTTAACTTGAAAACAGAGAGGATGAAACCATGACATCAATACTGAACAGCACTGTGTTCTTCCATAATGGTAAATTACATTTTAGTGTGATATATTGAATCAACAAGATGTAATGTTATTTAGCCAGAGGTTAGCAATAATATATGTTATAGTCATCAATTCTATGAAATCTATTGATGCAGTTTTTTACAGTACCATATCATACTATACTATACTTCATGATGCTATATTCCTGTATACTACAGGAACAATATATTACACTATACTATAACTATATAGCAATATTACTGTATATACTATACTATACTATACTGCATTATGTTACAACAGACTACTGCATTACACTGCTCTATACTATAACAATCTACATTACAATGTAATAGTACACTATATTACATACTTTACAGTGCTATATGGTACTTCATACTGTATGATGGTTTATAGTAAATAACTAAATAGTGAAGATTATTCTACCTGCTTTTCACACGACAGTAAGTTAGTATCTTTCATTATTAGCTCTATTATTGATTTATCTAAACAAAATGTAAAATGTTTCATGTTTAGTAAAGCCGTCATGGTAACTGCCATGGGCTAACTCTCAGACAGCAATTCGTAAATTTTTATGATTCATGATGATTAACCGGTAGCTTACACTTCAAAGCTTCGCAGACCAAAGCGTATAATTTTTTCTTGTTTTTAACGTTTTCATTGTTGATGACCAGCGACTTCGGACTCCCTTGTTTTTTCAAAACTTTTTCAATAATTCTTGCAGCGTTTGTATACAAATCCGCCATGTTGGAATCTCAAAAAGTTCTCTGGAACACGCAAATCAAAACCCTGTTTGATCCCCACATGCGCCAATCGACCTTCATGATCCTCTCGGCCAAGGTTCAGAAAGACTTCTGGGATATTGTTTCCATTTCGAAACTTTCTTTCTTTGCAGTATTTTTTTATTTTCTAATGTTATGGTTGCGAAATTTTCATTTAAATGGAGCAGCTAATTCCTGTAATCAACAAGCTTCAAGATGTCTTCAATACTGTTGGAACTGAGGCTGTACAACTGCCGCAAATTGTAGTTGTCGGGACACAGGTAAAGCAAAGAATTTCATTTCCAATACAAATACCCAACCTATTTCTGCCTTAATATTTAATGATTTGTTGTTAAAATTGACTGTTTGATCTTGAAATTTTGGTGAATTGTTGTAGAAATCAAACTATCGGACCTATAAGTTAAAATGAGTCGTTTCCATTTATAAGCATTTTTAGGAAGACAATTTTGGAATTAGGAATACTGGTATCAATAATCAATATTTTCAAGTTCGTAGTAAAACTGAGAGCACAAAATTGTGTTTTAACAATGCTCGCTTGTGGTCAAAACTGTTCACATTTGTTGTCTGACAAGGGAGAGGAAACTTCGAAATGGATTGCCTTTCTTGTAATTTCTTAATTACTGGTCTTAGAATTGTACAGACGTTGTTTATCGAGCAAAGCAGAAAACAAGTTCATTCATGTTAAGATATTCTCTTTCATGAAAACAGCCACCAATATGTGTTAGTCATAGTTCGTTTCATTGTTCATGCGAGATGCAGTTGTTGGTACGGTGTTTCATCTTCTAATCATGTAGTGCCTAAATCTAATGTAAACGAACACAAGAAGTTAATTTATGGGGAAGCGGAAACATAACTAGACACAGTGAAATGGACAAAAAATTTTCATTATCTGAATGATTTCTAACCTTGAAAAATTTAACCACTTCAACTCTAAATTTGCCTCCCAAAATGTTATTCTAGTTAATGCCAGATGTATGATTTCATTTTGCTAAGTGATATGTCTGGGGTTAAAGGTCACCCTGGTGAAACTCCTTGCAAGGATTCTCAAGGATCCTGTAAGGTTTTTCTCCAGGGCACTATAATACAGGGTGCATCAAAACCTATGTTCAATTGTCCAGGACAAGTAGAAATTTAGTTTGGACCACTAAATCTTTGACATGACCTGTCCTTTGGACAAGCAGATTTGAGTTACTGAGCAACTACAGAGATCAATAAAATTTGACTTCATATTGAATTAGAATTGAAGTTTATCTGATAATCATAACAGCAAGCTTCTTACTTGACAAAATAAGTGTAAATATTCCTATAAACTTTGTGATTTTGTTGCCATTTCTTTTTTGGACAAGGATCTTTGGGCTTCAGACAACCAAAGTCTTTATGATGGCTGTCCAAAGGACAAGTTGGTTACAAAATTTTTCATACCCTGCATTAGAAACTGAATATGGGTATACTGGAAGTTCAGCTTGCAAGCAAATTGTAATATGTACAGAATAAACTTTACTTCCTTTTATTTCTCAAGTTTTACTGTTTTGTGAACATTGGTTATTTAATTTAATTTATAGAGCAGTGGAAAAAGTTCAGTACTAGAAGGAATAGTGGGACGGGATTTTTTACCTAGAGGTAGAGTAAACTGTAAAGTTAAAACATGAAACAGTAACAAACTGAAAAAATCAGTCAATATGAAATGTAGTATGAAATACTAATCTGGTATATGTAATGTAATACTCTATAGTATTATATATTGTAACTTCACAGGATGAAAATTGATTTTAGTAGATATAATTTTATTACAGAATTTAAGATGATCTTTCTAATTCTTTCATGTCGAAATTGAATGTAATACAATGTTTTTTAAACGTGAGGTTCTTCTAAGTATGAACCAGAATGCTAGCCAATGGGCTATCTGGCTGAAATTAAAGTACTTTTGAAGGACTATGACCTGATGTTACTTTGATGTTGATGAAAATTATCTTGATGACTTTTTGTAGGCCCTGGCATAGTAACCAGAAGACCTTTGATTTTGCAGTTAGTTTATTCACCTTCAGGATGGAGAAAAACCAAAAAAAGTGAAAGTGATGAAAGTGGTATGTTTATGAAAAACATAACTTTTAATTCATTTGCATGTATGTAAAACTTCTAATCTAGCTTTAATATGGTGGGAATTGGATTGTGCTGTGGAAAACTCTTCAGTCATCTAGCCTATTGTAAATTCATTACCCAATGAGAAACCTTTCTTCTTAGGCAAATTAAGGTTTCTGCATATATCAGCCAGACAGTTGTCTGATGTTCCGCAATTTTTTTGTGCCCAGCTGACAACTTCCTGGCTTATGACATTGGGTAGGGTTTACTTGTTACAACTACATGTAGATTTGTTTTAATTCAGAAAGAGGGTCAATGAATTTTGGATGCTATTATCTTTTCTTAATGCATTTTAAAATATACTGTAGGTGAAGAGAATGACAGTGAAGATTTAGAACCAAAAGAGTGGGGAAAATTTAACCACATTAAGGACAAGGTGATTGAAATACACCTGTATTATTGAATTGCTGAATTATTTGTGAGTATAGTCAAACAAATATCTCTTTCTTGAATGCAACTGAGATTTTCTTCCCATTTTTGACTTCAAGTTTGTGTTTTCTTTGTCTTTTTCTTGCTAGAAATTTGCTGACTTTTATGAAATCAGGGATGAAATTGAAAGAGAAACTGAAAGATTAACAGGTCATAATAAGGTACCCTAATGAAGCTAAACATTTTTTCTTTTTGACAGCTTTCTTCATTTCACAATTTTATGAATACTACAGCACTGGTTGGTTTGAGGTCATATTAAGGGACTCTTCTCAGCTAATCATTAAAAATGAGTCATAGAGGGTCACTGTCTATTTGAAACAGAAATCTGCATGGAGGCAGTTTTAAAATGGCTCAGCACTGCATTGCTTCAGATATATGTATTAAAGAAACCCATTTGGCTATAAGACCTTGCAATAGAGCATGGTGAGCAATCTATCTGATTGTAAAAAGTGACATACACTTTCTAAGTGAGGATCACTCAGCATTATGCTGCGTAATATTAATGCTACTGTAATTTCAGGTGCTTCAGCTAAATGTATTTTTCAGTACACTTTATAGCATGGTAAAGTAATATCAAAAACACATTCCTTTTTAGGGAATTTCTAGTGAACCTATCATACTACGAATCTATTCACCTAAAGTTGTTAATTTAACACTAGTTGATTTACCTGGAATAACTAAGGTACAGTATTATTGCCTTTCATTTCTTCAATACTAACACTAAAATTGTTGACCTACTATAATTAACAGAATTGCATTTTGCTGCCATTGGTGGCTTTTTTTTTTAACTATTCAACTTTATACCAGTCAGAAATTGTTTATGCTTTCTGGCTTGACTCCTGATACTATTTGTACATTCCAACTTCAACATTCAGCTCATTTTGTCACTAAATCTTTGTGTTGTTTTTGGAGGTTCCAGTTGGTGATCAGCCATTAGATATTGAGCAGCAAATGAGAAATCTAGTTCTAAAGTACATTCGTAATCCCAACAGTATTATCCTAGCAGTTACTCCTGCTAATACTGATATGGCAACTTCTGAATCAATTAAAATTGCTAAAGAAGTGGACCCTGATGGTAAGAATGAAAGTGTTGTGTTCCAGATTAATTAGAGAACATACAAAAGGTTGCTCTGTACAAGGCAGATGACTACTGAGTTTTATTTACTGTAGATTCATCTTATAGTTACAGTGGTTTTTTTGATATTTTCTTCCTTGCTGAAGTTAATGGTCAAACAAATTTTCACATAGTTTCAAATAGATATTCATTACTTGTGCTGAGAGAGTTTTTTTAATTTTACCCCCAGTAAACCAAGAAATGGAAATTCTTGTTTGCAAAGCAAATTGCCATATTTTATTGAACAAATTCCCTGGCAAAGCAGGGCATAATTTCAAAGAGAATTAGTTTTATTAATTTTTTTTTCTTCACAATTTTACATCTCAACACTACTATTATAAACTATTCTTCATCCAGAAGGGACGATAGTTGCACCCATCAACCTCCCTTTAGTTAGTATAAATTTAGGCAAAGATGCAGTTGTGTTTCAAACAATTACCACAATGAATATTTAAGTCCCTGGATCTCATGATTTCTTATGTTTAAAAAACTTGATTCTGCTGTCCTGTAAGGTAATTTTAGTTGTCTATCAATTATTCAGGTGACCGGACATTAGCTGTGTGCACCAAACTTGACCTAATGGATCCTGGAACAGATGCATTAGATATTCTTTATGGAAGAGGTAAATAAATGCTCTTTCTTGCAGTAGCTGAGTATATGATTGATCCTGAAGTTGAAATGTGGGAGCCCATTTGATCCTTTGCTGTTGAAAATTGGGTCTGTTTGCTAAATTTGGTGGTACTCATTAATATTTATGATTTGCTGTATCTTTTGTTATGGTTATGAGTCTTGTCAAACTTAAAGTATCATTGTGACCACCTGTACAGTGTACTCAAGAAACTTATATTCTTGAAGTTATGAACTAAAAACATCTTAGCAGCTTTCAAGAGGAGTTGATCATCAAGGTTGGGAGAAGATCATGTATAATCAGTTGATAGGACCAGTGCAAGAGTAGGAACTGATGCAAACAAAAGACAAGGTTGCATTGATATGTTGATGGTGGTTGAATTTTTTGAAGTTGTCATGGTCAGAGAGAGTCTAAAAGGTGGATAAAACTGAGAGTAAAAACAAGGCCAGCCAAGTCAGACTAAGCAACTGACCTTGGCTAACCTAGTTTTTAACCTTTAATAAATCTTAAAGCTACTCTCTGACAAGATTCTGAAAACTCAATTGCCATCAATATGTACAAGGAACACATACTGTTTATAGTTGCCATGACATGTTTTTTGTTCATCACTCAGTCCTCATTTTTTGGATATGTGAAAATTGAGCCCATACTACCAACAAAATTTGAAAGTAATGTACTGTAACAGAAGTGTATGGTATTAAGGCAGAAGCCAAAATAGTGTGGGGTAGCAAATGAAAGTTCATGCAAGACTGTTATGTCTTCTTTGTATCCATTTGGACACATTGTTCTTGCATTTTTTGCATCAAAAATAACATTTCATCCCTGTGTATAAAGATGTATCCTAGATGTCATTGAGCTCTGTTAGCTGATCACAGGCAAGGCAAAATATGGCTGTTTATCTTTTGGTATTTGCACCACATTTACAAATTTAAAAATGCATTAATCTAAAATCTGAGAGAGGAATTTATTCTTGTTCCTTTTTTTTTATTTATTTATTTTCTATTTAGTTGTCCCTGTTAAGCTAGGAATCATAGGGGTTGTCAATAGGAGTCAGTTGGACATTAACAATAGGAAGGTAAGACTGTGGCTTGTTTCAATACAGACTTCTGTCAAGCTGGTTGTTTCTTGTTTTATGTTTTAATGTTGTTGATGATCCAGTTGTTGTTTGTTGTTGTTGATAAATAGAAAAACTTTGAGTACCATAAAGGATTTAGTTAGGTTACAAAATAACCAAGGTTAACAACAAGGGAACCACACATGACATGGCCTAGGTGTGTGCATAGATCTAGGATGATAACTTAAGGTACAGGTGCAGCTCAACAAGCATCAGTAGTTTACTTGCACAACAAGCAGTCAGACGTACAGTAGTCTGCTCAGTAAATCTCATCACCCACCATCCCACCATTCAGCTGACTTTTAAATTGGTAAGTTTCTTTCCACCAATCAGTACTGGTGTGATAGGTGCAATCTACACCAAGAGAGGGCAGTGGTCAGTTCAAGATACCTTCAGGTTGGATCTTAACCTGAATCCAAATACCACTATTTGTACCAAGGCCCCTCAGTTTACAGCTTGCACCTAAGCATCCAATTGAGTAAGGTGAATGCAGGTGTTAATTTTCAATTAAATATTTGATTTAATTGTTAGCAATAGACCTCTTCAGTTTTATATGTAAATTTCTCATTTCAGGTCATATGGTTTTTTAGTTCCTTATCATTCTAATTATAATGCTTCTTCTTCTAATTATAATGAGGTCTTATCTTGCAAGATGCATAACAGTGAAATTATTTGATGTTCAGGTGGACAATAGATCTGGTACATCCTTATGTCATGGCTGCCCTTGACTCTAGTCATTTAATAATATTAGTCCAACTGATTTCAGTTAGAAATGTTCTTGTTGTTATAGAGGAGAGAAGAATGAAGTCTCCCACCAGTTCCTGATTGTGGTTTTCAACCATAATTTTAAATTTATCCTTTTTTATGTCCTGATTGCCATAGACAATAGACCAGGCCTTGAATGACGAATACCAATTTTTCCAGCGGCATTATCCTGCACTTGCAGCTAAGAATGGAAGTAAATATTTAGCAAGAGTCCTTAACAAGGTGGGAAGATGATGTCTTTCTATTTCTTGGCTTTGTCCATGTGTTGGTCCGTCTTTCCAGCCAACTTCTTACCTGCTTGCATGCCCTTCTATTTGTCTGTCTCTCTGTCTGTCAATTTGTGTTTGTAATTTTGTCTTTTTGTTTCATTTTTCTGTTTCTTGTGACTGTTTGCCTGCCTATCTTTCTAACAGACTCACAGTCAGATTGTCTGAGTCAGTCTGACTATGATTTAGACTGATGAAGCTGCTGTTACACATTAAGTATTGATTTGGCTCAGCATTCAACCAAGCTTTCAGTACAATTTGCCATGTTTGTTTCTATTGATATTTCTATAAAGATAAATGGTTTTAAGGGGAACTGATTTCACAGATAAACTGCTTGAGTGAATTTAAGTGTTGGACTTCTTGCTACCTTTATCTGTCTGTCTGTCTGCCTATTCCTCTTTCTGTCTGTTTATTTGTCTGTCTGGCTATTATTCTGCTTACCCACCTACCATCCTGAATCAGAATTTTCTTTCCCTTAGCTTCTTATGCACCATATTCGTAACTGCCTGCCTGAACTCAAGTCACGTGTAAACATGATGATATCGCAATACCAACAACTGTTAGCCTCTTATGGGGAGCCAGTTGTCGACAAGGTAAGTCAGTATGGCCCACCACGTAAAAATGTTCGAGTGACAAGGTTTTCATGTATTACCCGACAGAACTCATCACAGATATATAAGTTGGTTAGGTTTTAGCCTTTCTGTTGCTACACGAATAGGGATTTAACCCTACAGATGTGATTTCAGGTAAATAGGAAGTACTGGGGGATGGTTTGGGGATACGAGGGACAAGACTCCTCAATTGAACTTGTAGTAGGGAGAACGTCACGACCATCATGTAAAAGTCTTGCATTCATTTCAAACTGCTTTTTGAAAGCTAAAAAAGCAAAACAAAAAAACCAAAAAAAAAAAACCAAACAAACAAAGATCTGATGCAATCTGATCACAAAGCATTCGATACATTCCATTCAGTAACCAATTTTTGTGGTTATCTACTTCTATATGCCAGTCGCCTTGCGTAGTCACTTTCCACTGGTCCACATGTCGTCATTTTGCCAGTTGTTGATACTTGATAGTTTTGAAGCTGGTAGTTTTTTCTTGGGAGGGAGGCTAGAATGCTTGCGGGGACCTTTCCCTGTACCCTGGTGTCCCAACAGGTAATGGGTTTACCCAGTCATAGTTTCTTTGTTATCCCTTAGTTTTCTTTCTTAAAAGATATGTAAGCCTAACCTATGATTTTCATTTCTGTGAAGGGACCTACGTTACTTCAGTTGGTCACACGATTTGCCTCAACATATTGTTCCATTATTGAAGGAAGTGCCAAGGAAATTGAAGTTGCAGAATTGTAAGTGACGTCAATTTAGCATTTCTCTGGTTTTGAATAGATCAATTGCATAAACACCACAATGCCTCATTTTACTCGCACAGCTTCGACTTTATTCTCTTGAATTATACTGAAAGAAGAACAAAAGCTCAAAAAACGTGTGAAATTGAATAGAGTTTAAAAGAATGAAGTTGAGACTATTCATGTGTCATGATGCCTCGTAGAAACCTGTATTATGCAGTTGATCTATGGCTATTGTCAGAACTTTATTCTAATGATAATTACACTTATACAGCTGTTTATTCACTAGCTGCTAATTACGCTTCGCAACAATACTGTGTACGGTACAATATACTGACTTAAGTACTAATAATAAAATCTGAAAAAGCCCAGACCTAGGCTCAAAAAATGTAGAGAAAGAACAGATCTTAAGTGACTTCTTAAAACGTGAAAGTATACCTAATTTTCTGATTTTAAATGGAAGACACTTCCAAAGTCTTGTGCCACGAACAGAAAAGGCCCTATCCCCGCAAATCTCAGAGTGCGTTCTCGTGACCTATTTAATTCTGGGCCGTCACGGCACAACTCCTTATGTGGGTGTATTTGTCTGAGTGTGTACATGTGTATGTTCTTTCTTGTCAACGTACGCGATTGTACGGGCAATTCATTTGGAAAGTAGGGAGTTAGTTATTCAGTGCAATTGTGTCTGCTAGATCAGAGAAGCTTCAAAACTAACTGTTCCTCCTTTCAAATAGATGCGGTGGCGCAAGGATTTGTTATATATTCCACGACATATTCGGAAAAACGTTAGAAAACATGGATGCGTTAGGTGGTCTCTCTACGCGAGATATTTTAACTGCCATTAGAAACGCAACGGTAAGTAAATTTGACAATCTGAAATAACAGTGAAGAAATGGTTCATGCTTTACCATTCCCAACCAAGTGATAAATGTATGCGGGAAGTTGGAAGAGCACGAAGGTAGCGATGACCAGGAACTTTTTGAGTGCTTTCCCAACTTCGAAAGTTTATCCAGTACTTGAATGAGCACACGAAAGCATGAACCATTTCTTTTGTTACTTATTAGACTTTAACAGAACTTCTTGTGAACATCTCGTTAACTTCTATCATACCTTGATAAAATTTCCAGTACCTTTTTGTAGTGCATTTCGTCCAATTTAGAATCCAAATTGATTCCTAGAGGGGCCGTTAATTTGTCTTCTTGATTAGAAAATCTCACTGGCACTTAAAGTGGATTCAGCGAAAATGCTTTTTGCGTTTGACTCGATAGCTCAAAATGGTAGAGCAGCAGTGTGGTTACCCTAAGCTATAGTAAGAGTTAAAATCCCAGTGAATTCTCAACTTTTTGATTTGACTTTCGTAGTATATGGTAATCATGGAATTTTAATTCATCATTAGCCCTGGTTTTTCATTCACACCGTTATCAATGTTCGTCTTTGGTTTTATCATGTAAACATCCAGCAAAACAATTGTACGTCTCAAATCATGTTGCTTAAAACAAGCAATCAACAAGCATCATTTATCCAGTTACGTATTTTCCACCATGTTCTTTTTGTAGGGTCCGCGTCCAGCTCTGTTTGTCCCAGAAATATCTTTCGAATTACTTGTTAAACGTCAAATTCGCCGCCTGGAAGACCCTGGTTTACGTTGCGTTGAACTAGTTCATGAGGAAATGCAAAGGATAATCCAACACTCGTTTGCTCACGTAAGCCTATTTGTGTCCACTTTCTTTATGATTTCTTTTTTATCTTTCTATCTTTCTTTATATTGATTACTTGTTAACCGAGTGTGAGGTCTGTACGGGAAGTATTTGCCTGAGGTTTTCGTTTCCGAACAAACGAGGTTAATAAGGAATTTATTATATGGCTTTTGGCTCCTCTCTTCATTGCTTTTAACGAAGCTTTGTGTTCGTGAGTTAGCGGTTTAGGTTTACTTGCTCGTTTTTACCTATTACTTCGTGGGTTTTTGCATCTATTCATCTAGTTTTCTGTTTCAAATTATCGTTGAGAACATTTAACTTCTTTTTTCAGAGTTTGTTTTTATAAATCTTCTGTAAAACGTACCAGAATCTGGTTAGATTTTCTTTAAATCAACTCGGAAATTTTCCCGCCAATACTAGCGGGTCTGTACGAAAAACGTATTGCACAGCTAGGCAGCCAATCAGCGTGCGTCATTTTGCGTACAGACCAGATAGCGAGCTCAGCCATATAATAATGGTGCTTACACCATCTTACCTTTTAGCCGCTCTCCCATTCCATAATCTAGATTTGCTTACTTTCCTGTTCGTTCGTTTGGCTTTATTTTTCTTCTGTAAATCGCATCCTCTTCTAACACTCGCTTAATAAAGCGAGTGTTAGAAGAGGACACGATTTTATAGACAATAGTCTGTAACTGCCATTTGTTATCATTCATGTTATCCTGCCTATCACGAAACGTATTAGCCTTGACGTTTGGCCCAGTCTATCGAAAAACGTCGGGCTGTTACCCCTGAAGACCTCGCTTTCGATTAATGAGTCGTTCGTACTGTGCAAGTAAGTTTCTTCGGAAATGTATCAGGGTCAAATAACATGTCAAAATGGCAGTAAACAGACACAGTACGTGAAAGAAAAACTAGCGCTTTAAGGGAATGATCTTCTTTAGAACGAAGCGTGAGGGGATGGAGCTTTCGAGGTAAACATCTACTTTCATGTATATTTCCTTTTTCTTGCAGGTAGTCGAAATCAAAAGGTTTCCGGCGTTACACGATAAAATAGTTGAAGTAGTGTCTGGTCTTCTTTACAGGAGACTTAAACCAACAAACGAAATGGTAGGTATTTATCGCTCCAAAACGTCAAAGTATTGATTTTTTGTAGAATTCAAACTATGGAAATATATTATTTTAGGAAGGAGTGAAGGAGAGAAAGACAAAGTGTGAAAAGTAGAGTAGAAAAATTACTCAAGTCGAGGAACAAACTTGAGAAGCAGTCAAATTCGGATGGGCCTGTACATCCGTTTTGGAAAACTGTCAATAGCAATGAAATTGTTCCCTTGGAGATATTTGTAAGATGAACTGAGATCAACCTCTCTTCGGTCTACGGTTATAAAAACAGAAAACTGGAACTTTGGACTTTATTGTTTGTACGTTTGAGTTCTACGACTTGTGAAAAGACAAATTATAATTATTTCTTCTAAATACAGGCATAGAGAATCAATGTACTCACTGACGCAATAAAGGTACTAAGGTTAAAGTTTGTTCAATTTAATTAAGCAGCTAGACGAACAGAAAAGTAAAGATGGAACAGTGTATTTCTCCTTTTAGTTGTTCGCGATGTAAGGCAATTATGTCGCAGAGTCACCGCAGTCTTCGGTTAAATTGGCAAAGTTTACGATCCGTTTATAATGATTCTCTGTCTTTCCTTAGGTTGAAAACCTTGTGAAAATTGAACTAGCCTACATCAATACAAGCCATCCAGACTTCACAGATGGTGCGGCTGTCGTCTCAGATATCGTCAAGCACGAACTGGTAAGAATTAAATTCGCCAGCTGGGCAGGGAATTTAGAACTATAGAACCTGAAGACTAGAATTAGAATTACTTTTTGCCCCTCGATTGTCCCATAAACATTATGTTTATAGTAAGAATTTTGATGTTCTCGGGCTTATTCATATCGGTTTGCTTTCGTTGAAGTTTTAACGTTCGTCACTTTTTTTCAAAAATGGCGTATTGGAGTTGGATTTCAAAGTAAAAACTTAAAAAGAAAAAGCTTCTAACTAACGAATACCTTCGACTCACTCTTTTAAAGGAACAAGCCTCGACAAGAAATCGACTCAAAATGCCAACGACTTTAGAGGTATTTGTGATGACCTTTTTACCCAAACCCTGGTAAAGGTGAATTTGCTGACAGTCAAGATTCTCCTTCATTTGATAAGACTTCACGACGACGACAAACAAAAATACGTAACAGTGGAGTCATATATATATATATATATATATATATATATATATATATAATATGGATAGACATATCCATACATATATGCAACGAGTATTTTATATTTACCCTCGATCATTTGATGTAGGAAAGTATTAACTTTCAGAATCTTATATTTGAAAAATCCAACCAAGACCAGTGGCGAAAAATGGAATTCTAGCGCCTAAGGCTTGGAATCGAACCCGTGACCCTTCGAATTCAGTGCAGTTCTCTGCTAACTAAGCTACGAAGGCCGTTGCCTGGCACCTGGCCACGATTTATGTACTTATGGTGGAGGTAATGCCGTTGAAGTAATGGGTTTATTCAACAAATATTTGGCATTGAATCACGAGCACATTAAACGGCACTCCTTTAAAAAACTCACTAGCTTGTGGGTGTTTTTTTTCTACAAATTGCGCTCGAAACTATGCTGTTACCGTTGTATAACATTCATATTCATACATATACACATATACATGAGCATATATATATATATATATATATATATATATATACGTGAACGTTTAGGTTTACGAAATGCAAAGAGGGTTCAATAACGCAAAGAAAGAGCAAATGGGATTATATCGCTTACCTCAAAAAGTCACTGCAGCCTGTTTCATCTTGGGAAAGAATCTTCAGGTGACTGAAGATGAAATATATGGTATTTCATATATATATATATATATTTATAAACATACGTACGTACATACATACATACATACGTACATACATACATACATACATACATACATACATACATACATACATACATACATACATACATATACATGCGCATATACATATACGTGTACATATACATGTACAGACACGTGTACATATATGTGTACATGTAAGTGTACATATACATGTAAATATACACGTACATGTTCATAGTTGTCGTTGTGATGTTTTACGAGGTGGTACCGCGCTTAAACTCTCTGCCGTAACGCTAAAGCCAAAATCTTGTCACAAAAAATAACCATAGAAAATTAGAAAATGCTGTTTAATTGAAATATCGCAAAAGATTTCAAGTGTCTCAAAGGTGGCTTTTAAAAACGTTCTGTATATGAGTGTAGTGTCCCTTTAATTTTCAGTTGTTTCTCACAATACCTAGGAACAGAAGCCGACAATGAATGCAGTCTCAACGACCAATTCTAACCCCAGTTCTAGTCACAGTGTTACGGAAAATTCGCCCGCTAGCTTCATGTCATGGATGCCAGGTATGAAAGGAAGAGAAACGAAAACTAAGGATCTGGGCTCGAGTCAAGTCGATGGGCCATCAAGCAATACTTCAAGTGAGGTACAAAATAACATTCATTTCTTGAAGTAGTTGTTGAGGTGGCTTCCTATAATTTCGTGGTTACCTGTCTACCGTTTATCTCACAGTAATAATGAACTATCAACATTCTTCAGGAACCTGAAGTGGAATAATTTCTTTTCCAACTAGCGATTCTGTTTAGTGATGACAACCAAACCTGGCGTATATTTTGTTTGAGAATCGATCCGACAGACGGACCAACCGGGAATCATAGTTGTCCTAACTGGCAAAAAGCGTGTCAACCCTTCGCCAACCATTGACACGAACGGTGCTGTCGTGATAGAATAACAACTCCACAACATCACTTTCTACGTAGTCATATTTAGTTATGAGTCTCCTACTAAAAGTAACACATGGGAGCCACCTTAGCTCAATCGTAGTACATTGTGTGCGAAATAAACCATGGACTTTAAGAAGGTGTTTAGTAAACCATTCAGTTGTTAATTAAACCTTTAATTTCATAGCAGGCAACTATCCTGGATAAACATTGTTGGTGATAATTCTGAAAAAGGCCATTTTTTATTTTATTCCTTTTATTTTAGAATATGATCAATAGTTCTTACAAATCTCAAAGAGAGTTATCCACACGAGAACAGATGGATTCGGCATTAGTCCGTAAGTATTTTTCTTATTGGACATACATTAACATATTCCTGGTGGTAACAGTAGCGTAGCCAAGTGGTGAAGGTCCTCCCTCCCATTTTCGTGCGTGAAGGGTTTGTCCGTACGTGGACGATTTTAGTGGCATAAGGCATCTTCGATCATATATTTTTGAAAACGTAATGCATTTTCCAGAAAAGCTGTTACACCTGCCCGTAAGTAATCCAACATTCTTTAGACGTGAAAATGAGCCATCGTTGACTGACTTTTTCATTTTTCATATTTCACTAAAAAATAGTACGCATTGGTCTATGTTCAAATGATCTGACCTCGCATCCATTCTCATATCTCTGTCCCCTTCTGGCGCTCGTTTCAGCTTTGTTTTAAAGAGGACTTAATCGTTACAATGCGCATTCAGTCATTGATAAACGGGATAATTTGTCTTTAGCCGTTTCCTGGCAGGATGTGTCCCATTGACGAGTAAAATCATCCGGTGTTAGCCAGAATAAAATAACTGATCCTGTCGGGAAAGAGTTAAGGCTGTGCATGTTTCAGCCTATCGTAGCCATAAAGCTAGTTCACAGAGTTTCATATACCTGGAAGTCCGTTTTGAATGTCAATTTTTTTCGTGTAGAATGCCGACAATGGTCATTGATCGATTTTAGAATTTAAAATTTCCGTGATGATCACGAA
This sequence comes from Heliopora coerulea, assembly GCA_030142905.1. NCBI lineage: Eukaryota > Metazoa > Cnidaria > Anthozoa > Scleralcyonacea > Helioporidae > Heliopora > Heliopora coerulea. The sequence continues at coordinate 317,262 of JASJOG010000144.1, forward strand.
CCCTGTCACACCCTACTAGGGGACTGAAGTTCATACAATTTTTTATCTTCATTAACAGTCTGGATACGTCAACAAAATGAATATCAAAATATTTCACATCCTTTCTCATTTAGATATGAAAGAAAATCTTTAGATCCGATAGTTAAAGCTACCACGACAAATGCTTTGCTAGGACTGTCGGTACATCAGGAATATCTTCTCGGTTCATCAACGCAAATTCTCTTTTCCTTCCCTCTATTTTTAAATTCTTAGCTACGCCCCTAGGTGGTAAAATTGTAAAACCGAAAGCAAGTATATGTTGACTATTTAAACTTTTTACCCTCGATGTTCCAGGTTTGTGGTGATTACTTTATCGATTAAGCAACTTCCGTGTGTCAATAGGGCACAGTGCGTGTTTTTAAACCCGTTTCGCCCACAAAACAGTCTCTTTGTTTTCTTGTAGAAAAGCTCATAAAGTCATATTTTAATATCGTTAGGAAAAATATCCAAGACAAGTGAGTTGAAATCTTGATTTCTGTGATTCTGGTTTGACGTAGACTGACAGGAACTTAAGTTAAACTGGAAGATATCAGCTTACTCGTAAATCTAATGATTTGTTCATCACTGAATCTAGCATCCCGAAGTCCGTTATGTGCTTCCTCGTGAACTATGTGAAAGAAAGAATTCAAAGTGAACTTGTAGAAAAACTTTACAAGGTTTGTAATTTTCTGCTGAACTAATTATTTACAATGGTCCATAGCGGTACTTGAACATGTAAAAAAGTGCTTACTTCCTAAAGCACCTGGAAAATGTATGGATGAGTCCTAAAATAATTATATATGTGGAAGTACCCTAAAGTCCTTAAAAATTCTATGTGAAAGGAATTTTCGAAAAAGAATGTGTAGTCTTCGTTTCTAATGTACAGCACTTGTTGGCGTATCGATAGCTAGGTAGCATTTGAATTGACCTTATCAACTGGAAATGGCTGTGATCGTTCCCAATGAACTGTGAGATATATTACTGGAACTGACTTTGAAAACCAACGTTTTAAAACTCGAAGAGCAATGTTTGGTAACGTTGAAAACCTGTTTTTTAACCTGCGGAAATACTTTCAAAAGTCCTTGACAAAAAGCACACATCGAGGATTGTATATTAGATGATTATATATTTGATTCTTGTTTTCGTTTTTTGTCGCTGTCTTTTCTCGTCTTCTAACGTTGTACGGTAAGTCTTTCTCATATCGCTCTTCGGCCAAATTAATGTTTGCTTGCATATTCTGTTTAAAGACCGAGGAATTCAGCCATCTCCTCGAAGAATCCGACGACATACACAGACGAAGACAGGAAGCTGCTGACATGCTGAAGGTATTTTTTTTCATTTGAAAATCGCTGATGTGAGATGTGTTAGGTCAAAGAATGACCTTAAGCTCCTCCTTTTATATACTTCCTTGCCCAATCCGGTTTGTTTAAAGTTTTCTACTTTCCTTCCATTTCTTTCTCCCACTATTCTTTTGGCTTCTTTACTCACATTTTCACATTTCTTTTACTATGCTGCATAATGATTTATCTCCCCTCAATCCTTTCTATTTCAGGCTCTTCAAAAAGCTGGACAGATCATCGGAGAAGTTCGCGACTCTGAACTGTGGTAAAACATCAAGACTTTTAAACTGCAAACACTGGTATCAGTTCCTGTACAAAATTTATGTGGATAGGATGTAACATGTCTTTTTTGATATCTTCTCGCATTTAATGTTGGGGCAGGATTTGTGGTCAATATTCGCCCCACGTGAACATTGTATATTGGAAAATTCAAAGAAATCTCAATTCAATTAATATTCATAATTTTTGGAAGTATTAATACAGGGTCTTCGTAACGTAAAATATACTAATTCTTTCAGAAATTTATGAGGTACAAGTACTTTTTGTTAATACGTTTGGTGTAATAAGCAACAAAACAACAGCAAACAAACAAAGAAACAAACAAACAAACGAACGAACAAAAAAGAAACGAACCAAAAAAATTAGCAGTCCGTGACTGCATGTGGCTAATGCTGAATACAATATTGCTTTATACACTAACACCTGACGCATTCTTTGAAAGTTGAGTGTGTTTGTAGCGAGTTTTATGAAATTTATAGCAATTCTATCGAGCTTTATCCAATCAACAGACCTGCTCAGGTTTTACCAGAAATTCGAATATTCTCGCGTGGACAATGCGTGTTCGTCACGAAGGTACTGCATGTGTTTGAAGTGAACGGCTATGGCGGATGACACCTCGAAGGACGTGTGAACACAAAGCAGAATGTAGATAATTCGAATTAGAGCGTTACATAAGTCACTGAAACCGCGTTGCGTAATGGTATTACCAAGGTAGAAGCGAGTGGGGGTGATTGAAATGGGAAAGTTTTTTAAGTAACACATGACAGGAGCAGATATTTTTGTAAGAAATCCGTTCTCAAGTTTACCTGAAAGAGTGGTTTCATCGATTTTAATTTGGCCATTGGTTTTTGTTACCTTTGGTCCTGTTGAACACGTGAACTAACACCGACATCTCCACGTGCAAATACCTTGCATTCGTAAGGAGTGTGTCTCAAAACGATATGGGGAAAAGAGTTAAAGGCCATGGTAGCAAATCACAAGAAACATCAGGAAAGGATAGTGTGAAAGCGCAAGGAGCAAGGGGAAGAAATGTAATTCAGAATGACTCCGCCGCGAAAGTTAACAGATGTAAGCTAAATGATTTTGTAACATTTCAATGAATTTATATCCTGATAATTTTCATAAACTGTTCAATGCATATATTAATGTTACATTTAATAACTTGCAATTAAGACACCTTCGTAACCTTAAGTAGCAATTGCAAAGTGTGTTTGAAACTTCAGCATAATGAGGAAAACTAAATTAATTGCGCGGTTCCACTTAAGTTTAACTATATTTAATTCTGCAGGGGCAACCTTCAAGTATTGCTTTAGATGTGCATAATAAATCCGTCAAAATTCCTTTGCATGTGCATCAATTGTTTGGAATACGTCGAGGATTTTGTTTACTTTTAACAATCTCCTTGAGCGGTTTACATCATTTCCGCACAGGGAAAGTTGCACCGTTCCGGCAATTTCTCCCTCATGGAATCTGGAGCAAATTCTCCCTTTTCCATGCATTTTTTGACAAGTCTGGCAAAATTTAATGCACATTTTGACTAACTAGTAGTGACATTTTGGACAGTTTGTTTACTAATCTCAGCAATTTTTCGAGGTTCTGTGGTAATTATCAGTGCTAAATGAGGCAAAACCCAACTTTCTCTGTGGCTTTTGGAATTTTTTTTTAATCTGGCTTTATTTTATTAAATTCTTTGTAAGTTAATGTTTCACCAAAATTTATGGAACCTCAAAAGGTATATTCTGCAAGAACTTGTATCCTTTTTATGGGAGTTACAGATATTAAATGGAATCATCAACTTTAAAGCTAACTTGTGCTTATGAAAAGTCCTGAGCATCATTGCAGTGTTTTTGGTTTTGAAGAGAACAGTCACCTATCTTTATTATCTCATTGCTTAAATGATGTATGGCAAAGCTGCATTAGTTGCATGATGACTCCCTTTAATAGTTGAATTAAGCTATGCCTGATTAACATGGGTACACTGTTTACACCAGCAAAAATTGGATGCATCTTAACCAAGTTAAGGCTGGACCTGGGTGAAACACAAGACCAACCAGTGTTTACAGGACATCACTAGTAGAAGCACATTACCCTGGCTAAGCCTGGATTTTGAGGGTACCCTTGTCAATTAAGATTGCAAACTTATTCTGAGGAGGAGCTTGGGTTACCGTATTTCCTGGCGTACAAGTCGACCCGGGATATAAGTCGACCCCTTATTTTTTGACTGAAATATCATGATTTTTACAATACCCCGTGTATAAGTCGAGTCTGTCAAATTAAGTAGTTACCAGACACATAATAGTGTTCGCAGAAACGTTGATAACATGGGAAATCTTTTAAAGCATATTTTTTTAATCAATAAGAGCTTATTTTCATATAGAAAAACTACACATACAGTACTGGTATTTACTAAAGCTACTTACAATTTACTTTACATGAAATATTTTAGTATACTAAGTCTTGTAGATGAATAAACATTGGATATTAAAATGTCTGTGCATCAAAATCCCTCAAACTTTTCATCGCTATCGTCAGACTGATCAAAAAGTTCATGAAATTGTTCCATGGCGATGCGGTCGTCAAAAGGGTCGGCCATTTCTTTGTCTTCAAGAGGACTGGGACTAGTATATCTGATCTCTAATTTTGCTTAATTTCATGACCCTTCGTATAAGTCGAGGTGGACTTTTAAACATCAATTTTTGGGTGCTAGGAAATTGACTTATATGCCAGGAAATACGGTAATGCATTTACTGTAGTAAAACAAGCCTGCAACTGTGAAACAGATTTGAGGTGAACAACATGAGAGTGACTACATTTTTATATGAGATTTAACTACTCATTTTGCATTGGAATTTCACGTTTCAGGCACTCGTAGCATGTCAGCTGCAGCAGCAAAATCAGTTTCCAAAGGTAGAGATATTTTGAAAGATGTCAACATGGCAGATGTCATTGAAAAGGATACTCCTAAAGTGCCAGTACATGTTAAATTAAACAAAACCAAAAAGAGAAAGGAGAAGTTTGAAGACTGTCAAAGTAGAAAAAAGCAAAAAAAAGACGATGTACGCGCTGCAAATTGTACTCCTGGAAAAGGTTCGAATTTTCTGTCATCAAATAAAGTTGTTAAAGATGGATCAGAAGCAGCAGCAGATGTAGAACTGAAAACCATGTCTGGTAAGTTTTCAAAAGTAAATTGCTCTTAAAACTTTTTATTGTATATAAGGCATTACATATTTGCAATTCTATAAGTAATTGCCACAGTTACAGTGTGCCATTATTTAAAAATTTCAACCTGTTTGACTATTGTATTGCAATTTTAGCAGAAGAATTTTTTCATTAATGCTGACTCATGAGGTGCAATATTAGCTCAGAAGATCATGGCTAAGCTTTCTTTTATTCTTTACTTTCTTTCTTTCATCTATTTTTTTACATTAACTCTTCAGGCTCACAGACCTTGAAAAAAGGACAAAAATTAAGTGATGAGCTCTCAAATTCCAAAGAAAAAGATGCTTCAACCAAAAAACCTGAAAGAAATAATTTTATGAGTCCAGGGAAATCCAAAGTAAATAAACTAAAACAGAAGATATCAAAGCTTAACAAACCTGAGGACAAAGAGGCTGCCCTGGAGAAGAAAAAATCTCCTCTGAAAAGAAAACAATATGATGGGAAGTCCTCAAATGCATGTACTGAGTTATCAATTAAACAGCTGGTGCTGAAGAATAAGGATGATTGCAAAGATGTTAAAAAGAACGGTAAGTGTGATGATACTTTCCCAAATGATTATATGGCAAACACCAACCCTGAATAGAATCATCTTGCGTTAACTTGGATAAAATTCTTAAGTTGACCCCAGCCCCTTAGCCATTTCACCCAGGATTTAAAAGGGACACTTTATCTATGGCATATCAAAGTGCATTTGACCAAGTCAAATGCACTCTCTTCAAATCAAAGACACTTGAATGGGCATATATATGGGAAAGTACTGTTGAGGATTATTGACAAACCATTGTGCAAGGACATTGACCTGTTAGGAGTTTACTTTGATTAATTTAATGTGCAACAGTACACAAGCTTTCTTAAAGGAAGGCATATCAGGCCACTCCTCTGATGCTGCTGGGGGGTGGGTGGGATATTGATGGGTTAACCAAGCTGGTAGCGCTAACCCATTAAGCACAATACCCCTTCACTGGAGCATGAAATGGTGTTAGCAAGGATGAAATTCTGAGGTGTGCCCTTAAATCTCAGGTAGAAATGGGTTATTGAGGTCATTTTTAATCCCTCCTGCTAACATTGGCCTCAGCTCAACCATTTTCTCGGCAAAGTGAAGTGGTCTTGTATTAGCCTGAATAAAATAATGAAAGGCATTCTCAGGTAAAACTGACAGATTGATCTACAGTACATTTAAAATACAACTTTCCCCCTACTTATTTTCTTACTAACCTATTACTACACAGTTAAACTAAATATGTAAAAATCTAAAATTATTTTACAATAGTTCTTCATTTCTCCCGTGACTTGAAATGTTCATTTGTTTACATTGCTATTTCTGTATTGCTTTCTAATCAACGTTTAAAAGATTGAAGTCTGTGAGAGTTTGAATTTATCGATAATTTCAAATGCCACTCTATTCCAGGACACAGCTCTGCAATGTGAAAAGGTTGATTTTAAAAAGTTTGTGTGTGGTTTCCTGTGGGCCAATTTGATCCTGAATATTGTTATTAACTCTTGCTGCAGGAGCTCTCCCTTTTGATGATTAAAATTGCTGACATAAGTCAGTAAAACAATAAAGGTCTTATGCTGCCAGGAAAGACATAGTGGCTTGTTCCAGCCCAGAACAGGATTTTGCCAGTTGTCCATAAGAACTGTTTCACTCGTGTATGAACAGAATATCAAGATCAGGAATTGGATCTTTTATTGTGATCCATGCATATTTCATTGTATGGCAAATCAGGCCACATGGAAATGGAAGAATTTGATGTCAAACATAAATCCTGTTTAAGTTTTAGTGGTAAATTCGTTTGAGATGGAACGATTGCATTTTTGTGTGAAGGAATAGTTGAAACATTAGTTGTGAATGTTTCATCAGAAGTTCTAAACATGAGAAAAAATAACCAGGGGGGCAAAGCCCTAGGTATTTGTTGTTTTTGAAGTGTTTAGGGCCCACTGATGAAACACAGTAATAAATGAGTGTTTAAACTAGCTTCTCAAACGTGTATTTCAGTTGATTTATTACATATTTATTTCATTGCTTTGAGCATAAATAATGTAAATAGCCAGTTCCCCTTACTATGTCATCTGAATACAACTGCCAGAACACTTCGCGTTTTTTCATTTTCATGCAAACATTGAATTCTGAAAGTGAATGGAAAGACAATTGCTCTGATTAACATTACAAACAAGATTTTGAAAAGCATTTTGGTAGTTGTATTCAGTAGATGTATAAGGCGAATTAGCCATTAAGAAATGTGATCCAGATGACTAGTGAATTTCCTACAGGTTTTCATTGGCTATCAAAATGCATGTGATGTGCTTACTTTCATGGATTAGCTACGATAATTTATTAACTGTTAATGAGTTTGAGAATATTGCACCAAACTATCCAGAACAAGTGAGAACAGGATATTTTTTGCCGATTGGAAAATGTTATAGTATGATAACGGTATAGTATGATAACGGTATGAGATTGTTCAATGTGATCATAACCTCAGCCAATCTTACTGCGGTACTTTAAGTACTGTTCCACTATTCAACTTTGTCTTACAGAAGTGTCTCGCAATTTTTCTTCTACTTTTCCCGACAATTGAGGTAATGCTGCAACAAATTTTTGAGGCGTTGCACAGTGTAACATCCCCCGTGCGACTTGTCTCGAAAGGGAATTGTGTTCAGCCAATGAAAATGAATGATCGGTTTAGACTTCGTCCTTTCGGTCCCAGCTGCGCAACAAGTTGGATAGACCATTGCATGGTGCAACATCATTTGTCATGCAACCGCAATGCAACAGATTCAGCTGTTGCAAGACAAATTGCATAGTGTAGACGTGCCTTTAGTTCTCTATTTTGCGTAGTATTTGAATTTATAAAGTAATGTTAGCTTTGACCGGCCCAGTGATCAATCGTGCGTCATTTTGCATATACAACGATCATAGAAAGTATAAAGGTAGCCGTAGAAGGTACGAGTTCAAATCCCGCTCGAATCAACTACAATTTAGGCGGGTATTCGTAGTACAGGGTAATCACGAAATGTTCTGTACAATACATGAACGATTTTTACTGTTATTTTTTAATGGATAATTACTGAGGCATGCAGCATTATACCCAATAACACTGTGCGCGGAAGTAATTATGTGTTATAATTACTGATCCTTTCCAATACCCATTATGTTTTCTCCGCATTGCATCAGCGAATTCAGCGAGCAAAATTAAACTCGACTTCCATAATTTGCTCTCTGCATTCACTGGTAAAATGCAGAGTGAAAACAATGGGTTTTCATGCGGATCAGTAATTATAATAGTGTTTTGCAATTACAGAGTTGATGGAAAACATTTTTGATGTCATTGGCAAGTTAAGCTTAGTTTGCATGCTGCGAAGATTCGAATTGCTGTTTTCTTATCGTCTTGGATGATATGAAAGTTCAGCTGTTTCATGCATTTCTGAAAGGAAATTCCAGGACCACCAACGTGTATGGCTGAACCTCTTCAGTTTTGGTGTTAGTTTAGTTTTTGTTCTGAATCCTTCATTACTTATGGTTAATGCTTCATACAAATTTATGCCGAACTTAAATTCAGTATCTGCAACAAAATCTCGAGAGTAAAGGGCAATGTACAGTTTTTGACAGTATATTCCTCGGGGGAATTTCTCGTTCGAACTTGAAAAACGTTGAGGAGGACTGGCGAAAAGTAACACACAGTTACCATAAGGATGATGGCGTGAGCCAGCATGTGAAGTTTCCAGTTTTCCAACCAGACTCTTTGAATTGGAATATCAAACCGATAGATTTGAACAGATATGGAAAGGAAGTTGAAAACAAAATCGATACCTAAGCCGATGAACACCCTGATCAAGGACTCGTTTAGAACAGCCCAGTGTGAGTTCTCAAAACTGGTTGTCAGGTACAGCACAAGGTATGCGTGACTAAATATTAAAGCGGTGTCCTCGAAAAGCATGTCTTGGATTTCAAGGTCTGTTTTCAACCGTCGGTGATGAGGTGTGTCATGTGGTGTTGGTTCGTGCCTTCCAGACTGGGGCATGTTTCTCAGGCGCGCGATGAGATATGCCCACATTCTTACGAGGAATTTTTGCACTGTTTTTCCGGCGAAATTGAGAAGACCATGGAGCAGGGAAAGTGCGATGAATATTACTCTGCTGTTTAAATCAGCTTGCATCGTACGGTACAAAATGATGCTAACTCCGTGTGAGAAGTAAGCAAGGAGAAAGTTACGATCTGGCGGTACCACCTCCGGAGTATAACTCAAGATGGAGTGTTTACTAAAAGCGATTGGTACCAACGTTAACAGCTTGGTGGCGGCGGCAAGCATGGCCTTCATTAAGTCGTTACTTGTCTCGGTAAACGCCTGAACGATTTTGTACCTGAAAATCATACTGCAGACAAAGCCAAAAATAAAGTGGTTTGTGATTCTGATCATGATTACAACGCTAGAGCCAGCCACGGAAGGAGAAACACTGCGAATCTTTCGTGCCAGAAGAACACCATTGCAGATGATACCAGTAATAAAGAGAAGATTGCTTGGAAGAAGATATCTGTAGTAGAGTTTTGTTCTGAACACGTCAGTAAAGAGTAAACATGTTTTGTAGATTGCAACTAATACTCCAACAATTAAACCCACGTACAATATTGAGATGTAATTTGATCTGAATTTACTCCACCCAAATAAAAACAAGATTGTGACTGGAAACCAGAGGTTAAGGATTATTGCTTCAATTGCTACTCCAAATAAACTCCACCCAAGAATTGGAAACGGTAAAGTACCATTGAGGTGGTCCCATTCGAAGCATAAGTTGCTTGTGTTCAAGTTAAGATAAAGCAAAACGATCCCGAATCCTCCTAATGCTAACGCGACAACCATTATTGTGAAACTTACTTCCAAACTTTTCTTCAAAGACTGGCACATACCAGGTGATCGGTTATTTGGTGACGTGGACCCGTCAACTTGTTTGGATTCTCTGTGAGTTGTTGTGCTCCTTGGCGCGTTTGCATTCTGACAATTTTCATGGTAGCTTTCGTGATACCTGTCGCATGCTTCTGATAACCCAGATATCAGATGAGTCAAGACTGACACAATTACACCGACTGTAAATTCGAAGATCATTTTCGAGGCGTATTTCAATCCAGGAAGCTGGAGTTCGACTATCGAGCGTATCGTAGTTGAGCTAATTTTCATTCAAATGACGTACACCAAAATAGGTATGACGACATATCGAAAATCAATTACTTATTTTATTCTTAATACGCACGCTCTCAAGCCGTTCTCTCAGAAAAACTTTCTGAGTCCCTGACGGGAATCGAACCCGTAACCTTCTAATCGCCGGTGAGACGCTCTAACCATTGAGCTACAAAGACTCAGATGGTGAGCGAAGGTTAAATTTGTGTACTGGTTTGTATAGATGGTAGACATAAGTACTGCCAGTCTGCTGGTCTCGATATGTCGTCTATTTTTATGTTAATCAATGATTTGTTTGTCGTAGCTTGGTAATTATGTTCTTGATACGTACGCTCTTGAGCTGTTCTCTCAGAAAAAATACAATCTATACGAACCAGTACACAAATTTAACCTTCGCTCACCATCTGAGTCTTTGTAGCTCAATGGTTAGAGTGTCTCACCAGCGATCAGAAGGTTACGGGTTCGATTCCCGTCAAAGACTCAGAACGTTTTTCTGAGAGAACGGCTTGAGAGCGTGCGTATTAAGAACATAATTACCAAGCTACCACAAACAAATCATTACTTATTTTATAACACACTATTACATTTAAACACGGTTTTCAAATACGTTGATACCATGGTGATTGGTAGTTTAAGATTGTCCACAGGTTTCAGAAATTTGTCCCATCCATGGAAGTTTTAAATAGTCAAGACATTTAGCAGGTGCAATTGGTTTGTCTTTTTCGCCTTGATTAAAAACTATCAAGTATTCTTTTCGGGTAAGCCTGGTGGCAAACACCTTTTGTGTAACATGTCTTGCGCTGAAACCTACTCAGACGATAATTTTAGAATTCTTTACAAATGCCGTTCCGCCTTTCAATTGAAAGTGATGGAAGCCATCATAAAACATGATCCGGATCTGTGCCGGCAAAAGGATTTTATTTTCCAACTAGCCCTATTTTGACCCTCCCGCATACCGTTGGGTCGCCATCAGTTTTCTTGAGACTATAAAAGCAGGGGATTTGTTTCTTTAGTTAGCAGACGTACAGCACTTGATAAGTGGTCTGCCGAAATGCATCGTGCACTTTTCTAATTCTTTAGGCCAACTCTTTACGTAGTGTTTTACCTCTTTAAGTTTCATACAGTTCTTTTAAGAACTAAACGGTCCAACAGTGTTTGGTTACTGTGTATACCGCTTTAGTACGTATATTTTATTTTCATTTTCTCTTACTTTATCTTAAACTACCAATGACCGAGGCATTAACGTATTTGAAAACCGTGTTTAAATTTGTCATCACGACAAAATCGCTGTTTTACTATTACATTTAAGCGATCATTTGTTTGCCCGATTTTCCAGGGAAATAATCTTTCTGAAATAGTACTAATTGAACAACATCTGCACGAGGTTGATGACATCCAAGTGGTGAGATTTAAGTCAGCAGCGTAAACAATTACATCAGCCGAGCCGTTTCCAGCTGAGGTGTGTGAATGGCTACCCACTCATGCAGTAATTTTATGCTTATGAGAGGTTGAAATTATGACATACGATAAACCAACATTTGTTTCTGAGCTCCAGCTCATAAATCTTAAGTGTTTGTTGACAAAATCAGTGACCGTTCTGTAAATGTCTTCTCAAACCATCATTAAGTAAGAGTTAATCACCGAGAACGGAGGCTCTTAGCCAGATACATCCCGAAGGGGCGTGACCCGAGGAATGCATGCCGAGGGGCCGTAGGCCCCAAGGGCATGCATTCCTCGGGTCACGGAGAAGCGTCAGTAAGAAAAAAAGTCTGCAAGAGAGAAACGGACAATGTTGAGATAGGAGGCGAAATAGAAAAAAAAGTTGAGAATTGTGGATTTAAAAGTTGTGAAAAGAAGGACGTTCAATTTAGTAATTGTACGTTTTATGTCGGGAATGACTTTAAGACTTAGATTCATTTTGATGTTTTATGGTTCTATAAAATAATGTTTGGTTTTTGATTGTCTGAGTGAAATGCTGTGAACTATGATATTACGAATAGTATAGCTCGGTGTAATTTTCGTACTTGTCGATAGAGACAAGATCTGGCGTAGAATTTCTCATCACACATTTTAGGGTTGTATGTAGATACATCCCTCCTGGCAAGGTTTTATCTAGATACAACCCTGCTGGGAGGGATGTATCTATATACAACCCTTGAATACTAATTCAATTCAATTCATCAACCCCGCTTTTCCCTGCTGAATATCAAATCCCTCCCCTGGCTTGAAGAAAGTTCGGCCTTTAACAAGTATTTATGTTAAATAAAGCTCTGCGAATAACAAAGAAAACCGCGTCGATCATGTAATAACATGCATTAATATTGAATTTCCTAGTCTTGGTGAGTTCTCATTAGTTGTAGTGTACCACGTTAGAGCATGTTATATGAAAGCGACGGTAAGCGACGTTTATATATCCATGCTGTGATACCGTTAACTCGTTTGTTTCCTACCATGAGACGACTATAGTGTTTATTAAGCACCGTGCTTGGTACTTGTGACCTGTTTTATGGCTCCTAGAACGCTCCAGTCCTCCTAAAACAACTGTAGTCTCGAATTGAATTCAATCTTAACTAACAGAATTGGACACTCCGCGAGCTGACGTCTTCCTTAAGACGTGAAAATTGTCTGAGTGATGTATGGAGAACGACGACGGTGTTAAGAATACTGTGGAAGATGAAAATTATTCATTCTTTTGTTTTGCACGAAGAATATCTGTTTAAAGGACGTCGTCGTAGAAGTTGACATTTTAAGGTCCCTAGTATTGTACGCTTATGAACGCCAACTATTTTACCCTTTGGAAGGCCAGACGGATTTTACTAGTCAATGAAGAATAAAGGATATGTTTAATGTAAACAGTAAATACCGGTGAATACAATGATAAACTTTTACGAGAGCCATTTTTTGGGAATACCCGTTATCTAAATTTTCTGGGGGCATTTCCATTCCCGGCGGGCAAAAAGATGTCGATTGGACGTTATTCCTCGACGTCAACCCGTCGACATATTAACCTATCAGTTACAGATTGATTCTAGTAATGTATAATATAATTGACGCTAATTCAGAATACAAGTGGAGAGACACGGCATGCAAGCCAGAAACTTGACATTGCTTATAAGTCACAATCGCAACGATGAATCGACTTCGCGTTTGGACCGTAGAAATTGTCGGCGTTAATTTAACCATAATTAAACGTCGAATCGACGTCTTTCGCTGACATTGATACAACGTTGATAAAACGGCGTCGGGTTGACGTCGCGACCCAATTTTAACCATCAGTCGACGTCGAAACAACGTCGTGTACCCGCTGGGTTCTCTTCGGCGGAAACCTCGGTGTTGCTCACAAAGTTCGCCGAAGTCTACTCCTTTGATAAGAATTGCAGGCGGGTTTCTCGTCTGACTTTCCATCTTAACAACGGCAAAATAGATAGGTGAATTTAAGACGGGAAATTTATTTCGACACAATGCTTTCACATTTTTCGTCGCGAGAGTGAAGTGACGAGTTTCGTTATGCTAGCAAAGATTTGACTAAATAACATCTGATCAGCTTTAAAATACCTGTAAAGGTCAAGCTAACAAGAGGTCAAGCTGATGCTGTTTCTTTTTAATTCTATGTTTCTCTTGTCAGGTAGAGGAAAATCGCCGATGAAGAAAGCATTAAAAGGAAGAAGTTCCTATCCTACTCCGAAAAATATTCTGGATTCGGAAATTTCTGCGGATGATGGAGACGAGTCCGACATGGAATGGGAGGATGTGGCTGGTAATTTATCTTACATGTTTTTTTTTTCTGCAATCTGAGAAGTTTTCTTTTTAAAAGAACGTAAGAACTCATCTTTTAAATGAGTTAATTATTTCAATTAATTATGTTTTATATCATACAGGAGAAGGAGTGTTACGACAGATATCCAAACACCGAGAAGTGGGTTAAAAAACGAAGTGATAATCGAGATTTTTAGCCAACTTCAGTGTGTTTGGATATCTGGTGAAACAGGACTTTCGAGCGTATGATCTTACATCTAAAACGAATCCTTATTTAAAAAGAAAATCAGGTTTTAAGATGTCGAAATTTTATAGTAATTAAGATCAGATATCCAAACTACGTTTTGGTACCGATTTCCTTTGTGTTTTGTTCGTGAGTTGTTAATGAGTTTTGGTTTATCTCATTCAAATTCTATTTTCATGTTTTTCGGCCGTTGGTATTATGAATCCTGGCATGGTAGTGATCATGTTAAACTGGTGCAGTTCTGTATATTTACGATATAATAGTACAGTAGTATGCTACATTGACAGTGTAAAATGATGTGTGAAAAGCTAAAAGAAAACTGCAGAGAGTGAAGTGAAAAAAAAGAAAGAAAAAAACAGGCTCAGAAAACTAACATACCGAAGAAAGGTCCTTCATCAAAGACTGGAACATCAAAATGGCTTCAGACGACAGTTTTTTTCTTATTTCAAGTTCAACTCATCCGCCTATTTGCTTTTTATACATCTATTTATTTACATATAGTTCTACAGTTTCTACATCAGGAGCTTCGAATACCTAACTATTTAGCAACTGGTTCTCAGAAATGCAGATTCTATTATTTTTGAAACTTGTATTGTTTGAAGGCGTTTAAAGTGCCCTTCTGACAGCTAGTCAGCTAGATCCTGCAAATTGGATCTTGTGAACAGCAATAAAAGGGCTTGTGATAGCTGGATTTAACTAACTAGGTTGAGAGAATATCTTTATTACATTGGATCCACCAACTCGATGCCAGTGAACAGGCTCTCGAGGTGCGAAGTGTTTAGTAAACCGGAACATTCGGGAAAAGTTCTCCTGACATTTCTGCGGCACAACACTCGAAATATTTCGAATGTAATGTGGTGTAAATTTGTAAGTGCATTTTATTGATTGCAAGAATCACAGTACCTGGAATTAGAGAAAGAAAGATTGTCGCTTTCAAAAGGAACAACCAGCGAACAGCCGTTTGCTGCCAGGTAAAAAAATCACGAGAGAATGAGATCCTAGAATCTGGTTTTCTCATTTTTTGGCGAAGCATTAAATTTAAACTTACTCTGTTTTTATTAAACTGTATATGCAACAGTAATTTTTTTGTATTGCTGAAACTGTGGATGGTAGCATTCTTATTCATGGATAATTGACTGGGGTTTATTGCATATCCGTTGCATATCCATACTCGTTGCATATCCATACATATATGCAACGAGTATTTTATATTTACCCTCGATCATTTGATGTAGGAAAGTATTAACTTTCAGAATCTTATAATTTTAAAATCCAACCAAGACCAGTGGCGAAAAATGGAATTCTAGCGCCTAAGGCTTGGAATCGAACCCGTGACCCTGCGAATCCAGTGCAGTTCTCTGCTAACTAAGCTGCGAAGGTCGTTGCCTGGCACCTGGCCACGATTTATGTGTTTATGGTGGTGGTAATGCCGTTGAAGTAATGGGTTTATTCAACATATATTTGGCATTGAATCACGAGCACATTAAACGGCACTCCTTTAAAAAACTCCCTAGCTTTTGGGTGTTTTTTTTCTAGAAATTGCGCTCGAAACTATGCTGTTACCGTTGTATAACATTCATATTCATACATATACACATATACATGAGCATATATATATATATATATATATATATATATATATATTATATATTATATATTATATCGCTTACCTCAAAAAGTCACTACAGCCTGTTTCATCTTGGGAAAGAATCTTCAGGTGACTGACGAACTTCGAAACCAGGAAGCTTTTTATGCGTAGGCCGGATTGTGGGCGTTAGGGCGTGGAACAATAGGGGGATTTTGTTTTTGTTTTAGGTTGTTTATGCGGAATTTGACCTTGTGTGGGCAGGCCGAAACTATTTCCGATCTTTTGTTTAGCAAGTTATTTTTATCTTTTACGTTCAAAATAGAAAATTTTTCCTCTAGACATAAATTACATCGTTTTGATCCTCCTGAATATGAAATAGCGTGTTTTAAAATAGACCATTTTATGGTGAAATCTTGTTTGTTGTTTTTCAAATTCCAAATGTGTTTAGAAAGCTCCGTTTCATTAGAATATTTTATGTGTTGAAAAGACTTAGTGTGGTTACGATATCGCTCTTTGAATGTCTTAGATGTCATCCCTATGTAGTGTTTTGTGGTGTTCGTGTTGCATGTTGTGACTGATGCTTTGTATACTATGTCCTTGGTTAAGCATTCTTTCTGAAGTGGGCATGCGTCCTTGTTCCTACAGTTGCAGTTTTCAGTGGCCTTATTCTGTGGTTTGTTGTTCCTAATTATGCGTGAGTTGTGTCGTGTGATAAAAGATTTAATGTTGTTCATGCAGCTATAACTAACCTTGATTGTGTTCCTATTGAAAATCTTATGAAGTTTATGGTGTGGAGGAAAGTGTTTATCGATGAGGCCTAAGAAATCGCGCCCGGTGTTTGAGCGGACGTTTTGAATAAGGCCACTGAAAACTGCAACTGTAGGAACAAGGACGCATGCCCACTTCAGAAAGAATGCTTAACCAAGGACATAGTATACAAAGCATCAGTCACAACATGCAACACGAACACCACAAAACACTACATAGGGATGACATCTAAGACATTCAAAGAGCGATATCGTAACCACACTAAGTCTTTTCAACACATAAAATATTCTAATGAAACGGAGCTTTCTAAACACATTTGGAATTTGAAAAACAACAAACAAGATTTCACCATAAAATGGTCTATTTTAAAACACGCTATTTCATATTCAGGAGGATCAAAACGATGTAATTTATGTCTAGAGAAAAAATTTTCTATTTTGAACGTAAAAGATAAAAATAACTTGCTAAACAAAAGATCGGAAATAGTTTCGGCCTGCCCACACAAGGTCAAATTCCGCATAAACAACCTAAAACAAAAACAAAATCCCCCTATTGTTCCACGCCCTAACGCCCACATTCCGGCCTACGCATAAAAAACTTCCTGGTTTCGAAGTTCGTCAGTCACCTGAAGATTCTTTCCCAAGATGAAACAGGCTGTAGTGACTTTTTGAGGTAAGCGATATAATCCCATTTGCTCTTTCTTTGCGTTATTGAGCCCTCTTTGCATTTCGTAAACCTAAACGTTCTCGTATATATATATATATATAGATAGATAGATACACACATACATACATACATACATACATATACATGTACATATACATGTATATGTATATGTACATGTAAGTGTACATATACATGTAAATATACAAGTACATGTGCATAGTTGTCGTTGTGATGTTTTACGAGGTGGTACCGCGCTTAAATTCTCTGTCGTAATGCTAAAGCCAAAATCTTGTCACAAAAAAATAACCATAGAAAATTAGAAAATGCTGTTTAATTGAAATATCGCTAAAGATTTCAAGTGTCTCAAAGGTGGCTTTTAAAAACGTTCTGTATATGAGTGTAGTGTCCCTTTTATTTTCAGTTGTTTCTCACAATACCTAGGAACAGAAGCCGACAATGAATGCAGTCTCAACGACCAATCCTAACCCCAGTTCTAGTCACAGTGTCACGGAAAATTCGCCCGCTGGCTTCATGTCATGGATGCCAGGTATGAAAGGAAGAGAAACGAAAACTAAGGATTTGGGCTCGAGTCAAGTCGATGGGCCATCGAGCAATACTTCAAGTGAGGTACAGAATAACATTCATTTCTTGAAGTAGTTGTTGAGGTGGCTTCCTATAATTTCTTGGTTACCTGTCTACCGTTTATCTCACAGTAATAATGAACTATCAACATTCTTCAGGAACCTGAAGTGGAATAATTTCTTTTCGATTTAGCGATTCTGTTTAGTTATGACAACCAAACCTGGCTTAGATTTTGTTTGAGAATCGATTCGACAGACGTACCAAGCGGGAATCATAGTTGTCCTAACTGGCAAAAAGCGTGTCAACCCTTCGCCAACCTTTGACACGAACGGTGCTGTCGTGATAGAATAACAACTCCACAACATCACTTTCTACGTAGTCATATTTAGTTATGAGTCTCCCACTAAAAGTAACACATGGGAGCCACCTTAGCTCAATCGTAGTACATTGTGTGCGAAATAAACGATGAACTTTAAGAATGTATTTATTAAACCATTCAGTTGTTAATTAAACCTTTAATTTCGTAGCAGGCAACTAACCTGGGTAAACATTGTTGGTGATAATTCTGAAAAAGGCCATTTTCTATTTTATTTTTTTTATTTTAGAATATGATCAATAGTTCTTACAAATCCCAAAGAGAGTTATCCACACGAGAACAGATGGATTCGGCATTAGTCCGTAAGTATTTTTCTTATTGGACATACATTAACATATTCCTGGTGGTAACAGTAGCGTAGCCAAGTGGTGAAGGTCCTCCCTCCCATTTTTATGCGTGAAGGGTTTGTCCGTACGTGGACGATTTTAGTGGCATAAGGCATCTTCGATCATATATTTTTGTAAACGTAATGCATTTTCCAGAAAAGCTGTTACACCTGCCGTAAGTAATCCAACATTCTTTAGACGTGAAAATGAGCCATCGTTGACTGACTTTTTCATTTTTCATATTTCATTAAAAAAAATAGTACGCTTGGTCTATGTTCAAATGATCTGACCTCGCATCCATTCTCATATCTCTGCCCCCTTCTGGCGCTCGTTTCAGCTTTGTTTTAAAGAGGACTTAATCGTTACAATGCGCATTCAGTCATTGATAAACAAGATAGTTTGTCTTTAGCCGTTTCTTGGCAGGATGTGTCCCATTGACGAGTAAAATCATCCGGTGTTAGCCAGAATAAAATAACTGATCCTGTCGGGAAAGAGTTAAGGCTGTGCATGTTTCAGCCTATCGTAGCCATAAAGCTAGTTCCTAGAGTTTCATATACCTGGAAGTCCGTTTTGAATGTCAATTTTTTTCGTGTAGAATGCCGACAATGGTCATTGATCGATTTTAGAATTTAAAATTTCCGTGATGATCACGAACCCTGTTACACCCTACTAGGGGACTGAAGTTCATACAATTTTTCATCTTCATTAACGGTCTGGATACGTCAACAAAATGAATATCACAATATTTCACATCCTTTTTCATTTAGATATGAAAGAAAATCTTTAGATCCGATAGCTAAAGCTCCCACGACGAATGCTTTGCTAGGACTGTCGGTACATCAGGAATATCTTCTCGGTTCATCAACGCAAATTCTCTTTTCCTTCCCTCTATTTTTAAATTCTTAGCTACGCCCCTAGGTGGTAAAATTGTAAAACCGAGAGCAAGTATATGTTGACTATTTAAACTTTTTACCCTCGATGTTCCAGGTTTGTGGTGATTACTTGATCGATTAAGCAACTTCCGTGTGTCAAAAGGGCACAGTGCATGTTTTTAAACCCGTTTCGCCCACAAAACAGTCTCTCTGTTTTCTTGTAGAAAAGCTCATAAAGTCATATTTTAATATCGTTAGGAAAAACATCCAAGACAAGTGAGTTGAAATCTTGACTTCTTCTATGATTCTGGTTTGACGTAGACTGACAAAAACTTAAGTTAAACGGGAAGATATCAGCTTACTCGTACATCTAAAGATTTGTTCATCACTGAATCTAGCATCCCGAAGTCCGTTATGTGCTTCCTTGTGAACTATGTGAAAGAAAGAATTCAAAGTGAACTTGTAGAAAAACTTTACAAGGTTTGTAATTTTCTGCTGAAATAATTATTTATAATGGTCCATAGCGGTACTTGAACATGTAAAAAAGTGCTTACTTCCTAAAGCACCTGGAAAATGTATGGATGAGTCCTAAAATAATTATATATGTGGAAGTACCCTAAAGTCCTTAAAAATTCTATGTGAAAGGAATTTTCGAAAAAGAATGTGTAGTCTTCGTTTCTAATGTACTGCACTTGTTGGCGTATCGATGGCTAGGTAGCATTCGAATTGACCTTATCAACTGGAAATGGCTGGGATCGTTCCCAATGAACTGTGAGATATATTACTGGAACTGACTTTGAAAACCAACGTTTTAAAACTCGAAGAGCAATGTTTGGTAACGTTGAAAACCTGTGTTTTTAACCTGCGGAAATACTTTCAAAAGTCCTTGACAAAAAGCACACATTGAGGATTGTATATTAGATGATTATATATTTGATTCTTGTTTTCGTTTTTTCTCGCTGTCTTTTCTAGTCTTCTAACGTTGTACGGTAAGTCTTTCTCATATCGCTCTTCGGCCAAATTAATGTTTGATTGCATATTCTGTTTAAAGACCGAGGAATTCAGCCATCTCCTCGAAGAATCCGACGACATACACAGACGAAGACAGGAAGTTGCTGACATGCTGAAGGTATTTTTTTTCATTTGAAAATCGCTGATGTGAGATGTGTTAGGTCAAAGAATGACCTTAAGCTCCTCCTTTTATAGACTTCCTTGCCCAATCCGGTTTGTTTAAAGTTTTCTACTTTCCTTCCATTTCTTTCCCCCACTATTGTTTTGGCTTCTTCACTCACATTTTCACATTTCTTTTACTATGCTGCATAATGATTTATTCCCCACAATCCTTTCTATTTCAGGCTCTTTAAAAAGCTGGACAGATCATCGGAGAAGTTCGCGACTCTGAACTGTGGTAAAACATCAAGACTTTTAAACTGCAAACACTGGTATCAGTTCCTGTACAAAATTTATATGGATAGGATGTAACATGTCTATTTTGATATCTTCTCACATTTAGTGTTGGGGCAGGATTTGTGGTCAATATTCGCCCCACGTGAACATTGTATATTGGAAAATTCAAAGAAACCTCAATTCAGTTAACATTTATAATTTTCGGAAGTATTAATACAGGGTCTTCGTAACGAAAAATATACTAATTCTTTCAGAAATTTATGAGGTACAAGTACTTTTTGTTGATACGTTTGGTGTAATAAGCAACAAAACAACAGCAAACAAACAAACAAACAAAAAACAAACAAACAAACAAAAAAGAAACGAACAAAAAAATAAATAGCAGTCCCTGACTGCATGTGGCTAATGCTGAATACAATATTGCTTTATACACTAACACCTGACGCATTCTTTGAAAATTGATTGTGTTTGTAGCGAGTTTTATGAAATTTATAGCAATTCTATCGAGTTTTATCCAATCAACAGACCTGCTCAGGTTTTACCAGAAATTCGAATATTCTCGCGTGGACAATGCGTGTTCGTCACGAAGGTACTGCATGTGTTTGAAGTGAACGGCAATGGCGGATGACACCTCGAAGGACGTGTGAACACAAAGCAGAATGTAGATAATTCGAATTAGAGCGTTACATAAGTCACTGAAACCACGTTGCGTAATGGTATTACCAAGGTAGAAGCGAGTGGGGGTGATTGAAATGGGAAAGTTTTTAAAGTAACACATGACAGGAGCAGATATTTTTTGTAAGAAATCCGTCCTCGAGTTTACCTGAAAGAGTGGTTTCATCGATTTTAATTTGGCCATTGGTTTTTGTTACCTTTGGTTCTGTTGAACACGTGCGCCAACACCGACATCTCCACGTGCAAATATCTTGCATTCGTAAGGAGTGTGTCTCAAAACGATATGGGGAAAAGAGTTAAAGGCCATGGTAGCAAAGCACAAGAAACATCAGGAAAGGATATTGTGAAAGCGCAAGGAGCAAGGGAAGTTAATGTAATTCAGAATGACTCCGCCGCGAAAGTTAACAGATGTAAGCTAAATGAATTTATAACATTTCAATGAATTTATAACATGACAATTTTCATAAACTGTTCAATGCGTATATTGATATTACATTTAATAACTTGCAATTAAGACACCTTCGTAATCTTAAGTAGCAATTGCAAAGTGTGTTTGAAACTTCAGCATAATGAGGAAAACTAAATTAATTGCGCTGTTCCACTTAAGTTTAACTATATGTAATTGTGCAGGGGCAACCTTCAAGTATTGCTTTAGATGTGCATAATAAATCCGTCAAAATTCCTTTGCATGTGCATCAATTGTTTGGAATACGTCGGGGATTTTGTTTGCTTTTAACAATGTCCTTGAGCGGTTTACATCATTTCCGCACAGGGAAAGTTGCACTGTTCAGGCAATTTCTCCCTCATGGAATCTGGAGCAAATTCTCCCTTTTCCATGCATTTTTTTGACAAGTCTGGCAAAATTTAATGCACATTTTGAATAATTTGACTAACTAGTAGTGACATTTTGGACAGTTTGTTTACTAATCTCAGCAATTTTTTGAGGTTCCATAGTACTTATCAGTGTTAAATGAAGCCAAAACCCAACTTTCTCTGTGCCTTTTGGAAATTTTTTTAATCTGGCTTTATTTTATTAAATTCTTTGTAAGTTAATGTTTCACCAAAATTTATAGAACCTCAAGAGGTATATTCTGCAAGAACTTGTATCTTTATGGGAGTTACAGATATTAAATGGAATCATCAACTTTAAAGCTAACTTGTGCTTATGAAAAGTCCTGAGCGACATTGCAGTGTTTTTGGTTTTCAAGAGAACAGTTACCTATCTTTACTATCTCATTGCTTAAATGATGTATGGCAAAGCTGCATTAGTTGCATGATAATGATTCACCTGGATAGTTGAATTAAGCTATGCCTGATTAAGATGAGTACACTGTTTACACCAGCAAAAATTGGATGCATCTTAACCCACATTAAGGCCGGACCTGGGTGAAACACAAGACCAACCAGGGTTTACAGGACATCACTAGTAGAAGCACATTACCCTGGCTAAGCCTGGATTTTGAGGGTACCCTTGTCAATTAAGATTGCAAACTTATTCTGAGGAGGAGCCTGGGTTAATGCATTTACTGTAGTAAAACAAGCCTGCAACTGTGAAACAGATTTGAGGTGAACAACATGAGAGTGACTACATTTTTATATGAGATTTACCTACTCATTTTGCATTGGAATTTCACAATTCAGGCACTCGTAGCATGTCAGCTGCAGCAGCTAAATCCGTTTCCAAAAGTAGAGATATTTTGAAAGATGTCAACACAGCAGATGTCATTGAAAAGGATACTCCTAAAGTGCCAGTACATGTTAAATTAAACAAAACCAAAAAGAGAAAGGAGAAGTTTGAAGACTGTCAAAGTAGAAAAAAGCAAAAAAAAGACATTGTACCAGCTGCAAATTGTACTCCTGGAAAAGGTTCAGATTTTCTGTCATCAAATAAAGTTGTTAAAGATGGATCACAAGCAGCAGCAGATTTAGAACTGAAAACCATGTCTGGTAAGTTTTCAAAAGTAAATTGCTCTTAAAACTTTTTATTGTATATAAGGCATTACATATTTGCAATTCTAAAAGTAATTGCCACAGTTACAGTGTGCCATTATTTAAAAATTTCAACCTGTTTGACTATTGTATTGCAATTTTAGCAGTAGAATTTTACATTAATGCTGACTTATCAGGTGCAATATTACCTCAGAAGATCATGGCTAAGCTTTCTTTCATTCTTTGCTTACTTTTATCCATTTTTTTACATTAATTAACCCTTCAGGCTTGCAGACCTTGAAAAAAGAACAAAAATTAAGTGATGAGCTCTCAAATTCCAAAGAAAAAGATGCTTCAACCAAAAAACCTGAAAGAAATAATTTTATGAGTCCAGGGAAATCCAAAGTAAATAAACTAAAACAGAAGATATCAAAGCTTAACAAACCTGAGGACAAAGAGGCTGCCCTGGAGAAGAAAAAATCTCCTCTGAAAAGAAAACAACATGATGGGAAGTCCTCAAATACATGTACTGAGTTATCAATTAAACAGCTGGTGCTGAAGAATAAGGATGATTGCAAAGATGTTAAAAAGAATGGTAAGTGTGATGATACTTTCCCAAATGATTATATGGCAAACACCAACCCTGAATAGAATCATCTTGCATTAACTTGGATAAAATTCTTAAGTTGACCCCAGCCTCTTAGCCATTTCACCCAGGATTTAAAAGGGACACTTTATCTATGGCATATCAAAGTGCATTTGACCAAGTCAAATGCACTCTCTTCAAATCAAAGACACTTGAATGAGCATGTATAGGGGAAAGTACTGTTGAGGATTGTTGACAAACCATTGTGCAGGGACAGTGGCGTGTTAGGAGTTTACTTTAATTAATTTAACATGTGACAGTACACAAGCTTTCTTAAGGGAAGGCATATCAGGCCACTCCTCTGATGCTGCTGGGGGGTGGGTGGGGATATTGATGGGTTAACCAAGCTGGTAGCACTAACCCATTAAGGGGCAATACCCCTTCACTGGAGCATGAAATGGTGTTAGCAAGGATGAAATTCTGAGGTGTGCCCTTAAATCTCAGGTAGAAATGGGTTATTGAGGTCATTTTTAATCCTTCCTGCTAACATTGGCCTCAGCTCGACCATTTTCTTGGCAAAGTGAAGTGGTCTTGTATTAGCCTGAATAAAATAATGAAAGGCATTCTCAGGTAAAACTGACAGATTGATCTACAGTACATTTAAAATATAACTTTTCCCCTACTTATTTTCTTACTAATCTATTACTATACAGCTAAACTAAATATGTAAAAATCTAAAATTATTTTACAATAGTTGTTCATTTCTCCCGTGACTTGAAATGTTCATTTGTTTTCATTGCTATTTCTGTATTGCTTTCTAATCAATGTTTAAAAGATTGAAGTCTGTGGGAGTTTGTATTTATCAATAATTTCAAATGCCACACTATTCCAGGACACAGCTCTGCAATATAAAAAGCTTGATTTTAAAAAGTTTGCATTTGGTTTATTTTGGGCCAACTTGATCCTGAATATTGTTATTAACTCTTTTGCTGTGTAAGCTCTCCCTTTTGATGAGTAAAATTGCTGACATAAGTCAGAGTAAAACAGTAGAGGTCTTATGCTGCCAGGAAAGACATAGTGGCTTGTTCCAGCCCAGAACAGGATTTTGCCAGTTGTCCATAAGGACTGTTTCACTCCTGTATGAACAGAATATCAAGGTCAGGAATTGGATCTTTTATTGTGATCCATGCATATTTCATTGTATGGCAAATCAGGCCACATGGAAATGGAAGAATTTGATGTCAAACATAAATCCTGTTTAAGTTTTAGTGGCAAATTCGTTTGAGATGGAACGATTGCAATTTCGTGTGAAGGAATAGTTGAAAGGCTAGTTGTGAATGTTTCATCAGAAGTTCTAAACATGAGAAAAAATAACCAGGGGGGCAAAGCCCTAGGTATTTGTTGTTTTTGAAGTGTTTAGGGCCCACTGATGAAACACAGTAATAAATGAGTGTTTAAACTAGCTTCTCAAACGTGTATTCCAGTTGTTTTATTACATATTTATAAATTTCATTGCTTTGAGTATAAATAATGTAAATAGCCAGTTCCCCTTACTATGTCATCTGAATACAACTGCCAGAACACTTCGCGTTTTTTCATTTTCATGCAAACATTGAATTCTGAAAGTGAATGGAAAGACAATTGCTCTGATTAACATTACAAACAAGATTTTGAAAAGCATTCTGGTAGTTGTATTCAGCAGATGTATAAGGGGAATTAGCCATTAAGAAATGTGATCCAGATGACTAGTGAATTTCCTACAGGTTTTCATTGGCTATCAAAATGCATATGATGTGCTTACTTTCATGGATTGGCTACGATGATTTATTAACTGTTAATGAGTTTGAGAATATTGCACCAAACTATCCAGAACAAGTGAGAACAGGATATTTTTTGCCGATTGGAAAATGTTATAGTATGATAACGGTATGAGTTTGTTCAATATGATCATAACCTCAGCCAATCTTACTGTGGTACTTTAAGTACTGTTCCACTATTCAACTTTGTCTTACAGAAGTGTCTCGCAATTTTTCTTCTACTTTTCCCGACAATTGAGGTAATGCTGCAACAAATTTTTGAGGCGTTGCACAGTGTAACATCCCCCGTGCGACTTGTCTCGAAAGGGAATTGTGTTCAGCCAATGAAAATGAATGATCGGTTTAGACTTCGTCCTTTCGGTCCCAGCTGCGCAACAAGTTGGATAGACCATTGCATGGTGCAACATCATTTGTCATGCAACCGCAATGCAACGGATTCAGCTGTTGCAAGACAAATTGCATAGTGTAGACGTGCCTTTAGTTCTCTATTTTGCGTAGTATTTGAATTTATAAAGCAATGTTAGCTTTGACCGGCCCAGTGATCAATCGTGCGTCATTTTGCATATGCAACGACCATAGAAAGTATAAAGGTAGCCGTAGAAGGTACGAGTTCAAATCCCGCTCGAATAAACTACAATTTAGGCGGGTATTCGTAGTACAGGGTAATCACGAAATGTTCTTTACAATACATGAACGATTTTTACCGTTATTTTTTAATAGATAATTACTGAGGCACGCAGCATTATACCCAATAACACTGTGCGCGGAAGTAATTATGTGTTATAATTACTGACCCTTTCCAAAACCCATTATGTTTTCTCCGCATTGCATCAGCGAATTCAGCGAGCAAAATTAAACTCGACTTCCATAATTTGCACTCTGCATTCACTGGTAAAATGCAGAGTGAAAACAATAGGTTTTCATGCGGATCAGTAATTATAATAGTGTTTTGCAATTACAGAGTTGATGGAAAACATTTTTGATGTCATTGGCAAGTTAAGCTTAGTTTGCATGCTGCGAAGATTCGAATTGCTGTTTTCTTATCGTCTTGGATAATATGAAAGTTCAGCTGTTTCATACATTTCTGAAAGGAAATTCCAGGACCATCAACGTGTATGGCTGAACCTCTTCAGTTTTGGTGTTAGTGCAGTTTTTGTTCTGAATCCTTCATTACTTATGGTTAATGCTTCATACAAATTTATGCTGAACTTGAATTCAGTATCTGCAACAAAATCTCGAGAGTAAAGAATCATTTCCCCAAGTCTTTCTTACCAGCTCGTGAAAGGCAATGTACAGTTTTTGACAGTATATTCTTCTGGGGAATTTCTCGTTCGAACTTGAAAAACCTTGAGGAGGACTGGCGAAAAGTAACACTCAGTTACCATAAGGATGATGGCGTGAGCCAACATGTGAAGTTTCCAGTTTTCCAACCAGACTCTTTGAATTGGAATATCAAACCAATGAATTTGAACAGATATGGAAAGGAAGTTGAAAACAAAATCGATACCTAAGCCAATGAACACCCTGATCAAGGACTCCTTTAGAACGGCCCAGTGTGAGTTCTCAAAACTGGTTGTCAGGTACAGCACAAGGTATGCGTGACTCAATATTAAAGCAGTGTCCTCGAAAAGCATGTCTTGGATTTGAAGGTCTGTTTTCAACCGTCGGTGATGAGGTGTGTCATGTGGTGTTGGTTCGTGCCTTCCAGACTGGGGCATATTTCTCAGGCGCGCGATGAGATATGCCCACATTCTTACGAGGAATTTTTGCACTGTTTTTCCGACGAAATTGAGAAGACCATGGAGCAGGGAAAGTGCGATGAATATTACTCTGCTGTTTAAATCAGCTTGCATCGTACGGTACAAAATGATGCTAACTCCGTGTGAGAAGTAAGCAAGGAGAAAGTTACGATCTGGCGGTACCACCTCCGGAGTATAACTCAAGATGGAGTGTTTACTAAAAGCGGTTGGTGCCAGCGTCAACAGCGGGGTGACGGCGGCAAGCATGACCTTTATTAAGTCGTTACTTGTCTCGGTAAACGCCTGAACGATTTTGTACCTGAAAATCATACTGCAGACAAAGCCAAAAATAAAGTGGTTTGTGATTCTGATCATAATTTCAACGCTAGAGGGAATCGCGGAAGCACAAACAATGCGAATCTTTTGTGCGAGAAGAACGCCATTGTAGATGATGCCAAAAATAAAGAGAACATTACCTGGGTATCTGTAGAAGAGTTTTGTTCTGAACACGCCGGTAAAGAGTAGGCATATTTTGTAGATTGCAACTAATACTCCAACAGTTAAACCCACGTACAATATTGAGATGTAATTTGATCTGAATTCACTCCACCTAAATAACAACAAGATTGTGACTGGAAACCAGAGGTTAAGGATTATTGCTTCAATAACTTCTCCAAATAGTTTCCATCCCAGAATTGGAAACGGTAAAGTACCGTAGCGGTGGTTCCATTCGAAGCATAAGTTGCTTGTGTTTAAGTCAAGACAAAGCATAACGATCCCGAATCCTCCTAATGCTAACGCAACAACCATTATTGTGAAACTTGCTTCCAAACTTTTCTTCAAAGACTGGTACATACCAGGTGATCGGTTACTTGGTGACGTGGACCCGTCAACTTGTTTGGATTCTCTGTGAGCTATTGTGCTGCTTGGCGCGTTTGCATTCTGAGAATCTTCAGACGTTGAACCAGCTTCTGTCTGTTGTTTCTGGCGGAGTTGTCGAGTTATCTCAGTTTCCTGCAAGAGCCAGGTTGGATTTCCTCGCTTGTTCGCTATGCAGTGACCTGTTTGTGGTGAAACGATGGACCCATTATTCTTTCCGTATCCTCTGTTGGTCAGTTTTTCCTTTGGCGCGTTACTTTCCAGAGAGTCTTCAGAAGTTGAGCTGCTGTCTCCTTGGTGACTGTGGCTGAGTGGTTGAGGGGAGTTGGTGTCCCCTGAGAGCTGGGCTTCGTTACTGTGTTCTTTTAATTTGCAGCGATGAGCCTGTGGTAAGTGAGATGGCCCTGTTTCGTCTTGGATTTGGGGTTCATTACCTTGTCCGTTTGCTGTGTAGTGATCTGCCGGTGATGAATGAGGGGATCCATCAGCTTGTTCGTATTTTATTTGAATGAATTCCTCACTTGGCGAGTCAGTCTTTTGAGATTCTTCAGACGTTGAGCCAGGTGTTTGGTCGCTGTCGATGAATTGTTGAGGGGGCTCTGAGTCTTGTGCTAGCTGGACTCGGTCACCGAGTTCGTTTATCGTGTACTGATACACTTGTGGTAAGTAAGGAGTTTCTGCAAGGCCTTCGTCCTCTCTTTGAGAGTTTTCGCCCAATAACGGTTCACTTTGTTGAGATGTTCTAGATGAGCCATGGTATCTTTCGTGAGACTTGTCGTATGCTTCTGATAACCCAGATATCAGATGAGTCAAGACTGATACAATTACACCGACTATAAATTCGAAGATCATTTTTGAGGCGTATTTCAACCCGTGAAGCTGGAGTTCGACTTTCGAGCGTATCGTAGTTGAGCTTGAAATCTGCTGAAGTTGTTAAATTTTCTTTTAAATGACGTACACCAAAATAGGTATGACGACATATCGAAAATCAATTACTTATTTTATGACACACTATTACATTTAAACGATCATTTGTTTGCCTGATTTTTTTGAGAAATAATCTTTCTGAAATAGTAGTACTTGAACAACATCTGCACGAGGTTGATGACATTCAAGTGATGTAACTTAAGTCAGCAGCGTAAACAATTACATCAGCCGAGCCGTTTCTAGCTGAGGTATGTGAATGGCTACCCACTCATGCAGTAATTTTGTGCTTATGAGAGGTTGAAATTATGACATATGATACATCAACATTTGTTTAAGCTCCAGCTTATGTATCTTAAGTGTTTGTTGACAAAATCAATGACAGTACTGTAAATGTCTTCTCAAACCATCATTTACATGCATTAATATTGAATTTCCTAGACTTGGTGAGTTCTCATTAGTTGTAGTGTGCAACGTTAGAGCATGTTATATGAAAGCGACGATAAGCGGTGCTTTTAAATCCATGCTGTAATACCGTTAACTCGTTCGTTTCCTACCACGGCACGACTATAGTGTTTATTAACCAACGTGCTTGATACTTGTGACCTATTTTATGGCTCCTAAAACAACTGTAGTCTCGGCTGGAATTCAATCTTAACCAACAGTATTTCACACTCCGCGAGCTGACGTCTTCTGTAAGACGTGAAAATTGTCTGAGTGACATTGTACGGAGAACGACGACGGTGTTGAGAGTACTATGGAAGATAAAAATTATTCATTCTTTTATTGTTTCGCATGAAGAATTCGGTTCAAAAGACGTCTTCGTAGAAGTTGACATTGTAGATCTTAAGGTCCGTAGTAGTCTACTCTTGCGAACGTGTAGTATGTATGATCGGAAGTCTGGGACTAATCTGTCTACTGCGTGGTTGCTTGCTGTCAACGCATATAATGTAATGCATGTTGATTAATAAGATTAAGAGAGATAGAAAGGAGAACTTTTGACAGTCGAGAAAAGCGCGTGGCCCTAAGTCTTCGTGAAGCTTTTTCACCAGCAGTAAAGGGATATTCTTACAAACCCTAACGTGTAAAATTCGTGTAGCTGCTTAGCATTGCGCGTGTCAACCTGCTACAAACGCCAACTATTTTACCCTTGGTAAGGCCAGACTGGATTTTACTAGTCAATAAAGAATAAAGAACATGTGCTTTGTAAACAGTAAGTACCGGTGACAGCAATGGTAAACTTGCACGAGAGCCAATTTTTGGGAATACCCGTTATCTAAATTTTTTGGGAATACCCGTTGTCTAAATTTTTTGGGAATACCCGTTATCTAAATTTTTTGGGGACATCCCCATTCCCGGCGGGCAAAAGGATGTCGATTCGACGCTATTCCTCGACGTCAACCCGTCGACATATTAACCTATCAGTTACAGATTAATTCAAGTAATGTATAATATAATTGACGCTAATTCAGAATACAATTGGAGAGAGACGGCATCCAAGTCAGAAGCTTGATATTGCTTATAAATGGTCGCAATCGCAACGATAAATTGACTTCGTGTTTGGACCGTAAAGTTTGTCGACGTTAATGTAACCATAATTAAACGCCGAATCAACATCTTTCGCTGACATATTGGTACAACGTTGACAAAGCGGCGTCGGGTTGATGTCGCGACCCAATTTCAACCATCGGTCGACGTCGAAACAACGTCGTGTGCCCGCTGGGTTCTCTTCGGCGGAAACCTCGGTGTTGCTTACAAAGTTCACCGAATTCTACTCCTTTGATGAGAATTACAGGCAGGTTTCTCGTCTGTCTTTCCGTCTTAACAACGGTAAAATAGATATGTGAATTTAAGACGGGAAATTCATCACCTCGACACAGAGTGCTTTCTCATTTTTCGTCGCGAGAGCCACCCGAAGAGTTTCGTTATGCTAGCAAAGATTTGACTGTATAACGTCTGATATGCTTCAAAACACCTGTAAAAGTCAAGCTAACAAGAGGACAAGCTGCTGCTGTTTCTTTTTAATTCTCTGTTTCTCTTGTCAGGTAAAGGAAAATCGCCGATGAAAAAAACATTAAAAGGAAGAAGTTCCTATCCTACTCCGAAAACTATTCTGGATTCGGAAATTTCTGCAGATGATGGAGACGAGTCGGACATGGAATGGGAGGATGTGGCTGGTAATTTATCTTACATGTTTTTTTTTTCTGCAGTCCAAGAAGTTTTCTTTTGAAAAGAATGTAGGAGCTCATCTTTTAAATGAGTTAATTATTTCAGTTAATTATGTT
Source organism: Heliopora coerulea (assembly GCA_030142905.1). Taxonomy (NCBI): domain Eukaryota; kingdom Metazoa; phylum Cnidaria; class Anthozoa; order Scleralcyonacea; family Helioporidae; genus Heliopora; species Heliopora coerulea. The sequence continues at coordinate 348,711 of JASJOG010000144.1, forward strand.
TTATACGATACACGAGAAGGAGTGTTTCGACAGATATCCAAACACCGAGAAGTGAGTTGAAAAACGAGGTGATGGCCGAGTTTTTTAACCAACTTCAAGGTGTTTGGATATCTGATGAAACATGACTTTGACATCTCAAATGAATCCTTATTTAAAAAGAAAATCAGGTTTTAACTTGTCGAAATTTTATGCTAATTAAGATCAGATATCCAAACTGCGTTTTGGTACTGGTTTCCTTCGTGTTTTACTCGTGAAATGTTAGTGAGTTTGTATTTATCTCATCAAATCCTATTTTCATGTTTTTCGGCCATTGGTATTTGAAATCCTGGCATAGCAGTGACCAGGTTAAACTGGTGCAGTACTATTTATTTTCAACGATATAATAGTAGTATGCTACAGTACAGGCATTGTAAAAGGATGTGTGAAAAGATGAAAGAATGATGAACTGCAGAGAGTGAAGTAAAAAGAAAAAAAACCCCTCAGAAAACTAACATACCAAAGAAAGGTCTTTCGTCAAAGATTGGAACGTCAAAAGGACTTCACACGACAGTTTTTTTCTTATTTCCAGTTCATTTCATCCGCCCATTTGCTTTTTATACATCTATTTATGTACATACAGTTCTACAGTTCCTACATCAGGAGCTCGAATCCCTAACTATTTAGCAACTGGTTCTCAGAAATGCAGATTCTATTATTTTTGAAAATTGTATTGTTTGAAGGTGTTTAAAGTGCCCTTCTGACAGCTAGATCCTGCAAATTGGATCTTGTGAGCTACTATAAAATGGCTTGGGATAGCTGGATTTAACTAACTAGGTCGAGAGAATATCTTTATTATATTGGATCCACCAACTCGATGCCAGTGAACAGGCTCTCCTTGACGTGAAAAGTGTTCAATAGACCGGAACATTCGGAAAAAGTTCGCCTGACATATTTCTGCGGCACAACACTCGAAATATTTCGAGTGTAATGCGGCATAAATTTGTCAGTGCATTTTATTAATTGCAAGAATCACAGTACCTGGAATTAGAGAAAGAAAGGTTGTCGCTGTCAAAAGGAACAACCAGCGAACAGCCGTTTGCTGCTAGGTAAAAAAATCACGAGAGAATGAGATCCTAGAATCTGGTTTTCTCATTTTTTGGCGAAGCATTAAATTTAAACTTACTCTGTTTTTATTATACTGTATATGCAGCAGTAATTTTTTTTGTATTACCGAAACTGTGGATGGTAGAATTCTTATTCATGGATAATTTACTGGGGTTTATTGCGTGTTCAGTTGACAAGTTTTTGAGGCGCACCACTCGATATATTCGGAGTATTGTGCACCAAAAACTTGTTAGTGTATTTTATTCATTGCAAGAGTCACAGTACCTCGAATGAGAGAAAGAAAGGTGGACGCTGTCAAAATGTGGACAAGCTGACGATTTTTCAATCATAGAATAAACCGAAGGACATGTGCCTTGTGGTGGTAGACCGAAGCATTGCTAAGCAGTATGAGTGTGGAAGTTTAGTAAGTTTCGATGTTAGGGTTTTGGATTGGATCTTGTAGCCGTCGCCGAGAATGAGGAAACGTTCTTGGAGGTTGTTCGCTGCCCAGAAAAAAATAATTACAAGAGAATAAGGTCCTAGAATTACGTTTTCTCGTTTTTTGAGAAAGCATTACATTTGAACTTATTCTAATTTTATCAAAACTGCTTATGCAGCAGTAACTTTTTCATGTTACTGAAACTGTGGATGGTGGCATTCTTATTCAGGGAAAATTGACCAAGGTTTTTTGCGTGTTTTGGTGGGCCGGAATATTGGCCTGACAAACTTTTGAGGCACACCACTCGATGTGTGTCGGGTGTTGTTGATCAAATATTTGAAAGTGCATTTTAATCATTTACAAGAGTCACAGGACCTCGAATGAGAGGTGGAAAGATGGTCGCTGTCATAAAGAGGAGAATCACACGAATTTTTCAATGTCATGGAATACACCGAAAGACATTTGCCTTGCGGTGGTAGACCGAAGCAACGCCAAACAGTATCACAGTGGAGTTTTCGTTAGTTTCAGTGTGAGCGTTTTGGATAGGATTCCGAAGACGTCGCTGAGAATGAGAAAAGGTTGTTCTCTGCTTTAAAAAAGAAAAACAACCCGAAAAAAATGAGATCCTAGAATCTCGTTTTCTTTGTTTCTTGGCATAGTACTACCTTTAAACTTTATTTTGTTCAAAACTACGTGTGCAGCACTTAATTTTTTGTTTTACTGAAACTGTGGATAGTAGGATTTTTATTCAGGGATAATTGATCACCTTGGTTTATTGCGTGTTTTGGTGGACCGGAATATTAGCCTGACAAATTTTTGCAGAACACTCCATGTGTATCTAGTGTTGTGTGTCGAGTGTTGTGCCAAAATTTGAAAGTGCGTTTTAATCATTTGCAAGAGCGACATTACCTAGAATGAGAGGTGGAGAGATGGTCGTTGTCATAAAGAGGAGAATCACACGAAGTTTTCAATGTCATGGAATACACCGAAAGACATTTGCCTTGTGGTGGTAGACCGAAACAACGCCCAACAGTCCGCTTGTCAAATTTATGTGGCACTACACTACACATACTTGAGGTGAAGTGCGCTGGGAATTTGATTGAGCAGTCACGGAAGATATATTTAAATATGTACACTCAAGATATATTTAGTGAGAAAAGTGGGCTCTGTGATAGGAGGAAGAAACACAACATTTCATAACGATGGGAAGAATAACAGGATGTCGATTGGTCTCATGATGACACGTTGGATCTGAACCAAACAGTTTTCTTGTCAAATTTCTGAGGTTTTGAAACGCTGTCTTCTGCATTTTGAGAACGTTTAACAATAAAATATAAATATAAAAATATAATAAAAATTATATTATGAAGAAGAGCGACAGTATTATCGCGCATTAAGCCTCCCCGCTTCCTAAGTCTATGTGTCAAGTGATGGTCAAGGTGAACAGAAATCATCACTGGAGTGGATGACCTGAATCCTGGAGACTTTCTCTTCTCTGGAGATTTAATCACCAGGGGTTACGTTTATAAGTTGAATTTGAAGAAATTCAACCAAAACATCAGAAGATACGAACTGTCGAAAGCAGTGTAAATACAGTATCTCGTAAATCTTGGAACATCCTTGTGCGGGACGACCAAAGCTATCCATACCGCCCTTCATTAAAGATGACGAAGATCATTAAGGTGAACGTCGAGGAACGGCTGGATACCTTACTTATTTAGTATATTAATATTGTATATAGTTTTCTATTTTATTTGTTAGTATTTTATTGTAATTTCTGATGTAGTTTAACGAGGGCCGCCAGTTTATTAGTGTCAGTTCACTATTATGTGTCTTCCCGCTTTAAATAAAGGCTCTACTATTATATTTTATTCTTTAATTTTTAAAATTGTCGGCTGGTTGTGGTTTTTAGCCAAGAAATATGTTCTTGTAGAGGCAGACGTTGGTGCTGAGGGCAATGGAAGCGACGAAGAAGATTCCAACTTACCGTCCACAAGTAGCAATGTTGAAGTGACGATCAAGGTACCAGGCAAAAGGAAAAGATCCGGCAAATGGTAATTTTGTTGTGCTCCTTGAATTTATTTTTTTATCGACTTCGTTCATACGTTCGTTCACGTGCTGCTATTTTAGTCGTCTTACCATAAAAATAAATGTAAACATTCAGGTCTCGAAAAGCTAAAAAAATTATGGGGTAATACGGTGTAGAATATCAGATCGGCGTACTTGATAGGTCAATTTAAAGGACTGCTTACATGGGCGACTTTTGCTGCGATTTTTAGCCTACTGACACATGCGATCGAGTGAATTGACTTGCGCATCATTTGTGTTGAGCTATATGGTGCAATACTTTGGTGAGTTGTTTACCCAATCACATGCTTCAGAATGAGAAAAATCGCAAGAAAAATCGACCGTGTAAACAGCTCTTAAGTCGGTTGCCTGAGCTTCGGCAAGGCGACGAAGAAAAAGAGCCTGCCAAACTTTATTTTCCTTGATTACTGACCAACCAAGTGGTTTCAAACCTCCCGCCACAGTGGGCACCGTAGTTGCGAAATTTGTTAAACGGGACTATATTGCAGTTCAGTGGTACTCACCTTGTTAAATCAACTTTCAGAGTATCACCCCCTTGTATGACCAATTTATTTCAATCACTATATGATCTCTACATAATGGGGGAATCTATGGGGCAAATGTCCCCTTTCTCCTAAGTCTATTGCGATCAATCCTTCGACATTCTAAAGACAAACACAGCGGTGGCCATTTGTGGTGGTCACATACATAAGCACAGCGTGAGAGTCTTACTGGGCATGGCAAATTCTGCTCCTCCGCTAAAAAAACCTTTTTTTCCTTATTTCTTTCGACTCAGCTCTCAGGAGGAAATTCGTCAATGGATTCAAAGACGAATAAACAGAATAAGAAAGGAATCGCAGATCTGTGCTCATAAGGTACGGTTGTTGAAAATATAGTAATAAATTGCATTGGTTAGGTTGCAGGATATACTCGATTCAATTTCAGAATCATCGTCAGGATAACATGAAGAAAAAATTTCATCATGTTACCTTTGATTATCCTGAAATAGTACTTCCAGTTGACTCTAGCCGCATAGGTTAATCATGAAATTTTATCTTCATGCTGGGATACGTTGTTGTCAGTTTTTACTTTCGATATTCCGAGTATTTCGTTCAGCCTAAAAATGCAATTCGTAATAATATTTAAAGACCGCGAGAGTTCTGTGCAGAACATACGTGGATCGGTCGGTCGTATAAAACTCGTACATTACTGACAAGTCAGACTTCAGCAGTCAGTTGGTTGACGTAAGTTTTGTCCCAGTTTTTTACGAAGTGAAAGAGATTGTAGGAAATATCATACTTAATTTCCAAACGTAACAAAACTGATAACTATACTGTGCTTTCTGTGCAACATTAGGTACATTTGCTCTCACTGTTGGCTGTCGGGCTAAGAAAGAATGATTTGTGCAACAATTCAATTGTGCAGGTAAGGGTAGGGCTATAAGTTAAGAGCCTGGCACGACATAAAGATAGCCAAATTTCTGGAAATATTTTAAAAAGAACATAATTACTTTAGCCTTAAATAGTACTAAAAGATCCAGCTTTGTCTGCGATTTCCTCTGAGCATTGTTCCAGGTGAAATGACGTCACTCATATTTGTATCAGAAACAGTAAGATCAATGAATAATTTGCTCTTGCCGTTACTGTATGTTTTGAATGTCGTTTGAATATTTTCTTTAGGGTGTTGCATTATCCCTAGTTCCAGATTCTTTCACTCAACGTCGCGTGCCTAAGACATGGGATATTACATTTCTCTCAAGAGTAGCGACTTGGTATGTACGAAGCCTTTTTGCTTCTGTTAAGTTGTTATTTGGATTCATTTTGGGCTGTCGTTCTGCGAAAGTTCTTGTAGACAAGTTTGGCTAAAGCAGTGAATCATGAGTAATAAGGACAAGCACAAAGGTAAACTTATTCCTTAACCAACGTGGGTAAGATTCTCCTTGAATTTTGTTATGACTTCCAGTAATTCACTGATGGTGTTGAACTCGGTTATTTCTGCCTTTTCAGTATCTTGCCTTCCTTGCTTGTCTAAACTTATCATTTGTGTCTTTGGCTTTGTCATTTTGGTGGTTTGCCATGTTGAACTTAAAGATCAACTGTAGTTAAAAGTTATGTGTGGTCATTATTTAGAAAGACGTCGGGATCAAATCTCACTTTGTTTTGACACTTCGCTTTTTTTTTTTTTTAAAAAATCTCTCCAAGGTTCAAGAACAAAGCCCCTGCACCTGCAGACATTCACACCAGTCATTCAGAGGTAACAATAATCTTACGACTCAACAGCTGAGTTGCCAGACTGATTGAATGTGTGACGATTAAACTTTTTGTACTGACCTAGGAAGGTATAACTGGTACGTCGTATCGAAAAGCGACTAGAAAAAGCAAATTCTTTTCCACGAATGTAAACGTGGTGATAAGTGATACTCCCCTTCTTACACCTGTAACTTCATAATTAAACCATAAACTCTTGACCAGACAAATGTATTTAAAACCTTGTCAATCAGCGGTTTACAAGTAACGATTGTATGGACATTCCATTAATTTGTTCGTCATTCTTTGAACCGTTTAATGACTCAAATTTGCGTAAATTGTGAACCTATATGTAATACTATTGATAATTTCGTTTCATCGTAACTGGTGAAAATCGAAGTTCTTTGATCGAAATGTCGTGTATTTTAAGTACTCACTTGAACGTTTCTTAACCAGTGATAACAATTTTTTAATAAATAGAATTCCTGGTTGCAACATTAGTATCTTTCGGATAACATTTTCCTTACATAATCACGTCGATCTATACTACTTCGACGTAGAAGCTTTCTGTTCTTCCAACCTCAGCCCACCCACCCTCATATAACTTTGCCAATTGGTAGGAATTAATAGCAGGATATGGTCCATATTTTAGAAAATGCATTAACTCACGGCGATATAAACTTGGCGGCAAACAAACGAACAGAATAAATGACTAGATTAGGATAGAAAGTGATCACTTTCAAAAAACGGGGATTACGTTTGATTGTTTGTCTTTATTGGTAACGAAGACAGCTATTTTTCGAAGGTTTGAAGATTTTGCGATGTGTCCTTTGGCGAGTTGCCGTGCAGAAATAATGGGGATATAAAAATTTGAATGTATCGAAAAAGGACGACGAAGAGAGATCGTCTCGGGGAATTATTCCGTACTTTCCTAGATTGATTTGTTTTCGGGTTTTTTTTTTTGTTTGTTTGTTTCCAGGGTACTTACTTGATGAGAGTTTTGGAAAAGAAAGTGTATGTAAGTAAAATTTTGCCCGTAAAATTAATGTTTCTGACAGTAATATGTGCGTCACATACTAACCTTTCTTCTAATATCAGTGAATTGTCGCCCAATTGTCCATGATAGGAAGCTCGGAAAGACTGGACAATGGCTAAACAAATGGAAGTTGTTATAGCCTGAAAGTTTTCTAATGCACCACGTCAGCCGACCCCAACTTGCGGTCCATGTCTACCTCGTGTCCAGTCTTCTCGGTGTTTCTATCATGGCCAGTGGTTGAAGCATCAACCGGCGATCAGACGATCACGAGCTCGATTTCATCGGAAAACATTTCGTCAAGCAATGAGCGAACGTATGCGATGTCCGTTGTCCGTGATCTCGCATACGAATGAACTTGGCCTGATTGTTGAAAACGCTCAACTTATTCAAAATTTAAAAGGTTCTAAGGGATTTCTTTTCCCTGGTGTTGGATCTACGTTCTGATTTGTTGACAGTTTTCCCGCCGCTAACTTCGGGTAACTAGCTTGTTAGCGGTGGGTTTTAGCGTTTTACTAACAGTATAAGCTCTCAAAAGAGAAGATGAAGAAAGCATTATGAAAAATAACGTCTTTGTGAATTAGTCTGGCAAGAAGTGAAGGGTTGGAGACACGTTAACCTTTGATAAAGGAAGCATGTTTTTCTACTGACCAAGTTTGGTGTTAAGCAAAGTACTTATTTTCAAATTCCAATGCGGAATTTGTTCGTCTTAAATCTTTCGTTGTGAAGTATCTTGAAGCTCATTCACTCATACATCAGTCGTTCGTTTATTAAACATCACAACTTAGTCTCGAAATACTGTGAAGTAGTTCATATCTGTTGTCTGTTGATATAGTTCTCTATCTTTCTCATATCACTTTCGAAATCCATCAGTGTTTAATGTGATTTGGGTCTTCATGGTGACAACAGTGCATCGTGTGAGAATTTACCTGCAATTTACCTGCAGTTTTGTTTACTTCAGCTTTTTGTAGCTGTTCTAAGAGCTTTGGGTCTATCTGTGAGGCTTGTGATGTCATTACAGGTACAGTTCTGCAAAACGTTTGATGTTCTTCCCCGAAACGATCACACGCTGAAACAATTAAGTTTTTTTGAGGTCCTACAGGGTTCCATTGTGAACTGAGAGAGATTTTAAATCCCGAGAAAAAGCTAGTTAACAACCTAGCCTTTAAAAACAATCGAGGAGAAAGTGGTATGAAATTTATATTTTTGAAGTGTGAGAGCTTGGAGATATCTTGAGATGATCGATCAACGATCGTCAAGCTCTGTCCTCAGAAAAACGATTTCTTAGCCCCAGACGGGGATCGAGCCCGCAACCTCCTGATGACCGGTGAGACGCTCTAACCATTGAGCTACCAAGACTCAGATGGTGAGCTAAGATGCAAGTTCGACACATGTGCGACCTAAGCGGAAGCTACTATATGTTAATAATGAAATTGATGAAATTTATGGTTTAGAAGTGTGAGAGCTTGGAGATATCTTGAGATGATAGATGAACGATCGTCAAGCTCTACCCTCAGAAAAACGATTTCTAAGCCCCAGACGGGAGCTCATAAATAGTCATATCTTTCTTTGTTTTGATCGTGAATATCTTAACCCGTTAAACTGAAACGTTTTTGAAAAACTTGTGTTAAGTGGTGGGATGCCGGGAAAAATCGGTGGTTTGACCAAAGTGAATCTCGATCTACCTCGTAATAAATATTACATGCGGCAACACATTCTTATTCTTTTTGCGTTTCTGTGATTGTTATAGGCCTTGAATATCAAAGTGAGCGATGTAAATGGAGTAAGTTGTTGACGTAAAATTATAGTGTATATAGTTTAGCATGATTGAATTGGATTAAGTACGGCAAGGTTCTCCGAAAACGGTCGGGGAACTTGCAGAAACTTAGGATACAAAATATTAAATTTTTCAGTTATTAATTAAGTTTTAATTGCTAGGTTGAAGGTGGGTGTATGTATGTCATTGTGATATACCACAATAGTCTTGATGTGATATTTATTGGATGTGATATATATGAAATATTATATGCATGTATGAAATGACATTATTAGGTATGTGTATGATAAATGGGTGATATACAGCGTATGACTTGACATCTGGTATATATGCTGTATATGTGCTATTTTTCAAACAATACGGTATGATGGGGAAACTATGTGCTGCATGGTATCGTATGATACTGGATGGTGCGTAACAGAATGGTGTGGTGTGGTATGGTATGATACGATATCGTACAGTAAGGTATGGAACAGTATAGTATGGTACAGTAATTGTGGTATGGTATATGACATGGCACAATGGGAGTGCAAGCAAAAATTAATGATAAACGTACGCTTTGAGCTCGGTTCGTGTGCAGCAACAAAGATAATTCAATCCTTTCATCCAAGGTTACAACTAAGAAGAAATTAGTATAGAGTGTATATTTACCAGATATTTGTTTGTATCACTCAACTTAGGGTAAAAATCTTGGAGCATCCAGGACATCAAAAGATCGCAAGGGAAAAGAAAAATCTCCGAAAGATGGACAGCGGAAACCAACTTCGAAAAAAGAAGCGAAAAAGAATTCTAAAGAAAATTCACTCAGCAAAGTCGGAGGGAAATCGACACCGAGGAAGTTCGGAGTTCGTCACAGTGATGAGGGTGGAAAGGGGGATATCATGCAACAGACTAGTACAGGACGTACAGAGTCTTCTCGTACAACACTAAGAAAAAAACCAAGAATTGATTATTCAATAAAAGAGAAAATTGAAGAAAGTGAATATTTTCAGGAAGCGAAGAAATCGTCAGGTGAAAGTTCGTCGACCATTTTATTTGGCGATTCCGACGACGAACGTGATTTTGAAATTACAACACCGAAAAGTAAAACATCAAAGACAGCCGGGACCTCTTCCAAGAAATTAGATCGACCTAGTGTGGAAGGCGAAGAACATTCACTAGACCATGGAGAGTCGAGCAAGATTCGAAAAAGAGGTTGGTGATAATATATTAATAGTAAGTTTCTCTTGCATGTATCTGTATTTAAAAATACGTTAAAAGGTAGAATTGTACGGACGATAACCAACTGGTAATGACGATAAGATACTTTATAGGTTTTGTTGTGCCTTCCAGTTGCCAACAGTGCGTCAAACCAGAGGCATAGCTGACCTTCTTTGACTGCTGCTGTGAAAAAATTTGCGCGAAAATTTTGTGCAATTTGTTTTACTTAGCTAGACCAAATTTTGCCCAAATTTAATGCCAACGCGGTCGATTTTAGCCTTAAATTTGATTGATTTATTGATTGATTGATACCTTTATTTATACTGGTTAGCCCAATCAGTTTAAAAACTGGTATTCATTGGGGGCCTGTAAATTATTGAAATACAAAATATAACAGGAAAAAAACAATACTAAAACATAAATCTAACATAGTTAACAAAGCTAAGAATGATAAACATCATGCAAGAATGAGGTGTACCAAAACAGTCAAAATAAACCTTCCAGTAGTTTAACCTTAAAACTAGGGGTTTCAGCGACTTTTATCCCAATTTCGATGTGCCTTTTTTAAAATTCTGGGTCTATCACACTTTAGCATATATCTCGCAGGTGGATAGTGTTTTTTGCGCAATCTGATTGGTTCGTCTTTCTCGGAATATCCTCCACTATTCACCTCCCAGCAAAACAAGATGGCGTCCAGTTTGTTTACGTCACGGAAGAACTTTTCAGGCAATAAAAGACGTCTCCACTGTTCATCGACGCTGAGGTGGCTAATTGTTCTTTATACCTCTAGTAGCGAGGCTAAAGCAGCAAGCCCAGCTTTTAGTTTCATCATGATCAAGCGTGCTCACATTATCATTGCTAATGTATATCAGGGCTTGTGTCAGTGCTAACTCACCCAAGGATTACTTTGAACTTAAATTAAAATTAAAATCTTGAGAAATTACATTAAAGTTAAATCTTGTTTATTCGTGCTAGGGGTCGACGTGTGGGTCGAGGTTTATCTTGAAAAGGAAAAAAAGTGGATGTGTAAGTACGTTGAACCACAACAGACTTTATCTGTGTGTAACACGTTCTTTGCTTGTCTGTTCTGTTCCTGTCGGTTTTGTTTATGTGATTGATATGGTTCTGGTTGAACCATTGCTATGTTATGTTTGTTTTTTCTTTTTTTTTCTGTTTTAGGTAGCGATTGTTCTATTGAGGTTTACACAGTGTTGTTTCACATCTCTTTCAAATGTTTTGAGCCAGTTTTTAGGTTTTAAGTCCTTATTTGTTGCGTTTGCATGGTAGCTTACTTGCGAAAACTTTCATTCGAAAATTTCCAGGTATCGATGCAGAACTGTACAGTGTAAACCAACCACACGAATGTGAAAAACTCGCCACAAAACCAATAAAATATGTCGTGGCGTTTGATAATGGTAAAAAATTTAATAAAGATGCTCTTATGACGCCTGTGTTCCTCCCTTTCCTTCCTTCCCTCCCTGCCTTTCTTTTCCGTTCTCTCTTCCCTTCTTTTTCTCTCTTTTGCTTTAATTCCTCCGTTGCTTTTGCTTTCCCACCCCACCCTCCTTCCTTCCTTTTCTTTCCTTTCTTTCCTTTTTTTCCCTTTTTTCCTTCCTTTCCTTCCTTTCCTTTCCTTCCTTCCTTTCCTTCCCTTCCTTCCTTTCCTTCCCTTCCCTTTCTTCCCTTACTTCCCTTTCTTCTCTTCCTTCCCTTCCTTCCCTTTCTTCTCTTCCTTCCCTTTTTCTTTCCTTCCTTCCTTCCTTCCTTCCTTCCTTCCTTTCCTTCCTTTCTTCCTTTCCTTCCTTCCTTTTCTTCCTTCCTTCCTTCCTTCCTTCCTTCCTTCCTTCCTTCCTTCCTTCATCCCTTCCTCCTCCTTCTTTCCTCCTCCTTTCCCCGCCCACTATCTCTTCCTGCCACTTACTCCTTTCTGCCCACAAACCCACCTCCTCGTATACCTTTTCCATTCTGTTAATTTTTCATCTCATTTTCCATATAGAGAGCAGCATCAAAGATGTGACCTGCCGTTATGCGAGCGGTTGGTTGACAAGCACTCCGAAATTGAGAGTCGATCCCGAGTGGTGGAACGAAACTTTAAGTTTTTATAAGACTAAACATTTGGTAAGTTTAAAAACTTTTCCGTGAAATGTAAACTTGTACGTGACATAAGATGTTTCCTTCTCTGGTCACAAAAAAACTTTCATTAATTTATTTAAAGAAAAGGGATAAGAAGGAGGACTCCCTTATGAAAGGTGAGATAGTTCATTAATGTATATACACCTGTTTGATGTAGTGCTTTTGTGCTGTGACCCTAACGCTTGATGTATTTCTTAGAAACAAGCGAATTGAAATTCTTGGGATACGGTTTACTTTAAATATAAGAATACTGCGTAGACAGTGATAGATAAGGTAAAAAGTTAAAAGGTTGGTAACTGCCGTGACTGATCTCATAGAATACTAATATGATATTCTTTGAGATCAGTTACGGCAGTTGTCGACTTTTTAACTCTTTACTTTAAATATGTCATACACTTAGAGAACTGGTTGTGGAGCTGCGCACAATTGTCTTTTGGAATCTATTCCAAAACGAATGCAAAAGTCTCAAATAAAAAGGACATAAAATACGTTTTCCGATTCATGCAGTGACTAAAGAGAAATCCAGTTTTTAAGATTTTAAGTGTTCCAATTTGGAGGAAGTTGCCTCATCGGATGCGTATGTTTACTAATATTACTATTACTGTTATTGTTATTGTATTGTATTGTGATTGTTATTTTTTGTTTTGCCTTAGCTTCTCTTCTTCGGAAACCTCTACCCACGACTGTTACGGAATACAAAAACCATCCTCTGTAAGTTTGTGATATTTTATAAGTACTATTGACAATATGAGCTGCAGTGCTTTATCGTATTGTCTAGTAGTTATGATACGAGTACATGTAAACATTCGTGGTCATCAAAACTGGTGAAGATTACAACGATTTTTGTCGAAAAACTAGCTTAAAAAGTTCGTGTAAATTAGTAGTCGTATCACTTGATACAAAACGTGTAGTTGTATCAGATTTACAGCTACTGATTAAACTTTAAATTCTTTTGGGGTTTTTGATTTATGAATTATAAGTGAGTATTATAAGTTAACATACTCAACGCTCTGACGTTGATTCACTTTACGGTAGCTTCTTTCATTGAAGGCCTCTACTCAACAGTGTTACGAAGTATGAGAACAAGCCTTCTTAGGTTCGTGATTACTCTCTTTAAGTCCACAGTATTTTTTGTAACTGTGATAATTCTATTATAGTAAGCCGATCTAAGTCAATAAAAATTGACCAACATTAGAAACCAATGCTTAACAAACTTTAATGTATTTTACTTTTATGTCGTTTCTATATTGACTAATTAAACAAAAATCCGTGCGTACTTTGTTACGAAAGAATCGAGTAGCCATTATATCCGCAGAATTGAATAAACATGAAAATTGCAGGGAATGATCATAGAACAAATGTGGTAGTTAGAGGATCAAATAATGTGCTATTGATTCATTTTGTATTTTATTCTTTGCAGGTACGCTCTAAAGCGACATCTGCTAAAGTTCGAAGGTATTTTCTAAATGAAGTTAAATGGTTGAACACGGTTTTGCTAGCTTTTGCCCACCTCATGCTTTCCCTGAAAATAACTCTGGAATGGTTATAGCCCATAGCTTCAAATTTACCCTTACAGGAAAAAGACTTTGGGGAGTTTAAGCTGGTGGAGTAATATTGAGGATTTTTGTTGTTTTCATAAAACTCAAGAATTCAGTTTTGTTAAACTGAAATGTAGTTGAATAATCGTCTGAAGGCGGTGCAGTTTTGTGCAGTAGACGTAACAGTCATGTGGAGCGTCCACGAGGTTTGTTTGGTTTATAGTAAGGAACATTCGTGTGGCAAGCGTTCGCTCGTCGTTGAAAAAGTTGGCGGGAATAGAGACCGGTTCCATCTCTTGCCAACACGTCTGACAACTGCTGTTGCGAGGTTCACCCACGCAAACTTGGGTTTACCAATCTTTGTTTACAAACTTTTGTTTGTCGTGTGAAAGTGCGTTTAAGTTAACGTTTAAGCTTCACTCACGAAAATCGTTCATCGTTCTAAGTCAAGGAATTAGAAATCAAAAGTCATTGGTATGCGATACGTAGTATAATAAGTAGTTGCCAAGCTCTTCTGAATGCCACCAGTGAAATAAAGGTTTTGATACTTCCGTTTGAACAATAAATTATGGGTGTGTGATGGGATATCATTTCTGACAATATTTGAACTTTTATTTCTTTATAGCTATTTATCCTGAGTCCGCAGCTACTTTAGGATTTTGTCGTGGGGAGCCAGTTTATTCACGTGATTGTGTACACACGGTATGCATTATCACTGTATGGAGTTTAAAAGCATGCCCTGTTAAAACTTCTTATCAAGTAGCAGATAAATCTAATTGCAATACTCACTGCTTCCCAGATAGATTTTTGCAAAACGGAAAATCAATAGGACTAGACATTACAATGAATCATCCTTTTATTTTAGCTTCACACCCGAGAGTTATGGATGAAAGAGGCTAGGGTTGTAAAAGTAAGTTTTAATGCTCATTTTTCTTTAACAACTTTACTGTTTCCTTCCCTTCCTCCCTTTCATTCTGCCTTGGTTGCTTGCTTGCTTGCTTGCTCGCTCGCTCCTTCCCTCCCTCCCTCCTTCCTTCCCTCCCTCCCTCCCTCCCTCCCTCCCTCCCTCCCTTCCTTCCTCCCCTCCTTTTGTTTCTTCCTGCCTGTTTCAATCTGACCCTTTCTCCCCTTTTGTTTTCATCCCTTTCTCACTTTTCTTTCCTTGCATTCTTCCTTTCTTCTTTACTCTCTTGCTCTCTCCTTTCCTCCTAGCCGTTCCTCCTTTTGTTTGGTTTAATTTTTGTGTATGTATGTTTTTTTTTCTCCTGTTATTCTCTTACCCCGCCACTACATACCTGTCCAGTTGCTTTTCTAGCCTAGTTAATAGTTTGTGATATTTAACCCATATTTCACGTGCTTCAGGAAAAGATTATCTTTTCTTTTTAGAGTGGTGAGCAACCTTACAAAATTGTCAAAGGAAGAAAAAGTAGAGTGAGTTTCATAAAGTATCTCCAAGAATACCTCGTAGTTGTTAAACTATCAAAGCTATTTTAACTCCTGAACAGGACTTGCAATTTATATCTGCAGAGCAAAGGATGACCCATTTCATGTTGTTGTTTCTTAAGAGAAAACTGTTAGAAAATGTTGGTGAGATTACAGCGGAGTTGTTCGGAAAATGGCAAACAGAAGACTATGTCCCTCCACCCGTAATTGATGTGAGTTGCTTTAAGTTGCGCTTGTGAAGAAAAATGAGCGTTTCAGTAATGTTTTAAAACTTTAACTCTTCGTTCTCCAACGACAGGGGAAGATCCCAAGAAACGAGTATGGCAATGTTGAACTTTTCAAACCTAGCATGCTGCCGCCAGGAACTTGTCATATTCGAGGTGCGTCGTGACTGTTGATATACTATGAAGTTTTGTTTTGGTGTATTCGTCTCGCTCCGTGTCGCGCTGTTTCGCTTTCTATCGTTTCGCATCGTATTACGTTTCGTTTCGTGCCATGTCTCTACTTCTTTACAGCATGCTTAGTTCTACAAATTAATGTGTGTTGACTCCTTGAGTTACTGGTGTTGTTTAGTTCTACAAATTAATGTGTGTTGACTCCTTGAGTTACTGGTGTTGTTAACATGTAGTTCTGATCCTTTCTTAGTTCCTGGAATCCACCGTCTTGCTCGCAAACTCAGTATTGACGCCGTTCCAGCTGTCGTTGGGTTTGATTTCCATTGTGGATTTTCGCATCCCGTGTAAGTGTTAGAAAATTTAATAACTTGTCAT
The DNA here is from genome assembly GCA_030142905.1 of Heliopora coerulea. NCBI lineage: Eukaryota > Metazoa > Cnidaria > Anthozoa > Scleralcyonacea > Helioporidae > Heliopora > Heliopora coerulea. The sequence continues at coordinate 364,440 of JASJOG010000144.1, forward strand.
TAAATGTCCCCGAAAGACAAAGGAGGGGTTTCTTGCGTTGTAAAGACTGTACGATCACGTGGGACTTCTACAAACCCTCTCAAGTCTTGAGGAGACATTTAATCATCAGTTTCTCTTATTCCGACCAAATAAAATTTGTAATGTTTAACATTCCTGTCTCTTCACGCTAGTTCATGCGTTCTCATGTTGGGAATGTTTAACGTTTTCCCTCTTTTTTGGGAATTTAGAACTAAATATCCCTGAAACAATAGAAACGTAGGGTAATCCTGTGTTTCTGCTTTAATTTGGGCCTCATAAAATTCATAAAACTATCGTAGGTGTCGCTCGGGTGTAAATGAAAGTGAGATGATTAGCATAGTACGGTAGTAGTTGTCAGAAAATTATCTAGTTTCTAGTCTTTAAACTGTTTTACTCTGGTGGCCGGTAGCGTAACTTTTTTCTCATTGAGTAATTAATGAACAAATACATCGCAGTCCCATTTACTGCTGTTGGTAATTTAGTTCGTCTGATATGTTTGTAGTTTGTCAAATAGATTTTTCATGCGATGTCTCTTTTCCATCCAGACGAAACAAGCGAGGCAGCAATGGTGGATCTAGGCTGGTGCACACGGTGCACTTACACGGCTCAGAAGAGAATCACTCACATTTTTATTTCGTTGGGCAATTTTACTCGGTTGAATTTTATTATTCCTAATTTAAAGTTGTCTTTTCTGTACTAGGATTGATGGTGTCGTGGTTTGTGAGGAACACAAAGATGTTTTATTAGACGCTTGGGATAAGGAACAAGAACAACGAATAAAACGAGAACAAGAAGTAAGACTGAAAACTTTGAAGCTTTGGGTTGTTGCTTCCTAGACACTCATTAACCTGAGGCTTCCAGAGTTCTTGAAACAAAAAGCGAAACTGAGTTTGACGTCGTTTTTCTTTATTTCGTTTTCGTGTAATTCTTGATCAGTTTTGGAGGTACAAGTTTTCATCCCTTTAGAAACGTGAGAAGCGAGCGATTGATAATTGGACTCATCTGGTAAGAAGTTTGCGCATCAGGGAAAGATTGAAGAGGAAATACAATATGGAGGTGTGTGACTAAAAGGGAAAGGTTTCTGTCGTGTAACATCATAAACAATTCTGTGGCTCTTATATTTCAGCGAAGTGAGCTGTTGTGATAGATGCGACGAGTAGTGTTTGCACGTTTGTAACGGCCGTTTGATCGGATCTTCGCATAGTCAAGCCGTGTGAGAGCCGAGTCAGTTTTGATGTATGAGGATTTGGGTGGGCTGCAAGATAAATAAGCGAGTCGGCTACAGCAGAATTGACATCTAGTAAAGGTTGTCACGATTACCATTCATTGTTGAGTCGGAATAATCTATGTTTCAAAATAACGTGATCATGCTGAATCATGCATGTGATTTGAAACAGTCAGTCAGCAAATCGCGAAGGAAGTAAAATTATGAGTGTCCAGCTCAAAATTTTGATATAAAGACTTTTTTTTGAACTATTATAATGATTAAAAGCCGCAAACAATTAAGTTTACTTAGTTTCACTTACGACACCCGACCCATTGGAAGTGAAAGTACATGCATTAGATCACGATATCAGTATATAGTTACCAGGCATGAGTTAATAGTACAAGCTTACCAATCTTACCCTTCTACAAGTCGGAAGAGTAATTGTGAGCATATTAATACCGTATTTTTATAGAGAAGAGATCTAGTTTCGGCTATGAGCAAGCTTTTCCTGATTAGTCATTCAAAATGTGTATCACAGGAGGTGGTCATTAAAAGGTCGTCAAAAGAAGTAGTATGACTGTAATTTCTTGTATGTGGGACACTTGACAATAATTCATCAAAATGCACCCACAAACCTCTTTAGCACGGCAATGGTTCATAGTCGTTTTTGCTTGTCATATTTTAAAATTTAGCAATTCTTCCCTTAAGGATGAAGACAAAGTAGAAGAAAAAAATCAGTGCAACGAAACGGAAGATGTAACGGATATATCTCTCTCGTGGCCACTGAACAAACAAGGTGAGCTATAGCGACGTACATAATTTCGGTTGCCCTGACGTTCCTGAATTTCCCTGAATAATGCTATTTCAACTGTAATCTACCTAAGTCGTCTACTAATCCTGTCACATGAGGTGCCATCATACGGCAGATGTGATCGAAATTATTTCAAAAAGAGGCGGAATTTATTTGTAATCTTGCTATTTAGTTATGGCTCAATAACAAAAAAGCCGTTGATCTGACAGTAATCCGAACGATCAACACCGCTATCTGAAACATGCAAATGCTGTAATGTTTTTCCTTTTTTCCCTTTTTATAACTTCGAACAATTTGGTTTTTGCATTTTCGATAAAACAATGGTTTCTTTGTGATGCGTAATACATGTGTCCGTGTTTGCAGCTTTGATACTGTAACAGTAGAAATGTCGAATTATGTCTTAAGATGAACCGTATGAAAACGTGTAGAACTAAAGCGAGACCAGACAGAGGTGAAAAGATATAAAAACTAGGAAATGACTCGTTATTTATACAAATCTAGGGCGTTGCGTGATCGAATATCCAAATAACCTAAATATCCAAATTTAGGGCGTCTCGAAACTGAAATCGAGCGATCATAGGCTTTATAATTAATAATATTTTTACCATACATCATGGTTAACTAGTGCATGAAATTAAATTAACTGTTGAGTCGGTATGACGATATTATATTTTAGCACTTTTCTGTAACACGGTTTGCTTATATTTCATACGAATTGGAATCCTCATGTGTTCTCTGCCAGTTCTTGTCCCACGCCATCTGACTGAACTGTTTAATGACACAGCAAAGCTTGGCGAGTTAGATATTTCCGTATTTTCATTTATTTTTAATTTTCTCTTTCAATTTTTCTTTATCCTGAATTTTAATCGTGTAAAACAACTTCGTAACATTATCTGTTTTCTCCATGGCAGAGGGAAAGAGCACTAGGGCTGACAACGGTCACTGTCACGTATTTCTGGAAGCCAATCACTACCAAGATCCAATAACGGGCGAATGGACTAAAACGTGTTCTTGTGGACATAAGGAGCCCCTGTAGACGCTGAAGACTGCTCGGTTGTGATGCATCGACATTTGTTTTGCCTTCTCTAACTGATGGACAGTGACCCATCAACTTTCTTTTAGTTCCTTGCTACGCAAATTTGAAGCAGCACATCCTGGGACTATGAGTCAAAATGCTTTGCACTCGACTCGTTTTGACGAAGTTCATTGAGCTGACTCCTATTATACGTTGGAAGTAATACCATGTCGGAAACAAACTTCATAGAAGAACTAAACTGCACTGGTTTTTATTGCCAATGCTTTGCTCGTATATTCCAGTTAATTTTAGGTTACTTTTTTATGTGGTTATTGGTGCTCCAATTTTGAGAAATGTACTCGGAAACTCGAATGCCACGCCCAACTGATTATGACATAGCACGCCGGGAAAATGTAATTCCATGTACTTTTCGGCATCAACATTCATCTGTAAATACATACAGTTCGTTGCAGTTCTACGAAGAAGACTTTTTTATTGATGCCATATACATCAGGGAAGGGTATCGTTTGTACCAGGATACTTACATGTTTTGGGAGAAACGGTTTGAAAGCAGTAAAACCGTATTGTAAGTTTGTTCTAACTCGCATTCGACTATGCATTACTCGAGACGTCGATAGGTACGCGGACTTTGCAAAACAGGAACTTGTTGCACACACCTCCTAACCATAATTTAATCACCTTGTACTTGATTGAAAACCTTTTCCGTTTCCATTTGTTTGTTCCTGGGTAAGATTTTTAAGAGCTGATGATGATGGTACTCAGGGCGAACACCAGATTTTAGTAATTTCCCTTTTCATACACCAAGCTTCTACTCGGAAGAGGCGGAATAACGAAAAGGTAAAAAGTTAAAAGGTTGGTGACTGCCGTGACTGATCTCAAATTTGAATTCTTTGAGATCAGTCACGGCAGTTATCAACGTTTTGATTTTTTACCTTATTTATCACTGTCTACGCAGTATTCTATTCCTACATCGTCGATTGCAGTAACGACAAACTGGCTAAACGTTTACAATAGCGGGCATGTGGTTTAGGAGCACAGATCTCAATGGCTGTGCTGAGATTAGTGCTTAGGTCCCACCGCACGTCATTGATGAACATCAAACAGCTAATAACTCTGGCGCAGCGGCTCGTGTTTTTGTTTTCGCTTTTCTCTAGTCTCATTGACATCCCGGGTGTTGGGTCACTTTATCTAAACACGGAAATCCAATTGGTGTTTTATATTATAAAATAACAGGCGTCCTACGCACGCTCTGATTGGACGAGCCTCATTTTCTCTGGGTACAGAGACACGGATGACGTCATTTTCATTTTGTGTTAGAGTACGGAGACAGATGACGTCACGAAAACTAGAAAAAACCTTCGTTATTTTATACGACAAATAGAAAATTGCTTTCGTGTCTCCGTACTGTTATAGAAACATGAGTGACGCCATTTCAGCCGGAAAATACCAGAGAACACTCGGCTGCTGCTCGTGTTTTCTGTTTCTGTTTTCTACCCCTTGTTCACTCGGCATTTTTCCGGTTGAAATGACGTCATCACGACTTTCATGTTTCTATCACAGCACAGACACTCAAGCAGTTTTCTATTTGTTAAACGTAACAACAGATAAAAGTCATGAACTATATTAACGCATTCCTGAAATAAGCAATTGTCGCAAAAATAGTCAACTGCCAATCTGTGACAAACTTATAACCATCTCAACTTACTCGGCAGGATAAGACTTCTTTTGTTTTACTCTGGCTAACTACTTTACTTTACTCCAAAGGGAAAACTCATGCAGTGAACGGATTAAGAAGATCGACCCTCCACGATTAATCAAAACTCTGGTCAAAAGGCAAGCCACTTCAAAGAGGTGGGGGGAAAAAAGAAACAAGTTTGTGTTTTCTCGCTATTCGAAAGTCGAGCAACGTACCAAGTGTTAGAATCACAGTATTCAAACACTCAAAAAGATCAAGTATTTCTTTTACACAAATAAGACTGAATGTGCAACCCAAAGTTCAATGAACATTTTGATGGGAAATTTTGTGTCTGGATACTGATCAAACATGGGTGTCAACCAATCGGATCTCGCACCCCCAAGCGCGCTATTTTTCGATCGGTTGCCATAGTTTTTCGAACTTTGTTCCCAGGCGTTCTCGTGCCTAGCTGTGGATATTCGGATTAGTGTGAAAACGTGCTGCGATCATTTGTTTGTTGTCCTGACTGGTTCGTGGAACGACGAAAATAAATGTGGCATTAGCTGTTTGTTTAATTTTTGGTGATTCAGTTAACAAACGAGTTCTCCACCGAGCCATTGACAGGTAAATACATAGTTAAAGTTAAAGTGAAACACGAGATGTATGAATGGAAGACTTTGTTTTCACATATGAATGTGTTTTTGAATTGGCGGGAAGAAGGCTCGTCTATTCAATTCATTGAGACTTTGAAATCCCGGTACAGTCCAACGTCAAGTATTTGGACTGTCTTCAAGCTCAAAGAAATTTTCATATTTCCAAACTACGAGTAGTTTGAATCTTTTCAAGAACTACAGGTAGTACCCTGAAATTTTTCAAAATTACCAGTAAAAGATCTTCCTTCAGTTTTAGAACACTAATTAAAGATTAATTTCTTTCATTTGTGATTCATGAATTGTTAAAAGTTTGTTAAGTAGTGGTTCATGAACGTTTAGGAAACCGGAAGGTACGTCGTTTTGCTGCTAATTCGGTAAAGGAATGATTTCATATTTTAACATGCAAGTTTTAACATGCAAAATAAAGCTGCCAGCATGATTTTGTTGGGAAAATCACACAGGTCTGCATGAACCAGTTATGGATAAATTTTTGTAAGGGAAGCTTCTGTGGAAAAACAAAAATCAAAGCACTAACTTGACTTCTGGGGTTTTCATTACAGTTTGAAGTTGGATGATTGTGATGTTGTTATGATGTGGCACACTGGAAGCAGAAAGTACTTGTGGTGTACTGTTTTGAATGAAAATCGATGTTTTTCAATTTGGCACATAATTTGGATTGTATACATCAATAAACAAGAGAAATGAGAGAACTCAATAGAAGTCAAAAAATACTGAACAGTACTTAAGTATTTCTTTCAACATAGAAAGAGAGCAGATGTCTACTTATTCAGGTAAGACAGCAGACTGAGTTTGCCTTTCATAAGATCTTATGTATTAAATACTTTTAAGCCATTATTTACTCCTATAGTGCCTGTTGAGATTTTAGCAGTACAATTAAAACTGTTGCAATGATATTATAGCCCAATCAATTTTATTTTGGATTAATGGTGGTTGCTCCATGTAAAGATGAGGTTGTGGATATTTAAGTAACTACCCAGTGAGTTACATGTAACAAGCAGCTGGAGTGGTAAAAGGAAAACAGTACAGCCTAATCACCTGAAGTGATTGTATCTCATGGTGACCTTTTCATATACCTAGTTGACTAGTGCTGGTTTCTGCTGTTAGTACACAAAGATTATTAACCAGTGGCTTATATTTTTGAAACCACTGATCAAAAATTAAGGCAAATGCAATTTCTTAGCTTCTGGATAACAAATGTTTCTTGGCAGAGAATGCCACCATACCCTGATGGAAGGTTATCTCATTCCCATATGCTACTGATGTTGTACCATGTCATTTTTAATTGCCATGGTAACATGAGCTGTCTGTCACTTTTGATTAGATAATAGAGAAGTCAGTAAAAATGTGCTGGGAATATGAGAAATCATATCAGAGGTATTGGCTGTGGACTCTTTCTCCACCACAATCTCAAAAGACAAAAAAAAACCCTAAATGGAGTTAAGAAGGCAATCCATCAGATTTCAGTCATCATTTCATTCATTTGGCTCCCCTGTCAGCAGCAAAAAAGGACAAGAAAAAGCTCATCCACCCTCCTTTTTAGATGCAGATTATAAATTATGCTTATTCTGTTCTTGTTAACTGAACTTGAAAATTGTGTTCATATATTTTGTTTTTGAAAAAGTAGCAGAAAAGGCAAAAAGGATTGGAACTTTTTTCTCAGCAATTTATTGTGTGCTTGCCACTGTTTTACTAAAATGGGTGTTTTTCATTGCAAATTGTTTCACACTTCGACATCCTGATACATAGTGCAATGAAAGGTCCAAGGGGAGAAACCTGGTTTGCAAAATAAATGCACAGAATTGACATTCTGACACTGCCATAATTCTGTTTCAGTTTGCTAAATGACATGGTTGGAACTTTTCGTCCTAATAAGTGTTTAGGTACACGATGACACTAGGATATTATTATGGAAAGAAGTTTGAAGATTAATCATAAAACAATTGCTAAAGACAAACTTGTGGTGGGTGATCACATAAAAACTACAATTCTACTACCACACAAATAAGCAGAGTATGTTCTTATGTGCCAACTTACACAAGCAAAAATTAATCTAGCAGCGAAGCCAACAATATATAAGTATTTTTGCTTGTTGCATGCATATTCAATTGCATTGGGACTTTAGAAATATTTGACTTAGTACATGCTTTGTATTATGGAGGTTTGGAACATGCAAAATGACTTGGATTAAAATTTTACACGTGAAATGTTGGCATACGAAACGTGTACGTCTTCACAAATAAACATGGAAATTAATGTCACATATATTAAATATTTGTTTCACATGGAATACTACGGTCATGTGATGTCAAATGATGTGTGAATAATGAATGCTCGTCCGGCTTCTCTCTAACTAAGTTTAATACGGATTCCCCTCAGACGGTACAAATCTCAATAATTTATAATTTTAAGATTAGTATGGCCCAACAACCACAACTAGTTTAGGAACAAGTATGGATGGTTTCGACGTGACGTCACGGCGGCTATGTTTGTGATACGTTCACGAATGAAACTTATCTATTGTTATATAGCCCTGTATTTCACGTACGGCACGCATTCTATTGTTTGGTTTAAGGTCACATGACATGTTACAAACAAACCGTTTCCTGTTACAGACCGTGAGCGGGCAACAATTTTTTTTCTTCAGAGGGCAACATCGCGATATTACCTGGAGGTACATATAAGTGTTTTCCGTTTGTACACGTGATGATTACGTGACACCATGATGAATTGTTGTCTAAGTTGCTTGCGACAGTTACAGGGACGGCGGAGCCGGGGGGCTGCAGGGGCTGTACCCCCCTACTTTTTTCCAAATGTAATGTTGAAACAACTACGCTTTAAAACACTTGTTGTGCAATTTCCCAGAGAAGCATACAAAATGCTGTATTTTTATCTCAAGCCCCCCCCCCCCCCACTCGTAATTCCGCTCCGCCGTCCCTGAGTTACCGGTTTTTCCAACTTTTCTGGAGTTTTGAAAAAACTTTCACGCTTGCATTAGGGAATAACGAGGTTATACCCCTAATCAGTTAATGACTAGTCCCTCAGAAAAACAGGGATTCCCACCGAGTCTCGACGTTTCTCGGGTCCCGAATGGAACATCGAGAATCTCTGGAACTAAGTGTGTATGCCACCTCCAACATGGCCGCCCAACCTCTGTCGCTTGAATCTCAAAGTACTAAAGGATTTTTCGGCCTGAAATATTACATCTCTCGGTGCCGGACTCGCTGGGTCTTTGAATGGTGGTATGCGACAAAATCTTTTCAGTATAAACTAAAAGTAAATTTTCAGGTGTCAGAATAATACTTTCTAAGACCTGACCGGGACCAGTTGCAAAAAAAATGCAATTTGATTTGCATTTATTGCAACTGATTCCGTCCGAGTCTTGAAATGTATGATTCTGACACCTGCAAATTTACTAACTTCCTTCCACCTAATATTGACTCTATTACATGTGATTGTGTGTAAATGTCTAATAACCTTAAGATAGAATGTCCCTTTCCGGTTAAAACCGGTATCCAATGAAACTCAACCGGATAATTAAGGATAGTCCTGACGTTCTTGCAAGCAGGAAAATTGGTGGGAAAAAGTGTTTTTGTGTGTGCCAGTAAGCGTTGTATGCTAACAATTGACAAGTTACAAGGACAGTTCTGGTGTGGTAGCCTAATAAAACTTCGACCTGTACGTACGTTAGGTTTCAGTTTCAAATGATTATCTCAAAAATGAACGAAATAGCTTGCATAGTCTCTTTTTTACTATCAAAAAACTTGCAACGTATCCAGTTAACCGTGTCTGGTAGACTACTATCCCGTTGAATCTCGTATCCGGTAAAATGATATCCTGCACACCCCTAGTTAATAAATAAAAAATAGCCGTCGAACAATAGAGACAATACAGTTATCCATAGTTCAATCCTTGATGAATGTTTTTTTTTTTCACTGTCGTACCGTCTTATCAACTGAAGAATATTTTCTTCAATTACTGTTCATTCATTTGTCTTTCAGTTCTAGATCCTTTCTTTCTGCCGGTCGCTATTATGTTTTTTTCGGACTTTGATGTGAACATTTATTATAAATATCAACCAGTAATTGCACTGACGGAATCCTCGGAAGGACTGGGCACTGGCCAACAAATTGCGAATGGTGGATGGATGCGACTGAAAATGCTTGATGGCGCCCAAAAAGATGACGTCGTACTCGTTTAACCATAGCCGTTTGCGTGCAGCAATTAAAGTAGTATCTTGCCGAGGTGTTGGAAGAAATTGTTCAAAGAAATTAAATACGGTAAGAGGAAAACTTTTGGATACTAAAGTCATAATAACATGTTAAATTAGGAATGCAAAACTACTGCTATCTCGCGGGCCAAACTCGTGATCAGCGGTAATTAGTCGAGCCGCACTATTTCGGTGTCATTCATGTTTAGGTACGGCTATTTCCACTTTGTTGAATTAAGCGGAACGGATTTGTTTGTTTGTTTCTTGGATTGTCAATACAAAAAAAGGAAAATGCGCGGAAAAACAAGAACATCTCTTTGGTTTGTTTAGGTGAATTATACTGTCACAGAGTTTTTGGGACAATGTTTTAGGTTCACCTGAAACCTACAGTATCTACCAAACAAAACAGCCATTCAAATATAAAAGGAGATCTTGAAACTTAGCCAGAAAGATGGCAAAAGATTAAAACATTACTTTGCCGGGATTTCAGACACGCTCCCGAGAGAGAGCGCTTAAATAGAAACGGCAAGTGATTAGTTTTTGATTATCACTCGTTTATCATTTCATTTTCTGGTGATGATTATGCTCTGAGAAAAACGTTCATTTGGGAGAATGCGGGTCACATATTGCACCTACACGTGCCAAAATTCCTGCACCACTATGTTCAACATACTTCGGCTGTTATAAAAGTTAATTTAAGTATGTAAATTATTGTGATTAAACAGACAGTCGCCATCTTTTTGAGTAATGCCAATCAACCATTTCCAAATTACCTTTATCGTTTGTTTGAAAACGAGAATTTGCCTATTGCCGTTCGCGCTTGTTACCCAATGTTCAGTCTTACCGGGATTTATGTCTTGGCGAATTGGACGTTCCTGCGAACTTAGCTCGTAATCTTGTCTAGAACCATAACAAAATGACCCCCAAAACAAACACAGTTCTCTGGTTAACTAGAAGCTCCTGATAAATTCTTTTCATCGATGGAAATATGGTTCAACTGGACGTCGACCGCCGTTGTTTTCGGAAGAACAGTCTCGTCTTTAGGGCAGCTGGCTTTTTCAGCAGGACCTCCGGCGTGACCGTTGAGGAATGGCGGTGCCTTGACTATGGACGAGTCGTCAGTGGAAGTAAGATCTCCGTCCATCGCATAGTTAATCTTCCCGATGTTAGGCGTTGTAGGCGCTTCAGGTTCATGTTGATCTGGTGTTTTTTCAATGCCAACTTCCGATGTCTTCCCCTTGCGATCACCATCCATCGCATAGTTAATCTTTCCGACGTTAGGCGTTGTAGGCGCTTCAGGTTCATGTTGATCTGGTATTTCTTCAATGCCAACTTCCGATGTCTTCCCCTTGCGATCACCATCCATCGCATAGTTAATCTTTCCGACGTTAGGCGTTGTAGGCGCTTCAGGTTCATGTTGATCTGGTATTTCTTCAATGCCAACTTCCGATGTCTTCCCCTTGCGATCACCATCCATCGCATAGTTAATCTTTCCGACACTACGCGTTGAGAAGCCTTGCCCCTCTTCAAGCTCATGTTGATCTGGTATTTCTTCAATGCCAACTTCCGAAGTAGTTCCCTTGCGAGTACAAATTTTTTTCGGCAGCAACCAATGCACGACGAACATTAAGCCCGCTGCAGCGACTGCGGTTCCGCCTGCGGCAAGGAAAGCCACGTTGTAGGAGCCCGAGACCTCGATTAGCTTACCTGAGATGGAAAGCGAATTGGGAATTCTTTGAGATCAGTCTTAAGAATTCTTTGAGATCAGTTACAGCAGTTATCAACCTTTTTACTTATTACCTTATCACTGTCTACGCAGTATTCTATGGTTATATCATTGATTGGATCTTCTGACCAGAACCGTTATATACGATGGGGTCAGAGCCTTGCCGCCCGAAATTTTCCATTCATTTCATTCAATTTTTCTATTCGATTCGTACCAAAAGTAATGATACAAAAAGAGATTGAGGAATGACGAGCATATACAATTTAAGGCATTTGTACTTCATATCTTTTTCATACTTGCTACCATAACGCTCTTGTGATGGTTTGTGACTTTTTGTGTTGGATTCGGAAATTCGGCCCCCAACTCATTCGGAGCTTACTACACCCCTGCTGACACAACATTACAAATTGGCACAAATATCTGACTACTGCTTACTAACTAATTCCTTCAAGCGTAATCGTCTGGGTATTTCGTCAATGATCACAAGGGTGGGTTCAAACTGTGGCTGGGAAATGGTCTTCGGTTTAAAAAGCATGCGTTTAAGGTGGGTTCACAGAGTAATTTTGAACAGGAGATTGGTGGGCTAACAAGGATCAGTACGCATACATGATCTTGTCGAGTTGTCATGCTATCACGACAGCACCACCCGGGTCGATCCAGTTTATTTAAAACTTGGTCAGTAAAGCTAGCAGGGTTAGTGTAGCAACGTATCAAATTTTCAAAACTTTTTATGATACAAAATTTCCCGTCGTTTACCGCGCAAGTTACGGTGTGATGGTACCAATCTTGGCGTGCTTGGGGTTCGTACACCCTGGAGATACCAAGGAAAACCCAAATCTCACTTTGCATTTGTATGTACAGATAAATCGTTGCTGGACCAACCCGATTGAGTCACTACATGAAGTTCTGGTAACAAGTCCAAAAGTAGTTGGCTGCTTTTCCATTTCAATTTTTTTACGTTTACTCAAGCAGATGGAGCGAAATCATTTCTTCATTTACTTTTTATGAAGCAGGAGCTGAAACCTGTTTGGGTTACAGATGGTTTGATTTGCTTGACTACCCTCTAACACGTTGAACTCTTCTATCGTTTTACTGCGGCCGGGGCTGGACCATTTTACTCGTCAAGGGGAGAGCTCTCGCAGTCAGAGTGTTGATTTATATCATGCTCAAAGCATTGAAAAACTTTACACGACTCTTCCAAATATCAATAGGAGGACCCACCTGCAATAGGAGGACCAACAAACGTGGTAATAGCTATGAAGAAAAACTTGATACCCAAGCCGGACGAAAATTTTTCACAACTGACTACATCGTTGACCGAAACAGCCATCAGGGTGACGAAGCAGCCATCAAAAATTCCAAAGGAGATCATATATATGACAAACCCGGTGAAGTTGGTGATCAGCGGCACCAGGAAGTCGGCGATGCCCATGAAGAGAAAGGATATTTGGTAAAGGTAAAGACGATTGACCCGCCGGCAGTCGGATAGTTTACCAAAGAACAGTCGACCAAAAGTCGAACCAACGGACATCAATCCAATTAGGATGGAGGAGCTCTTTTTGGGAACGTTTAAGGCTTGTGCATAGATTGGCTGTAAGAAAAGACAAAAACGTTAGATAATTCGGGGGCCGTTTATATGGACTCGGGTAATAGGGTCACCTTCCCCCTCGCGCTACCCTAGCCGAGACACTTTCAAGATAATATTATTTGAACTCTTCCGCAAGCGTTTACATGCAGAGATCTTCGCTGGCCTCGGTTAATAGGATCACCCTTGTAGTAGGGTCACTCCCTTTGCGAGACATGGTAGCCCTTCAGGTCGAGACAAGTTTCAACCATGTGAATGACTTGACGCGGCCACCCGAGTTATGTACGAAGTCAAGCATACGTAATTAGTTTAGTGTCACGGGTGGATTTTGCTTTATGGCAGCGTGTCCAGCAAGAACATCCTGTTGAGTTTGCCTCTGCGTAGTTATGACAACCATTATTTTAGTTATTGTCAAAATAACGACCATAACATTCGAGAAGATAGATAACAACATTGTCACGGATTTGAGCTCGTGATTCGCCATCTTTGCACTTTAGGATAAATCCCAACATCATGATTACGGTCCTTTTTTCCATATAAATAGTCAATAAAGTTGTCTCGGAGGATAGGGTAACTCTATCACCAGAGTCCATATAAATAACTCATCGGTCATTCGTCAGGGTGCAATGGTTGATTCATTGAAAAGGTTTAGGTGGAGGTGGGGGTGGTGGAAGGGGTGGAGAAAGATCGAGAAAGAAAGTTTTTTTATGCTTAAGCATAAAAAAAACTACAAAAACGAATAAGAAACGAAATATCGAGCTGTCTCGACAGCGTGAGCAACCAAGTACAAACGAAAGGAGAGTTCTACTCGTCGGCGACTCGATGATTAAACATATCCAACACACGAAAATTGAAAGAGCATTTCGTGGGGAAGCAACTTGTCAAGTTTATAGTGGAGCAACCTTGAAAGACATACAAAACAAGATTAAAGGAGGAAACAATTGTCAAGCATACAGCGCAATGGTGATACACGTTGGTACAAATGACCTAGCAAAAGATGATGCTGTAACCGTTTCTAAAAGATTAGAAGGATTCATTCAAGACGCACAGCAATTCATAGATACGATTGCTATCTCTGGTGTCATTCAGAGGTAAGATGGTAGAGTACCCGAGGGAAGAATTTCCCTTTCTAATGATCTCGCTGAAGAATTGTGTAGAAAACTGAATGTTCATTACATCGATAAGAACAACATTAATGGATCATACTTGAATGGGTCCAAACTACACCTGAACAGAACTGGAGACAAAGCCCTTGGTAAAAATTTTTGTTCCCATCTGAGATCAATACGTCAAGGTACTAACACCCACCATCCTTATAGTGGCGAGCAAAATTTTTTCTTCAAGAGACATACAAACCATGTCCCACTTCAAACTCTAGATATACAACGAGAGCAAGCTAAGAGCTGGAGAAGATATCTCGAGTATGTACACCATGTAACAACGATGAATTAGCTGAAGAAGATATGGTAGTGAATGCTTCTTATGAGACTATCTGCAAACTCAGTTCTAGTAATAACTTGAATAGTGACACTAAAGGTAAGATTAGTAGAATAAATAGCAATCTGATGGAAGAGTTCAAATTAATTCATGGCACCTCACCCACAGCTATGAACACCCAGTTTATAAATCATGACAGGGAGTCCACTAATTATTATTCAGATAGTAGCTCCGTGACTAAGAGCACATTAAATAACTTAAGGGGATTTAAACTTGCTCATCTCAATATCGCCTCCTTGCCTAAACATTTCGACGAATTTAAAATTTTTATCACAGATAATCCAGTCGACGTATTTAGTATAAACGAAACCAGACTAGATTATACAATAGATGAAGATGAGATCAATATTCCTGGATATCAATTATTTAGGAAAGACAGATCAAGAAATGGGGGTGGTGTAGCACTTTACGTAAGAAATGTGTTTAATGTGGTTAACAAAATGCATTTGGTGTCGGATGAGCTTGAAGCTGTATGTATTGAAATTGTAAAACCAAAATCAAAACCTGTACAAATTGTCTCAATTTACCGACCCCCGAATTCTGGCTCCGAATTTATGAACAACCTTGAAGGTTTCCTAAATGATTCAGATAATGAAAACAAAGACATAATTCTCACCGGAGATTTAAATTGTGATTTATTATCAAATGCTAGTCATGCTCACACCAACAGATTAATCGAAATTTTAAATTTCTATCAACTTGAGCAAATGGTCACTGATCCTACAAGAGTAACAAATCGCTCTGAGTCTTTAATTGATATCCTGGCAACAAACAGGCCAGAAAAACTATTAACTTCTGGAGTGCTAAATATTGGGATCAGTGATCATAGTCTCGTCTTTGGATGTTTTAAAATTGCGGTCCCGAAGACAGATCCAAAGCTGATCGAAAGCAGAAATTTTAAAAACTACCGAGAAGATCTGTTTGGAAGAGATCTTTTTGATGCTCTGAACAAATATGACTGGCAATCCGACGATCCTAATCAATTATGGGATATTTTTAAGTGCATCTTTACTTTGATCTCCGAGATGCACGCTCCTTTAAAAATGCGCAAGGTGAGAAGCGAGTATGCTCCGTGGATGACTTCAAATATAAAAAGGGAGATGAACCATCGTGACTATTTAAAAAGGAGGGCTGTTGCCTCTAAATGCGATAACCAATATACAACATACAAGAAACAAATCGTGTCAATAACTTAATTAGATCTGCAAAAAAGAAATTCTGTTTGCAAACTATTGACCGAAACAGAAATAATCCAAAGGAAATGTGGAAGAACATTAACATGCTTCTTGGGCGTCGTGGTCGTTGCTCAAAAACTACCTTAATACCTTCAATCAGAGTCGACAATACCACACTTACACAGGAGGATCAAATTGCGGAAACTTTAAACACATATTTTAGTAACGTGGGTGAGAATCTTTCTTCTAATCTAGATGAAACTGATAGAGAATTTTCTGACTATATAATACCAGTCCAGAACGAGTTTAGATTTTCAACTATCACTGAAAATCTTGTCTCAAAAGTAATTAATGAAATGAAACCAAGTAAGGCTGCAGGTCTCGATAAAATACCTGCAAGATTGCTGAAAGATTCTTCGGTCGTTATAGTTTCTTACTTAACCAATATTTTCAATCTATCTCTATGTCAGGGTATCTTTCCTGATGATTGGAAACAGGCCCGAATCTCCCCAATCTTTAAATCTGGAGATAAAGAAGATTGTAGCAACTATCGACCGATATCTGTTTTGTCAGTCGTTTCTAAATTATTTGAGAAACTGGTGTATGAGCAACTCGACACATATCTAGCCCAAAATAATGTTCTTACACGTTGCCAGTCTGGATTTCGTAGAGGCCACTCCACTGCCACATCTTTACTGAATACAAGCGATACTTGGTTGGTTAATATTGATCGTGGTCTTGTAAATGGTGTTATGTTTCTTGATTTAAAAAAGGCATTTGACACCGTAGACCACAATATATGAATAAAAAAAATTGGAGTTATATGGAGTTAGAGGTGTCGCATTGCAATGGTTCATCTCGTATCTGAGTAATCGTGGTCAAGTTTGTAAGGTCGGTAAAACCCTTTCTTCTATGGAGAATGTAAAAACTGGAGTTCCACAAGGGTCAAATCTCGGTCCTTTGTTATTTCTAATTTATATAAATGATCTACCTAACTGCCTAAACAATTCCACCCCTAGTTTATTTGCTGATGATACTAATTTTACTGTAACTGGCACCTCCTCCCAAGAAATTGAAGAAAAATTAAATAGAGGAATAAATAACGTGCATTCCTGGCTGCTAGCAAACAAGTTATCATTGAATGTTAGCAAGACCGAATATATGATTATTGGATCTAAGCAAAGAATATCACGCATTGAAACCGACCCTCGTGTTTCCATTAACGATCAAGTTATTAATCGTGTAGGCAACACCAAAACACTAGGTGTATTCATTGATGAGAATATATCATGGAAAACGCATATTGAACATGTTTGCAAAAAAGTCTCCAAAGGAATAGGTGTTTTACGGAGAGTAAAGGATGTAATTAGTAAAGAATGTTTGGAAAGGTTATATAAGGCTTTAGTGCTACCTCATTTGGATTATTGTTCCCTCGTATGGGACAACTTTGCCAACGACCTAAAAACACGGTTGCAAAAACTTCAGAACAAAGCAGCTCGTGTAATCACGGGAGACAGTTACTACTCATCAGCAACTAACACCTTGAAGAAATTGGGATGGAATACGCTTCAATGCAGAAGGGATGAACAGTTGTTGTCACTAATTAACAAGTGCATGAGTGGAAACTCCCAATTAAGCCACTTATTTCATGTGCTAAATCGGGACTGTTATGATTTGAGAAGTAATAACACTAAATTGCATTTACCCAAACCGAACACAAATGCCATGAAAAGAACTCTTGGGTATCGAGGTGCCATGATCTGGAACTCCTTCTCTTAAAACAATTACACATCTTATTTTAATAGTCAAGATCTCTAACTTTTACCATTTTTATTCTTGTACATAGTATTTTAGCTGTAGATATTCTATTTTAATTGTAAATATATTCTCTTAATTATTACGTATTTTACCACACGGCCCTATGAAAAGCAACCCCTTGTTGGATGATCAGGTTACCGTGTCTAAAGATGCTTAAATAAATAAATAAATAAAGGCGACGGTGGAAGTAGAGGCAAAGGTGGGAACACAATAGAAGTTGGGGAAAAACTCTGTATTCTTTCGTTAGTGTGAATGTTTTCTACAGCTGCAAATGTACTTCCCGCAACTGATTGATGATATTTTCATCCAACTCCCTAATGCTCGGACTAATTGCCGCCCACCCTGTTGACAAACAAAGTGCGCCTTTTCTGTTACGTTCAGGTTCCCCTAGTTTTCTTGGATGAAATTAAGCACTTATATCATTTTATTTTAACCTACTCAACTACTTTGTTGTAAGCAACTCAGTCACTTAGTGGAAGGAAGTGCCCTGGAAGTCCGTGAGGCACCAATACATCTATTTTTACTAGGTTTCTTATTTCAAAGCGCCTAAAGTCGGCGGCTAGGTCGTTGAAAGTGCGATTTTAACTATGCCACAGAATAGATGATATGTCATTGGTCTTTTTCCATCTATAAACTAACGACGCCTACGAATTGTGATCCGCCCATCCTACTCCCAGATTTTATCATGCTAATGCCTTTCTTTCAATTGGGGCTCTTGTGGAATCGGCATCTGGATATTGAGTGGTTGATTTTTAGGATGGATTCACAGCTAAAGCGATCAGAATTTTCGGGTCCACTTTTGACGTCGTATCCTTTGCTGTGGCCATGTCTTGAGCGGAGTCTGTTAAGTTTGACCAGCATGTTTTGTTGTATGTCCTGCAGGTTTTCTGGATGGGAATTTCATGTAATACTGAAGGAGGGGTTCCTTTCTCCCGCACTGTGGTCCATCGTTCGTCAGGCCGGTTTCGTCGTTGACACTGGTTGGGAGATAAAAATGGACCTTTCTGATTCTGTGAGGTGGCTTTGAGTCCTCATTCTGTTCGAGCTTTTTTTCTCAGCCCGGATAATTAGATGATCTCTTCAAACATTTTTAGTGTGGATTCTGGCTACTCAAGATTTCAATAAATCGCAAAAAAGTTTGCATTTTTATTCCACCAAATCCGCGAGTATAGAAAAATGCTTTTGGATTTGGAGTTTTAGCCATTGAGTGAGCTACAGTTTTTTTGATCGGCTGCATTTTGAAAAAGTTCTTTAAGTGCACCTAAAGAAACGGTACTGGGTATCCCAATGTAAAGATATTAGAGACCACTTTATTATATTTGTAGTACAACTTCAACTTGGGCCAAAGGGAAAAGCAATGACAAACAAATCGAGAAATAAAACTTACCACGTAAACGAATGGCACAAAATAGCCCATGGTGAACGTACTCACTGCAGCACACAGGGCAACGAACGTACGGTTCTTGAAGACGCTTAAATCTAGCATCTTCGGTTTTCCATGTCCTATTACTGTTTCGTTGTTGCACTGGCTGGAAGGTGACACGGGCACACGGTACACCAAGGCCATCAATGTTGGGATGACTAGAAGGCCAGAGAAAATACGAGCTGCGTTTTTCCATCCATAAGCCAAGATGAGGATCTCCAAAACAGGGCCTACCGCCAAGGTACCCACGCCACTTCCAGCAGACACTATTCCAGTTGCTGTTGCTAAGTTCCTGAAAAACGACGGGGTTTATTACGATTCAAATTATCCATTTTTCAAATATCCAGAAATTTATTATTTGCATTGGCGCAGAAGGTGCTCCCGTGATAGAATGACAACTCGACAAGATCACCTACTACGAATGTGTATAAGCCATATTTAGTTACCAGTACCAACTTAAAAATTACCCTGGGGAGGGCCAACTTAAATTATTTCAAATATAAATATGTTAACGAGGCCACAAGGATCGGATTCTTGCAACAACTTAATGCTTATCCATAAGAGGATGTGCAATGTTTCAATTCTATTTCTATTCTATAGCTTAACAGGTAAAGCGGCGGACCGGTATCCCGAAGGTGCGAGTTCAAATCCCGCTCGAGTCAACATTTTTCAGTTGACTTCGGCAGTGTCAGATTATCGTGAAAAGTTACTGTTCATGTATTATCTCTGAGGATGATTCTGAAAAAGAATTGAAACACTGCACATCCTCTCATGGATAAGTGTTGGATAGGGAATATCTCGTGCACTTAAGTTGGATAAAAACTCGCCTCCAATCCCTGTGGACTCGATAGCTCAACAGGTAGAGCGGCGGACCGGTATCTCGAAGGTGCGAGTTTAATGGGCTTACTTTAACCAAAGTTAGTACAATTTTGGTTAAGTCTTGTGAGGGGCATGAAGTATTACATTTATACGCCTTAGGGGTCCATTCACACGATACGATTGCCCTCAACGATTTTTCATCCTGGGGTATGTAATGTAGTCTCTGAGATAAAATTCCTGCTCTCGATTCGCTCACTAATGTAGCAGTACGTCCAGAAGACCCCAGTGGGTTATTCAGATACGTCAAGACGAACAGTCGTGCGCGACAATCGTATCGTGTAAATGGGCGCTTAGAAGACTTGATCAGAGTTAAAATTGATGGGACCGTTGAGATTATGGCGTGGACGTAGTGGCGTAACCAGGTCCGCGCTTTTCGGGGGGGACACATCATCGAATATGTACCGGCACTCTATATAGAACATGATGTTCTATATACGATGATTTCAAGCTATTCTACTCAGAAAAACTTTCTGGTCAGTCAGGGACTCAGAAAGCTTTTCTGAGTAGAATAGCTTGAGAGAATCGTATATAGACCATTATAAAACAACCAAGCTACCACATTTATCACATCATTATATAGAACATGCTTTTGAAGTCTACGTCACTACTGTGTCATTAACATCATGGACACTGTGGTAACGTTGTCTTGTTACATGGATTGCATTCATGTTCCATTTTCTTTTCTTTTTTTTTAAAAAAATTGCGGAATGTACAATTCCTACAAAAACATTTGCAACAACAGCGAGGGAATATTAGCATAAGTTCAAAATTTTTGTTACTTGAATAATTGGGTGACGTTGAAGGAAATCAGTAAGTCACTCGGAAAACTCAAGTAGAGATCGTCGGAATCTTTTTAAGTATGAGGGAAGTTTGTATAAAAATGTTCGTTACTGAAAAAAGAAGGAAGAATGCACGTTTTTGTTTTTATAAGAAACCACTTTATAAGAAACTGCTGGCTCAGATTTGACAAAAATTAAGAAACTTGGGCTGGCTGAGCTGACCTTAGTAGTTAAGAAACTCCTAAGAAAACACGAAGGGTTTGCTTGAACTCTTAACACTATAAACAAAAGTATACAAGATGCAGTTTCCATCCGGTTAACAGACCCGAGAGAAACAGATGCAACTAGTACATGATTCTGCTGTTCTCCTATGCATAAAGGCTTACTCAGACGTAACAAAACATGAAGGTTTAAGATAGTCGTACACGATTGCTGCGAACTTGAGAGACTGAGCTCCAACTCAAAGGTTAAATTCATAAAAATTAAGAAACTTTTGAGCCTCAAATTTGAAAAATCTTAAGAAACTTTAGGCTGAGGTCTCATTTTGAGTTTCTTATAAAAACAAAAACGTGTATCACTTTGCTATTTCGCCAGTGGTGTACCGACGGTTTACTCGGATGTACCGACGGACTTGATCGTGGAATGATCATCCGCTTGACGGAATGATCATGGCTGGGAGGGGCACGGCCCCCAACTGGTTACACCACTGCATGGACATCCATAAGCGTTACTCTGAGGTGGGTTCATCTTACCTTGAAAACCAATACGGAAGCGTGCGCAGTGTTGAGACGAAACACATAGACGTCCCAGCGCCGTATACGATGCCAAACGTCAAGTAGAGAACGTAGAGATTGTTTGCGAACGACGACGTCAGCATTCCAACGACAGTAAGTAAGCCGCCAAGGATCCCAACACGGCGGCAACCATACTTTTCACACAAAGCAGTTGTCAGTGGGGCAAAGAGAAACATGTTGCCGAGAGCAAGGGAACTTACCCATGCTAAAAACGAGGAAAAGAAAAATCCGTCACTGGTATGAAGACTAATGCACTCAGAATGGCTCCAAAATGAAACAAATGTGCGGATATTGCGCCTCACCACTCTCTCGTCCTTCAAGACTTCATACCAACACTAAATTAAGTTTTCCTACCTTGAGTTCCTTACTTTGTCACCGTTTTTATTGAAATTACATCGCAAATTTCGAAACTTCATTACATATTTCCAAGAAGCGGGCAAATATTACAAGGAGCATTTGCATAGTTTCTCTGAAATTTTTCTGAATTTTGCGATTAATTCGTGCTGAGCTTTTTAATAGGCTTGTGAATTTAATCCTCCAATAGCAACGCACATTAGAGAACAGGAAGTCAGAAAGTTTCAACAGAACGTTCATAAAATTTCTGAGCGGTTTAGAAAAAGTTCCAAGTAATAGGTACAATATGAGCAGTCGATCTCCATGGGCTTTACAAGGCGAGCCGTAGTAAATCCCATACAGATCGGACGTGAATATTGTTTTTGTTTTATGTTTTTGGAAGTGAGAGCTTGGATATATCTTGAGATAGATGAACGATCGTCAAGCTCTATACTCAGAAAAACGATTTCTTAGCCCCAGACGGGGATCGAACCCGCAACCTTCTGATGACCGGTGAGACGCTCTAACCATTGAGCTACCAAGACTCAGATGGTGAGCTAAGATGCAAGTTCGACATATGTGCGACCTAAGCGGAAGCTACTATATGTTAATAATGAAATTGATGAAATTTATAGTTTAGAAGCGTGAGAGCTTGGAGATATCTTGAGATGATAGATGAACGATCGTCAAGCTCTACCCTCAGAAAAACGATTTCTAAGCCCCAGACGGGAGCTCATAAAATAGTCATATCTTTCGTTTTTTTGATCGTGAATATCTTAACTCGTTAAACTGAAACGTTTCTGAAAAACTTAAGTGTTAAGTGGTGGGATGCCGGGAAAAATCGGTGGTTTAACCAAAGGGAATCTCGATCTGCCTCGTAATAAATGTTACATGCGGCAACACATTTTTATTCTTTTTGCGTTTCTGTGATTGTTATAGGCCTTGAATATCAAAGTGAGCGATGTAAATGGAGTAAGTTGTTGACGTAAAATTATAGTGTATATAGTTTAGCATGATTGAATTGGATTAAGTACGGCAAGGTGCACCGAAAACGGTCAGGGAACTTGCAGAAACTTAGGATACAAAATATTAAGTTTTTCTTTTTTGTTTTTGGAACTTCTTCAATCATTATTAATATATAGTGGCTTCCGCTTAGGTCGCACATATATGTCGAACTTGCACCTTAGCTCACCATCTGAGTCTTGGTAGGTCAATGGTTAGAGCGTCTCACCGGTCATCGGAAGGTTGCGGGTTCGATCCCGATCTGGGGCTCAGAAATCGTTTTTCTGAGTATAGAGCTTGACGATCCTTCATCTATCTCACGAATATTGTTTCTTTCTTTAAATACAAATACATTTAAATGACCATGCTTGTCGGTTATTTTGAAGTTTCGGTAAATTTTAACGTAGAAAATCGAAGGGAAAAGTTCATAATTCTAATTAGTATTCTCAATCCGATTTACAGCATACTAATTAGGAGCCAAAATCTTTTGTGTTTTCTTCGTGAATTATTAATGAGCTTGTTAAGGATCATTTAAAATGTTCCTGGGAACTTATGCAAATTTGGTGCTCAACTTGCAATCAAATCCAAACCAAACTTCAACCGGCAATTTACAGTTATTCGATCATGTTAACTCGTTTTTTGCTACAAACAATTCATTGCATGCAACTGGATCTGTCGTTTTGTCGAGTGTATGAGATTACTCTTGAACTTCAAGGGTGCTTTTGTGAAAAAGAAACCAGCAGGAACCAATCGTCAGGTACTTAATACGTACTTACGCCACATCGAGTGACAAACGACGCAGGTGTTCATCCACAACGACCAAAAATCATTCTCCAGTGTTCGGCACCGTTTTTGCTTTTGATGACCTGGTGGATTTTGCCTCGCGTGACGCATTCATGCAAAAAAACCATTCTCGCGCTGTTTGAGGTTGATGCATAGAAACCTTCCTTCCGCTTGTGAAACTTAGAAGTTGTAGAAGTTCAAAAACATTGGAAGTACCAAAACTTCAAATTTCTAATCCTTTCTTAGATCAAGAACAATGAGTTTAATACGTATAGGTTATTTTGTGGCACCGAGGGGATATGTGATTTATTAACCGCAGGTGTAGCCTGAGGTGAATGAATCACATATCCCCTGCGGGTCTCAAAATAACTTACTTGAATTCCACATAGACGAGGTTGATTTGAGAGACGATTGCAAAGAGATGCTTTTACTCTGGGGATCCTTCGGAATGCGTATCTACAGGGTGTCCCAAAAAACCCGAAAACTATTGAAATCACTTATTGTTAAAATTTGAATGCCCTACGAAAAAGCTGGACGTAATGATGCGTAAAATATCGACAAGGTGCATGTATTAAAATTTAGGTAAGAAAATCGCCTTGTAAAGTGCGCGATTTTTGCCCGTGGGAATTTAAAGCAAATTATAAAATGCACTCGTGAGGACCAACAGAGTGCTAAGGCATTCAAATTCTAACAAGTAAATTGTTATTGGTGATTTCAATAGTTTTCGTTTTTTTTGGGACACCCTGTATTGCGCTGAAAAACTACAATAGAGGTACGAACATCCGTAGAGGGATTTTGAAGAGGTATATTTAAATTGCAAAGTGATTAGTTTGGTTGGTTTTATATGCTAGAACTTGGTAAAGAGGAGTGGTGAATCGGACGAGATTTTTTGAACACAAAATTAGTGTCGAATCGAATGCGACTAAACAGGTCATAAGCATATAAGTTCTCTTCATACCCGTACCAATGGGTTTGTTGAAAAGATAAAGAGTCTGTTCCAGACGTTTTACAAAGAAGCAAGGACTGCTTCATGAATGGGCAACAACGAAGGAATTTAAGGTAAACGATAACGTTTCCCAAACTAAGTCATGTGCTTTCAATACAAGCGACTGATCAGTTGTATTTAAAATATGAGATGTTTTACACGTGTTTATAAGACTTGTTAAAATGTGTATTGTTGAAGTACACTTGGTGTTGCTTATTTTTTTAGTTTAAAATTACCGACATGGTACGACCATCTTCCGGACTGCTCCCAGTAACATGAACTTAAACGTCCTTGTGTTGGTTGTATTGTCGACTGTGTTGTAATGAAGTTACCTGAAGTCGAATCCCCAATTAGTGAAATGTTGAATGGAGTCATTAATTTTTCAGCCGAGTGAAGTCTGTCTTACTTAGACTTCAGGCGGGGGAGCTCAGTTGGGCCATTACGTCTTCAGGCAAATTGACTTAACAGACGATCCCTTGTACGATTTTCATCGATTTTTTTTCATAAGTTTAGTTACTCGGCAGACAAGTCATGTGACAATTAGCATTCAAGTCGGCTCGAGTATTTTGTGAATCAAGTTATTGACTCGAGTTGGGGGGAAAAAAAAACTTTAAAATTGGTTAGCTACTGACATCTAATGAAGTCATCAGGGACCTGAAGTTCCACAATGTCAACTCCAAGGATGGCGTCTTTTAAACTGAAGAATTCCTCGTGCAAAAAAAGAGAGTAATAATTTTTAGTCGCCAGAGTCTTCACAACGTCGTCTTTCGGTATATTTTGTTACTCCGACCGCTTTGACGTCAACACGACGACGATGTTACTTAAGATTGAACAACCCGAGAGTTGTTTTAGAAAAGCTGCAGCGTTCTGGAAGCCATAAAACAAACCCAAGTATCAAACCTGGTAGTCAACTAAATTATGCTGAAATTTTGACCTATTTCGTGCATGATTTTTTACTCTTTCGTTCCTAGTTCTCTGGGGGTTTTTCTGCTTTGTTCATTCATTAATTGTGTTGTTGTATGACAACGGTATGCACGAAAGGGTCAAAGGACGTCGTCGTTCAGGTTGACATCGTAGATTTGAGGGTCGTCGTCAACATATCATTGCTTAGAGGCCATTGCTTACGCGCGTGCTAATTATTGATTAACGTAAAAGGTTTAAAGGTTGGTAACAGCCGTGACTGATCGCAAAGAAATCTAACGTTTCAGGCCTTTCGTCAGAAAGTGAAATGTGTTCTGGATTTGTTTAGATATCTTTGCCATCAACCACGGCGGTTACCAACCTTTGAACTTTTTACATTATTTAACACTGTCTACGCTGTATCCTATTGTTATATCGTTGATTGATTGAATATTATTGATTAGTTATTGATTGATTGATTGATTGATTGATTGATTGATTGACCTTGTTTTCAAAGCAAATGGCTTGAACCCGCGCGAGTCGGTACATGTTGGTAATGGTAGATCGTCCAGGTTAGTTGGGAAAGACTGTCACTTGCAGGCTTTCTCAACTAACCAGGACGATCTACAATCACTAACATATAATATGTTTTCAACTGGCCATGTTTAAGTAAGGTTAAGTTATGAAAATGAATGGATGATATACAATTGATCGGTGAACAAATCAATTAAGTACCTAGCTAAGTGAACACTTTATAAAAGTGGTAATAAATCTGTTTGAAATACCACATGGGGAAGTATTTGTTGATTAATTGCTTCAGTTCCTTTGGGCTAATATTGTGTTATTTGCGATATGCGCGGACAATCCGTTCAAAGCAGTTACGCTATACGCGAAACCTTTCTTGAGGAAATTCATTTTTTGTCTTTGGTAGGTAATTTATAAAGTTTTGTGTTGTAACTACAGTACACCTGATGACCTCATATGGTGGATAATCTTGATGTACAAGAACTAAGGAGGTAAATTACTTGATGATTTAAACAGCTTTGCTAATTCTCGTTCCTATAACATTAATTTAATCGGGATCCATTATGATCCATTAAATAACTAAGAGGATCTGATATCGTTGTTAGCACCAGTCATCAACAGTCATGAAGCTTATTTTTGTAGCTGAAATATCTTGTTTTCGTTGCGACCGTGCCAAATAAATGAACAATAGTTAAAATATCGGAGCATGAACGCTTTATACATTTTTGTAGGGATTCTAGTGGCAAATCTTTTTAGTTCTGCTTAGTAGTGCAATGCTTTTAGAAATCGTGCGACATTGGTGATCGAAATTTTTACCCAATTTCGTTATTATCATTGTTATTAATGATAATATTATTATAAATATTATTTTGTTACTGTTTTACAGCCTCATTTAAAGCTGGAATTATCAAGTCATTTGATATCAAGTCATACCAAGTCACTTGATACAGTAACCCTTCACCGTATAAAACTGATTCTCAGATGGCCGTGTATACAATTCATCAATAGACCTTTGGCAATCATGTTTGTCAAAAGTTGAAAGGTTAAAATATTAAGTTAACGTTATCACATTCTGTATTATTATTCGCAATATATGCTATTTATTACCGTAGCAATACATGTTATTTATTACTGCAGCAATATATCAACTGAAGTAAGCGAGAAAGAATTGAACAATATACATGCCAATAAGTCTAGTGTACCTACTTTTCAAGTATTATTTACATTATATGCATTAAAACTATGTAAATCTATTATATTTAATTCTTTTACACTTATATAAGTTGATATATATTGTTGCAGTTATAACTAGTATATATTGTCGAAAATAAGATTTGTGATTACATAACTTTAACAACTCAGTATCTTAACCTTTCAACTTTTGACAAAATTTTGACCAACGTGATTGCTAAATGTTTAATAATGACATAGATACAAGGCCATTCGTCTAATACTTTACTTTAGCTAACGCCAGACAATTTTACTTGTCAAGGGGAGAGGTCGTGCCAGGAAAAGCTTAATCTACATTGTAAACTATCCAATTCCTTTTCTCGAAGTTTTGATTTGTGCAAGTTTCGACTTCGCTCAAAAGGTCGTTGCCAAGATTTTTCCAGAAGCATTTTCTCTATGCGATAAGCTTTATTTTTTTGAGGAAGTAAGTTCTTCTTAATCTATTTAAAATTAACTTGGAATCATTGACCTTAAATTGTAATTTTAATTTTCACAAACATTGAAAAGCTGCGTTAAGTAAGTAAGACGATATGCCTTTCGAGATTTTTATGCCTCGTGAGTTTTCTCACGTCAGGTTTTCAATATGGAATCCTAGTGTAAATTCCAAAAGACCTAGTGCGATTCTGCGCGTACTGAAAATGCGAACGTGAGCATTCGTGAGAAAAGATGCCGCACTGGAAATCAGCTTATGTCAGGTCGACTTAGTCCAAGCTCTCAAGTGTTGGTTTGCCTGAGTCGATGTGCCATTAATTGATTGATTTTTGTCTGAACCTGCAAGTGGGGCTAGCTGTGCTTGATCGCGTGAGAGGGCTTTACGTAACCCAAGCTTCCGGTACGATCCTGCGTGTGAACCATTGGTCATGAAGGGATAACTGCATCGAGTTTATGCGTTAAGACATTAAGTGCTTGTTTACTGGGTTATCGCGTTCATTTATTTACCATGTCTGGCGTGTTACGTCATTGATGCATTGTTTATGAAAAACAGATCTATTTTTGTCGATGCACTATTGATTTTGTACTTCTATTGTGATCGAAATTGGTAGCCTTCGGGCGGTAGCAAAGGATTCATATTTAACGACTCGGCAATTTCTGTGAGCGGTTAACGGTTCTTGATACTAGTTCATAAGCCAGCTTCTTAGCGTAGGTTGTCGTATGTAGTTGATACTTAAAAGAGGTGCAGTCAGTCGGGCCCCAGTCAAATTGCTGAGCTGTCGCTGTGAAGATCTTGGAGACATTCCCGCTATACTTTGAATTAAGTCCCAAAGAAACAAACATGAGGCAATCAAGATTGTGAAATCCACCGTCTAAGTTCTTCTACTCACTGTAAGCTGGCAAACGTGTTTCAGATGATTGCTACTAACACCGTCTAAACATCTTCAAGCACCCCCAAGTCTTTAACAACACACTCTAGCCTAGACGATCAATTTCATCCAACTTCCAGCCGTAAAAGATATAATTAATGACTTCAATTCCTTAAAAAATCAGTTGGAAAAATGAACATACAAAACTTTGGGAGAACTATTTCCTATGTTCCCTGCTCAAATCGAAACCAGGAAAAGTATCCCTTCAAACTCTGCCTTATCGGTTGCATTACAACTGACTGATATATGAAACATAATCTGGGCAAACGCAAAAAAAAGTTTACCTGTCTGAAATTTAGACTTTCTGAAGTCTGCGAGGAGCGCTGCGCTTAACAGACCAACATTGTTCTGAAGACCCAAAACGATGAACTGAACGAAAAAGCCGGCAACGCTGACTAGCCAGCCCCATCCACCATCTGGTACCGTTCTCGGATTACAGTTTAAATCAGTTTTGTTCTCAGATTTCCCCACTTTCTCTTGCTTCTCCATCACAAGCTGCTTTCGGCGTCAATTCCGTAGACTCGACCAGCTTCACGAATGTATCCAGGGCCCGCAGAGAACCCTTTGTCAAGTAAATTTCCCAACGAAGAAGTAGGTAATAACTGAAATTCGATCTCTCGATTATTATTGGCTGACCTGGATCATGCGAGAAGAAGTTGATCTTGTTTATTAAAGATCCGCTCAAGATATTACGAGATATTCGTATTTTGATGTCAAGTTAGAGCTAGTGAGTCAATTTATTCTCAACTGGCTTTTGAATGTAACGATCTTATTTCTTTGGAAATCTGAAATTGTCAGCGTAATTCTCCTCTTAATTTGAATATTTAATTACATGATGTCTGGAAATGCTTATGCAACAGCTTTAGAGCCAGAGGGGTTAATCTACAAAATTTCCTATTTTTTTCTGAGAGCGGTTGCTGGTTTGTTTCACCTAAAATGATAATTTGAATTCACTAGATGGGAGATAAATCCCAGTGTCCGATTTGCGAATTTGATCATTGGTGATTGACCAACTGAGATACATTCCAGAGGCTTTACATGAATCGCGCGGACTCAACGCTCTTTGAAACAAATTAGGATTTGTGTTAAAAGACAATTGTAAATTAACGGCGTGAGTGATTTTTTAATGTCTCAGGGCTATGGCGTGCGACCAACAGTCACTGACCTTGAATAGATATGCTAGCTATGTGGGGACGGAGAAACCACCCTTTCCGCCATTTTAATCGTATGGGGACGGAACGTTCCCTTTGGTCCTCCGCCCTTGCGACGCCGCTGAACAAACATAGGTACTGATTCGATGGATTTAAAGGTTGATGGAGATTGAAAATATTACCCACTTTTTATAGACTTTGTTTATATAGACTTTATATTCTGGATCGGTAAGGGAGAGCAAGCTTACACTACTTGGATCAGTTTTAGATATTATCACCCCAGTATATCATTCTTTGGCCAGATATCTTCATGTCCGCCTTGCAGTCATGCAGAACAGTACATGATCAAAGTGTCCCATTACCACGGGCCAGGTTCCAGTTTGTTTTTGACAATATTATCAAATCAGTTCAGACTACTTAATACACTTGCATTACATGATCGGTTCCCAAAAATAGATGAAATTTACGCCAGTTTGGAATATATATATATATATATATATACCTACCATTACGTCAAAGTAATCGGTGAGGGGAAAGCTTGAGTGGCAAATCTAAAGTTAAAAGGGGATGCCACTTGCAAAGCCTGGAACAACAGAAAAGTGAGGCTGCGTACAATTTAAGAACACTCTAGATTTCTGATTGTAGGTATTGATAATCGGGATTTATTTCATGAATTTGCACATTCGTTGCGCTTCTTGGGAAGTGAACAGAGCTTAAGTTTCAGTCCAAATTAGTTTGTTGATGAGTGATTTTGAACGGTGGTTTGACGAGTGAAGGACTTGTCGAGCGTTTTATGATGAACGTTATTTACATTTGGATAATATGTACACTATTGTTTTATAGTCCCGCTTTTAACTTAAGTAGCGCAAGCCTTCATGTTGATATATGGTCACATGACATGCTTGCGCACGTGAAACAATCGTGCTAAGACCGTGGTACACCGAAGAAGCTGTCAATAAATACTTCACTTTTATTTACACGATGTGAACAGGGTGGGACCAGTTGCTCGTGATAAATTGAATTGTTCAACATATAAAACGTACAAGTGCTTCAAAGTCGTTGTAAATCATGTTATGACTTCCGAGCAGGTATTAATGCAGAAACCGGACAAAACGCTGTACTACTCGTGAATTTAGCTTTAGTCAGCGGCATTCCTTGTCGGATTACCAACAAGTCGTTGATGTTGACATAAGTAGAAATGTTGATTTCGTCAATCTGTGAAGCCGGATTTCCACTCAATTGAAGGAGAATCCTTTTCAGTTCTAATCATAGAGACGAGACGAAACTCTTTGGCTCCATTAGAAATTCCATTTGACTGGCGAGGCTTGAAACTGCCTTCTTGAAGAGGATTGGCAACCTCAGTAACTTTCCTACGAAGCTTCACTGTTTTCTTATTTATTTTATTATTGATGTAGCCCGACTCCTGTATTCCTCAGGGCACATATTTGCGGTCTCCACATCTGTCATCTGAATTATGACATTCGCTTTTGTTTTCTAGTGTTAAGTGCTAATTCGCCGTAGGGGTACGTCCATGTCAGGGAGTGTGTTGTTCAGATATTTGGCTTTATGTTGGGTGATTTGGCCGATGTTGACGAACAATAGGCCACTTGCAGTAAGAACTCAGGTGATTACAATCCTCTAAAGACTGCATTCACGGAATAATAATTTAATAAAACACCGACTTTGGGTTTTCGCAACTTCGATCCCAGTAACTATACTTCGATTAGCTCTAGTAAATAGGTAATATTTTAGCTAGTCACGTGAGCAGAAAGGACTATTTATCCATGTAAAATACTTACCCATGTATTTTCTCCGAAAGCAACTTCTCCACTCAAACGACAAGGAACTGGTACAGAGAGGTTTCAACTTCATGTCAAATTTTAGCTTGGATAACGAAGCTTTAGTTTGATAAAAGTGCATAATGTTTTTGTCGGACATGCTGGATGACAAATTCATGCCGTCTAACATGACGCCCAAAAACCCAACATTTTTAACCAAAACTTGCCTCTATCAACATGAAATTGTCTCATTATTCTTTTACTTGAAGTTTGAATGCAAAATCTGCTTTTAAACGGCGTTTTCAAGCGGACAAACAAATTCGTTCTGGTCACGTGACATTTGAACCATTTCGTCATTTTTATAAACTAACCTAAACCGTTTTATTTCAGATTCATCCTCAGAGATATACGTGCATGAGCAGAAATTTTTCATGATAATCTGACACTTCCGAAGTCAACTGAAAAATGTAGACTCGAGCGGACGAGTTCAAATCCCGCTTGAGTCAAAAGTTTTCAGTTGACTTCGGTAGTGTCAGATTATCGTGAAAATTTCTGTTCGTGCATGTATATCTCTGAAGATGATTCTGAAATAGAATTGAAACATTGGACATCCTCTCATGGATAAGCGTTAAGCTGTCGCGAGAATATCTCGTACACTTAAGTTGGATAAAAACTCGCCTCCAATCTCTGCGGACTTGATAGCTCAATAGGTAGACCGGCGGACCGGTATCCTAAACCCATTTGTCGTTCGTTTTGTTTGATATCGTGGAAATCTGAAAGTCGCAACCACCACTCTTTTTGGATTTAGGAGAGATCAGGAGACGCCATTCACGAGGTGTCATTATTTTTTATTTGTTGATGTTTAGAATACTCTAGAACACAACTGAAAATCACGTTTCTCTTATATATTTACTACTTTGGCCGTAATTTTTTTATCAACTCCCAGCTGCAGCTTTTTGACGAATTTCCGCCAAACTTCCGGCACGTGAGGAGAAACCTAACACGTTATGGACTTCATCAAGCGATGTGTGAAAGATTAAAAATGGTCTTTTAGATAGAGTTTTTTGTATTTTTGTTAAGCAGTTTTAGTATTTATTTTTCTTTAGGCAGGTAGTTTTTACTTCGGCTTCGTCAAGTGCTAGAAACGGCATCTCATATTCTCATTTCTGTTCGGACAAATCATCTGACGTTGAGGTCGATTTAGTCTCAACAATCATTATATCCTCGACTTGACTTTCAACAACCTTGATGACAGTTTAGAATAGAATCAACAACCCACAACCTGTAGTTACAGCAAGTGATTGTACAAAAAAGAATTGGCGGCTTGTACGTTCAGCAATAATCCTTTTCGCGCAGTAAACATTTCTTGCTCAAGTATAGGAACGTAAGGTTTTGCTAAAGATTAAATCTGGTAAAAAGAACCTCTGACCTTCTTAATTCATGTTAACGTGCTAAACATTTTTAACTGATATCCAAACCTGTTATAGTTTGCAAAGCATTGTGGTTAAATGAACAGCACTTGTCTTTATGTAACATTAAAATACGAGAAGAAGTACGTTATCGAATTCTGAGCACGAGGCGAGTAAAACACGTGCTACGAGTTTTTTAAATGACTCCTAACACGAACCTCTTGATACTCTAAAGAAAGTTCGAAAATTGTCTTTTGAGCTGCAAGAATTTGAGGAGAAAAGTAAGCGTGTTTTTATCACATTTGAAGACAATTCATGGTTAGAATTTTTCTTTGTATTTTCCTCATGATTAATGAGTTTGAGATATTTAGCACTTATTAACTGAGGACGAAGTGAATATTGTTGTATAATCTTCGAGACGAAGTCGAGGGAGTCATTCAACAATATTCACTGAGCCTTGGGCAAATAATTGTTTCAGTAAAATGGCATAGGTTAATCTTGGAAAGAGAGTGGGAGGTAACAAATTCAACACAAAAATTAAGACCTAGTCCTGTGGCTAACTCGAAGCTTCTGATAACTGTATTTCATTGGGAGGAACAGAGTTCAACTGCACATCAACCACTTGCGTGTTTGCTATAACGACACTGTCTTCATCAGGCAAGCTCGCCCTTTTTGTGGAACTTTCCGCGTGACCATCGAGGGACTGTGGTGACTTAACCGTGGAAGAGTCGTCAGTTGAAGTAGGTTCATCGTACATTGCGTCGTTAATCTTCCCGATGCTGGGTGTTGTGAGGTCCAACACGGTGTCATGGCCATGTTGTTGTTGTTTATCTCCCATTTCTTCATCGCCAAGTTTGTACGTCATCCTGTTACGAGCGAGAACATCTTTTGGCATCAACCAGTGTACTATGAACATCAAGCAAAAAGCAGCGACTGACGTTCCGCCGGTGGCAAGGAAAGCCGCATCGTAGGAGCCTGAGATCTCAGTTATCCAACCTGAAATGAAAAATGAGACGATGGGATTTAATGGTCACACCATCGCAGGTTGGCACACCATTTCTAACTTCCCACCAGTTGAGTCCGGGTCATTGTGCGCCGACCAACAAAGCATTTCAACGGCGATTATAAAGTTAAGTTCAGTCCAGTATATAGGGAGAACGCAAAGAAAACAAATTCCGAATAACAGCATCTCATAAATCTACAGTTTGAGTCAAAAGATATGGTGATGTGGAAAAATGTGTTGAAGGTGACATTTCGACTCCTGCAAAGTCAACATAAATTTAAGTTTGATATTGACATAGTGACAGAGCCGAAATATTTGCTTTAACACGTCTGTGGTCTTGGTTTTTTTAACCCAGATTATGGATTTACAAGATATTGTTCTTTGGAAGTTATTTTATTCCTTAGGTTTTGAAATCGTCGGTTAAAAAGCCAGGTTAACAAACATACGTTAAGCTCACTATCGCTTAGCTGTTGAAATCCATTAATTCCCAAGTAATAAGTTCCAAATCTCAGACTTAGTTTGCTTGTGGGTTCATGGTTTCATAGTAGCAGAGCTAGCTCCATGCTGTTGTCTGGTTAAAGTTAAATTGGTCCCATGTGTGATGAATGTTGTCTAGTTTAACTATTCTAAACACCGAAGCTTTTTACCGGGTACACCCAAGTTTCCTTCTGCAGTAACACCGCGCGGACGCAAGAGGGATGGTCCTTACTGGACCTCTAGGGAAAACAGGTTAGTTATTGCTGATGGGGTTATCCTGAATGATTTTAAATAAGTAAGCTACGGCAAGAGGTCTTCCTTCACTCTTCAGATGACAGGTTTTTCCATTTTCACCTAAACTTATGAGAAGTCAATATGGCATTAAGATGACCTAACTCTCATAACTTTGGTAGTCATAGTCGATTTCTTATTATGTCTTGAAGGACTTAAGAGCTTCAGCCTGCTTTTGTAATCTTAGTAGCCTCGTACTTAACTTTGTCATATAGTTCAACTATACTTCTCTTGTTGACTTCAAAGGATTATCACCTTGTTCGTCTCCACTACCTTTAAAGGGAAGAGGTCAGGACTTATCGAGCAGAACTTTACGGCAAATCATTGAGAAATTATTTTCCTTGGAAAGAATCCAAAATTTTCAAAAATATTTCTACTTCCAGAGAGGCAAGAGTTGGAGAGCCTTAGTAACTTTTAACTAAACTGTTGTCCCATATTCGAGTAAGGGCCATCCCTCTTGAGTCTAAGTACTTCAACAGGAGGTGGACGAAATACCTGAAGAAAACCTGCAGTACTTGGTTGAGTCTAAACTGGACAACACCCTTCTGGTGTAACCAAGGTTACTGTAATCGACGATTGCACTGAGCAGGAATCGAAGCTTAATCGCAGAGGTGAAAGACACGTGAACTATCACTGTTCCAGAAACCTGTGTTTGTCCGGACGTTTCACCGTTTTTCTCCCCCCTTCCAAGCATTTCACACGGGGCTCGTCTAACCGTGAACTCACCTGCAATGGGAGGGCCAATAAACGAGGTAATAGCCATGCAGAAGAACTTTATGCCCAAGCCAGACGAGATATTGTCACGACCGACCACATCGTTCACGGCAATACCTTGGAGAAGGACGTAACAGCCATCAAAAATACCAAAGGAGATCATATATATAACGAACCCAGTGAAGTTGGTGATTAGCGGTACCAGGAAGTCAGCGATGCCCATGAAGAGAAAAGACATTTGGTAAAGGTAGAGACGATTGACCCCCGGACGGTCGGACAGTCTACCAAAGAACAGTCGACCGAATATCGAGCCAACGGACAGTAATCCAACTAGGACGGAGGAACGCTTTTTAGAAACATTCAACTCCTGTGCGTAGCCTGGCTGCAGGAACAGGAAAATAAGATAATTCAGTCATTATTTTTGAGGAAACCGTTGTGGACTCGTAGACAAGGTTTGAAATTGGTGTAATATGGAAATTGGAGAAGAAGGAACATGCACGGTGTACAGCTCCTATGTCAAGTAGTCGAATGACTCGAAGTTCAAGCAACTCTTTTTAAATTCCAGGTTTGGAAATGTGACCATTAAAAAGCTCTTGTTCTCTTGTTGATTACATTTTCAAGAAGGATCATAATTGGCCACGCTACTGGACGTCTCACTGTAATTATATTTGGGGTTACTTTATTGTAATTAAAGTTTTTTTATTTCTCGGTGTTCAAGTGTGTTAACTTAATGCAGCTTGAATTGAAAAAAAAAAGGAAACTTTGATATCATCTAGAAGCAAATTGTACTACAAATTCATCATACTAGTTCAATAATAAATAACTCGGAAACGAAACTTACCACGTAAACAAAGGGCACAAAATAGCCCAACGTGAACGTGCTCACTGCAATACATAGGAAAACGAATGTACGATTTTTCAAAATGCTGAAATCTAGGATCGTCGTCTTCGGTTTTTCATGTCCTTTTTCTCCCTCACCGTTGCACTGGTTGGAAGACGACGCAGGCACTCGGTACACTAGGGCTGCCAGTGTTGGGATGAGGAGAAGGCCAGCGAAAATACGAGCCGCGTTTTTCCATCCAAATTGCAAGATGAGTATCTCTATGAGAGGCCCCACGGCCAAGGTACCGACACCACTTCCTGCTAACGCTATTCCAGTCGCTGTAGCTAAGTACCTACAGGTGAAAGAACGATAGGGACAATCAGGATAAAAAATCCAGAAACAATTTTTTGTTACGCTGGACACAAAATGGGTTTAGCTTATTATAAAACTTTCGTTATAATCCTGGGGACGGTTGTTCATAGCACGATTAGCGCTAATCTACGATTACCAGTTAATCTGTTGTTTTGGTTTCGTTTATTTTGCTTGAAAAGCCTAGGGCAGATTTTACAGCTTTAAACTTTTTTGTGTGCACCCGAAATGAGTTCAAGAAAATTCCAACTTTTCTCAGCAGCAAGATTAGAATTTGTACACAAAATTTTCGCTAATCCTGAATTTTAGCTAATCTCCTTTTGTGAACAATCGGGCCCTGGTGTTAAATTACATGCTACAGTGGGAGAACTTCATTCAAGTAGTCTGCTGGTCTTTCCCATTTGCCACGAAGGTGCCAAAACGTTTCTGTAGTTAACTGCTGTTAGGGGCGTGGTGAGGGAGGTGGTGGGTGCAATCGCATCCTCTTTGGATCCAAAATAAATAAACAATTCAGATCGAAAGCATTTTAAATGTTCTGCCCATTCGCAGGACGTTAGCTTGCTGTTGCGTCTCAGGAAGCACCCGAAATAATCTGAGAGACAAAATGACACCCTCCTTTTTGCAATATCTTGCATAAGCTCTTGGCTGTTTTTTGTTGAAAGACATGTTAAACTGTCGATATTTGCACCAACTTGTTTGTCCTAGGTCCGTGTTGAAATTAAAGCAGGCTGCAGGTGACTCACTGCATGAACGAATGCTTTAATGATTTCATTCAACGGTGCCGTGGTGGTTTTGCACAAGACGTGAAGATAGCAACTATCACAAGGCATCGGGGAAATGCTTCTTGCAAACATAACCATTACTTCGCCCATCCCATGCGGTGATAAAAAGTTTGAACGTAATAATTCGATTTAACACCGGGGTCGTGAACTGACTTACAGGAGCGCTGGGGAAGGGGCAGCACATTCGCCATAGAGCGCCCATATTATCTTTTGACCTAAATATCTGACTACGTGGGAAAAGGTTAAGGAAATGTAGAATAAGTAACATTAACGGCAAGAGCACAGTGATATCAATGCAACAACTGAATATGATTTTTGGTAGACCTGGTTGTACTTTGAAGGAATTAACTAAAATAGGAACGCGTATTATTGCATAAGTGTACTAATTGGTTTTGCCTTGTGATTCTGTATCAACCATTCGTAATTAAATCTGTTATTTGATCTGGTGTGATAATCGATTCCTTATGACCTTTTATCAGTTGACGACTTTGCCATTGTTTATCAATGGTGACATCTATGACGCCTGTTTATTTTTGGGATTTGTCAACCGATTCTTAGGAATCCAAACAGCCTTTGAATCTTTACCACTGCATGAGCTGAAACATTCACCCAGAGGGTTGCAAGGAAGTCATATCGAGAGAGCACGTTTAACATCTGCTGTGCTGAAACATTTTCCCTTGGGTTGCAACGAAATCATGTCGGGAGAATAATATTTTTAGCATCACACCTGTCGCATAACATCTGAAATCCGTAATCTGCAGGCTAGATTCGATCGTCTTTTGGCTTTGAGTCTCTCGCTACATCCCTAGTACTGAAATTAGGAAGAACCTATTTCAGTTTTTGCATCCTAAAGATGTTCGATTGAGAATCAAACAGGCACCTGATGAGCAGACGACAAAAAAGCCTTTTGTGCAATTTTGAAGTGTGTAATTTAACTGCTAAATATACTGTATACACAACTATTGGTACATTGCCCACAGTTGGTCTGGTTAGCAGCAAGGCCCCATAAAAAAAGCGTCAGTTTGTCATCCTTGTGACTAGAGAAGTGTGATGCGGAAGGGCGGATTTTTGTTTATTTTAAATTCCTTTTCACCATAGAAATATCAAATAGAAAGCAATCTAACCAGTGTTCACACAGGTATTTCATGTATAGAAGTCGGCAACCGTCGAATTCCGTCAGCTACATTCCAATTCAGCGCCTCCTGCTCATATGAAGCCTTTTAATTTTGTCTTGAAATGATAAACATGGCCTAAATTTACTGTTTACACAACTATTGATACACTGCTCACAGTTGGTCTGGTTAGCAGCAAGGCCCCATAAAAAAAGTGTCGGTTTGTCATCCTTGTGACCAGAGAAGTGTGATGCGGAAGGGCGGATTTTTGTTTATTTTTAATTTCTTTTCACCATAGAAATATCAAATAGAAAGCAATCTAACCAGTGTTTACGCAGGTATTTCATGTATAGAAGTCGGCAACCGTCGAATTCCGTCAGCTACATTCCAGTTCAGCGCCTCCTGCTCATATGAAGCCTTTTAATTTTGTCTTGAAATGACAAACATGGCTCAACGTCAGTAAAACTGTTTTTCTTTTTTTAATGATATTTTCCCTCTTTTTTTAGTTGTTTGGTAACCTTCTGTAACCTTTTCCAACGTCATCTCCAGTACTATCGTTTCAACATTCACTGGCCATGATCTACGCTAAAATGAGCGCTATTTCGTTACTGGTAGGTGGGAATACGGCACCGCTAATGAAATTTTGAGAAATAGAAATAATGATACGGGCCCAAATTACGATGCGAGTGGGAATGATAAACGAATGGGCGTTTTTTCGGATTATTTATTTTATGAAGTCTGATCAATTTTGCGCTTTGCAGGAAGATATTTATCTGATAGCTAGGCCTTAGCACCAGAAGTATTCATCAGTAATATTTGTAATATTGTATTAATAGCCCATATTTTTTCTTTGCCTGTTAGTATCGCTGTCTTCTGTAATTTAATCATTTTAGTGATCTGATGATGACTAAGATCTAGTCGAAACGTGGAATCTCCAATAAAATGATTTCACTGCTTGGAGTTACAAATGTTGTTTATTTAATTAAAATACTGAGTGCTTCCAGTGAATTTTTAGCAGGAGTTTTTTGTTTTGTTTTGTTCTTATTCTCTACTTCGTTCTAATAGAGAAGGCAGCTGTAAGAGTCCACACTTTGGCACTGCATGTTCGGAGGGAAACAGTATGAACTCAGAGCAATGAAAAACCGGAGTACATGAAGAACAATGTGTTTTCAAAACAAACGAATAGGCAATACACTAGACTTCGCATGCTCTTTACATATTGTTATGCCAAGAGTTTCTCTCCCGGCTTAAAAGGGCCCAATGTATAATGTCCAGAACGCAGCTCCAGTACAGGTAATAGTTCGCTTGCCTTGCAAGACCGTGGAAAAGTGAAAACGGTTGGGACCGTTGAGAACATAAACATCGACATTCTGAGGTTTTTCTTAGGGAAGGGCTCGTCGGCTTACCTTGAAAACCAATAGGGGAGCGAGCGAAGTGTTGGAAGAAAACACAAGGACGTTCCAGCTCCGTACACGATGCCAAATGTGAAGTAAAGAATGTAGAGATTGTTTGCGAACGACGACGCCAGCATTCCAACGACAGTGAGTAAGCCACCGAAGAACCCAATTACTCGGCAACTATACTTTTCACACAAAGCAGAAGTCACTGGCGCAAAGAGAAACATGTTGCCGAGAGCGAGGGAAGATACCCAACCTAAAAGTAAAGGGGGAAAAATGCAAATTTTTCAGTGCAAAAGTTACTCGTCATTTACTGTTTCAACATCTGGAAGGCTGATCCGATCCAAGGTGTATGCCAGGTCTATGTCTAATCGTTTGACATGAAACTGTCCGAAGACGTAGTTAAAGTATACTAGTAAATTAGCTGGACTAAGTGAAATTGCATGAAAGCTTTTGCTGTTTTTCTACGCCACGTAAGTGATACTAGAAGGTAAAGAACCTCTTGTGCTCTTCTCAAAGTATTAAAAAAAGTCATGACGTGTCGTTGGGAACTAAGAAGATCAAGCCTAAGTTTCCGTCATTTTGTCAAGTTTTTTAAGTAAAATACACCGTGCTGCTGGACTCTTGGACGATCACGAGACTGCAAGGGGGGGGGGGGGGCGGATTAAATGAGCACGAGACCCCTGGCGCATTCTGAGATTGTCTTAAGTTGCCCGATTCCGTAGGAATAACAGACATCATACAAAAACCTTTTAAAGAAAAAATAAACGAACGAACACTTGCATGTGGTCTCTAAAGAAAGGCTTAAGGACACGGAACTTCCAAATGTTCAGCTTTTTAGCTCATATCGGGGACGGCGGAGCGGAATTTCGAGTAGGGGGCTTGAGATAAAAATATATCATTTTGTATGCTCCGGGAAATTTCACAACAAGTGTTCTAAAACGTAGTTGTTTCAACATTACATTTGGAGAAAAGTGGGGGGCTACAGCTCCCGCAACCCCCGGGCTCCACCGTCCCTGCATATCTCTGCAACTCACGAGACCTTCGACAAACGTGGAGGCTACCGCGTCCGCTCAGATTCTTGGGGTGGAATGGGGGTTGCACTCAAACGGACGTCCAGCGGCCTCAACCTCCGAAACCCGTTATGGAAATGAGCGGCTGTTAACCCTGTAGTTTTATCTATGCTTATGCTTTTCCCTTTAAGAGAGATGTAGTTCAATCCATTACCTGTAACATACTTGATCGCGTGTCAACGGGAGGGATGCCAATTCTGGTGATTATGTCTTTGTTCCAACTGTGCCTCAAGCTTTGAACAGGCAAATTCCGTTTAAGTGTACGTCCGAACCAAACCTCAATCGGCAAGTTTTTTGTACATGACCAAGTTTTCCTTGACAAGGAACCTTGCTCAAAAGCTGGTCATGCCAGCTTTGGAAAAAGGCGACTTGTCAAGGGAAACTTGGTTGTGTGTATGGAGCTTTAACCAATATGCCGTAAAAAATTCGCAGCTCACACGGACTTTCACCCTCGCGTTCCGAATAAGGAACATGGATTTGCTCGGCTGCAGAAGCGGATTGCTGAGCGCAGTTGAATCAA
The DNA here is from genome assembly GCA_030142905.1 of Heliopora coerulea. Classification (NCBI taxonomy): domain Eukaryota; kingdom Metazoa; phylum Cnidaria; class Anthozoa; order Scleralcyonacea; family Helioporidae; genus Heliopora; species Heliopora coerulea. The sequence goes on from JASJOG010000144.1 coordinate 405,762, forward strand.
TCGTTTAGTGAAGTATCCTTTAGTCTTCTGTTGATCTTCAGGGGCAATTTCGGAAATACAAGACTGGGCATTTGTCACGGAATAAGTAACTCAGTTTACAGTTCACCATGCTGGACGACATGTTAATGCAATGGGCTATCCAAAACAACCAAAAATTGTGTTTCAGTGATTGGCACTCTTACCGCTTTTGATCATGATTACATTACTTTGCCATCCACCTTCGTGGATTTTGTAGCACGAGACATATTCCTGCTGAACAAAACTTCCCTACGGGATTTTAAAATTTAAGCATGGAAACCTATCTACCATCAGAAATGATAAAAAATGTTAGCTGTTTCAAAAACAGCGAATATTTATTCCTCTTACTGTGCGAGAGCAATTGGTTTCATTTGTAATACACCTTTTGCTATTCATTACCAAAAAAATATGCTATTATTAACGCCACCCTTAAACTCATTAATGCAAAAATGCATTCATTTTATTCAATCGACATTCGTTTGCGTAGATACGCGACCATTTGTATCAAAAGGCACTCTAAAACGCCAACAGACGACCAATAACATTCTAATACACATTAGGGGTAATTAAACTTTCAACTACCCAAGATATTTCTCTTGCGTAATTGAAATTTTGTTATCCCCTAATGTATAGTAGAATGGTGTTAATGGTCGTCTGTTGGCGCTATGGAATGCCCTTTGATGCAAATGGTTGCGTATCTACGCTAGTGGATGTCGATTGAATAAAATAAATGTATTATTGTATTAATGAGTTTGAGGTGGGCTTAAATGATAAAATATTTTCTGGTAATGAACAGCAAAAGGTGTACTCACTGTAGTTACAAAACTGAAGAGCTTGCTTTTAGCTTTTCTCCGATTTTATAATTCTAGCCATATATTAATTACCAAAGATTAGTCTCCAAAACCGCGAGAGATTACAAGAGTTTTGTCTGTTTTTGATTTTGCTTCCCTCGTTCGACGTAACTATTGATTCTTTCCTGTGCCAACGTCTCCATTTGACGAGTAAAATCGTCTGGCGTTGGACAGGATAAACTAACTGAAATCCTAACCGAACAGAATAGTTTATTCGTCAAGGGAGGACCTCAGTCGAGAAAGAGTTGAACCCCTAACTAAACCCTGGGGTAATCGAATTCAACACCTCGATCAACACTCCTCAATATTGTTGAATGCATTGTTGAGCGATGTCAAACAAATGTTCTACTTTTCGTTCCACACCAATGCATCGTTTCTATTGTTACAGAAAATTTAATTCGAAAATTAAGATCTTGTAAATAACTCGTAATATAAACTAATAAACAAGACAGAAGTATGGTGATATTTCCACTTTATGTCAACGCCTGGTGAGATCATCCGATTAAAACTTTATGGATGATCCTTAAATAGCTGCAAAGAGTAGGTCACGTCATCAGAACCAACGTAGTATTTACAGATTAATTGATGAGCTGTTTTAATCTGAAAGTCATCAGAACCAACGTGGTATTTACAGATTAATTGATGAGCTGTTTTAATCTGAAAGTCTGGATTAATTAGTAACCAGCATGTTCTTTGTGGTCATCTCAACCTGCTCTTTGCGACAATTGAGAGATAGTAAATACTTTGTGTAATTAGATGATCATATGAAGGCATTGAAAAGAAATCGAAATATTATCACCTTGCTTTATGTCTTGTTCATCAGTTTATATCTTGAGTTGTTTACAGGATATGCATTTTCGGATTACGTTTTCTCAAATTTCTTCATTTGTCGGCTGCCAGCGGACTCCTATTGTCCTCGTGAGATTATCAACAATGTTGAAAGCCTGGACGTACAGTTTCAACCCGTCATTCAACATTGTTCAATCATTGCTGAACGAGATGGTGAAACCGTGTGACCGAAGAGAAATATTTTTAAATAACCGACAAAGGTCTTTTTGTTGCAGACGTGCCCTCAGCAAATTTATGCCATCTTCACGCAGTGTACAGATCATAGAAAACCACTTTTACATGCGTTATACCATACGTAACGTTCCGATGATAAATAAGAATAAACAAATTTCCAAAAAGATTGTCGAGTTGAGTTTACTAAAATTAATGACATAAAGCTTTATTTATTTGTTTTTTAAACCATTCTAATTCTAATTATCTTTATTTAAAACTATGGTGCTATTTTACTACAACAATATTTACAAAAGAAAATATTTTATAAAAAATAGTAATCTTCCAATTGGCTGTGGGACACGCTTGCATGCTAAACTCAAATCTTGGGTTTTAGAACAAAATCTTTCTCGGAGTTTGTTTTTTTCCTTTATTTTTTGAAATTGTCGTCGGGTAATGGTTGCAATGGTAACCTGCGTCCGTTTCCTCACTTTTCCGACTGTCGTCAATGTTAATTGGCGTATGTAAACAAGGTACAAAATTGACTAATAAATCATCAAATCTCTATTATACTCACACTGATGCTTTATTAATTAATCCCTGCATCACATTTACAGACACTTCTGCTCTCATTTGCTCGTATTTTCTCAGTAAAACTGGTGTTTTTAGTGGTTCTGTCCTTTAGAAACTTTTTCCAATCTTCCAAAGATGACTTTGAGCAGGTCTTAGAAGTAATTTACAAAGTTCGTGTCCATTCTGTATCGGGATATAAAGACTGTATATCCCGCCACTCATTTTATTAATACTACTAACAACATCTCTCTAATAGAAATCAAACCCAAACCAAAAAATATTTCTCTCCAAACCCAAAATATTTCTACGACGTTCAAGGCATGACCTGACAGGAGAACGTTCTTCTGGTTCTGATCTTCAAGCGAGCATAAATAGTAGCAGTCTTGGACAGATACTAATTGTACTATGAATAGCATGAATCACCTGTTGGGCATTAGGTAGTAAAAACTAATTCTCCGCCATTCGAATGTTTTTTTGTAGGAATGCGTCGAGGAATTTTGCAAGAGTATGAAATATGTCCAGTCTTAGACTTAGCAATATCAACCGAACGTCCATAATTGCTGGCAAGGAGCCCTTGGATATTCAACATTGCAACGTTGCATGATCTCGTCTTGTCCATATTTCCATCACGCCAGCCCAAATTTGGCTAATGCCTTCGCGCATGTTTTTGACAAATACACTGTTCAGCATGCCGATGGCTAAATCCGCGACAAATTACGATGTCGACAACTGATCCACAGGAAGCTTGTTAAAAGTGGTTCAGGCGAGGAAATTAAACTGTAAGTGACCAGGAACTGAAGTCAAGGTAGAGAATTACCTGAACAGGCATCAAACCACTGAAAAGTACGCTTACTTTTTTTTAGGTAAAAATGAAGACATGAACAAGCCTGTAGTGTATCTTCTCTGCTTCAGCACCAAGGAACTTTCTAGACTCGAAGAACAATGTTTCAATATCCAAAAAAGGTCGGCTGACGTGAGGAAGAGAAGTAATGTAATATTCTAGAACTAAACCGAGAGCGGTACCATCGGTAAAATCTTCTCTCATCTGCTTTATTACAGGTAAGTTAACCTCTGAGTTGTTATAAAAGACTAGGAAAAACTTTCTTATAAGTTTGAAAAAGTGCTTTCGACACAGTCCAGCCAGTCAGTGCCAAGAACCTACGGAACCGGAAGACGTGTAAAGAAACTGGGCTCTCTATTGTTCTCCGATTAAATAGAAGCCCGCGACGTCACTGAAGTTTGACCAATCGTTTGTTAAACGCTGACGTCTTTCCACCACTGAATAGCTATGTATAATCTATGTCATGTAAAGGTCAGTGATCGCTTGAACCAGCTGCTACACAATACTGACGGATCATGCCGACGAATACTCATGCTGACAATTCATGCTGACAATTCATGCAGACAAACTATTCTCGTGAATTCTCCCTCGCAGCTAGATTTATTTTGTGGACTGCAAGCCGTTGCTAGTTCACAGGGGGGACAAAAGCAAGGAATACCAGCATTGGTACTCAAATAGTCACTTGGAAATTACGTTTCTGAGACCTTGTACTAACAATCCTTTTTGTCAAGTGGGGGCCTTATTCGGTTGAGAAACCCGTCGCGCGATTGGCCCAAAGGTAACTCGAGGTTCACGGAAAGTGAACTATATGTTTTCAAGGGTTTTACGTGAACTACAAACCTAGACGGTCAGTTGTCCTTGTCAGATTTTGGTTCGGTAGCCATTTAGTCTTCTGATCGACAGTCAAGTATCGTGACCGCATATCTGTGGAAATCTCTTACAATCCTCTTTTATGAGCTTGAACGTTGCGTGCAGGATTTACGTTAAAGAAGGGAGTTACAGGAAAGGAAGCATTCCCAGCTTTTGTACATTGTATATCCACTTACGCTAATGACTGCGTTAACTGACGAGTTGCGCGACAAATGAAACAATTTAATTTCCTCTAAAGAGTTAAATTAGTCAAAGACGAGTCATCCGTCGTGATCAAAGGATACAAGGCTTCATATGTGCGTTTGTATTAATACGTTGTACGAAGAGATATTGATCGATAAAGCTGATATGAATTAAATTCGCCTGAGTTCAAATTGACGATTGCGCGACGTCTGAAACGGCCCTAAAATTAAGAATTGTTGAGAAATGATAGCGTTATACTGGCCGTAGCTTTTTCTTTATACAAATTAAGAAGTAATATTCACCGTGTTATCGAGGTTAATTAAAGTAGGCATCATCGATGGCTTTTGGATACTGCCGTGATGAAAATCACCGTGTATAAAGTTTTTCTTGGCTTAGCAAAATTTCGGGTCGACTCGAGATCAACGTTGAGATTTGCCCGTTTAAGGTGTCACGGCCACTACAATAGTGAAGCATAAAGATGGCCGCTAGCGTTATTAAGATTAGGCCGAAGGCCCTTTAACAAGAAACTGTTGTGTAGTAAACTATTCTCCGTTTTGACGTACGTACATATGTGATCATCCGTTGCCGCACAATTCCTGCTTGCGCTTCCTTCGCGAACGTTACAGTAGGTCTCTTGAGAGTGAATTTGTGCACATCTGGATGAACATCCTTATGCGAAAATTCTACCTTGCAGATTAGCCTTTAGGCTAAGGCTCAGCGCCAGAGTTCTATTATCTCAACACTTACTGTAGGTGTGATCTTAAGCCTAAGGCATAACCTTATCTTTACCCATGTTCTAACCCAAAATCCTAACCATGACAACTCTCATGCAACCTTCAGATGGATACGATTGAGCTATTACCCATTTGGTGTCCACATATTCGTCATGATGAAGTGTCGAGTAAAGTACTGCGACGTTCAAGGAATTTCTGTTGGATAAAAATAAGTTGGAAAACGAACTCAAGCGGAAAGCGATGAAAGGACAACGTGCGCACTTTCTGCTCAAAGTGAGAATGGCCAAGTAATCGTCGAAAATGTTGGCCAATCGATACTTAATGGAATTGACAGTTATACAAAACAGCAAGTACACTGTGCAAATAGACGCCGACTCTTCAGTTTTACTGAAGGTAAATCGTGTTAAAAATCTTTTATGAGAATAATTAAATTAGATAATTCGAATCAATCGCTGGAAACACCGTACCTGTTTGAAATTTAGATTTTTGAAAGTGGTCACGGAACGCCTTGTCAAACAGACCAACGTTATTTTGGAGTCCCAAAATGATGAACTGAACGAAAAAGCCAGCGACACTGACAAGCCAACCCCAGCCACCGTCAGGAACCTTCCTCACATTACAGTTCGAACCAGTCTTGCTCTCAGATTTCTCGTCTTTCTCTTGCTCGGCCATACCTAGTTTCTTTTGGCATCAATTCCGTAAGGTAGACCAACTTCACGAATCCCTAATGATGGAGCTGTCGCCGGTTCTGGTAATTTATCTCGACGATAGGCGAAGAAATAACTGAAATCCAATACTCTCGATTTTCATTGGATGAAATCTGTCGTGCGAGAAAAGCCGATATTATGTCCGTATCTTGTTCGTTAGTTATGACTAGATATTCCACATTCTATCTGGAGTGAGTTGATTCACCCCTGCATTGCTGGTGAATGCATCTGAGGAAATCTGAAATTGCCGCGGTGGAAATGCTTTGATATCGTCTGGCCAGTAAGCCAAGCGAAATTCCTTGAATATTTGAGTCAAGAGAAATCCACTCAAGTTTGTTTTCGCCATTCTCATAGAAGTCACCGACTTAAAGTCCGTTCAGACAGTAGGCGCTTTACGCTCACCCGTACTAACCATACTTCGCAACGTGCGTAAAATAGCCACACGTCATCTGACGATGCTACTGGCTCTGAACGTGTGGCCGTGATTGACGTGTTCAGTGTGGACTGTACGGTCAGTATTGTGCTGGCCAATTTTTCGCACGTACAATTACGGCGAAGCGTTATGGATCTTGCGTAAACGGACGCTTAATTCGCAGATATTTTAAATGTTTGACCTTTGATCTCGAGAGAACATAGCGGCAGCAAACAAAACACCTCTGCGCAGGATTCAGTATCATTATTTACTAATGCATCGTGTCTCGTCCAGATGAGGAATATAGACAAAATGTGTGAAGCTTTCAGGCGAGTTTATGATCCTTTGAAGCCTTGTTCAATGGAGAATTGGGGTTGTATAATATTTGTAAGATAGACTGCGGGCCCAAGCCCTGAACTGGTTCGGTGCGCCCCAGATATAACTTCTTGTCATGGTCGAAGGTCTCGAAGGTTCTATTTACCTATTCAAACAAAGTAGATTCCATTCAAGAATTAACTCAATATTTTTTATGGTGCCGACTCCCGGGAACGTGTAACAACGTCTTTTAAGTAAAGAGGGGTTTTTTTTTTTCTGTAACGCTGAGTAACTGAATGTAATCCTGTCTGAATTAAAGAGAAGGATCAAGATACGGAAGGCTCATCGAAGCTACGTTCAGAAAATGATGGACAGTGCAGCAGAGATCATTGCTGCGAAAGAGGAAGCAGGTTACAGGAAGTTGAATTTGATCTTGGCAACATTAAAGGCCAAATCTGATGAACTGAGGAAATTCGACAATGAGATTGGGAGTTTGATTCAGACCGATAACATTGACACTGAAGTAGAGGAAAGCTGCGAATTTAACTGCGCTATTCAAGCGAGGATTACGGAAATTGAAGCGCTTATGGCCAAGTCCGAAGCCACGAAGAGTACTCAAAAACCGACCACTCCGAATGCGGAAGGAAACGCTCATGCCAAATTACCGAAGCTTCATTTGGGAAAATTTTCTGGAAACCCGATTGAATGGCCTTCATTCTGGGACTCTTTTGATTCAGCTGTGCATAAGATTTAAGATTTCTCCTCGAAAGATCAGCTGCAAATGTTATTTCTGGACTAACTCTCACAAATTCAAATTATGATCATGCAATAGAGTTGCTGAAGAATAGATTTGGCAATCGTCAAGTGATAATTACAAGCCACATGGATGCACTTACGAAGTTACAAAGGATTACAGCTCCGCACGACGTGAAAGCACTTCGTCACGACGTGAAAGCACTTCAGGGGTCTGGAGATTCTAGAAATTTCTGATGAAATGTATGGATGTTTTCTGACTCCAATAATCATGCAGAGATTGCCGGAGGAAATTCGTATTATGATGTCTCGCGAGCTTTCATCCGAGACCTGGGTGCTAAAGGATATTATGCAGGCGTTTAACAAGGAGTTGAAACTCAGAGAACAGTGTACATTCTTTAAGGATCCAAACCCCCCCCAAGACAAACCACCTAGGAATGGTGATAGAGGTAAGCAACCTCATTCTTCTGCACTCCTTTCAGATGCTCCACCCCAGCAGTCTGTCTGGTGTTCTTACTTTAACCAAGCACACCCCAGTGTAAAATGTGGCATAAATACCAGTGTAGATGCAAGGAAGCAACTACTAAGAAAGAAAGGCAGATGCTTTCAGTGTTTAAAGGGTGGACATGTCGCTAGAAATTGCAAGGGTAATTCAAAGTGTTTAAAATGTCATGGATTACATCACACATCTATATGTGACAAGGATTCAAGACAAGTAAACAAGGAGGGTACCCAATCTAGCATGAATTCAAGCAGTCAATAATAACCAAGCATCAACCAGTATGTATGTGGATGAGTCTAGGAGGTCTGTACTCCTACAAACAGCTAAGGCTAACATTGTGAGACCTGACGATGGAAGAAGCTCAGTGACAATTCGGTTGGTGTTTGATTCGTGCAGTCAACGGTCTTATATTTCGCAAGGTATTAAAGAAAGAATGAAGCTTGCCGTTATTGGAGGAGAAACTCTACTGATTAAAACTTTTGGTGAAGGAGATGCCAAACTACGTGAACGTGAGGTGGTACAAGTTGGAATCAAGACAATTAGTGGTGAAATGGTTTATGTATGTGCATTTGTCATTCCAGTTATTTGTGGAGCATTGAGCCAGCAGCCAATTCAATCTGCAAGATGCAATTATGAACATTTAAGAGACCTTTTCTTGGCAGATGATTCATCTGGAATCGACGAGCTACCTATTCAAATGCTTGTTGGAGCTGATTACTATTGGTCGTTTGTTGATGGAGCAGTCAAGAGAGGAAGACCAATGGAACCGGTAGCCTTATCCACCAAATAGGGATACGTTCTATCAGGCCCAACAGCTGGTAAGCATCAAGGCTGGCAACTCCAATTCGATCAACCTTACCGCTACCCATGTTCTTAAAGTTGGAGTAGAGCATATCGAGAACGATCCATTGAGTACAGAACTGCGCCGATTCTGGGACTATGAATCGTGTGGCATTCAAGACAAGAGAACGTCACTATATGACAGGGTTGTAGAGGATATTGAATTTGTTGATGGTAAATACCAAGTGCGACTGCCATTCAAGGAGGATCATGAACTACTTCCGGACAATTTCTTGGTCGCTAAATCAAGATTAAACGCGGTTCTACGACGACTTAAGTCTAACCCTCTGGTGCTGAAGCAATATCATGAAGTAATTCAGGAGCAACTTTATCAAGGTATCATTGAGCCAGTAGAAGAATCTATCCCAGTGGAAACTGGACAAGTTCATTACCTTCCACACCATGAGGTACTACGCACAGATAAACAGACTACGAAGCTACGAGTGGTCTATGATGCTAGTTCGCGAGCAGAGAGAAATCTTCCAAGCCTAAACAACTGCTTTTACGCTGGCACATCTATGATCCCACTTATGTACAATATCCTTCTGCGATTCCGTGCATACAAGATTGCACGTACTGGGGATATCGAAAAGGCCTTTTTGAACATCTCTGTGAACCCAATGGACAGGGACTATTTACGGTTCTTGTGGGTCCGCAACCCAGAAGAAGAGAAACCGGAAATCTGTGTTTACAGATTTGCTCGAGTGGTGTTCGGAGTGTGTTCGAGCCCCTTCCTCCTAAACTGTACGGTACGCCACCACTTAGTTAACCATGCCGTTGCCAAGAAATTTGCATCTGAGACATTGAAAAGCCTGTACGTGGACGACTACGTTGGCGGTGCCGACAGTGACAAGGCAGCGTTCGAGAAGTATGCCCAGCTAAAATCGTGGTTTCAAGATGGAGGATTAAACATGCGGAAGTGGATGACCAATTCATTAAAGGTACAAACAAGTATTGATGAAGCTGAGTGCTCATCGTCCACAGCATTCCAGGTTCCGTCCTCAAGTGATATTCAACAAGAGGACCAGACCTACGCTAGTTCCTTATTCGAGAAGGCCGAAATCAAAACATCAATCCAAAAGGTTTTGGGAATTGGCTGGAACCTTCAGCAGGATTCTTTAGTATTTGAATTTAATTCCATATGCGACGACACTCCAATTACAAAGAGGTCCATTCTTAGAGCGGCAGCCAGGCTATATGATCCTATAGGACTGCTGAGCCCAATCTGCGTCCTGTTCAAGATTTTCTTCCAAACTCTGTGCAAGAATAAGGTCGATTGGGACGAACAACTGGAGCCCAATCTTTTTCAAGAATGGAAGGTTATCGTCGACAACTTGAATAAGGCCGAGAGTATTTCCGTGAACCGATATTACCTAGGCAATAATTCGGACAGATAGAGCAAGAAGAATATGAATTGGCCGAACAACTGTGACATAAGGAGGTACAGAGCCTGATTCGCAAGGATAGCAATTACGAGCAATCAAGGGTGTCTTTATCAATCTTTTGTGATGAGAACGGTATACTGCGTTGTGTTGGACGTATGAAAAACGCCCCCCTGAAATACAACGCACGTTTTCCAATAATCCTCCCACGACAAGCTTACTTCACGCAACTTTTGATACTGGACTGTCACAGGGGAGTTATGCATAATGGTGTAAGAGATACACTGGTTGAGTTGAGGTCCAATTTCTGGGTTGTTAAGGGGCGACAAGCAGTACGATCAATTATCACCAAGTGCGCCGTTTGCAAGAAGGTCGAAGGAAGATGTTTCCAGATCCCGCCTCCACCTCATTTACCAGAATTCCGTGTCAATGATGAGTTTGCCTTTTCTAGAATAGGAGTGGATTTTGCCGGCCTGATATTCGTCAAGGATGTGTACGATCGTAGCTCTAGGATGCACAAAGCGTATATCGCATTGTTCACGTGTGCTTCCAATCGTGGATTGCATTTGGAAATGGTTCCGGATTTATCAGCAGAAAGCTTCATAAGGTCATTTATCCGCTTTAAGGCAAGGCGAGGCAATCCTTCACTGGTTGTTAGTGACAATGAAAAAACGTTCAAGGACTCGAAGCTGAAGACTTATTGTATAAAGGAAGGAATTCAGTGGAAGTTCAACGTCGAAGCTTCCCCTTGGTGGGGAGGATTCTTCGAAAGATTAGTAAGATCAGTCAAGCGTTGTCTAAAGAAATGTCTGCGATCGTCGAGGATTAACTACGAAGAATTATCCACAATGCTCATCGAAATTGAAGGGGTCTTAAATTCAAGACCCTTGGCGTATGTGTATAATGAAATGGATGAACCACTAACACCGTCTCATCTGATTATTGGCAGAAGAATTCTCTCTAAGCTTCCGGCCATTGTCGAAACTGTGGAGTCCTGAACTTTGGGGACTCTTACTAAAAGAGCAAGATATCTTCATCAAAGATTAAACCATTTCTGGAGGAGATAGCGATCGGAGTATTTGACCGAACTGCGCGAACACCACAAGGTTAAAAATAGAATGAACTCTAGCCGGAAATTACGAGAAGGAGATATTGTGACAGTTGAAGAAAGACTCCACGACAATTTTGGCGGTGGGAAGAGTAGAAAGGCTGTTTTACGGGAAGGACGATCAAGTAAGAAGTGCCGTGGTTCGGATAAAGTCTGAAGACCGTGGTACCGTCGAGTTGAGACGTCCAGTTCAGAGATTGTACCCACTCGAAGTAACCAGTTCAGTGAGTGAAGAAACCACTAATACAACTACCAAGGAATTCCCTATAAGAATGGTTTCTGAGGACACAATCCCATCCGTCGTTGTCATGAAGAAATAGAGATTGGCCTCAAATTAGAGAATACCATTTCAGAACATATCGTTGAAATTGTTAAAATTTTAAGTTTATTTAACATAATTGATGTTGTGCAGGTTATAACTTAATTGACTTCTTCGTCAATTAACGGGGGCGAATGTGTATAATATTTGTAAGATAGACTTGCGGGCGCAAGCCCTGAACTGGTTCGGTGGTCGAAGGTCTCTAAGGTTCTGTATACCTATTCAAATGAAGTAGATTTCATTCAAGAATTAACTCAATATTTTTTAGGGGTCGCTGCTTGCCATTTGGGCTCAATTTGCGTTGAGACTGACCAAGTTTAGGGGTCACTTTTCTCACAAACCAAAATGCAATATCAGTTAAAACAAGGTGGTTGGTTGCTTTTATTGTGTATATTTGAATTTAACTAGTACAATTCGTTTTATAGATCAACAGCAAAACAGTTTCAGCACAACTCTAAACACAACTGCATTGAAAAATTAAAATTACTTCATATAACTAAACCTTTAGACACCTTTAAATGGCAAGTGTTATCAAAGCAAAATTTGCCTCAAATACCATCAATATCTATTTAATGGTATATTTCTTTAAAAATTGCTAAAGCAATGGCATTTAAACATTATATTGCAAATATGTGCAAAGTACAAAGATTTTTTACCAAATGTAATTCTTATCCTGAGAAACGTTTTCCTGTTTCAAATGACTGTGTGCAGCAGTTCATTTAAAGGTTCATCAAAGTTTAAAAATCTAAATATCAATGAAGCAAGCATAACTGAAACTGCCGCCTGTGAGTTGTGGTAAAACTGTTAATAAATTACTTTAGCATACTGGAGACCAGTTTAACAAATTACATGTCATAGTACAGCCCAGGAATCTTCAATTGGCAGCTTGCTGTCTAGATGTTGCTCAGGAAACCTTGAATCTATCAAAATTTTGTGGCTTGGGGATGCCAAACAACCACGGCCTTTTCCATCCATAAAACCGGGCACTGTAATAGAAAAGATCTCAGGCCTCCACAGTATCTAGGCTATGCAGTAGATCTCGAAGTGCAGTACACGCCACCAACACGATCACTCGTTGCTCAATAGTCGATTATTTATCACGGGAAAATCAGTAGTTATAAAGAAAATTGGACAATTTTAAAGGCTGTTGTCTCTCCTTGGCCTGTTTTCACTTAAAATTTGACAATTATACGTCAAGAACTTACACACGTTGAAAGTTCTCCAATTTCTTCGATGTAACCTACACAAAACATACGGCGCACCTCAGTGTTGCCAGTTGTGCGGGTTTCCCACCCAATTGGGCTAGTTTTAAAGCCAGAATGCGGGAAATTTCAGGCGGTTGGGGGTTGCGGGTTTTTGGGCGGGAAATACTTTTCATGTGTGTTTTTTGGGCTGATCAGCAAAATAAAGTAACTTTTGTGTTTTTGCAATGGGAAAATGGGCTAAATACAAGAAAAAATACTGCAAGGAGTGGGAAAAAGAAAATGGGTTGAAGGAATGGATACGTAGTGTGCCAGGACACGAAAAAGCATATTGTAGATTCTGTAAAAGCGAAATTCGAGCACATCATGGTGATTTGGTTGCTCACGGAAAAACCGAAAAGCACAAGCGAAATCAGCCACCATTCTCAGCGTCAAGAACGCTGTTTAGCATGAGATGTCGTAGTGTAACGGTGGACGAATCGTTGAAGAGCTCAGAGCTGAAATTAGCTGCCCACATTGCCTGTCACTCTAGCATAAATACCATTGATCATTTGGGAGAACTTGTGAACGATGTGTCTGGAAAAGACATTAATCTCTACCGAACAAAATGCACAGCCTTGGTAAACCGCGTCTTGGGTCCTTGTTTGCTAGAAGAGGTTCTAGACGATATGAAGCGTATCCCATATTCTCTGATCATTGACGAAAGTACGGACATTGGTAATGAGAAGCAACTGTGTATCCTGGCCAGGTATTACAGCGCAGCACAAAAGCAGATTGTTACCAGTTTCCTGGGCCTACTTTCGATTGTTTCTGGAACGGCTGAGAGTATTTTCCAAGCGCTACAAAGCTTCCTTGTGTCAAAGAAACTGGACATTAAAGACTGCATGGGTTTAGCTACAGATGGCTGCAATACGATGTGTGGAAGAAATAATTCAGTGATTACGAAGTTTCGGGAAGTATGTCCAAACATAATACATATCAAATGTATTTGCCACTCAATCCAGCTCTGCTCCTACCATTCCCTGAAAGTAATGCCCAGGAATATCGAGTTCATGGTTTCAGAAACCTACAACTGGTTTTACTGCACCGTAAGACAGCAGAAGTATCATGAACTGTACTCTGCGATGAACGTTGGAGAAATCCCTTTGAAAATTCTGAGGCTTTCTGGTACACGCTGGTTTTCCATCTCAGCATGTGTTGACCGCATCATTGATCAATTTCATGAACTGAAACTTCATTTCCAGATAGCTAAAGACGAGGAACGAAATTACACTGCAGAATTGCTCTATCAGATGTATACTGATAAGGAAAACAAATTATACTTGGTCTTTCTCCAGCCCATTCTCAAAGAGTTGAATCGAGTAAATAAGATCTTCCAGGCAGCGTCCGCAAACCCGCTAAAGCTCTTATCGGAACTTATGAACCTGTACAGAGCTCTTCTTTGCCGTGTCATGAAACCAGTCACTTTTACATCGTGGCTTTCCACACTAATCTATGACATAGATAACGAAAACAACCACCTTCCACTGTGTGCCGTCGACTTTGGCGCTTCGTTTCAAATTACCTTGGCAGAAACGCAACTGACCACCGCCCAAAGTGATGCCATCAAAGTGCGATGTCGGTCTTATTTGCTCGAATTGTTAAAGCAAATGAAGGAGAGACTGCCATCAAACGTGGAGCGTTTGGAGTCTCTTTCCGAGTTAATTCCGCCTATTGTTCTCGGAAGAAGAAAGCAGGCCTTGGAAAAGGTTACTTTCCTACCATTATTTAGAGGAGAGCTGGCCAAGCTTGATCAGCAATATAGCCACCTTGGTGCTATTCAGTGGCCCAATAGAGATGACGAAGACGTTGAACAGTTCTGGACTGACGTTGCCACGCATACAGACGCCTGTGGTGACCAGGATTTTGAAGACTTGGGCAAATTCATGCTTTCCATTCTTGCCCTACCATTCAGTAATGCGGCAGTGGAAAGAACCTTTTCCCAGATGGCATTACTGAAATATAAACTCCGTAATTAGAATGGGCCAGTCACTACTTGAGAATCTTCTCCATGTCAGATCGCATATGGCAATGCGAAACATTTGTTGCAACAGCTTTACTCCCTCATCTGATATGTTGGCAAGATTTACTAATGAAATCTATAGACTATCGGAACCAGATAGCGATGCTCAGTAGTTGTTTGTTGCAAAGTTAATTATTTTTTGCTATACATTTTTGTTTTTTGTTATACAGTAACAGTAAAGAGAGCTCATATTATAAGTTTAATAAAATTTGGCCTTATCTGTTGCCTGGCTGTTATCCATCGTAATGAATACCGTAATTTGTTGAAGTATTTGGGCTACTTTGGGCTTCTTTTTTCGGTTGGGCTAGTTTTGGGCTGTTTTCTAGGGGGGGTTTGGGCTATTTTCAACCATGCGACCTGGCAACCCTGCCGCACCTTGAAAAATGGTCCTTCCAATATGGCCGCCACGGCTGACTTCCGGCTTCATTTTTTGAACAATAGTTGCTCAATCCAGTCCTATTTTTCAGATCAATGGTTGATTCCTGGTCTTCGCTGTGAGGTTAGTAGAATGGTATTTGTGTGAAACGAGATGGAGTTGTACCAGGCAATAGCTGTCATTTTAGTTTTTGGTGGATGTATTAGTAACAACGTTTTTCTGGAAGCCATTGTCCGGTAAGTGTACCTTTAATATCCTTCGATACATGTAACAGGTTTCACATGGTCGGTCGTCCACAGTAGAAAAATAGACTATTTTGTTTTTGGAAGGTGATACGAAACAGCGAAAACCTTGATAAACATTTAGCCATCGAAACAAAAGTATAAAGCGGGTGTCCATTGTAACTATCAAAATTAACACTCCCGGCGAGATAACACTTCTATTATTTTAAACTGGCTTACGCCAACTGATATTCGTCTGGAGGAGAGTACCCGCTAGAAAATAGTTGAAATACTACAAAAATTTACCATTATTACACCTACTGTGATTTTGTCACTATCGGTATATACATATGGATAGAATTTCACACAGGATATGGGGAAATAGGTACCACAGTAACTCCATGATCTGGCCTGTCTGGAAATTGGATTTTTTAAACACCTTTTGTAAACTTGTACTGTGAGAATACCATTGGTGTAGACATGACACACGGATCATTCTTTAACAAAAACTGACTCCAAAGATGCACTAAACACATAAAGATATACTGTAACATAGATAAATGGCAGTATTTCTTACCATGGTACTGTATGAATGTCCATGCTTGTAATAGGATATTGACAGCTATGAACAGTACATTCACATACTATGTTTAATAATCAAGTAATAACTTTAAGATATCTACCGTGAGCCAGTATTGAATGACTCTGAGTTTTGTGGCTGTCCAAAATGAAAGTTTGCCACATGCAGATGAGAACAAGTTATTCTGATAAAAAATATTGTGATATTGGAAATTAAGATGGTGGACATAATATCAGTATGCTACTACCATATTTTGCAGTGTATAAGTCAACCTGGCATATAAGTCAATCCCTTATTGTTTGACCAAAAAAATCACGATTTTTGATACTCTGAGTATAAGTCAAGTCTCTCAAATTAAATAGTTACCAGACACAGAATACGTTGTGTTCAAAGGAACTTTAATAACTTGGCAAATCTTTTACAGCATGTTTTTTTTAATATTTTAGAATTTATTCTAATATAGAAAATTACACAAACGATTGGCATATTTTGTGTTTGGTAGATCTTTTATATTGTTGGATTGTTTCTGCCAGTCTCAAACAAGTTTTTCGCTAACACCAAACTTGCAGCTGGCAACAGAGTTGTTTTACTTTTCAGCCAAGTCAACGACCTTCCACTCTGTTGAAGATACAAACATATATTTCAAGATGTGAATTGTGCTTCATATTTTTGTTGTTTTGGAGTCATGTCAAAGTCTTTACACTGTAAGAATGAGGTTTATAATAAAATACATCAACCATGTTGATATGCCCATTTACTAGCAATAAGCTGATTGGTCCATTTCTTGATGCATACAGAGGACTGGTACTAGTACATCTGGTCTATGATTTTGCTCAATTTCACAACCCTTTGTATAAGTCGAGTTGGTCTTTTAGAGATCAATTTTGGGTCCTAGAAAATCAACCTTGTACACCGCAAAATATGGTAATACCAGTTATTACCAGTAGGGTAGCCAGACTTTTTGAAGGGCAACCTGTAGAGAATGAAAAAAGTATGGTTTCCATGAATTTTAGTGATGGAAGTAACCATACACTGTACAATAAATATTTTGTATTGCAAATCATCTAAGAGCAATTCACTGATTTGCAGAGGTTGATGAGTTGTGTGATGAGAGCTGCACATTGTGGCTGAATGGTTGTGTATTGTATGTTGGTTATGTAATTGAATGCCCTAATATATCTTGGTAATTCAGGAACTTTACCCAAGTGTGTCAAGATTGATTAATTAGCATGGGTGGGTTATGTACTGTGGGTTATACATGCATGTCTAAGCTGGTTCATGGGTCATTAGCCTCAAGCAAACCATAAATCAGCCATGTTCAATGGTTGTATAGCTTGGACACTAAATTCATTGGTGGCATGTATACTTTTTATACAGTTTTGCTTTAATTTTCCCCTAGATTTCCTGCAATTGTTTATTAACTTTTATCCAGATTAGATACTGATAAGAAAAACCTGAAATGGCTGATTACTTAAGGTCATACCAAAATGTCAAGTCAATTGGAGGACTAGATAGACTTAAGAAACTGTGAGGACTTCAGTTGTGTTCAAAAGTCATGTTGATTCTAGAATGAATTAAAGCTGATCAGGAATTTCATTAGAAGCAGGCTTCAGCCATAGCTATGGTGGCTGAGTCACCAAGTCACTGGCTACTTTTCCATGTTTGTTGTTTTTGTTAATAAACATTCATCATTGACTTAACTTTTGAAAAAACTGGTACCCAGAATGTTAGAAATCATTCTTATGAGCATGTAAAATTCTGGACTTAAATTGGGTTCAATGCATGTTAAAGTACAAGGTGTAGAAAGCATGCTGTCTATCAGCCATAACATAAATTAAATGAATTTGTATACTTCTTTGTAGTGAAGTTCCAAGTTCTGGCAACATAATTACATTTTTACAGTTCTTATTCATTGCTATACATGGATTCTTTTTCACCACACGATGTCTTCAAGTTAAACCAGTTATTCCAATCAGGTACAAAACTAATTAGACTATATGTGATATGGTGCATATTCTGTGCTACACTAGTGTTCAGAAGGTATAAAAACACCTGTTTTGAGATTGTTGGTTGTTGGCTATTTTAACCCTTTCTTGTTTAAGATTGCTTTGTTCCAGTTAATTCCAACTAATACCTGGCAACCTTTTTTAGCAGGGAGGACATCCATATAGTGTATATATATATATATATATATATCGCTTACCTCAAAAAGTCACTACAGCCTGTTTCATCTTGGGAAAGAATCTTCAGGTGACTCCCCAGATGAAACAGGCTGTAGTGACTTTTTGAGGTAAGCGATATAGTCCCATTTGCTCTTTCTTTGTGTTATTGAGCCCTCTTCGCATTTCGTAAACCTAAACGTTCACGTATATATATATATATATATATATATATACTATGTGGATGTCCTCCCTGCTTTATAAGGTTTTTAAAAGTTTTATCTTGTCAGCTATGAACGATTTTAAGACTTGGGACAAGGAGGTTTTTGATAAGTTATATGATGCATACTGTACATTAGTATACAAAGGGAAGGAGGTAAACTGGCCCTTCATACATGTATGTATGTACATACGGTCCATGCTGGCTGTATATGAGTTGCACTGGCTACACATCCACTGTTTTTTTTGAAACCTGGCATGGTAATCAGCAATGATATATATTAATATTTAACCCATTAAGAGGCAAGGGCATGCTTAGTAATTTTACTCTGGCTAATGCAAGACAGTTTTTCCCAGTCATGGGGATGAGCCCTGCCTCTTAATGGGTTAATGTTTGTGGAATACCATGTGCATTGCAGTGTTTCCCCCAGGATTTAAAGGGCTGTTTAGCCATGTCAATGGCACTGGAATGACCATGACCATGAAAAAGAACAAATGACTGGTTACATGAAAAAGATGATTGGATTTTGATAGAATTTTCTTCACTTTTGAGTTGCCAGCCACATGGTGTCTACTGTTGCAAATTCTCCTCTTTTGTGGTCAGAAGGCATACCTATCTCAGTTCCTTTATATGTTGCAATAGATCATGGGTGCAAACAGGCAGTGCTGGTGTTTGATTTATCAAAAATTGACGCTAATGAAGAGATTTTGCTTGAAATGTCAGTACCAGGTGTTCCCTTGATTTTTAACAGAGTATTAGGGAGGGTTCACATATTATGTAAACAAGGCAGGGGGGAGGGCGTGTTTGGAATTGCTTATTCTTGATTATGGGGGAGGGGGAGGGTTAGAGATCATGATGACATAAGCAAATAAAAAAATTCAAACATGTTATATTTTTTTAGTTTTTAAGAAAAACAGCCTAAGTATAAACCATTTTATTCTTTTCCATTTGAACTATCTAAAGTTTATGCTTTTTTGTGGCTTTGAAAACCTGTTTTGAGAAATCTGCAATATTAATATTGTAGTCAGGTTTGTACTGTTTTTACATTATTAAATAAATGTCGAATATCTACAAAACCACAAAACTAGAGCTTTTGAATTAAATGTACAACATGATTAGTACCAAAAACTGTATCTACACCAGTGGAGTATCTTGGAACAAAAGGGGGGTTCAACTGATGATGACATAATCTAAGGAGGTGGTTGGCCATGAATGATATACTCATGATTACTAGGGGGGGAGGGGGGTCAAAAATGAGGGAAAAAGTGATTATGTAATATGTGAACGCTCCTTTACCTTTAAACCTCCACTAGTGCTATTGTGATGTCTACAGCTCATTAGGGGCAATGAGTGATTGTTGATAAGCTACTAGCAGACCTTAGGGCCAACTACAGTTGGTGGGAGTTTACAGTTACCAATATAGGATGTAGCAGCACTAAGACTTTCTCAAGGGTGGGCATAGTGGGGCTACTACTCTGAAGTTGCTTAGGGGAATTGCTGCGTTCATGTCTTCACAAGCTTATGATTTCTTAGTTGATGACAATGTTTAGTGTTGCAAGATGAAATCAAGTCAACAGTTACAAAGTTGCCATTGATGAAAACATGTTTTGTTTCCCAAGAATTGAATTTCTTTTAAGCTCAGGATTTGGTAGACCATATTTCAGGGCTTTAAAGATATCTAAATTTCAAAGAGTGCTGTAGATTCTAGTAAACCCTGAAAACGATCTGAAAATCTCTTGGCAACTTCTCCTTTCAATGTAACTTCCAGTCCTGTCCTTAGATAACCAAAGGAAGTTTCATTTAGAAAAGAAAAGAAACTGGCGCAGCATGAGGGCCCATATACACGACATGATGGTCATATGCTAATGTTCTTTCTGATGTATCTGGTTAAATCAGTGGAGTCCTCCACATATTGCTGGTTTAGTGAGCAAATTGAAAGATGAAATTGTGCCTTTAGACCACATTACATACCTTTGGACAAATAATTGTATTGTGTAAATTGACTCTGAAGGCTTGTTTACAATTGCGTCATTCTGCCTCCCGATTGGCATTTTGGTGTACAGTATTTTCCCGAAAAAATTCCTCTTCTTGAATAGACCCCTCCCTAAACTTGCGAGTTTTTAATAAACATCCCTCCAGAGTTATCACCTCTTGTGGAATTTCCAACTCCCAAACAATTAAAAAGAAAAGTTATTTCAAGATGAACTCACAAATGCGGATTAGATTCCAAGTAAATATATATTGTTTGATATCGTGATGCTGTACTGTAGGTTGTTGTTTTAAAGCTTATGTTATGTATAAGAAATACACCATAGAGTACGTGGTTATATGTCACATTTTGCCAATAAAAGCACTGGTGGAATGTTCTTTGTTAGAACTTTTTTTTGGAGAATAAACGCCTATCCCAAATAAACGCCTTGACTCGAATAACGCCCCTCCTAAAGTGTGAAAATTTAATAAATGCCCAGGGCGTTTATTCAAAAAAAAAGAACGGTATGTGTTTAAGTGACTAAAGCATCGAGGACGGACTGAAGCGAATCAATAGTGGGTATCCTGCTGCGTAGACTGTCATAGGTTTATTGCGTACGCCAGGAGGACAATCGCAGCGTACAAAATTGCACGTGTAAATGGGCCTTAAGAGTTACTGCATAAATGGCAACCTCAAACAAGGTGCTTTTTTTGTTTAATGATTTAAACTTAGTCGATACTTCTCTCAAGAACTGGACGTATTGTACAGTTTGAAGCATTACATTAATTAAGAATTGAATTCAATTTCTTTAATGAAACACTTAACTTTTTTTTTTCAGATGTTATGGGGCTATGGTGTCATATTTTATTATCGTTAGTCTGTTAAACAATATTTCCCTAAATTTCCACATTCCAGTTCCCCTGCATATGATATTTAGATCGGTAAGTTGGTTCATAATTGTTACATCTACATTTGACCAGATCACACAACCAGCATCAGGCCTCCAAAAACGAAGGGATACGGATCCTCATAAAAATTTTCTTGTGGGAATATGTTAAGCTTCTCCACTGACTCCCAGTACCAAAATTCTATCACAGTGGCATAAAATCACGATCCCGGTACAAATTACGTTTACCATGGATGCAAGTGCGCACGCAATAGTACCATAGTATTTGAGAGATTTATTGTCAAAACTTTTACATAAAAATTAGTTTTAAGACTAGCTTATGTTTACGTTTGAAGAAAACCTCTTTTCGTGTGAAAGGTTTGAGGTAAGCAAAAGGTGTTTTAAATAAGGGTTATTTGCCTTGAGTTTTTGACCAGTCGTTAACCATCCTACTTTTCTGTCATGTCCCAGAAATTGGTTTTGAAAATCTATTGTCAGTTGTTAATGAAACAGAATAACTTTCCCAAGGAACGGATAGTCGAAGCAGAGTTTGTATTTTCTTCGCTGTTTTTGATATTTCGAGGGAATTCGTGGTTAATTTCCTTCTTTTTTTCGTAGGGTTCACTAGTTTCTTCCCTTATTTTAGGAAAAATTATCTTGAAGAGAAGGTTGGTACGATTTGCATTCTCTTTGATCTACAGTTATTAAGTCAACGCGACGTTTTTAAAGTTGTTAAGCTGAAAGTGTATTATACCCAGATTCGTTTTAAGATTGTGTGCCGATCATACGACGAAACATTTCTCCAACAACTGCCCATCGATGCTGGAATTCATGATAAACGCAAGGCTTAATACCTTGTTGTAATAGTTCGCAGCAAATAATCTCACTGCAAATCCTTTTAAAACTCAAAATGTATAGATAAGACTTTCCGAGAATAGTTTTTTAAATTCATTTAGACATTTCATTGAAATTAAAGATGACTTGGAGTCCCTGAAAAGGTTATAAGAAAACCCGAGCTCAGATTCCCTTTATATAAATACTGCTGTAGATTCAAACTCAAAATGTGGGTGGTGGGAATCAAAAGTCTTCTGGGTTTATTCATCACATTTTTGATTCAAACCACTCTTGTAGTCTTGTTACAATGTCATTGATGCAACAATTATTATTACAATTATTGTTATTACAATTATTGTTATTACAATTATGATTATTATTACAAATAAAATTATTATTATTACAATAAACAATAAATTATTACAATTATGATTACAACAATTATCAAATTGTTGTAATGTATGGAAAATAAATAGCCATCCGACTACAGGCTACAGGTATGTCTTTTCAATGTTTCATATAGTTATAAGATTACAACATATTTTGCCGTGATAATGATCACGGTTGGAATTTCAATATCCACGATAGTATCAGCTAAGGGACTGGTAAGTTTTCGCACTAAGTTGTTTTGATATATGTTAAGACTGTAATAGGACTGCAGATTACGCGTCGTGTTTTGCTCGACGATGTTCTCTAAATTTTTCACATCACCTCATTTCGTGACCGTTGCCGAGGGTTTCGGCCAGGATATTCAGGCTGGAGGGAACCGTCCTGAGAGATTTTGAGTTTAGGAAGTGTTCCTCGACACATCCTCCCCAGTGATCAAAAATCTTTGGCTTTGTGTTGCACCATGAGTAATTCTAAAACCCTAGCTTGTTTTTTTTCCCCACACGTAGTTAAACACGTCATTGATATTTACTTCAAAGTGCGAACAACGGAGGGCTAAATTTCTCTGGGGTTACTTGGAACGTACGAAGATTGGAAGTTTATTTCCACGCACAGGTTTATTAAAATAAGTGCTCTAAAAATATGCAATTCAACAACTAAAAACGAAATAACCTGACGGCAAACATGAAAAGTTTCCAATGATTTTGGATTTTTTCTTTTTCTTTTTTTTTTTTTTTTTTTTTTTGCTTTGTACTTTTGAAAGACATCCATGAGAGAAAATGTGGGTTGCTAAATCTTTCCAGGCCCTCCTTCCCCGTCTTCCATGACGAAGAAGAATTTTGATTTTCGTATAACCTCGTTGATTCACTTTTCGCATTTCCAATATTTTCATGCAATTTGAAAGAACTTAAAATCTTTTGAATTTTAAGAACTTTTCTCGTACTACGAATTAATGCTATTAATTTCTTGCTTTTTTCAGGATAGCAGTAAACTAGTGGGATCAACTGGGGATAGCGCTGTCGATATAATGTGGATGTGCGTTGGTAAGACGACTGTTGTCACATCAAAATTTACCTTATTTCCTTCATTGACTCTTTTCAGGCGGTGGCGTCTCATAAGTATTTCACTTTGACTAACGATAGATGATTTTACTCGTCAATAGGAAACATACCGTCTGGAGAGGGTGAAACCCCTCAAGAGGTTTATAATTATTTTTCAACCGGAGGGAGCTTAATCATGGGATGAGGCTTTCTCAAGGAAGTACGGGATCTCGTCTTGTCACATCACCATCTGTTTGGTGTTATCTTGTTGAGACTTATTTTGTCCTATTTTTCATGTTATGTCACTGTCAGTTATGTTGGGTTTTTTAAGTTATAGATACAATGTGAGTGGCCGATCTGTATAGGATTCACAAGGCGAGCAGTAGTAAATCCCATACAGATCGGACTGGAATTACGGCATACTAATTAGGAGCCAAAACCTTTTGTGTTTTCCTCGTGAATTATTAATGAGTTTTTAATTTTATAAAAAGTTCATTGTACTTTCTAATAGTAATCGCGTCGTCTTCGCTGTTAGCATTTTGCATACTCCTATGAGTTTTTATTCGAATACCAGCCTAAGCAGAAAAGTTCCAGTAAAATTCTACAGTCTAGGACAGTGACTCCTGACTAGTGTGGACCATGAGACTCTACTGCCCAATGACCATAGCAAACAATTTCTGGGAGGGCCTTGGAGGCGGAATTCACATGCATTCTGCTGAGTAATCGAAATGCTTTCGATTATATTCATAACCTTTTTTGTACTTGATTTATTTCTGTAATTATGGAATGGACCAGAAAACAAAACTTTTTTGTCGGTACGTTGCTTACCGGGTGCGTTTACATTCAACATATCTCAAGCGATATGTTGAATTGTTTTCGCAGTAAACCGATTTTGAGAGTCCGAATCATTGGATCGCCTCCGTATTTGAAGGCGTCAACGAAGTGTTCGGATTTTATCAGATTGCCAAACTTAATTCGATAAATTAGCATGTATCTCAAGCGATATGTTGAATTGTTTTCGCAGTAAACCGATTTTGAGAGTCCGAATCATTGGATCGCCTCCGTATTTGAAGGCGTCAACGAAGTGTTCGGATTTTATCAGATTGCCAAACTTAATTCGATAAATTAGCATGTAGCCATACTTCCAAATATAGTTATGGAATTTCTTGTACCTTACACTTAATAAACTATGAACAAATGAATTACGGAGAGCATGGACCTTTTTCCTTGGTCCCTGAGCTAACCAAAGGAGATGTTCGTCCCAATCAAGTGGCCAGCGTCCTTCACTAAATAACAAACGCCACTCCTTAAACCAAAACGTGACGCTAAAAGAAAAACATGTCGTAATTTGTAGTTCAGTCCAACCTTTGTTAGAACCTACTCGATATCATATCAGTGAATGAACGAACGAGTGAACGATCGAGTAAATTAATTAATAAACGTCAACACCTTGTTTGTTTGGTTTTTTTTGTTGTTGTTCCTTGGCGAAATTCACCAACATTAATATTTTTACTTTTTGCTTTAGGTGTATTTTTATTGATCGTCTCTTTGTTGACCACATCACGACTTGGAATTTATCAGGTAAGATTGAAATAGGACGTAAAAGGAATATGATAGTTGAAGTTTGTCGCATTGACAGTCCGTTTGGAACTGAATTACTAAAACTTAAAATGTAAAAGTCACCTGAAAGCTAGCAATATGCAGTTCAACAGACTAACGTTTCTATGCGAACGTTTTGTCCAAAATATTTTGAAAAATTCTAAAAGTATGTTCATTATATGTCTTGTACCAAAGTACCAGGCATGCAACCAGGATGTTACGGAGGGGGCATCCCGAGTGGAAGTAGTTTCCATTGGAATTGTGGGAGCCCGTCCCCCTCAGGGAATTTTGGAAAATTTTAGTTCGATTTTCAACACTCTGGTTATAAAGGTCGGGATTATGTCATTGGTGATTAAGGGCGTACTTATCTTACTGTCTTGCATTCTGTCATTCTTTCAGATTCCCTACCAGTCACTTTGCCTTTTTGTCAGTCTGTTTCTCTCTCTCTCTCTCTCTCTACGTCTAGCTGCTTTTCTCTTTGCCTGTCTTTCTTTGTTTTTAGTTTTTCAGTCGGTCTCTCGGCCAATCTTCTGGTCTGCTGCTCTGTCCATATATCCGTCCACCTGCCAGTCTGTTTGTCTGCCTTCCTATCTGCCTATAAACTCAACATTTGAGTCGTAAGACAAGACGAAACTGGTCACCATAAAATTTCGACTTTATTTCAATAAAGTTGAAATGTTACCGTGATCAGTTTTGTCTAGTCTTATGACACAGATATTCAGCTTACGATTTGCTATTTATAGGATTATGTTTCTTACTCTATTTTTTAAAGTTTTTGGCCGGTAATGGTTTTATCTGCCTGTCTGCTTGCCTGTCTTTAAGCCTATCAGCCTGCCTACTTGCATACCTTACTCCTTATCTGTCTGTCTGTTTGCATCTGCCTTACTGCCTGTGTTCTTACCCGTCTGCCTGTCTTTGTTGGTCGTTCTTTGTCTTATTATAGGAGGTACTTTACAAAGAGTATGGCAAACATCCAGCCGAAGCATTATTTTACTCGGTAAGCTGTTAATTTACTGTTAATTCAGTTTCAATGTAATTTTCTTTACCTGTAACACGACATTTTAGAAATCAGAGGTGCTGGAGCCGTTCTAGGAATTATAATTCTGGGAATAATAAACCAGTTGTTTTTTTTTTTGGGTTTTATAATCCTTGGATTGCGCAGCTGAAACTGGTTTTAATAATTGCCTGGACGTTTTTATCAGAAATACTGTTTGAAAAAATTGGCAACTCGTTAAACCCCTCTTAATCTTGGAAAAGAAACTTCAAGATAACGAATTTGATGAGAATTGTATCAGAAAACTTGTTTTAAACTATCGTGAACGTGACAAACATTCTGGACTTCAAAGCGTCTACACTTGCAGTGAAAACTAGCCATGTTATTCTTTTGTCGCGCACTTGGCTACTACTCTTGGTGAAATAACAATCTTTGTCAAGATTTTGACTGGTCTGTCACTTGAAGTGGCGCGATGAGGCCTCAAAATATGGATTTCGAAAAACAGATTTATTTGGTGGTTTTATCTTATTTTTATTTCTCCAATTTTCATATAGCGCGACCATACAAACTACTGTCCTTCAAGCCCAGTAGGTTTAAGAACCACTGCTGTGCAATCTCCTATTATGGTCACGTTAAGTTCAACCGTGTTCGTCACAACAATGATCCAATATTTGAAACAGGGGTCGGTCAGCAGTTGAACTTTACAATAATGAACTATTACGAGATTTTCCTTGCTTGATAGTCATTGTATATTTATTTCTTTTTAAAATTTTTTAGCACTCCTTACCCCTTCCAGTATTTCTACTCTTAGCTCGGGACATTTACCGGCATATTTTAATCTACAATGCTTCAGGTAGGTCCTGTTATCATTTTGTTTGATTTGTCAGCGTTAATTTGCGTCTTAACTAATTTTATATCGTGGAGAATTTCTCAGCGGTAAATCAATATTCAACCAGCTCATAGATAATCTGCACGTAAGAAAACATCCTGTGGTAAAGTCTACTTTGCACTGTTCAACATTAAACCTTGGCTAAACGCTTTCAACATTTCATTCAACATTGTTCAACATAGTTGCATGCACCATATTGAACGCGTTTGTCCACCCTTGTTGAATGATGCTGAACGTTGTCGAACGATGTTGAAAGAAATTTGAACATGTTCAAATTTTTGTTCGACATACATTTAACATTACTAGATCTTGCCGACAGTGGAATATGTTGAGTGCGATTGGCAGTTCCTGACTTCATAATCATCAACATCGATCCACAGTGTTGAAAGGTGTTGAACAAAATGTTGAAAGCATTTGACCGGCGCGTTAGGAGAGTCAACAAATCAACATGCTCGAGGAGTATGTTGATGAAGGCGCTGTGACAATGTTGAAAGGTCAAAACTCAAATGTTGATGTCAACTTGTCGTCGAAATGCATATGAAATAACCAGCACGTTCATGCTGTCAAAGTTTGTTGATCTGTTCACAGTAATGAACCAATCGCAGCATAACTTTCCGTCAGGTAATTACTGATTATATTATTGCGAAATTGCCCCGAAGTGGGCACCGGAGCGAACTTACCTTAAATACCAATTAAGCCAAAGTTAAGCAAAACTGCTTAATGGAGGTATAAGACATAGACATGTCCACCGAAATTTGAAATTATTGGTGTCAACGCAGTGTTAAAATAATGCTCGAATCCATTTTCTTATCCACTACAAACGATTCCTTTCATTTCATGTACGCCACTGAATTTCGCTTGCTTTAGTTATAGCTACTGAAGAACGTGTTTCTCGTAGAACGATTTTTACTAACTTTATCGATTTTGTGAACTGAAAACGTTTAGTAGTAGATGCGCTCTGTTACGAAAATATTCGTACCATATCGCGCTGGCAAACAAAATGATATATGGAAAAGCAAACTCCTACCTTTTGAGGAAATTGATACCTGTCGCAAGAACAAGGAAATAGCTTGTTGGCTAACAAATATGTTGTTGGCAAATGATTGTCTTGAGCAAATAAATACCTCTTACACTGGCAAGCAAATACATTGGTAGGCAAGCAAACATCTTTTTGGGCGAACAATATCTCATGGGTTTATACATATCTCGTGAACCTGCAAATGTCTTGTGGTGGGCAAACAAATACGCTGTCGACAAGCGGTTCTTCTGTAAGCTTGTAAAAATCTCGTAGGCTGCACATTACCTGGTTGGCAGGCAAATGTCGTGGACAAGGAATTTTTTGGGCAAATAAATTCCTTGTCAACCAGCAAACATCTTGTGGGTGAACAACTATCTCGTGGAGTGTGCATGCATGTGAAAAAAACTTTATGACCAAGCAACTATCTTGTCGTTGAACTAATAGGTCGTGGGACCCAGAAATTTCTGGTGAACAAACAATTACGATGTGAGCAAAAATATATCTGATAGGAAATCTCTTTTCATGGGAAACCTCTACGTAGCTGAAATCGTGTGGGTGAAAGTGTCGAATGTGACCCATCTTCCTGCGCTCATATATCATGTTGTGAAATATGAACGTCTTTTTTTCAAAAGACCAACATATCTAATAACTTTCTATTGTGAGGACGTAATAGACGTTGTATCAAAACCCCTTTGTCGGTCGTTCGTTTGCAAGTGGCGTGCATACATTGGCTAATTTCACGTATTCAGAAATGGTACATACATGCCAACTTGCATATTAGTGCCGTTCTTCCCATCGTGCGTGCAATAGTTGTACGTCCTAAAGTCGCGCGCGCAAAGTTGCGTGCTTAGACGACATCTTGCTCGTGGTAAATCCCCTTTGATATGTTGTCAAGGCAGGCTTAAATTTTAAAAACGTGATATAGCTGAACGTTTGATCTCTGTAGCCTATTTATTCTCACTTCTGTGTGTTCTATCCTCACCACAATTGTGTTCATTCTTTTCCCAGAACCGTTAGTATTTTACGGTGTGAGCTTCTACGTGCCTAAGATGTGGTTCTTCGTGATTGGAAACTGTGTCACGCAGTTCATTTGCATCCGGAGTGTGTTTGTCCTTACCACTGAATTCACGTCGCTTTCCGTCACTCTGGTCGTCACACTTCGCAAGTTCCTCAGCCTCATGATTTCCATTTTCTACTTCAACAACCCGTTTACCATTTACCATTGGCTTTCCACCTTTCTTGTCTTTACTGGGTCGTTCATCTTCCTAGACCTTCACAATCGTCTCATGGACGTTTTGAGACAGAAACCACCAGAGGTCGAAAAGAAAGCGGAGTGAATGATCGTGTATTTGCCGACACTTACATCCACAGCTTTCTTCGCAGATCGATTTTTGCTTATACACTGATTAGCCAGAGCTTATTCGTAAAAAGGTTTTTGTTCTTGAGATGCATTATCCCACAGATACGGTTTGCAAATTTTTCACAAGTGGATTTACCACTACGATTTGCAGTCAATGAGATTTTACCACAGAAAATTGTTAAAATATTTATTTATACATCAACATTAGCCACCACGGTATTAAATTCAGATACTTTGCCATGCGTTGAGATGTACATTTTTCAAAGCAATGATTTGAAAGTTGACGAGTCATGTGACTGAAGCTGGTAACAAGGCAACATCAGAAACAAATTTTTATAATTCCTTATCGTCGACACGACTTTGTTATTAAACAAGCAGCATGTACCATAAGTTAGGTAAAACCACCGTCTTTTCCACCGTCTGTAAATAGTCGCACGGATGACGTCGTTCTTTCGGTTGATTGGTTGACAATGGCCAGTGCAAAGTGTCGAGCGGGAGAGGTTGGCACCTACTGAACTTCTTGACAATGGAATTGTCTCCTGCTCGACATTTTGTACGCAATCATTCTCGTCCTCAGATCCCGTCACTTTCCTTAACGTGGTTGCACAAACGTTCTGTGACTCGGGAAACACCTAATCTAATTGAAGCCTGTCCATATACCTCTTATTTGATTCACTATTCAATCAGCCAATCAAACTATTTTCCGATGTTTCCATCTCCAGAGTCCGAAAACATTCCATGTGACCGCGCTAAGGAAAGTGATAAAATCTGGGCACAAGAATGACACCCAATGGAAATCAACCTAAACTGCTTGCCGTAACCGCACGCCGTCGTGATGCATGAATCAGGGATGGTGCCGAGGTGACTTAGGGGGTTACAGCGCTCGCGATGGGGACGCTTAGTCCTGCCATCGGGTAGAAATTAATAATTCGTCGGTGAAGTGTATTTTGAAAG
This sequence comes from Heliopora coerulea, assembly GCA_030142905.1. Lineage (NCBI taxonomy): Eukaryota > Metazoa > Cnidaria > Anthozoa > Scleralcyonacea > Helioporidae > Heliopora > Heliopora coerulea. The sequence continues at coordinate 435,919 of JASJOG010000144.1, forward strand.
ACTTCACTTTGCTTGTTGCCAGGAGAAATATTTTAGAAAAATCTATTACAAGAATGCTCACAACATGCCTTCCTTGTGAGTTTGAAATTTCAAAATTTTCCGTAGCGACTAGTATAGGCGCTTTTGCCAGGGACGTCATCCCCCTGTGTCAGGGAATCTCTGGCGTATCCTCAGGCGAAAACTAAAGTAGCCTAGCATTATTTCTATGGCGCTTTTCTCGTTGAAGTTGTCGATATTCTTTGCGATCTGTTACGGGTTTAGCGTGAACATTTTCAAAGTTGAAGGGGCAATTATTTCCACGTAACTGTGTGCAGTTAGGGCTTGTCCTTCGTGTCCAGTTTGAACAGCTCTTCAGCCCTTTTCGACTGGGAGGCGGAAAATGCCCGCGACTAACCTCGACGTTTAGTGTCTCAAAAATTATTTTATTCGGGCATGACAACTGGCCAGACCAGCTCCAGTCGCCACGTTTCTTTGTACAATGACCTGAGACCCCGTTCACACGATACCGGTACGAAACTGCACCGGTATCAAAATATCACGATACGAACCTGTTCACACGATTACGGTTTCACATTACGGCTTCAAATCGTTACGGTTAGCATTACGGTTTCATGCTTTTTCATACCGGTACCGTGTGAACGCAAGGCCTAACCGTAATAATTTCGTTACGGTTTCATTTCGTACCGGTATCGTGTGAACGGGGTCTGAGAAGACGCTAGTACCGCAACGTTTTACGGTGATCGAACTCCAACAGAGATTTAATATTGTACTTGCGCTATGAAATAAAAAATGAGGCTACCAAAGTTGGCTTCACCAACTTTGGTTAAGAAAAATCAAAAAATCGACTTGTAACTTGCTTTTTTTTCCAAAACCATTTCATCTTTGTCTGGCAATTAATCCAAATTTTACCCAAAGAAATCAAGATAGAATCTTCTTTAGACAATCGACCCGTCGAAACATCAAGCAGGTATATAAAAAAATACTATTGAGAGCGTCCTCTGATTGTGCTGTCAGCAAAACCTAGGACTTGACGTTTTTGCTATGAAATTTTTTTGTTTACGTTAGTCCGGAATTCGAAACCTACAACGTCAATTACTCGGTAATTCAAAGCGGATATTCCCTGTTCGAAAGTCGAAAGATGTTTGCATTCCAAGGCTAAAGGGTCATTGCTTTGAATTGAAAACCTTCCAGAGCAGTGGCTAGCATTATTTGAGTGTACGGTTTACCACTTTTCTATTTGGTTTCGTTAGCTCGATGTTTCTTTGGCAGTAAAAGCAATTTCATATAAGCGACGAGGTGCTCGCAAGCTTGTGGTGGTTAACAACACAGCCCAACTGGCATGTTGATTTTTCGCTGTCAAGTATACAATTAGCGCTCACTGTATTCCAGATGTTTTCCAAGAGTTTGTTTTACAAAGTCCTTATCACTCGGTGTATCTCTATGTTTAATGGCTTAATCAATCTATGTCATGGACAACCAATCGCACTCAAAAAATCTTGACAAAGGTAAGGCGTGGCAAAACAAACTTCCAAGTTCCCCCATCTGTAGTTTTTATACTTGTTAGTTTTTCGTGTCTTTGTTCTACGCAGGAGTTTCAGCGGCAAGAGGAGCTCAAGTTCACCGTTATGGTATGTAATCTGAAAATTTCTTGCTTGTATTTAAAGCGTTTTTAATGAAGTAGTATAAAAGAAGGTCCGTTTTTGTATCATTGATATTTTACCCCCGAAGGCAATGATGGAGTATTTATCAAGCTCCTTCACTCGAAAATTTCTAAATAGCCATTTAAATCGCTAACCGGAGAAAATTCCTTTGCAATTGTTCGAGGACACACACAGCAGCCAGGTTTAAACTAATTCAGGTTACCAGCAATCTACATTTTCCGTTAGCGACCTCGATTCGAACCCAAGTTCGGTTTCTCTTGATATGATGAGATCACCCGTTTTGATAAAGCGGAACAATCTGAGCTGCCAGTTGTGTCTCCTGAGGAAACGCAACGGGTTTGCTACAAGAGTCTGATTGCAAATATTTGAAATGAAGTCGAAACCCGGCTATAAAAGTTCTTGTGAACTTTATATGCACTTTGCCAGTAGGCGGGAAATCAACTTAAACTGGAGATGTAAGTTTTTGATCTGTGGATTCACAGGTCCTAGAATGATTATAGAAACCTTGCATTGACTACAGCGATGATAATGGTCATAGCATTACTTACATTTGTGACGTGATTTTGTGATCTGTGGATTTCTAGTTTCTGGAATGAACACAGACATGTTGCATTGACTACAGCCATCGTAAAGCTCATAAAAATAATGGAGCTTTCTACTATTGTATGAAAGTCCTGCGAAATGCGTTTGAATGAACGTTTGAACCGTAGACAACGTCATACACGTCATGGTATTTGGAGCGACGAGCGTAGCACTAAATATAGTTCATGATGTAACTGAACTTGGTTCATACTGTACTTTTCCGACAGCTATTGGTGGGACTCGTAAGCAAGCAAGCTGGGAAAATTTTAGGTAAAAAAGGACAGCAAATGAAATCGAATTTTTAATTTTCAGAAATGCTAACTGCTGATGACTCAAATCCCACTACAATTTGCAGGGGTGTAAGAGATGGGCCCGTCTTAGCACCGTACCTCTGAAGATTTCAGATGCCAAGCTCTCTATGAAAGGTCTTGGGCGTTTTAGGGCGATTTTGCACTTGAAATGTGTCACTAGGGGAAGCAACTGTTACGCTACTTATTCCGCTAAGATTAGGTTTTATTCCAGACCTTACTTAATGAGGAATGAAAGAACATAGAGTCATTTTTGATGTATAAAGATTGGATTTGATCCCTCGGGTGGTGTAGAGGTGTTGCAGAACGCTACAGTGAATGTGCGCATTGCAGAGTCCTTATCTTTCTGGAGTAGAGTTTTGTGACGTGGAGTAGAATAGCGGACGGTTACTGATACCGCGGTTTACCTGTTTTGTTTTAAATCCACGCATTTGTTTGTCTGCCCGCTAGATGCGGTTTCTGCTTCAGGTCGTAACAAACACATTCATTTGACGTCATAGGTATTGACTGCAATATGGTAGCCCGGGTATTTCCTGTTTGACCTGCAGACGGCAAAGGATGGAAGGGTAAGGGCCTGGTTTCTGATTACCTAAGGTTTCGGACTCGGCGTTAGTCTACAGTTTTACATAACAGTTTTACACGGAAGTCCTTGATCATTCACTTTAGGGTCTAAGTTCTGAAATGTGTACAAGTGTTGAAAAAATTTCTTTCTTCTCGTAATGACCGCGATTCACAATCACAAATAAGTTTGCGAGTGTCTATGTATGTATTTGGCATGCATTTATCTCAAAAAAAGTAGCATAGGCGAAAGTAACCCAGACGAGGTAGGTTCATCGCTGGGTTTACATGCGGGTCACACGAGAAAATTGGGTGATCAACTCTCGGTCTACCCGTAGAACTGGTGCAGTGAGCATAATGAGTGTATGTAGTCAAGTAGTTCTTGGTCGTTATCGAACAATTATGTTAAGGTCAAATCGAATTCTCGACTTAAACGGATTTTCTGCTATGGTGTAAGTTCCCCAGAGAAAATTATTGTGAACACTTCAATGAGGAGTACAAAAAAGCTAAAAATGTTTTAAAGCGTTACGTGTTCATTGCCACCAAATTTATTAAAACTCCTATGTCGTGTGGATGGACAAACACGTACTTTTTTCAAGCGTTGTTTTTATAGTACTTCGGGCTGGTTGTCGGTTCATTTCAAGAATGAACCAGGCGCAAATCTAATTAACGCGGTTAATATAGATCGTTACTTGTTTTTGCACTTGTTGAGTATGGAAGGAAAATTGTATCCAGTTCGCGAAGGGCACGTAGGAAAATGTTTTGAACTCACGGACTTTGGCGGAATTTGTGGGGATCGAAATCTCGTTTGATAGCACGGTTATTCAGGTTTAGTGGTGCGACTAATGGGTAATGTAGTCGAAACTTCTTCGCTGAGTTTAATTTTGAAAGAGCAGTTCAAGATTATTTTAACAAACGAAATAACACACCCATGCGTGCGACAAGTTTAACTGTCAAGTCTGGACTTTTTGATGACAAGCAATGCTGTTGATAAGAACTCTTGAAATTTTAAATGATGTTAAGTGGGAGATGATTGGCCTTTATAGACCAAAACGGAAGAGATGACGATAAGTCTTGCATGGGTGGTCCCATTTTTATACTAGAAACGCATTATCCATCTGGATCGAATTTGGACAAACATCTTGTAGTTTCTCTAGTCGTGTGTTTACAGTGTTCAGTGTAAAGATGGACGCAAGACGCATAGTGCTTCTTGTACCCGTCTTTATACTATAAACGTATAACCAGACGAACCACAAAATGTTTGCCGAAGTTAGACCAGAGGAATGATGCGTCTTTGGCACAATTCAGAAAATTAATCGAGATGGAATGGCTTTTCAACTTGTCAAGCCTAAGAAGTAGTCATATGACCGTAGTGTCGAAAATGACACTGGCTGTTTTTATACCAGACGCATTATCCATGTGGTCGAACTTGGGCAAATATTTTGAAGTTCTTCTGATTACACGTCTACGGTATAAACACGGGCGCAAGACGCATAATGCGTCACCAGAAGAATTGACTTGTGTAGGGCGTCTTTTCAGTGCGCACGAGAAATCAATTTGTCAGAACACTGTGTCTTGCGCCCATCTAGTATTTTTGTAGCGAAGACGCATTACTAGACGAACAACATTTTTGCCCAAATTCGACCAGATGGATAATGCATCTCTAGTATAATGACCAGAAAACTTGAATTTGAATTTAATATTTAAACAGGGTACTCATTCACCGATAGGTGGTTTTCAATGAGGCTCCGAGGGCGAAAGAAGTTTAGCGTGGATGCGTTCTCTTGTTAATACGCAAACATGTTTTTGGGTTTTCAAGTCCTGTCCACATGGCGATGACATCGTTTTCAGGGGAAACTGAAAACTTTAAAAATGCTCTCCATGCGTCAAAAACGTATTTTTGAGGACAGAACTAATGAGAGTCCGTTCACACGCACGCGTTTTCAGCTGTTTCCATTTCCAAATAATGACTTATGCGTGTAGACAATGCATTACGTAAAATTCATGGATGAGAGCATGCGAAATAGAAATTTCCCAGTGTAAAATCCTCTGAAAATTGGGTTTTGTTTATATCAGAAAAAGGCTTGAAATTTTCTGTGTTAACACACTCAGAATGGACTGGCCCTCTCTGGAGGGTTGGAAAAAAATTGATGTACTTATGGGCACTAAGATACAGCCCTCCTAGGAGGGTCAGAAAATTCCCATGTAAAAGCAAGGTGAAATTGAGCCCACTTACTAGGGGTTTTCATACCAAGAGAACTGGCTTGCCTCCATATAAACACCTCCTAAGGCTATTGCAAAGTGGGAATTGTGATGAAAAGAAACAAAATGCTCGTGAGTACAAATGAAAATATGACCTGTGGACAAACTCAGCAATAAGCATGATGTGCATTGACGGGGACATAACCAAGGTTTCTGAGTAAAAAGAATTGTCTTTTCTGGAAAAATGACTTTTCCTCAAAAAAGATTAAATGATCCTTCTAAATTTTTATAGCCAGGGGCATTTTTGACAATGTATGTATTGTTAACAGGGGGATGGTCTTTTAAATAATGCATTTTTGTGTATGTGAACCTGAATGAACACTTTATGTACCCTTTCCCAGCAAGATCTGTCCCCTTGTGGAGTAAAATTATCTCGTGTTAACCAGAGTAAAGTAACAGAAGACTGATTCTGCTGGGAAAGAGTTGAAGACATCAGTTTGCTGGCCTTAAAAATGTTAAATAGTTCTTTCACATTTTTGGTTACTAAAATATCCTAACCTTGAATCAAGGTTCCCACGAGGTTCTTGTCCTTTTGTTGTTAGTTTCAGTGAAATTTCGAATTTGTTTTTTTGCTCCCCTGTACACCATGTTTACATGCTAAATCCTGTAGTGAGACTGCTTATCTCATACAGACTTCATTTATCTTGCAAAACCCTCAAATGTTGTGGGAACACCTGATCTGAGACCCTTGGTTGCATGTTCTGAGGGCACTGGCTTTCCCTACTAAGGAGATTAAAAAATCTTTAATTTGTTAGTGTGGATGAAAAATTCTAATTCAATGATGTCAATGTTTATGTACATGCCACTCCTGCTTACGTTATGCAAGCTGTTTATTATAACTGCACATTGCTTATTTTTGGTGTAGGAACACATTACATCTGAAGGGATTATCGTAACCAATCGAGTTTTTGTTGGTGGAATCCCAAGCTGGGTGAGTATGGATCAAGAAATCAAGGAGTATTAATTTTGTGAACTGAAGAAATGAATATAGTAATTTCATTGAAAAGCTTTCAGAATATCTGGTGAATTTTTTAGTACTAAAATTTGAAAAGTTTCATGGCTTTGTGACTAAAATTTGAGAATGTTTTTAACATATCACTTATGGTTAGACAACCAGACGGTTCTTATAGTTGTTAACCAATCTACACCAAGATAGCTAGCTTTTATCATCTCATTCATGAATAGGAATCATTGTCAGTTACATATGCAGGACTAAAATTGGACTGGTCATCAATGGCAGAAATGGGTTAATCATTGGTTTAATCTTGTTTCAAGTTCACACAAAAATTTCCTTAGACAAATAATAGTGCCAGTAATGTTCTTATAGAATTTATTGTTTTAAGGCTTTCAGTTAACAAATTGTTTGAAAATGATTTAATTTTTTGTTTGTAAAAATATATACCAGAGCTTGAAGATCTGTACTCATAAACATATTCCCCAGTCTTGGTTGGGATCAGTTAAAGACACATGCATAACCAAAAAGTCTCATGTGTACAATTTGACTGTAGATGAATGAGATAAAACTTCAACTGGAGTTTGAAGACTTAAACTTAATGGTTAAAGATACAAGAATTGTGGAGGACATGAAAACTGGAAGATCAAAGGGGTAAGAAAAGGGAGCTTGTCATTCCAGAAACAAAATTGAGGTTAACTAGCCCTCAATCTATATAGTTGCTTGCTAGTTCATATTGTTGCTGAGACCATAACATCTGTTGGATAGTTCTATCATTCAGCTTTGACATCATTTGCCAGCTTCAGTGAGGGTTAACCAGCAGCCTGCAGTTGCTAATGCACAAAGTGTGTTACAATCTTGTTAATTCTTTGGATTTGGATATTCAAAATATGGGAAATTTCAGATTCATCTGATAAAAATTTATCCATTATAAAACATAGCCATTGGGGTACTTTACTACTTATGGAGGCCTAAGAGTGGGAGGTTAACCTTTTATTGGATGGGCTTCCAGCAGTTCTCCCCTTAATGGATAATACTGTCTGGCATTAACCTAGGCAATATTAATGAGTTGCCAAGTGGCAAACATGGCCAATAAGGAAGATAGTTTTTAACCCTTTATTGAACAGGCTTATCAGAGGTCTCTCCTTGACAAGTAAAGTATCTGGCTTCAGCCAGAGTAAAATTAATAAGTTCCTAAATTGCAACTGTAGCCAATAAAGGGTTAATGTTTACTTCCATGGGAAAGTTTATGCTTCCATGGGAAAGTTTAAATCATGTTAAACACCTTAGAATGTAATGTTCATGCAGGTGTTCCTTCTGCTAACCCAGTCTGTCACATCAAATCTTACATGTTTCATTGGCAGTATCCGATCAAATTACTGGGCATGTGTTTGAACCTAACACAATGATTGCAGCTCCTGACTCAAACCCCTTGGGGATTAATTTTAAGTCATACATTAAATGTGCTTTTGAAGTAAGACAACTGTCAATAAATTACTGTTGTGTAAGTTCAAGTTTGTCAGAGGTAAACAGTTTGAAAACTGCAATTCTAGTAAAGCTGGAACAACATTGACTGGTGTTTGCTTGTGTGGTAAACATTTATGATAAGTGATGTTAAAACAGAAATTTGATAAAGTCAAGTTTTGCTAAGTTGGTCCAGCTGTTATAGTTGCATGAGGCTTGCCAGATCTGTGGATTACATTTTCACTTATTACACATAACATTCTGAGGTGCTACCTGTGTTTGGAGAAGAGTTGCAAGACATGAGGTTTCAATCCTTAAACATGCAGATGTCTCCTTATTCAGATAAGATTGACAGGCTTTAAAGTTATAATAGACCACCTTGGGGAGGAAAGAGTAAACATGTCTATGTCTGTATGATAATTACTTTAATTGTCTGTTTTAGATATGGATTTGTGACATTCTTTGATGCAAGGGTTGCTGAAGATCTTATCAAAGAGGTAAAAAGTTTTGCACAATAGAGTCAGCTGTTTGAAATTTTTTTTTGTGACAGCAAGTACTTTGTAGGTACATTAAAATTACTTTGAGAGGAATAAAACAGTTTCAAGGTAACAATTTGTCAGATTTATGGTGCCCGTCATTTTTTAACCCTTGTTTTGTGATGCAATCATGGTGAAAAAAGTTTAAGTTTGTACTTCTTATGGAAAACATTGACAAATAAAAAAATTGAGGTGGATAACAAATCCACCAATATCCATGCATTAGTAGAACTAACCAAACTCAGATTACTCTTTGAATTCTGGAACCATTTTTCTCAATAAGTTTTAGTCTGCTTCTGTGGCTGATACAAATTAGAAAATTTTTCATTAACAGTGGCCCTCAATCAAAAGCTCAAGTTAAACCACCTTTTGAAGATAGATGTGCTGTTGTGTGTTGTGAAAAATAAAAGCTGACAGAAAACTTGTGTGGTGAACATGTTAATCTGGATTTAACCCACTGAGAAGCTAGGGTTCGCTTTAGCATTTTATAAGGCCAGACGATTTTACCCGTCAAAGGGGTGAGGCGCCCTGCACCTTAATGAGTTTATGACCAAGTATAAGTGCCATGCCCATTGTTTCAACAATGTCAGTTATGATCTTGTGGACTGAGGAATTTGTTTTTGTACTTAAGTAGAAATAAAAGAAACGGGAATGTGACAATACATAAAAACAAATTTTATACCAGTGGAAGCACAGTTACTATAAAATACTGTATCATATGACTGAACGCGCGATCCGGTCTTTTTCGCAAAATGGCGCATGCTGGTTGGCTGTCTAGCCATGCAATAAGTATCCCGTACGGATCGGTATGTTTTAGCCGAGAAATTTTATAAAAGATAACCAAAAACACACTTTGCAAGTGCGTTAACCTTTTTCTCATTTTTTGCTGCAGGGCTACATAAAAACAAGAGACGGTCTAAGATTTAGAATCTCGACAGCCATCAGAAAAAAGGTTGTAACAAGATCAACAAAATCCTTTTTTAAGTAAATGGTTTTTGAATACGGGTTTTGTAGATAATGTTGCTCACGTTCATCCAGATTGTTGTGGAGGTTTAAGTCTGACGTTTCAGTTTCCCGTACGGAATCTATCAAGAGACGTAGATAATGTCAATTGATTTATAAAAGTCTATGAGTTGCGTCAGTGTCGTTTGGACTTGCTTGTCTTGTTTGCCTACGTGGAATCCCGTGGCGCGAATGAAAAGCAAACGTAAGGTAGACTGGGAGAGCTCGGCCTGTCTGATTTGGCTACAAATGATCATGAACGATCGTTTCTTGAAAGCTGGTACAGCGAATGTCTAAAAGAATGCCATCAATGTTCGCTTTGAATTGCCCAAAACACATTCGAGACTCTTGAGAGACCAGGATTATTTACGCCATGAGATTACATACAGACAGATAAGTCTATACGACGCTGACGCAACATAAAATTTTGCCATCAATTGCCAATTTGACAGTGTTAACGTCTCTGAAGATGGATTACGTATGGGAAACCGAAACGACAAACTTAAACTTGAACAATGATCTGAATGAAAGAAAAACAATTCTAAAATCCACTTTTTTTAATTTGCACGTTGATGTGACATTCTCATTTTAGGCATTGGAACTTAGACAGCAGAGACAAATAAGTTCAAAACATTCTCCAAGTAAGATTAAAACCTTGCACTTTTTTCTTCAATACATGTATCTGATATTTTAAGTCCTATGGTTGTTCATATGGTAAGGGAACTCGCTTTTATCAAATTTGTTTTTGTATAAACAGCACTTCATATCTTTTCAAATCTAAATTGAAAACTTGTATTTTACTTTGTATGTAGCTGACGTTTTCAAAACTCTAATTGTGATAAACTTTTCAATATCAGAAGAAGTTGTATTTTCGCTCTCTTTAAACGAGGTTCAAGTTGTGCCTACTTCGATTTTTCCGGGGTGGATAAAAAGACGAAATTTACTGCGTTTCATGCACACAGTTAATCCCTCACCCAAAGGGTGTATGGCGGTGGTGGGTGCCTGCACGCTTGATCTTACGCCCAATATTGAAGACGATAATAATGTTTGTTTTAGATGCTGTCCAAGGAACCAATGTGCAATATGTACCAGTTCAGACTACTCAACCTCAGGTACGCAAATTTGTTACGAGATGTAGTTGGATTAATTACTTCGTACTCTAGAGTTATTCAATGGTGGCGCTGAAAAAGGAGAAAAAGGAACTAGAGTATGACATTGCAGTTGTGCAATCTTTGGTTTTGCCATAGTCTTTGGAGTCCATATATTAACTTGAAGCCGCAGAGACATGGCCATTGAACGATGGCATACAGATAAGATAGAAACACAACTCTACTGATAAGATGGTCAGTCAGCTCCTTCTTACTGCTTAGTGACACTATTTTGTGTTAGCCACTCCATGGAATGTGTTAAGTTGAATTATATGTTGTGAACTTACGACGAAGAACCATCCTATCAGTTTAGTAGGTAGATCCAACGTAGATCCCAAAGTTACTCGGCATGATTCTTGCCAAAGGTCCTATATTGCATGCACTTTGCATAACTGGGCTCCTTTTTTTTTTAAAAAAAAAAAAAAAGCTTTTTCTCTGCTGCTGCTAAAATCTAATATAAGGATTTTTAGAGGCGAACCAATTTTTTAGAGGAGCTTACTTCAATTTCTTTCCTGACCTCATCCTGGCAATAGTCAGAGGTAGACAATAAATTTCGAAATTGTCTTGCTGATTGATTATCTTTTTTTTCAGAATTTGAGATATTGCAGTATTATTATTTATCGTTATTTAAGACGATTAAAATTTTGCGCATTTTTATCATTGCCATGCTATGATCTATTATGTAGTGTAGACAATGTTCTTGTTTAAATTATGCACATTTTCCGTACTGCTACGTTGTGATTCATTGTGTAGTTTAAATGAAATTTTTGACATCTTAGCATGCAATTAAGTGGCTGTTTACGTCAGTAAAATTTGAGCTTAAGGAAACACAAAGTGAAGTACCACGTTCATTTCAATCACTAGTACTGTTACAGAGTTTTTTTTTTTCCTTTTTTTTTTTTCAGATGTCAAACTTTTTCCATGGTGGTTACTACGTGATGAACCCTTATCCGGAGCAAAGCTATTCACAGGTGTATCCAAATGTTTCCAGCATGGCTTTTTATAGTGTGTAATGTATGAAAACTGCTCAGTACAGGTTGGCTACTGCAGATGCTAAACTGTTTAAAACCTTTGGAAGTACTGTATTTTAATTAGACTGTTTAATGTGGATACATGTGTTTGTTAAATTATGGCTAACTTATTGTGGGACGTATGCAGGCCATACGAACTCTCAAACCGTTCTTGTTCGTTGCGTTTCAGTGTTAGTTGGGTATAGTATACAGGTGAGACTGTTAAGTCTCATTTTGACTTTTTACAGGACATTTCTTAAAATATTGATTAAATAATTGATCATCAATGTGAAAAAGTGAATTATAATAATGAGGTTATCAACTTGTAAACTTGGGAAATTAATAAAAGCAAATGCTGCTATTCAGACACAGGAATTTACTATTTTTGTGCATTCTTGAAATATTGAGCAGTTGTGATCACAAATATTTTCTCCCTATATTGGATCCGTTTGGTAAATCAAATTGTTTTTGTTAATTTACAATGTTATTTTTTCACTATTTCAGATTCATCCTCAAAGATACGTGAACAGAATTTATTTTTTTCATGATAATCTGACACAACTGACAAGTCAACATTTTTCAGTTGACTTTGGCAGTGTCAGATTATCGTGAAAAACAACGGCGATATTTGAACTTTATTGCAAAGCTTTTGTAGCAAGTGCTTTAGGTTCTTTATTTACAACTTTGTACACTGGCTCTTTCTAAGCGTCTACATACCACCACAAATGATAACCCGACAACTTTCTCCCGTTTCACCATGCCATTTTCTCGTAAGCTTGTACATTTCCTTGGCGTCCACCATTCATTTATCACAGATCCCAGGTACTCAAAGCTCTTCTTGTTTCAACCTTCCACTCCTGTCGTTTGCCTTAATTAAAATTTGAATGCTTGACCCAGTTCCTTCAGGATTATTTATCAGAGCAATTTCTATTACGATCAAGACATCTTTCTACGGAGGCTAAAACTCCTCGTTCTTTTTAAACAATTTTGAATTCAACATAGGAAACATAATTGCAGACAGATGGGCCAGTGGCGTAACCAGGATTTTCTGTCAAGGGGGGCCACAAAAAACCTAGAGGGGGCCGACTTTAAGCGAGGCATATGCAGTGTCGATCCTGTTAAGGAAGAATCCGCCACGAGCAATGGCGACTTGGAAGGAGAAAGAGTACCGAGAGAAGCGTGGTCAAACTGTTCACAATCTCATCCAAGTACGACCAGAGCATAAAATATGGCTAAAAACTATTCAACACCACGAAGTATCTAGTTGCTAACGGCCAGCCAGTTCGTGGACATGAGGAGAATACAGACTTTGATGAGACAATGTCAGGAGGATTTTATTTAAACACATTCTCTAATCTTTTCGTCCACGATCCTGGTTTGCAAGATATAGCAAGACAACTCCCAAAGAATGCGAATTACACATCTCCAGCAATTCAAAACGAAGTTGTAGAAACTCTTGTTGAGATTGTACGAGAAACGGTGGCAAATGAATGCAAGGAAGTTGGATTGTTTAATCTCATGATGGATGGAACTTCCAACAGTCATTACAGGTATTTAGATGTTTACTTGAATGCTTTACAATAGCATATACAAGATGTGTTATAATTGTATAGATTGATCATACTGGTATTGATGTACTGTTTATTTTCTTGTTAAAATCTTTAAGGGAATTTTAAGGTATTTCGCTGAGATATTGGAACAAATGCAAAGGTGGAGTTGTAGAGCACGTGGTAGATGTCAAACTTACTGAAGATAGGTCTGCCAAGGGCCTTATGAATATTGCTGAAACAACTTGCTGATGAGCATGGTATATCCTTGGCAGATGGATTGGTGTCTAATACATTCGACGGTGATAGTGTCATGTCAGGTGAAAAGGGTTAGTGTCGAGTTGATTATGTTTTGGAAACATGAGAGCTTGGATATATTGAAGTAGATGAACGATCTTCAAGCTCGATACTCAGAAAATGATATCTGAGTCCCAGACGGGGATCGAACCCGCAACCTTCTGATGACCGGTTAGACGCTCTAACCATTGAGCTACCGAGACTCAGATGGCGAGCTAAGTTGCAAATTCGATATATATATATGTACGACCTAAGCGGAAGCCACTATATATTGATAATGATTGAAGCAGTTTGATGTTTAGGAAACATGAGAGCTTGGATATATTGAAGTAGATGAACGATCTTCAAGCTCGATACTCAGAAAATGATATCTGAGTCCCAGACGGGGATCGAACCCGCAACCTTCTGATGACCGGTTAGACGCTCTAACCATTGAGCTACCGAGACTCAGATGGCGAGCTAAGTTGCAAATTCGATATATATATATGTACGACCTAAGCGGAAGCCACTATATATTGATAATGATTGAAGCAGTTTGATGTTTAGGAAACATGAGAGCTTGGATATATTGAAGTAGATGAACGATCTTCAAGCTCGATACTCAGAAAATGATATCTGAGTCCCAGACGGGGATCGAACCCGCAACCTTCTGATGACCGGTTAGACGCTCTAACCATTGAGCTACCGAGACTCAGATGGCGAGCTAAGTTGCAAATTCGATATATATATATGTACGACCTAAGCGGAAGCCACTATATATTGATAATGATTGAAGCAGTTTGATGTTTAGGAAACATGAGAGCTTGGATATATTGAAGTAGATGAACGATCTTCAAGCTCGATACTCAGAAAATGATATCTGAGTCCCAGACGGGGATCGAACCCGCAACCTTCTGATGACCGGTTAGACGCTCTAACCATTGAGCTACCGAGACTCAGATGGCGAGCTAAGTTGCAAATTCGATATATATATATGTACGACCTAAGCGGAAGCCACTATATATTGATAATGATTGAAGCAGTTTGATGTTTAGGAAACATGAGAGCTTGGATATATTGAAGTAGATGAACGATCTTCAAGCTCGATACTCAGAAAATGATATCTGAGTCCCAGACGGGGATCGAACCCGCAACCTTCTGATGACCGGTTAGACGCTCTAACCATTGAGCTACCGAGACTCAGATGGCGAGCTAAGTTGCAAATTCGATATATATATATGTACGACCTAAGCGGAAGCCACTATATATTGATAATGATTGAAGCAGTTTGATGTTTAGGAAACATGAGAGCTTGGATATATTGAAGTAGATGAACGATCTTCAAGCTCGATACTCAGAAAATGATATCTGAGTCCCAGACGGGGATCGAACCCGCAACCTTCTGATGACCGGTTAGACGCTCTAACCATTGAGCTATCGAGACTCAGATGGCGAGCTAAGTTGCAAATTCGATATATATATATGTACGACCTAAGCGGAAGCCACTATATATTGATAATGATTGAAGCAGTTTGATGTTTAGGAAACATGAGAGCTTGGATATATTGAAGTAGATGAACGATCTTCAAGCTCGATACTCAGAAAATGATATCTGAGTCCCAGACGGGGATCGAACCCGCAACCTTCTGATGACCGGTTAGACGCTCTAACCATTGAGCTACCGAGACTCAGATGGCGAGCTAAGTTGCAAATTCGATATATATATATGTACGACCTAAGCGGAAGCCACTATATATTGATAATGATTGAAGCAGTTTGATGTTTAGGAAACATGAGAGCTTGGATATATTGAAGTAGATGAACGATCTTCAAGCTCGATACTCAGAAAATGATATCTGAGTCCCAGACGGGGATCGAACCCGCAACCTTCTGATGACCGGTTAGACGCTCTAACCATTGAGCTACCGAGACTCAGATGGCGAGCTAAGTTGCAAATTCGATATATATATATGTACGACCTAAGCGGAAGCCACTATATATTGATAATGATTGAAGCAGTTTGATGTTTAGGAAACATGAGAGCTTGGATATATTGAAGTAGATGAACGATCTTCAAGCTCGATACTCAGAAAATGATATCTGAGTCCCAGACGGGGATCGAACCCGCAACCTTCTGATGACCGGTTAGACGCTCTAACCATTGAGCTACCGAGACTCAGATGGCGAGCTAAGTTGCAAAAATATATAGTGGCTTCCGCTTAGGTCGTACATATATATATATCGAATTTGCAACTTAGCTCGCCATCTGAGTCTCGGTAGCTCAATGGTTAGAGCGTCTAACCGGTCATCAGAAGGTTGCGGGTTCGATCCCCGTCTGGGACTCAGATATCATTTTCTGAGTATCGAGCTTGAAGATCGTTCATCTACTTCAATATATCCAAGCTCTCATGTTTCCTAAACATCAAACTGCTTCAATCATTATCAATATATAGTGGCTTCCGCTTAGGTCGTACATATATATATATCGAATTTGCAACTTAGCTCGCCATCTGAGTCTCGGTAGCTCAATGGTTAGAGCGTCTAACCGGTCATCAGAAGGTTGCGGGTTCGATCCCCGTCTGGGACTCAGATATCATTTTCTGAGTATCGAGCTTGAAGATCGTTCATCTACTTCAATATATCCAAGCTCTCATGTTTCCTAAACATCAAACTGCTTCAATCATTATCAATATATAGTGGCTTCCGCTTAGGTCGTACATATATATATATCGAATTTGCAACTTAGCTCGCCATCTGAGTCTCGGTAGCTCAATGGTTAGAGCGTCTAACCGGTCATCAGAAGGTTGCGGGTTCGATCCCCGTCTGGGACTCAGATATCATTTTCTGAGTATCGAGCTTGAAGATCGTTCATCTACTTTGATTATGTTTTATTTTTAGAATAGCATTCAAAACGTGTTACGTGACTTCTCTTCTCGGAAAAAAGTCATTGCAATATTCTGTGGCTAAGCAATGAACCAAAATGAACCTTAGGCATGTACAAAACTTTAAATAATTTAAGCTTCTAGTTAAATAACCTTCCAAAGAAACCAAATTTATAAAAAGTACACTTATGTTACATAGGAAAAGGGTGGTTACTCAATAATACAATTTAGACTTGACTGGGCCCTCAAACGTGAAAACCCAGTCAACTGCTTATTGTAGGACACAAATAATTTCCTAATTTGTGATCCAATTTCTGGCAGGTGGGTTACAGCAGTTGGTCAAGGAACATTGTTGTCGTTATATCCCATATATTCACTGTCTCAACCATCGCCTTGCCTTGGTGTTTAAAGGTACTTTGTCTACCATTTTACAACTGGGTGATTTCTTTCAGTTAAATCAGGAGTTATGTAATTTTTTCAAGATCCCACAGATCGATAAGTTTTATGAAGTAACAACATTGAAAAAGTTAATTACTATTAGATGGGATGGACATTTCTCAAGTCTCAAAGTTATTTCTAAATGTCTTGATGATATACGTACAACTTTGAAGAAATCCAGTACTTTAACATCAGTGGATCCAGACAATCATGCCAAGGCTAGAGGCTATTTCTCATTCCTAGAGCAGCCTGTCAACATTTTCCTTATAACATTCATGATGGATGTTTTATCCTTGTTGAATATTCTCAACAAAACGTTCCAGAAGTCAGATTGTGACATAGCAACTGCACTTAGTGTATTGGAGTCTAAGAAAACAGCTAAATAACCTGATTGACAAGTACACGCTGGCTCACATCACACATATCATTTACCCAGAAAGAGGTACTGCTTCAGATGACGAAATTCATCCGCAACCTTCTAAAAGGAAAAGAACAATCCCTGAAAAGTTCCAGAATTCTGTTGTGACAGAGAAGCTTCCATGTTATCGAGATGAGAACAATAACCTAGAGGAGTTACATGCCTTGACAGTTGAAGTAATCAATAATCTCAATGTTGAGTTTGACAACCGATTTAATGATGTAAATAGACAGCTGTGGACATCGTTTCAAACGTTAAAACCATCTAACACCCCTTTTCTCGATGCAGAAGAGCTTAAACCACTTTTAGACTATGCCAAGACTATTCCAGTGGTCAGTCGGAGAGTCGAAGAGCTCTCTTGATCAACTAAAAAGTGAGTGTGCAGTGTTTCGCAGTGTTATAATGGATTTTAGCGACACACAGGATAGATTGGCAGAAGCTGAATTCCAGAAGAAGAAAGAAAATGAAGCAAAGGGAAGGATGACAAAAGAAGAAAAGAAAGAGAACAAGATGAAACAGTTAACACAATTTGTGTTAACATTAACTGGCGCTGATATCTTACAGCAACTTTATTTGGTGGCTGTAACTGCTGGGTACTCCAGCTCTGTGGTGGAATGTGTCTTGGCGACAGGCCCCCCCGGCCTCCCTTCTGGCTACGCCTTTGAGATGGGCAATAATGGATCACTTATAATGTTTTTCGGTATGCTTGCAAAATTGCGCATGCTGATTGGTTGCTGAACTGTCCGATATTTTACGACATTGGACCGACCGGTCCCATCACTCCAGTACACTTTTTATTCCGGACCGGTAAGTTTAGGCGGGAAAATCTTCCAGCTGGTTTCAATGAAGTTTAAGAAGAATTAATCATCTACCATGAAAAATTCCGAATGATAAAAGTGGTGGAACACTATTACTGTTTTAGTTCAAAGCTAATTGTCTAAAAGTACGACCAATAAGTGTTTAACTGGTGGAAACAAGGAGTACGACGAACAAGAAACGAGGTACGGTAAACAGCAACATCCTAGGACAAAAAACCCAGTTTAAAATGGGCAAGAAAACCAACCGAAAGCCGTATGGTAAATTCCTTATGAAGCTTGTTTTTTCGTTTTGTACTCGAAAGTATTTGCCCTTTGTTTTTTTCGTGCAGACCTAGCGCCTTCGTCGCTCGCTTTGTACGAAAACCTCAGGTAAATACTTTCCTGTATGGATCTCGCTCTCTGTTAGTAAGTATTTAATATCTCTTCAGTCTTTGAAAGAATATAATACAATGGTAAGACAGTCCAGCGTCTACAGACCCTCAAGCGGCAATTGGCGGAAAGACGGGGTGCTGTTCTTTGTTTTGAAGGAACCTTTGAATGGGTTTTCTGATTTTGATGTCGGGATAGTTATATATATATTGATAATTCCCAAACGTTTCACACTGCGTGAACGTTTTTTAGTTTAGTTTAATACGTTGGTGTCACACCAGCTCTGTGGTGGAATGTGTCTTTTCTGCACTGAATAGAATTGACACGTCATCGACGTAGCACGACATCCTACCGGGGAACAAGTTTAACTCTATTGCATTTTGAGAACACCATCACCAGAGCAATTACTTTTGAACAGTTTCTGGTGAAATGGAATGCAAAACCTAGAAGATTAGTTGTAACGTTATAATGGTTTGATGCTTGACACTTGTTTGTCGTTTACACTTGTGTTTTGTTCCGGCTTTGATTAAAGTATTTAGATTATCTCAAATGTATATGGTATATAAATATATTCAATCACTGGTTGATGATTACGAATTAAATGTATATGAAACCTGTGCATTTTTAGGTGCACTCTGCCAGCCTCTGCTTGGATTCTTCCTTAACAGGATTGACAATGCATAAAATGCCTTGCTTAAGGTCGGCCTCCTCTAGGTTTTTTGTGGACCCCCCTTGACAGAAAATCCTGGTTACGCCACTGTTGGTGTGAAACATTTCATGTTGTGGTTCTGAAAGATTGATAACGGGATGAACTCAAGGAGGCCTAAGGTATAGTTATTAGGGACTTTAAGATCTACGACGTCAACTTGAACGACGACGTCCTTTAAAATTTCGGCATTTAAAGAAACCACGGTTTGTTGACCACTCCAGTTCTCCTAAAACGACTCTCCTCTCAGGTTGAATCCAATCTGAAATAACAGCATTTTTCACTCCGCGAGCTCACTTCGTCCCCAAGACGTGATAATGTTCTGGGTGACGTTGTATGCAGAACGAGGACTTTGTTGAGAATGGCCTGGAGAATAAAAATTATTCATTTTCTTTCTTTTGCATGAAGAATTCTTTTGTTTCGAAGGACGCGTCGTTGAAGTTGATGTTGCAGATCTTAAGGTCCCTAGTCACTAAAGTGGAGGCGAATAAGTGCTTTTAATTCGTATTTAGGCGCGATTAACATGCTTTTTTATCATTGGATAACAATGAGGCCAATGAGGAGTTCACAGCAGCCGAATTGTTGAGTTGGCCAATCGCTTTACTGCTTTAGCTCTCTTGGGAGTTCAAGCGGTTTCACCACGAGGAGTACTTGGTTTAGTTTGCCTCAAAGAGAGAAGGCAAGATGGCAATTAAAGATGGCTATGCAAAGACTCATTAATGTTTGGGAATTTTAGGCCCGGAACGTTCACTGAACAAGTTCAAAATCGTTGAAAAACGAAAGATTTCAAGGTAAAGGACCTATTGTCCTTCACTCACTTCGCAGTGGGCAAAAGCAAAATTATCCAGCCGATAATCAGCGCGTTTGCCACCCTGCACGTGCTTGACATAGTGCACAGCTTTGGTGAAATGAGTTACTGAACAATAACCTTTTTCGTTCTGTTACAGGTTTCGTTGGTCAGTTCTCGTCCACCGCCTACATAAAATCAGTACAAACTTTTAGACCTTGGAGAATTTCTTTGATCCCTATCAACAAAGTAAGTTTGTGTTATTGCATTCAGCAGAGTTCCTTTGAAGTGTAATGGTACACGTACCGTTGGTATTTTACAATAGGTATTGACGTTTATTTCTCCCCTACTTGATAAAATTCATTAAAGCCAGTGATCGACGATATAATATCGCTTTGAACTGGTGGGCATCATGGTGGTACATGCATTTGATGTAAAGCGGCTACACAATCCAACATTTTTTGCACCTTATCTTTTGCAAGAAAAACATTCGTCCAACCAACATTGTTAGATAAACAAGTGATGGCTAGTGTTGTTCAACATTTGAACATTTGTCTGGGTCTTCATCTGGACCTTAATTTTTATTAAACATTGCATGTACATTTTGGCAAATTTATTAGTAAATTATGATTGATACCAAGTTTAACCTGAAGATAACAGTACATTAGACTCCAAAGGCTGGAACTGTATCTCCATACACCTGGCCTCATGGCTGAAAGAAGCCAAAATGGGGGGCAGTCATGTACAGTAAATCCAAAACACAAGTATATTTCTTTTCATGTGAGTCTATTAGGCTCATGGAAAAAAAATTGTATTAAACCACTGTTTTTCTTGGGCAGTTAATTCTGAAAAATATCCAGTCTTACAGGCATTGTCCTTTACTTTCCTGAGAATAAAGAGAAAACTTTCAAAGAAAAGCCAAACTTTTGGTTAACTAAGTTTCTGGTAATAGGTCTTGTTTTATCACATAGGGGACTGGGGTGACCAGCATGTTGACTTTGATGTCAGCCTTGATGCTGGCATCAAAAGCCAGTTTATAGGTATTGTTTCAGTAATTTTAGAGTTTAATGTTATTGTAACAGTGTAGGAAGAATTTGTCATGGGGGAAGGGAGGGGGGGGGGGAGAGCCTACCATGATCAGTAAACAGCAGACTGCAATATAAGGGTGAAAGCTAGTACATTGAAACTGCAGTGACCTGCAGGGTTTGAATTAGTAGTTTGCAACGCACAGTTTGCAAATGCAATTTACATTTTGTAAAAGCACAATCAGGTAACTTGCAAATGGATGTTTTCTTAATGTGCATCTTGTCCGTTAATTGTCTTCAACTGCCTGCTAAGTTTGTTCAACATTAAACAATTAACTTCAGCAATTCCGCAAATCCCTACTGACATTCTTACAGCCTGCACTTTTTCTTTTTCATATTATCTGGTTTGAAATTGAGACCGTGAGATCTGTTAGACATGACTGAAATTGACACTGTGATATCAGTTAGACATGATTAGCTAAAGGTGTATTTCATGTCATCAAACTTAGAACTTCAGAAGTGGGCATGCAAAACTCTGATCTTTGTGAATAGTTTTTTTTTCGCAACCAGGTGAACTATTAGTCATATTTATAGGTAGTGCTACTCTGGTTTGGTGGCCAGTGAAAGGTACATGCAAGTTGCTAGAAAACATTCCTTAATTGAAGACTAAAATAGAGTCACCAGGTATTTCCCCTAGATTTAGGGGTCACCGCATATCTCCCTGATAAATAAAAATTAAAACAAGGTCACTGGGTATCTCCCTTGAAATAAGGGTCACCAGATATCTCTCCAAGAGTACTGCTAGAACATGGTAATGACCAAGATAAGACCATAAACTAAGACTATGAGACTAAAACAGGGTCACTGGATATCTCCCCAAGAAAGATATGGGGTCACCGGGTATCTCCCTGAGAATTAATACTAAATGAGGTCACCGGGTATCTCCCCTTATATAAGAGGTAACTGGGTATCTTCCCAGAAATATAAAGAAGGAAGGAAGAACAGTATAAAGTGAACTGAGAAAGAAAAGGAAAAAGCAAGTAATGTTTTCGAACAGCTAGAAGAATCTTTTTGTCTGGAAGTATTGACTAATCTCATAGTCAATACTTCCAGACAAAAAGATTCTTCTAGCTGTTCGAAAACATTACTTGCTTTTTCCTTTTCTTTCTTGGTTGGCTTTATACTGTTCTTCCTTCCTTCTTTATATTTCTGGGGAGATACCTGGTGACCTCTTATATAAGGGGAGATACCCGGTGACCTCATTTAGTATTAATTTCTCAGGGAGATACCCGGTGACCCCATATCTTTCTTGGGGAGATATCTGGTGACCCTGTTTTAGTCTCATAGTCTTAGTTTATGGTCTTATCTCGGTCATTACTGTGTTCTAGCAGTAATCTTGGAGAGATATCTGGTGAACCCTAAATCTAGGGGGAAATATCTGGTGACTCTATTTTAGTCTTCAATTAAGGAATGTTTTCTAGCAACTTGCATGTACCTTTCGCTGGCCACCAAACCAGAGCAGCACTACCTATAAATCTGATCTTTGTTTTTACCATTTTGACATTCATTCATGTTCTTTCAAATTAAGAGTGAACTCTGTCAAGTACATAGAAGGCTGACTGCTTTTGAAAGCAACATTTACAAGTGCCATTGAAAGATAAATATGCTTAAATGTAAATGAAGAATTTTGCGAATGCACTTTGGATTTCTAATTCAAACCCTGATCTGTGTTAGCTTTTGTAACCCATTCTGAAGGGAAAATGTCATCTGACAAATAATTAGTGTATCAATCTAATATACTGTAAAATTCTAGTTATAAGCCCTGGGCTTATACAATTTTGTAAGGGGTTTTGGGTGAGTATATATTGGGGGGGCTTATAGTCAGGAGGGGCTTATATTCAGGAGGGCTTATAAGCAGAATATAAAAAACCATTTCAAAACAAGCTGATAATGTAATAGCAAGAACAGATGGTCTGTTGTACATCAGCTTTTAGATTGTTGTACACTGAAAACTATGGCCAAACATTAAATGGTTTCTTTGACAGTATTTGATGAGATAGTAAAAAATCATTGTTCCATATTCTACTTGTTCTGTGAAAGTGATTTTATAAAGGCAACTATGATTAAAGCAAGAAGGCAAAGAGGGGGTAGGGGCTTCTGAGTGGGGGTACTTATAAAGGAATACCTTTTTTTTTGGTGTTCACATATAGGTGGGCCTATAAGCAGGGGGGCTTATAACCAGGATAAATTTTTTGTTTACAAATAGATAGCCCTATAAGTGGTTGGGCTTATAACCAGGATTTTATAGTATTTGCAAATTTATATATTAATAATAACCAAGATTTAATATAATGCTGCTTCTGATTGTGTGTTATTTGTTCTCCGTTCTTGATGAAGCACAGGAAAAAAACATGGGCAAACATTTTTAAAAATTTTTTTTTTAACTTATACAGTATAAGGAGAAAGTAATATTTAATTGGTGAAATACAGCTTACTTTTTGTTATTTTGTGTCTGACTCTATTTTATAAAATAAATAGTTCATGATTTGGCATCCTCCATTTAGTTTTGAATGCATGTGGGAAATTTGGGATGGCATTTAAAAATCTAGATTTGTTCTGAACTGTCACCCCAGTGGATTGCACCAAATCATGGGCCATTTCTGTAATGCAACATAGAAGTTGAGGGATAAGGTGCTATATATTGGTTCTAAATCAAGGCTTGAATTAATAGAAAAATCTTACATGCACAGCATGTGCTTAATTTTTTTAACTACCTGCACCACCAATTATTTATGTGCACAGACATGTACTAAAAAATTCTTGAAACACAATTTCACTTCTTTTCAATAATGATTTGGTTACTCTGAAGCTAAGGTAATGATGCTGATTATGAAGTGCAGCCCATGCAGTCACTGTGAAAATTTCTACATGCATGCAGAGCATGTAAGTGACAAAAGTTATGTGCACATCTTGAATTTTACATGCATTCGCGCATGTGTGCATATGTGGTATTTCAAGTCTTGTAAATATGCCAGAACCTAAAAACAATATTTACCTGTCTAAATGAGTAGCACTCTAAAGCTTGTTAGAAATGTTTCTGCTTGTTTAAGTTACCTTTGAAATAATGGTTGTCAATGTCAGATTCCTGTGACTTCAGCTACTGTACTTATCAGCAGGGATCAATTCTAAAATTTTTAGTCCAGGAACAAAAATGTCTGAGGATATTACCCTGAACTTTGGCTATCCTGGGAAATATTTGTTTTACTTAGATCAATTTTTTTACTGTCAAAAGAGTAGGCATCTGACCAAGTCCAGCATAAAATTTGAAAGATAGCACAGGGGGAGATTAACATTTACTGTACCCTGTGGTGGGAAATCTTGGTTACTGGTAGGTTACTGTTACCCTAGATCAATATTTGAATGATATTGAATAATAAAGATCCAATTTCAGTACAGGTTTCTATTTTTAGTTATAATAAACTGTATTACATGGGATTGAGAGATATGTCAGTTAGAATTTCTCGATTCTGACACTTTGGCCAATATTGGCTAATACCAGTTGTCAGTTAAAAGATATGGTACATAGTTAATGAAAAGTTTTTCTATAGTGAGACATCTACTGCCTATTGCTGGGCATGTCTGTGATGTCCACAACCAAATTTGAGTCTTGATCAGTAGTGTCCCAAAACCTGTGTTCTTTAGGGACTGGTTGTACATAGCCCTGATAGCTTATCTGGTGTATAAGTCCTGACTGCTTAGTATGGCTGTCCTGAGTTGAGAAAGATGAACTTAAATTTTATGGAATGTGCCTAACTTGTTATTTGGCACTTGAGGTTTTGGTCTGGTTGTTCAAAGCATGTCTGTGACTAGTCATTTGTGAGGATTTGCTAACAGAATGAGCCATTAAGGGTACATAAAACTGGCCTCTCTGTACATCATTGAGGTATTGGAACATTTGTTAACTTGATGTATAGGTGACCCCAGTATATTGGGCATCCTGAGAGTGCAGTATAACTGGAAATAATCAGACTAACTGGGCAGATAAACCCATTGATGAGGGGTAATGGTGGACTTAAGAATTTTATTCTGGCTCGTACCAGACAATTTTATTCAGCATACATGTAGTGGGATGTCCCCGCCTAGTGGGTTAGCTGCTGCTAGGTTGGTTAAACTGTTATAGGCCAAGGGTGCACTTCAGAAATTTATGTTGTCTAGTTAGTAATACCATATACAAGCCTTTCACTGAGGAAAATGGCAGGCATTCAGAGTGCTGCATGCTTAACCTGGTACAGGCATGTAGTGGCATGTGAAATTTTATTTAGCCTATAATACATAAAGAGGTTGGGGTAAATCAAAATGCATCAGCATTCAAACAAGTAAATCATCAAATATCTAGATGAAGAGATTTTTGTATTTATTTAGAAGTCAACAACAGCATAGAAAATGGCAAGAAAGGAAGAAAAAATTATATTACTGACTGTATCAAAATGCATTTAAACAAACAAACCATATATAGATAAAAAAACTTTTTATATAAATTCATGAGTCACAACTGCATAGCAAAGCAAGATGTCTTTCCTTTTTACTTAGCTACTTTCCATAGTTACTCAGCTAGTTTAACTCGGCAATTCTGAGTAACCTTTACCATGTCATGTTTTTTTCACATATTTTGTAAAATCTTTTTTGAATCTGGTAATAAAGCTACTAGCCTTTTTAAAACTTCTTGTTAGCAAAAGGACAGTTATAAACTTCAAAAATACAAGAATACTTTTTAAAGACATGGGTTGGCAAGACATATGCCATCTTCAGTTTACAGGGTGATATTTTTAAGGCTTTGAATAGGAATTAAAGAATGAATAAATTAACTAATTACAGAGACAATATGCTAAGATGATTAATTACTATAACAATATGTTGTGTGATGACTAAAAGAGGCAGTATCAAACAATAATTATGAACAGAGGAAGGTGTTTGTTTGATTTCCAACTCTTTTAGTCATCACACAATATTATCACTTTAATTAGTTAATTTATTCATTCTGTACTTCCTATTTAAAGCTTTACAAACATCACCTTGTAAACTGAAGATGGCATAAGTCTTCATTAAAAACATGTCATTAAAAAGTATTCTCATGCTTTTGAAATTGATTACTATCCTTTTCCATGGCAGTTGCATATCCTTCACATTCAAGTGTCTGGTGATCTAAGGCAAAAGTTGTTCAAGAGTTGTCAGAAAAACATATTGCTTAAAAGATCAACAGTAAAACCTAAATCTTACATCTCCAGTCATTAAACATACCTGATACTTTGCCACAGAGGTTATTCCATTGATAAACAAGTGGGCTGCAATTCTTGCCCTACCTTTCACTAGTGAACTTATTCATAAAGTCTTTCTTGTATTTTAGGCAAAGGTTACTCCATATAAAATTTGCCATTGTAAACCAGGCAAAGGATGCACTACAGTTTTTACTCCAAAGATGCTCTCCTTACCCCAACTTTTAAATGCCTCTGTGGGTGCAGAATTTCTTTTTTTTTGTCTTTTGGTATTTTTGATACCGTCGTGAGTACTGTACTGTGAGTACTGATAAATATTTTAATGTTTGGGAAAGAAAACAAGCTGACAAGAACTCATTAATTAAAAAAAAAATCAACTCAAATGAGCATGTCATGCTGCTGGCTAATTATAGTTTCACAAGTGTTGATGGAGATGTTGAAACTTGTTTTGGTATATAGATGACCCAGAGAAGGTGCAAACAATGCAACAGGAGAGCAATTAGACAACATAGAGGGACAAGTTGTTTCTTCACATACACGATATGAATAATTGTGTTGAAAATGCTTTTGATTTTCTAGGCATGCAATTAAATGCATGCCTCAAACTTTTCCAGCACGTGTGGAGACAGGCATATGTGATTGCATGCCTCTCGGTGAAAGGCTTGCATGTATTCAGGAGAGAGGGGTATCTGTATCCTGTCCTGATTCAGTTAAGCAAGTGGTGTGGATTCCCTGGCACATTTTTGGCTGCAGATCCCTTGCCACAAATATGTTTTTATTTTCATATATATTAACTCATTAAGGCTGGGGCTCATCCCTTTGACAAGTAAAACTGTCTGGTGTTAGCCAGTGTACAATATTAAAGTGTCCTGTTGCTCCTTTATTGGTTAATATGCTACTAATAAGGTCATTTGTTGTGTGTTGTTTCATGGTGTTGCATGACTCGAAAACCAACCATTACTGCCATAGTTTCAAGATGTCACAATTAAGTGGCAATGTACAGTTCCCCTCAGAGTGTTTCCATGTGACAAAGGTTGTCAACCATCATACATGATCAAATCTGTTCAGTGCTGTATGAGCAGGTTGGACAGGCATGGCTGATGCTAGAGCAAAGTTTGGTGCAGCAAAAAATTTCAAGGCATGAGTCTTGTACCTGTAAGGTTACTATATGAATTGCCAGTTAGTTAACATAATTTTATATCTAGAGGTAATAGTGTGAGATATGATTACATTAATAGATGTATCAAATGTTGGTGTGTCAAGTTGATTGTATGTTAAGAGATGTTTCTTTTCCCTTTATTAGGAAAACCAGATATTGAATTTCTTTAGTGAACCAGGAAGTAAAGATGGACTAATGTTAAGGTATTGAGAAGTTCTTACATTTACATTTAAAGATTTTAGAATGTATTGATGAGATGTATCTTTTCTCAGTCACCCTTTTTCCAATTTTAGTATAAACTTTCACTGAAAAAAATTTCATAGTTGCCTCTAGACAGTGTATCACAAATAGATTTTGACTGGATAGAATTCCTTATTTAATGCTTTAACACCCAGGGTTCATCCCAGTGATAAGTACAATGGTAAGCTAGTGGCCAGAGTAAAATATCAAAGTGTACCCTTGCCCTTAAATGCATTAATGAATTATTCATATAGAAATAATCAGGCATGGCAATTCAATTGTCATTTTTTTATCCAGACAAATTAAATTACTTGTCTTCCCTTGAACAATTTTATTCAGGTTACTTGCAAGATACACCATATTCTGGCTAATATGAGTCTTACTATATGGTTGCCAATTGCCAATATGGTTGCCAAGCCTTTTTTTCATGACTTCTCTTCAAATGGACTGTTTTGAGTCATTCCATTTTGAGTCATTCCATTTTGAATGATATGCATTTACCTACACTACTCAAATATTACAGTAAGTGGACATGATAATGTTATTGATAGAATGCTGAGATAAAAGTCATGTACAAACTGGAAATGTAACCTTATCAAGATAGGATATATGCATTTTATTTCATCCTAAACTTTAAATGCACAGTAATGTAATAGTTGATACTACATCATGTTAGAATAATGAAGGGATAAAATATTAATACTGTATGATTTGGAGTGATCACTTATGTATATTTAGCACCTTTTACTGATCATACAACCCATTAATTTAAACATTCTAAATACTTGTAGTGACCACCCTTTGCCTTGATGACTGCTCCACTGTGTCCAGACTTGAAGCAGGCAAAGTTCTTTGGCACATCTTCAGTTTGTTCACATTTAAGGGGGTGCTTCTCAATTTTTCATCAGTTAGAATGAAATGGTGTTTCCATGGCAGCCAAAGTGAATATTATAAAAATAACTCAGAGGCATAGTTTGATATTTAACCTTTTACCTGGGAAATTGTTATTTAAAGTCATTCAATTGTGTGTGAGATATTGTGGTGGGGCATTTTTAGTTAGTGAAATAAAACTTCATGGACAGTGGTTTATTTGGTCTCATATTACAATCCAGGCCTTCCAATTGGGTAAAATATTATTTTAACTTTTAGCTGACAGTCCATACTTTTCATAAAAGTACAGACTTTTCATATATTGGGACTAAAATCTGTTAATTATCGATGGTCAAAGTCTGGTCAATTTTAATGCCAAATAAAGGTGAAGCACCCCTTTAAGAACTGCAAAAAGCTAGTCTTTGTTTGAGGGTTGGGATCAGACATGGTAAAGTTCTGTTTACAGCCCCTGTCATAGGTTTTTCATTTAAGATCTGGGAACTGTGTAGGCTAATTAACCATCATCAACTAACTACTTAACTAGTTCAGTGTATTTTTTCCATTGACTTTGTTGTATGTTTTGGGTCATTGTCCTGCTCAAATAGGATTTGATTTTTACTCCTCCTTACTGCACAAATGATGGCCACATGTGGTGCATTAAAGTTTGCTCATACATATTCTAATGCAAAAAACCTATGTGGTAGATATGAGTGACACTTATGAGAGTCAAACACCCCTAAACCAGGATTTTCCCCCCACCTTGCTCAGCAGTGGGTGTCAGGCATTCAGTATGAATTTCCTCCCCTGGGCATCTGTAAACATGTCTTGCCACATTCTCCAAATATTTTAAATGGAGATTCATTCATCCAAAGGGCTTTTTCCGACTGTTTTTTAGTTCAGTTCTTATGCGTATTTATTGTGCTTAGTAAAGGTATTCAAGGGGTAACATTTTGGATTTTCACATTTTTACCTTATTTGCATTATCATGTCCATTATGAACAACAGCATTATACTTGCAGTTGTATCAGTGAAAAGTTGTTACAGATTGTGTCCTTAAAAAGATAAAGAACTTTTGATGGCCACGAAAAGTGACCAGAGTTGAGTCCTTCAAAAAGTGAAAATTGGACCAGACTCAAGTTGAGCCAATGACTGAAGTCATTATAGCACTGAAGATAGCAATTGTGAATGGCAGAGACCAGATCCCATGAACTCTATCAATTCAACGTAACGAAGTTAAAAGTAATTTAACAAGTTGCCTTACTAGCCTCACACTCACAAGAAAATTCCTGTTAATTATTAATCAAAAATTAAGTATAGCGAGGCTAATTTAAATGCGCATAAAAGAATCTTAAATTGGCCTTAATTTTTGCAAAGATTGAGTAAATTTTGTACAGTTGCTTTAATAAATCTTCCTCTGTACAGACATCCCCCTTCGAGTACAATTGCCAAGTGTAATACTTCTATTATTTTACTCCAACTGCAGTCAATTTTACTCGTCAAGAGGGTGCTCCAGCAGTCTAAGTCTTAAAATTCAAACTCAGAAGTAGGGCTTAAATGACAAAAATAGGAAATTGCATTGGCTAAATTTCTATTGTTTTTACCCTTCGTTTCTTGATATCATTGCATTTAAAGGAAAGAAATCCACAGACGGGCAAGGGTGCTCATTTGAATTCTGTTCTGGCAAACGCCAGACGATTTTATCCTGCAAAGTGGGACGTCTGAACATTAAAGGGTTAAGTAAGGAATATAATCTGCAAAAACAATGTCAAGGATGAAGGTCTTTTGGAGGATGTTTCACCGTAATAAAAATTTCTTGACTCCAAAGAACGCAAATTGACGCTTAAACGATTAAATAAACCTACAGAATACAACAAAAACTCCTTTTAGGGACAGAGCACCCGAGTAACAGAATTTTTCCCAGAATTATCTTATTTCCCAATGTTTGAAATTACAAGAATACCTTTTATAATTGAATACAAATTGTTGCTAACAATCATCAAGAACTATAAATTGTTTTGTAGTACAGTATTTCATTGTCTAAGTTTTTTTCTCATTTTATTTCTATAGGTTTTCAACTATAATTCCTGGCAAACTAGAATTTTTTTCACCCAAATCAAATCA
The DNA here is from genome assembly GCA_030142905.1 of Heliopora coerulea. NCBI lineage: Eukaryota > Metazoa > Cnidaria > Anthozoa > Scleralcyonacea > Helioporidae > Heliopora > Heliopora coerulea. The sequence continues at coordinate 466,331 of JASJOG010000144.1, forward strand.
ACTGTATTATTGGGAGGAACCAAGTTGAATTTTTGACACAGGTGAATTTAAGGTTGTATACAAATTTAGCCTGAGATGAAATATTTTAAATTGTATGTTGGCAAATTTTTATCCCCATCAATAGAAAACTAAACATCAAGACTAAACATTTGGATAATCAATAACAGTTTTGAGCTAAATTAAAATGTTTAGGCTGAACCAATAACAGTATTTGGTTATGCTGTAATACCAACCGTAAACAATACTGTTTCATTTAGATCTATGTTAGGAACGACAGAAAGCTTTTCACGTGTTTAGCAACATGTAAAGAGGATTTTTTTGAGTTGTTATTCCTGAAGTCAAAACTCTGTCGAGTCGTTCCAAGCATTTTAAAATTTGATTATTGGGTGAGACGGCTACGTAGTATTGTAAAAGATTAACCCTTTCACCCCTGAATTTTTCAGAGAAATTATAAATCAGTCAGTCTTTTCAAAACCCCGTTGAAAGTCTATTGAAATCTGTTCATGCAACCAATTTGCATAAGTTAAATCGCACCTATATGCGCGGTTGGGGGTTAAAGCCATTTTAACAGAACAAGTTTGTAATGAGATTGCCATCAATTTATCTGAAAATGTTGTTGCCATAACCCATGACGATTACTGTGTGATGAAAAGATAAAGTATTTTGAAGGATCCTGCGACAACATTTGCCCAACATAGTTATACAAGAGGTGAAATAAGATTAATTTAACATTCCATGTTTTTGTCCGACCTTTCAATTAATTTACTAAATTTTTAAAATCTGTTTTAATTTTTAACAAGTATATCTTGCAGGCTTGATGACAAGAACATGAATGACACACTTCAAAAGAATGTCTCAGTGGACAAACTACATGCAATTATCATGTCAGTTTTTGATTTCACATAATACCCGTGAATACCTGGATTTCATTATTTTCTTACCAAAACCTCATCGAGGCTCTGGCAATGTGGTTGCAAGGCATTAAATAGCCACCGTTTCATTCAACAAGAAAAACTTTAGTGCATCATGGTCTAAAAGAATATAGTTTAGTTGCCTTGACGTTTTTCAGCTTCTCAGGCAACTAATATATGAAGTCAATTCTGCTTTTCAAAGGTTTTGAATTGGTGATACAGCATGTTAGTTACTGTATGTGGTAATATCTTTCTTCGTTTTGCCATAAGTTTCCGGTAATTCTAATATGCGTTGTGGTTAATGTTTTGGCTGCGATTACCCAAGTATGATTGTAAATGCATATTAATGAAGTTTGTATATGGCAGAAACGAAATCCAGTTGTAATCGTCTTTGGTTTAAGTAGCATTTTATCTAAATGATAATCATTGGTAGACGTTGATTTTACTTTGAGGTGGAATCGAAATGAGATTAAGACCCTGATCCTTTGGAAAAGATTTACGTTAGTTTGAAATGAAAACTTGTACTGAATAGAAGCCAAATAAGGTAGTTTCTCGACTAGTCTTGGCCTCTGGGAATAGACTGGGACATTTTGATAAGGGAGGATGGCCGGGTGGACCCCACCCTAGATCTGTTCGCTTACTTCAACCAGCCCCGCAGACCGTCTAAACCTTGGTTCACCAGAGTTCAGACTGTCTGCAGCGCAGGCTAGCGTACTTAAGCAGTGAAAGATTGGTATAACTTCATGTATTAATTTGTAATGTTGTAACCGTAGTTGTAAAAAGGTAGCAATTGGTCTCCGTGTCTTTTCACTTGTTTTTTATCTGTAGTGATTAGCATTTTTACTGGGGTCGGTTGTTGAGTCTGGACGTCGTATCCAGTTGATTAGCCCTATGTAGCAGTTATATTCTGGGACGACAGAGAGTGATCGGTGTTACTTATGTTAACAAGAACCAAACATGTTATGTGGAGAAATTTCTGTCGACTGAATCGTCCGATATCAGAAGTAATCGATTGGATATCTAAGCTTTGTACGACCGACCCTATGTATATGACTAAATTGGTTGTTCACAAAAACCATGACCAGCCGACAACTTCAAAAAGTATAAAATAAAGCATATTCCGAAAAATAATGTCATCTTGAAAACTCAAGATATGAGTCAATACAAGATAAAACTATTGTTGAAACTGTGATATTTCGACTTTCTGAGGATGACTTTGAAATAAAGTCGAAATATCACAGTTTCAACAATAGTTTTATCTTGTATTGACTCATATCTTGAGTTTTCAAGATGACATTATTCTTCGGAATATGCTTTATTTTATACTTTTTGGTTGTTCACTTCCGTCAAGATCTTCGGACATTTTTCAGAAGGGATCTTTTTTAGTTACTTGTAAGAATAGTCGGTCGAAGAATGGTGTGGAAACTTTATTAACTTCAAAGCGGCTGGCAAAGAAAGATAATGAAGCTTCGACTTATGTTGAAAGGGGCCTTACCGTTCAGAAATGGTCTTTTTTAATGGATATTTAACATTCAAATGATACGGTTGAGAGACTGAACTCGAACGTTTCTGTTAGTTGATTGGTTAATGATTCCAAACCTCTATTATGTTGAGCACGTTGATTCTGAGCAAAAGCGAACCAAAACAAGAGTTTCCAGACCATTCTTTGAGTCACTGATATCCGGGCATGGACATTCTTCTGCTATCATATTGGTACATTGGTATAGAAGCCGAAGTATTCAATTGTGGTGAGTACCTGAGAATTTATTACTTGCGCATGAGCATTTTCATTTATTCATAGGTATTCAGGCATCTTTTAGTGTGCTGATTACAACTTCAGCTGTTCAGTACAAGAAAATATGCAATTATTAACGCCAACTTCGAACTCAATACGAAACTAAATTAATTTTATTGCAACACTCGTTTAAAATTTTTGCAGGAAAGTAACAGCATAGATACGCAAAGGCATTCAAAAGTGTCAATAGATGACCGATTCTACTATACATAGGAGAAAAAATTCTAATTAGGCATTAGATTTGTCTGGTTTGTTGCAAGTCAATTGAAGGTCACGCGGAAACTTAACATGTATATCTCATACTGTTGACGAACTTTAGTTCACAGCACTTTGCTGATCTACATCTAATAGCTATCTGTACTGGAATCTGGTCACAATATTAACATATTCGAGGTTGACGTTAATGAAAGTATATTGCTTGGTAATGAACTGCTAAAGGTTTAGTACTCGCGCGTCGTTTTGGCTTCGACAGGTCCTTGAGTCCATCTCCGGTTGTGCTTACCTAAGTCAGTTTGGTGCCCTTGGCGTCTTTCTACTTTGGCATTTGTACTTCTGCATGTTATTCGCTTGTGTGTAGCTACTTAGGAACGTCTTGGCTTGGAATTCGGGATTCTTTTTATTGCTAGCGCAAAGTTACGTCTGGTATATTTCTGCTTGCACATTGATACTTAGGCATTTTATTTCCCTTGTGTACAGGCCCTTTGGTTTTGGTTCGCTTCCGCGTAGGTACGTAGGCATTTTTTCCCACTTCCGCACAGGTGCCTTCATTTTTTCGCTAACGCATAGATTCTTGCGGAAGATTAAATTTCCTAATTGAAAGATTAGATAATTCCCATGGGATCTATTTTCCCCAAGTCCAAAATCGACCAAAATGTGATTTTGCAGTTGCTGTAATAAATCCCAGGGGAATCCCAATTCCCATGGGATTTATTACACCAAGTCAAAATGGACTAAAATTCGATTTTTCAGTTGGTGTAATAAATCCCAAGGGAATTCCAATTCCCGAGGGAATAGAAGTAAAAAGTGAAAAATTAGTCGATTCCCATGGGATTTATTACCCCAAGTCAAAATGGACCAAAATCCGACTTTTCACTTGCTGTAATAAATCCCAGGGGAATCCCAATTCCCATGGGATTTATTACACCAAGTCAAAATGGACTAAAATTCGATTTTTCAGTTGGTGTAATAAATCCCAAGGGAATTCCAATTCCCAATGGAATTAAAGTCGAAAGTGAAAAATTAGTCGATTCCCATGGGATTTATTACCCCAAGTCAAAATGGACCAAAATCCGACTTTTCACTTGCTGTAATAAATCCCAGGGGAATTCCAATTCCCATGGGATTTATTAGACCAAGTCAAAATGGATCAAAAATCGATTTTTCAGTTGGTGTAATAAGTCCCAGGGGAATTCCAATTCCCAAGGGAATTAAAGTCGAAAGTGAAAAACTCGTAAATTCCCAAGGGAATTCCAATTCCCATGGGATTTATTAGACCAAGTCAAAATGGATCGAAAATCGATTTTTCAGTTGGTGTAATAAATCCCAGGGGAATTCCAATTCCCAAGGGAATTAAAGTCGAAAGTGAAAAATTGGTGAATTCCCAAGAGAATTCCAATTCCCATGGGATTTATTACACCAAGTCAAAATGGACCAAAATTCGATTTTTCAGTTGGTGAGGTAAATCCCAGGGGAATTCCAATTCCTATGGGATTTATTACCCAAGTCAAAATGGACCAAAATTTAATTTTTCAGTTGGTGTAATAAATCCCAAGGGAATTAAAGTCGAAAGTGAAAAATTCGTAAATTCCCAAGGGAATTCCAATTCCCATGGGATTTATTAGACCAAGTCAAAATGGACCAAAATTCGATTTTTCAGTTGGTGTAATAAATCCCAGGGGAATTCCAATTCCCAAGGGAATTAAAGTCGAAAGTGAAAAATTCGTAAATTCCCAAGGGAATTCCAATTCCCATGGGATTTATTAGACCAAATCAAAATGGACCAAAAATCGATTTTTCAGTTGGTGAAGTAAATCCCAGGAGAATTCCAATTCCTATGGGATTTATTACCCAAGTCAAAATGGACCAAAATTTAATTTTTCAGTTGGTGTAATAAATCCCAAGGGAATTAAAGTCGAAAGTGAAAAACTCGTAAATTCCCAAGGGAATTCCAATTCCCATGGGATTTATTAGACCAAGTCAAAATGGATCAAAAATCGATTTTTCAGTTGGTGTAATAAATCCCAGGGGAATTCCAATTCCCAAGGGAATTAAAGTCGAAAGTGAAAAACTCGTAAATTCCCAAGGGAATTCCAATTCCCATGGGATTTATTAGACCAAGTCAAAATGGATCAAAAATCGATTTTTCAGTTGGTGTAATAAATCCCAGGGGAATTCCAATTCCCAAGGGAATTAAAGTCGAAAGTGAAAAATTCGTAAATTCCCAAGGGAATTCCAATTCCCATGGGATTTATTAGACCAAGTCAAAATGGACCAAAATTCGATTTTTCAGTTGGTGTAATAAATCCCAGGGGAATTCCAATTCCCAAGGGAATTAAAGTCGAAAGTGAAAAACTCGTAAATTCCCAAGGGAATTCCAATTCCCATGGGATTTATTAGACCAAGTCAAAATGGACCAAAATTCGATTTTTCAGTTGGTGTAATAAATCCCAGGGGAATTCCAATTCCCAAGGGAATTAAAGTCGAAAGTGAAAAATTCGTAAATTCCCAAGGGAATTCCAATTCCCATGGGATTTATTAGACCAAGTCAAAATGGACCAAAATTCGATTTTTCAGTTGGTGTAATAAATCCCAGGGGAATTCCAATTCCCAAGGGAATTAAAGTCGAAAGTGAAAAATTCGTAAATTCCCAAGGGAATTCCAATTCCCATGGGATTTATTAGACCAAGTCAAAATGGACCAAAAATCGATTTTTCAGTTGGTGAAGTAAATCCCAGGAGAATTCCAATTCCCATGGGATTTATTACCCCAAGTCAAAATGGACCAAAATTTAATTTTTCAGTTGGTGTAATAAATCCCAAGGGAATTTCAATTCCCAAAGGAACTAAAGTAAAAATCTAGTAAATTGCCAAAGGAATTAAAGTATAACAATATGTAAATTCCTAAAGGAATTCCAACTCACAAAGGGATTAAAGTCAAGTGAATAATTGGTTCACATTTATTGGACCTAATATTCCAATACATTCATTTTATTTTGTTTTATTTACAACTTTTAGAATTAAAAATTCCACAATACCCTATTTCCTCTGAACAGACCACTGGGGTCTTATTTTTTCGAGTCTCTGGACTGCCAAATTATTAGAAGAGGGAGGATGAATAGAGGCCGGGAGCTTAATAAATTTTTACTTTTAGAAATTCTTAATATAAATAAATGTAATTCTTAATGATACAAGTACATTACGCCAACACCTAAATATACCAACATTCAATTAAATGAACAAGTTTCTTCATAGGATGGCGTCACTTTGTGCTCCTCATTCCATATTGTAATGTACCAGGGGTGGGGTCTAAATAGAGAAAATAAGGTGTTTTTTTCCAATTGATTACCAAAAAAATTAATTCCTCTCAACTAAGGAAACGATTATTGATATTTCGTGATCTAAAAGCTACACTTCGTAGAAATAAAATATTCCAACCTTTTCACTCCCTTTGCCGAAATTTAAAAATTTTCACTTCCAAGTGTCCGTTTAATCAAGGGTTAATCCCATTACTTTTCGGCGACATTTTTCGACCTCTTAAAAGTGATCAAAACTTCTAAAATGATTGAAACCAGTGCAGGAGTATATTCCCTAGCCTAAACCTCCATGATTTAACCTTTCGAAAGTTTGAAATGAGTCGAGAAATGGCCAAAAGCCATGAGTTAATCCCTTTACTTTCTCGCGACATTTTTCGACATCGAAGAACCGGTCCAAACTTGTTATAAAATGATTGAAATCAGTGCACGACTAGATTCCTTAGCCTAAACCTTCGTGTTTTAAATTTATTTCGAAAATTTGACATGGGTCGAGAAATATTCAAAATCCATCGGTTAACCCCTCTACTTTTTGGTGAAATTTCTCGACCTCGAGAAGTGCGTCCAAATTTCTAGATTGATTGAAACCAGTGCAGGAGTAGATTCCTTCGCATAAACCTTCGTGTTTTAACCTTATTTCGAAAGTTTGACATTGGTCAAGAAATGGTCAAAAGTCATGGTTTAACCCCTTTTCTTTTTGGTGACATTTTTCGACCTTTAAAAGTGGGCCTAAACTCGTTGTAAAACCATTGAAATCAGTGTAGGAGTAGATTCGTTGGGCTAAACTTTCGCATTTTAACCTTATTTCGAAAGTGTGAGATGAGTCGAGAAATGGTCGAAAACCATGGGTTAACCCCTTTACTTTTGGTGACATTTTTCGACCTTTAAAAGTGGGCCTAAACTCGTTGTAAAACCATTGAAATCAGTGTAGGTGTAGATTCGTTGGGCTAAACTTTCGCATTTTAACCTTATTTCGAAAGTGTGAGATGGGTCGAGAAATGGTCGAAAACCATGGGTTAACCCCTTTACTTTTAGTGACATTTTTCGACCTTTAAACGTGGGCCAAAACTCGTTGTAAATCCATTGAAACCAGTGTAGGAGTAGATTCGTTGGGCTAAACTTTCGCATTTTAACCTTATTTCGAAAGTGTGAGATGGGTCGAGAAATGGTCGAAAACCATGGGTTAACCCCTTTACTTTTTGGTGACATTTTTCGACCTTTAAACGTGGGCCCAAATTCGTTGTAAATCCATTGAAACCAGTGTAGGAGTAGATTCGTTGGCCTAAACTTTCGCATTTTAACCTTATTTCGAAAGTGTGAGATGAGTCGAGAAATGGTCGAAAACCATGGGTTAACCCCTTTACTTTTTGGTGACATTTTTCGAGCTTAAGAAGTGGGCCAAAACTCGTTCTAAATCTATTGAAACCAGTGTAGGAGTAAATTCCTTGGCCTAAACTTTCGTATTTTAACCTTATTTCGAAAGTGTGAGATGGGTCGAGAAATGGCCGAAAACCGTGGGTTAACCCCTTTACTTTTTGGTGACATTTTTCGACCTTAAAATGTGGGCCTAAACTCGTAAATCCATTGAAACCAGTGTAGGAGTAGATTCCTTCGCATAAACCTTCCTGTTTTAACCTTATTTCGAAAGTTTGACATGGGTCGAGAAATGGTCAAAAATCATGGGTTAACCTCTTTACTTTTTGGTGACATTTTTCGACCTTTGAAAGTGGGCCAAAACTCGATTTAAATCTATTGAAACCAGTGTAGGAGCAAATTTCCTTGGCCTAAACCTTCGTATTTTAACCTTATTTCGAAAGTGTGAGATGGGTCGAGAAATGGTCGAAAATCATGGGTTAACCCCTTTACTTTTTGGTGACATTTTTCGACCTTAAAATGTGGGCCAAAACTCGTTGTAAATCCATTGAAACCAGTGTAGGTGTAGATTCGTTGGCCTAAACTTTCGCATTTTAACCTTATTTCGAAAGTGTGAGATGGGTCGAGAAATAATCGAAAACCATGGGTTAACCCCTTTACTTTTTGGTGACATTTTTCGACCTTTAAACGTGGGCCTAAACTCGTTGTAAATCCATTGAAACCAGTGTAGGAGTAGATTCCTTGGCCTAAATTTTCGTATTTTAACCTTATTTCGAAAGTGTGAAATGGGTCGAGAAATGGTCGAAAACCATGGGTTAACCCCTTTACTTTTTGGTGATATTTCTCGACCTTAAAATGTGGGCCTAAACTCGTTGTAAATCCATTGAAACCAGTGTAGGAGTAGATTCGTTGGCCTAAACTTTCGTATTTCAACCTTATTTCGAAAGTGCGATATGGGTCGAGAAATGGTCGAAAACCATGGGTTAACCCCTTTACTTTTTCGTGACATTTTTCGAGCTTAGAAAGTGGGCCAAAACTCGTTCTAAATCTATTGAAACCAGTGTAGGAGTAGATTCGTTGGCCAAAATTTTCGTATTTTAACCTTATTTCGAAAGTGTGAAATGGGTCGAGAAATGGTCGAAAATCATGGGTTAACCCTTTTACTTTTACGTGACATTTTTCGACCTTAAAATGTGGGCAAAAACTCGTTGAAAATCCATTGAAACCAGTGTAGAAGTAGATTCGTTGGCCTAAATTTTCGTATTTTAACCTTATTTCGAAAGTGTGAGATGGGTCGAGAAATGGTCGAAAACGATAGGTTAACCCTTTTACTTTTTCGTGACATTTTTCGAGCTTAGAAAGTGGGCCAAAACTCATTCTAAATCTATTAACACCAGTGTAGGATTAGATTCGTTGGCCTAAACTTTCTTATTTTAACCTTATTTCGAAAGTGTGAGATGGGTCGAGAAATGGTCGAAAACGATAAATTAACCCTTTTACTTTTTCGTGACATTTTTCGAGCTTAGAAAGTGGGCCAAAACTCATTCTAAATCTATTAATACCAGTGTAGGATTAGATTCGTTGGCCTAAACTTTCGTATTTTAACCTTATTTCGAAAGTGTGAGATGGGTCGAGAAATGGTCGAAAACCATGGGTTAACCCCTTTAATTTTTTGTGATAATTTTCGACTCGAAAAGTGCATCCAAATTTCTTCTAAAATCTAAATTGATTGAAATCAGTGCAGGAGTAGATTCTTTCGCATAAACCTTCCTGTTTTAACCTTATTTCGAAAGTTTGACATGGGTCGAGAAATGGTCAAAAATCATGGGTTAACCCCTTTACTTTTTGGTGACATTTTTCGACCTTTGAAAGTGGGCCCAAACTCGATCTAAATCTGTTGAAACCAGTGTAGGAGTAAATTCCTTGGCCTAAACTTTCGTATTTTAACCTTATTTCGAAAGTTTGACATGGGTCGAGAAATGGTGGAAAACCATGGTGACATTTTTCGACCGTTAAAAGTGGGCCAAAACTCGATCTAAATCTATTGAAACCAGTGTAGGAGTAAATTCCTTGGCCTAAACTTTCGTATTTTAACCTTATTTCGAAAGTGGGAGATGGGTCGAGAAATGGTCGAAAACCATGGGTTAACCCCTTTAATTTTTTGTGATAATTTTCGACTCGAAAAGTGCGTCCAAATTTCTTCTAAAATCTAAATTGATTGAAATCAGTGCAGGAGTAGATTCCTTCGCATAAACCTTCCTGTTTTAACCTTATTTCGAAAGTTTGACATGGGTCGAGAAATGGTCAAAAATCATGGGTTAACCCCTTTACTTTTTGGTGATATTTTTCGACCTTAGAAAGTGGGCCCAAACTCCTTCTAAATCTATTGAAACCAGTGTAGGAGTAGATTTCTTGGCCTAAACTTTCGTATTTTAACCTTATTTCGAAAGTGTGAGATGGGTCGAGAAATGGTCGAAAACCATGGGTTAACGCCTTTACTTTTTGGTGATATTTTTCGACCGCGAAAAGTGCGTCCAAACTACTTCTAAATTGATTGAAACCAGTGCAGGAGTAGATTCGTTGGCCTAAACTTTCGTATTTTAACCTTATTTCGAAGGTATGAGATGGGTCAAGAAATGGTCAAAAACGATAAATTAACCCTTTTACTTTTTCGTGACATTTTTCGAGCTTAGAAAGTGGGCCAAAACTCATTCTAAATCTATTAACACCAGTGCAGGAGTAGATTCGTTGGCCTAAACTTTCGTATTTTAACCTTATTTCGAAGGTATGAGATGGGTCAAGAAATGGTCGAAAACGATAAATTAACCCTTTTACTTTTTCGTGACATTTTTCGAGCTTAGAAAGTGGGCCAAAACTCATTCTAAATCTATTAACACCAGTGCAGGATTAGATTCGTTGGCCTAAACTTTCGTATTTTAACCTTATTTCGAAAGTGTGAGATGGGTCGAGAAATGGTCGAAAACCATGGGTTAACCCCTTTAATTTTTTGTGATAATTTTCGACTCGAAAAGTGCATCCAAATTTCTTCTAAAATCTAAATTGATTGAAATCAGTGCAGGAGTAGATTCTTTCGCATAAACCTTCCTGTTTTAACCTTATTTCGAAAGTTTGACATGGGTCGAGAAATGGTCAAAAATCATGGGTTAACCCCTTTACTTTTTGGTGACATTTTTCGACCTTTGAAAGTGGGCCCAAACTCGATCTAAATCTGTTGAAACCAGTGTAGGAGTAAATTCCTTGGCCTAAACTTTCGTATTTTAACCTTATTTCGAAAGTTTGACATGGGTCGAGAAATGGTGGAAAACCATGGTGACATTTTTCGACCGTTAAAAGTGGGCCAAAACTCGATCTAAATCTATTGAAACCAGTGTAGGAGTAAATTCCTTGGCCTAAACTTTCGTGTTTTAACCTTATTTCGAAAGTGTGAGATGGGTCGAGAAATGGTCGAAAACCATGGGTTAACCCCTTTACTTTTTGGTGACATTTTTCGACCTTAAAATGTGGGCAAAAACTCGTTGAAAATCCATTGAAACCAGTGTAGGAGTAGATTCGTTGGCCTAAACTTTCGTATTTTAACCTTATTTCGAAAGTGTGAGATGGGTCGAGAAATGGTCGAAAACCATGGGTTAACCCCTTTACTTTTTGGTGACATTTTTCGACCTTAGAAAGTGGGCCAAAACTCGTTCTAAATCTATTAACACCAGTGTAGGAGTAGATTCGTTGGCCTAAACTTTCGTATTTTAACCTTATTTCGAAAGTTTGACATGGGTCTAGAAATGGTCTAAAACCATGCGTTAACCCCTTTAATGTTTGGTGACATTTTTCCACTTCGAAACGTGGCTGAAAGTTGTTGTAAAATGAATGAAATCGGTGCATGATTAAATTGCGTCGCCTAAACCTTCGTGTTTTAACCTTATTTCGAAAGTTTGAGATGGATCGCGAAATGGTCAAAAGCCATCGGTTAACCCTATACTTTTTGGTGACATTTTTCGACCTTAAAAAGTGGGCCCAAACTCGTTCTAAAATGATTGAAATCACTACAGGAGTAGATTTCTTAGCCTAAACCTTCGTGTTTTAACCAGCGGAAATTTAATATTACCCGTGATGGGAACTACACCGTCTAGTAATGTTTGGTGACATTTTTCCACTTCGAAACGTGGCCGAAAGTTGTTGTAAAATGACTGAAATCAGTGCATGACTAGATTCCTTCGCCTAAACCTTCGTGTTTTAACCTTATTTCGAAAGTTTGAGAATGGTTGAAAATTGATCAAAAGCCATGGGTTAATCCCTTTACTTTTTGGTGATATCTTTCGACCTGGAAAAGTGGGTCCTAACTTGTTGTAAAATGACTGAAATCAGTGCAGGACTAGATTTCTTGGCGTAAACCGTCGTGTCTTAGCCTTCTTTCGAAAGTTTAAGATAAGTCGAAAAATGGTCAAAAACCATTGGTTCACCTCTTTATTTTTAAGTAAAATTGTTGGATCACGAAATGAAGCTTCACATTTTTTCTAAAATGATTGGAATTAAAGCACGACCAGATTCCTTCTCCTAAACCTTCGCGTTTAAACCTTATTTCAAAAGTTTGAAATTGGTTGAAAAATTGTCAAAAATCATGGTTAACCTCTTGTTTTCTCAGTAAAATTTTTTGACCATAAAAATTTAGCTCAAGTTTGGCTTAAAATGACTAAAATTAAACTTTCATATTTTTAGCTTGTTTTGAAAATTTGAGATTGTTCACTATTTGAATTTCCAAATGGATATGAGAGCATAATTATGTATCACAACATACATCCTGTAGTCATGGCTCAGCCCTACTTATAACCTCATTAACTAAAAGAATTAGAAGATGGCACCTGTTACTGCACAAAAGTTTGATCTGTTCAGCTCCCAAAACCTTGCAACTATTTTTCTTTGCCCATGACCCACATCATTCATAGACATGCACCACATTGTAACTGCAGAAGGTTCATACTCTCATTCAAACTGGAAATGTAGTATCCATCCAAACCTATAAAAATTTAAAAAAAATCTATAATAATTATTGTGATACTAAGAGATCATTATGATGTTGATCAACATGTCAACATTTCAATGTACTGATAACGATCTTATTTGCAATGAATGGAAAAGTAATGTCAGCTATTTGAATTTGAGTTTCACTTTTTGAGTAGGTAATTGAAGCAACACTGCTGTTTACATACCAATTGAAGGACAGCCTTTGCTATACAGTTTGTGCAATTACACACTTGATAAACCAGTTGAAGTAAGCCTTACATTTTCTGGCTCAAAGATCTCACTTTGACTACTAAAACAGCACAGTATTACAACAGCTAGATTAACCCTTTAATGCCCAAGGCTCATCCCTGTGACAAGAAAAATCATCTGGTGTTAGCCAGAATAAAATACAAAAGTATGGCCTTGCCCCTTAATGGGTGCATTTTGGTATATTTTACTCTGGCTAATGCCAGATGATCTTACTTGTCATAATGATGAGCCCTGGGTGTTAAAGGCAAGGTTCAAATTAATTATTGAAAAACAGTTCATGATGTTCAGCAATTTAAAGCTCTATTACGAAGATTACAGTTTACCACCCATCCTCATAACAACAATAGACTTTGTTGAATTTAAGCAAACATTTAATGTTATCACAATATAAAGATCAGAGCCCAGCTCAGAATTCTTAAGCGTATTGCCACAGTGAAAGAGGCAAGTTGAAAAGTTTTAAAACATGTTTACTGATATTTCATTGTAGCATGTAACATCTTTGGAGTGTAGGTTTACAGGGATGAGAAAAAACTATATATGTGAATCTATAATTACATACTGGAATAATTAGATGGCTAACCAATAGAAAACTGGGAGACATGACCGTGACTTATGCCCGTCCTATGACAGTGACAGTGACTTAAGACAGTGACTTAGAGGTGACTTATGCCTGTCACTTTCTGTCACATCTCCCAGTTTTCTATTGGTTAGCCATCTAATTATTCCAGTATGTAATCATAGATGCATATAAATATAGTTTTTTCTCAGCCCTGTAAACCTACACTCTGAAGACATTGCACGCTGCAACAAAACATCAGTAAACATGTTTTAAAACTTTTCGACTTGCCTCTTTCACTATGGCGATACACTTAAGAATTCTGAGCTGGACTCTGATCTTTATATTGTGATTATGCTTTCTGCCCGGAAAATCAATAGCCAAGATTTAATGTTACATTTAAGTTATTCCTCATTTACAAAAAAGAAGCAGAAATATTTCATCACATATGTCCAAAACTTCTAGTTCGCAATAGAAGTTTTGAAAGCACAGGTATTAGCCACAATTATAGCAAGGAAATGCCATGGAAGTATTTCCTTAAACATTTCAAGGTAACAGACGTAATGAACAGAATTTCAAATGTTGAAATTTAATGGACATTTCTGCATTTGAGTTAGATATTAAGATCAGTAAAGCCTTTTCTAACACATTGAAGTCAAATCAAATTCAAATACATGTAATTTTACCACTTTGTTACAGTATTTACCCTTGCTTTCTTTGGCGTGTTTATGAGCCCAAATAATTGTACAAGAAAATATTGCATAACAGACAAATTTGACAGAACTAACAGTAATTCTGCAAAAAAATATGGTAAATTCCCAATACAAATTCATTTAGTGAACAATCACATTGTGATCAGAAAATATATCAACACTCACAAAATATACCAAGGAATCATGACTATTGCAGTATGCCAGCCATATCAGAAAGTTCCGATTTGTGATTTTACTCAAATTTAAACAAAAATTCCAGGTGTGAAAGTCATAATTTGATTCACGAATCATGAATTGTTATTTTGGACCTTGAAAGATTTGAACACTGTCTCCTTAATATGGGTTAAAGAAATATGGTTTAAACCTTTAACACCCAGGGCTTGCCCCTGTGATGAGTAAAATCATCTGGTATTAGCTAGGTTAAAACACTAAAGTGCACTCTTGCTCCTTAATGGGTTAAATTAAGGAAATAACTACTGGTATCTGGGGAGGAAAGAGTAAATTTGCCATTACAAAGTGAGTCCATGGCTGATGAAGAGGTGTCACAGGAATGCTAATTTTTTTGGAAATATTTTTGAGGTACTGTCTATTGCACATTTTATACTACCATTATTTGAAATTTGTTTAGTTATCATATACCAAGAACATTGGCATTATCACCAAGTCATGGTCCTTCAACTTGTTTTGTTAACAGTGAATTCAAATGACCACTCAGTAGTTCTTTCCATCCTTGCTGCCTGGCTTGGCAATCAAAATCATTAGTATAGCCCAATAAGGGTATTTTTGAACAGTATTGGTCACACTCATCACTAATCTTTGTCATATGGCTTTTTAGATTGCCCAGAATACTGATTAAATAATAGGCTGATGCTGTATATTGATATAGTGATAAATACTGGGTTTTTTAAATATTAGTCAGTCAGTTTTTTAATTTGCAAAATATTGATATAGCAAAATCTACAGTATTATTGGCATTGCATGTATGCTACAACCGATTATCAGTGCTTTTTGCTTGTTTACATTTGCTATTTGACCAAGAGTTGACCAAGAACTGTGAAATTGATGACAAAAACTGTCTAACAAACAATGCTGTGAGAGTAAAAAAAGGAATATAGCAAATTTCCCAACTTACATTTTAAATAATCAAAATTTGCATCTACATGATACCACATGTTGTTCTGTTTTTGATTCATGTCATTTTTAAATAGTTTCAATTAAAGTCATGCTAATAGATTCAGCCTGTAAGTTGCTGTAACGTGAGTGCATAAAATTACAGTCTCCTTGTTTTGTTTAACACATTTCAAACATATTACTTATTACAGTTATTAGTAGCCATAACATTTGTTGCAAAAAAACTTTGAGCCCCTTGGAATTAAATTAGCCAGTGTAACACCACTTTTGTTCCTTGAAATAAATAAACACATTGCAGCTTACTAAGGTGACAGAACAAACCTTTGTTCCAATTTCCCAGTGGAATACTGTAACATATGTTATGAAGCCCTGCTTGTTCTGAAACTGTTTTTGGGCCAATTTTGCCACCTGTTGTTGAAAAAACTTTATCACTTTGCTGTCATTTGTGGTAAAAGCCCTCTTTTTGTCCATATTGCTGAATTTTTCAAATTAAAGATAGATTCACACTTTCTTTTGGTAAAACGTCTTTCTTTAGATATTTTTGTGCTTGGTTAAAAAATTGGACTTAATATTCATTAAATTTCAATTGCAGTGAAATATCAATATGTCAGTATTATTGGTATTTTTTTTCTGGTATTGGTATTTGTTTTGTTTTTCTTTTTTAATACTGCATCAGCCTATTACATAATTATTTGCTTGCTACTTAAGAAAAAAAGTTTTGACTGCACCCCAGAAGTGTTCAGGTAAATGAGGACAAAACTGAAGGTCCAGTTGTATATAAATTCACTCCTCAACATGTCAGTTATGAAGTTTGCTTATTCCTAATTTGTGGAAGATGTTTTAGAGAACATGACAGGCAATATTTTTCTTTGAGGTAGCAATGATGTACTCCAGATTTGATTTCTCTGATACTGAACTGCTAGTTTTTACCTCCCTACCCTACTGTTAAATATAACTGACTCAGCTGTTGAACATCTCACAAACTTAGTTCAAAGTATTAAGTTTGGCTAAACAAAATTTTGCCATGTGAAGTGGGCATAAATGTAACTTGAAAATTGGAAGATAAATCAACTTCCAGTGATTTTTCCCCAGTTTTAAAATGTTCCCAAGTGAGACTTAGCTTCAGCTTTCAATCTAATTGCTTTCCACCCTTGGGCATTGGTACCAGTTTCTTCACTACCATTGGATTTACAAATAAAATTTGAAACCACTAGTCTGGTAGTTGAAATGTACTCCTCTTTCAGCTTTCTAATGTTAATTATACTCTATGTAATTTGAAGAGTGCAGCAGCAAAATTCTCTGTTTTGCACAGGAGGAAAGTCTTGCCATCATGAGTCATCAAAATACTTGGCAATGTATAATCAACACAATTTGTATTGACATTTCATGGCAAACAATGAGATACCTGTAGTTGTGACACACATGAAAACATTTGAGAATTGTGGTTGCACCTTCACTCGAAAACATCTAATCATCAGAGATGTGCTCAATTCTCAAAAACATTTGTGATTCTCAAAAACTTCTCAAAATAACTGTTTGTTTTCTCACTCATCACTTGCTCCTTGCTTGAACTTGAATCACACATGATTCTCAAGGTTAAGTTTCATTAGAGTGGTACTGTACAATCAAATTGGAACAAATATTACATCTAAAACCCCTTAAAAACCCTTCGGATTTTGTGTCTTTGAAATCACCAGAGAAATATTCTCCTTATAATTTGTAACAGTCCACTCTTAACAACAAAAAGGTTGCAAGTTTTCACTTCCACATCACTACTGCTTTCCCTACTCCATACCATAGCATCAAGCATGTGTCATTTTTGAGGCAAAGAATAAAGAAGATATTTTCTATTTTGAGATATTACCAGTCACAAGCACCCTTTTCTGAATTGAGTTTTTAACTTCAGCTTTTATAAAGTTTGATGCACAGTACTAGTTAAGTTTTGATGCATTCTAGTAGAAAAAATTTGTGGTTTCACTAGGCTAGGTTTCTTTTTTGAGAACCAAGGTTGGTATTTACAGTACATATTACTGTTTAAAAAACACACCTTATTACCACAGTAAACAGAAATTCTGTCCCCTTTTGTCTTGTCATGGTCATCAAAGTGCAAGAACACCAACCTAAAGTACACATAAAAAAAAATAACAAAAACTTCACATTAGTAAGAGAAAACAAAAATACAAGATGTCCTTAAAGCTAGTATATAAGATTTTGCCTTTTTTTTTTGTTTAAATCCATCATTTTCCTAGGACCAAATGACACATAAGAGTTCAGATTAATAATTTACAAAACCACAAAATTAGCTCAAGGACAGATATCACACATGAAATATTAGAAAGGGAATCACCAATATAGGCCCTGTTAACATCCCAGTTCATATCTGGTTATCAATTCTACACTATTCATTCAGGTGCAGGGGCATTCTAGTGGGTGGGGGTGCTGGTGGCACAGTGGTAGTGCACATGTCTCTCACCAATGTGACTAGGGTTCAATTCCAGCTCTATGCAATTATCTGATTAAAGTTACCTTGGCCACATGTGAGAAGAGTGTTGTCCAGTTTAACTCTACCATGCATTGCATGTTTTCTCTAGGTACTCCAGTTTCCTTCTGTAGAAACACTGGACCCATGAGGAAGAAAAATGGACCTCTAGGAAGAAAAGCTCATGTAGCTGATAGGGTTATCCGGTATAAACAAAGGCACTTTACCTTTGCCTTAAACTTTTTTTCTCAAATTTTCTTCGTTATAATGACCCAAATAATATCAGGCAAATATCTTGGGAAATTTTCTTACATGCTATTGGATAGCTGGATTTTACATGTACCAAATAGTAGCATTGGGATCTAACAAATTCCTAGTAGTTATGTACTGCTGTTGTTTCCAAAAACGTATTAAATTGAACAGACATCACAGCTGGTGAACCCCATATGTTTTCTACTGTTTAGCTTCGGACTAAGTGGAAGGCTGGTCAAGAGCTGTCAAACTCACTTGGTTGAACCCACGTTGGTTGTCCTGATATGCTTGGTCAACATCCAAGTGGAAATGAAAGGAAACTTCATCAGAAATGAAACAAATAAAATGAACTCCTTATGGAGTCACTGCAGAATTACTTGATTTTTCTGTAAATATTTTTGTTTCCGTTTACATTTCGGCAATAAACCTACAGAAAACTATACACAAATTGGAAAGGCTAGCCCAAAATACAGTCAGTTTCGCTTCATGTTAATGCATTATCAGAGGTTATATTTGTACACATTTCCTTATTCTGTGAGGAAGTCGTCCAGCGTTCGCCAAAATATAAATAGCTCCCTTGTTTCTTGCCCCGATGAAGGTTAACCCCTCGATTGTACAACTTATTATGCTTGCTAAAAATTCTACATAAGATTTGGCAAAACAGGATTATTCATTCGCTTTAGTTCGTAGACAAGGGGAGTGGGAATCCAAAATACTGCTTATAATATTTATCAATTTTGACTAACTTCAACGTTGCAAAAACCGAATTAGTCAGGATAACCAATTATGAAACTAAAACCGAGGTCAAAATGCTGCAACGACAGTACAAACTGCAGTGCATTTTCCACGTCGATTAAATTACACTGTATGAGTGACGACACGATAGTCGTGCAAATTTACACCAACAGAAATTTTTAGAGGCCTGACGAGTCTGGAAAAGACATACAAGGTCTCCACGAAGCGTTCAATGAACTTGAGTATTGTTTGAACTAACCTCGGTGATCTGGTATCCGCAACTTTCAAATAAGCTTTGCATATAAAAAGAACCGGTCACTCTCTACAGTGCTTTCCAGAGGTGAACTTAAAGTTGGTTGGAACTTTACAAAGTTGTTACCAGCCGACAAATTCAACATCGGGAAGAGACAACCATCTGGTAATTCACGTGGGAAAGTCAGGTGGTGAGTCAAAAATTGAGTGAAAGGTGGAGCCAAAGGTGGAGATTGGGTGTAGTTCGGTCTGAGCACATGGCTTGAATTTCGACTCTATTCCGAAAATTTCCGACTGCAGTTTGTAACATGAAAACAAGGGAAAAAAACATCTGCAGGTTTAATCACGTTCCTTACAAATCAGGGCAGACTCCAAAAATATATTTAATTTCGCGAATATCGTCAGTTACTGTTAATTTTTAACTGATGGTAGTTTACAAATTACAATTCATCTTTTTCAAATGGCAAATGTTCAATATTACAACATATATACTCAAAAAAAACTCCTTTTTTACAGATGAAACCATTTTTCCAATTTTCATTTTAGTTTTTTTTAACCTGTCGTCATAATACCCACTCTGAAAAACTAAATTTTTTATGCAATTAAGTTATTATTAAATTAAATTAAATTATAGTATTAAATTATTTTAATACAAGCAATAAAATGGATTTTATGGACAAATGATCTTCATAACAAAATAATATGATTTATGCAGGGATTTTTTTGATGGAAAATCTTGGAGAAAGCACAATTTAAAGTTTCTCTACTACTTCAGTGCTTTTGTTGAGTACAGTTCTGCCGACACCTTCCAAAAGAATCTTCATTTGTTTGTTACATTTTATATTAAAAACCAAGGCCAAGGTCAAAATTAGGTCAAAATTATGAAGGACAACTCAAGGTCAAAACTATTGCATTTCTAAACAAAATTTAGACAATATCTAGCAAAAAAACTCAGTTTAATTGTTATGCCTGGTCAATTTTACATACTCAAAAGAGAAAACAATACAATGTGAATTTGTTTCAGTTTCTTTATACTAATTTGTTTAGGAGAGTGAGGTATTTGAATGCTCCAAAATAAATTTTGAGACCCTCAAAAATACATAACAAATACCTATTGCTTGCTATGTTTAAGCTAAAAGCCCCTTGGAGAAATTTCAGGCCACAAAAAGCAGCAGCTATATTTAATATTCAAGGACAGAGATGGCTCCCAAAAAGAGGAGGAGCTAATGGGACTAGGATATAATTCAGCACAAAAGGTAAATTATGTGGAGCAGGATTTTGCAGAATATCTTTCCAACAAATCTTGTAGTCATGAACATTTTGTGTTATGTCCACAGTTGCCTCACCACAATTTTAGTTCTCTTTATAAATTATCAATTTCTTCTGCCACTTTTTCAACTTGATGTTGCACCAAATTCCCTGCAGATGTCAAGATTCACTAACAAAGTACAAATCTTGCAAATTTTGACAGAAATGGGGGCTCTGCCTGTCCAATTTTGAAAGTGGGGGCTCATGCCCCTCTTGCCCCCCCTTGTTTTCCCCCCCTCTAATATTATTAGATCACACTACGACTTTTTACCACTTTTATCCTTTTATCAAAAAACCAATGAAAAAAGTCCCCAATATTGTGACATGCTGCTTGCAAAAAACCCCGACGGATTACAGGCTCCAGTCACATAAAAAAAATGAATACTTGTCAACTGGGAGCGAGGTCCATAAGGAAAAGTATTTGCCTGAGGTTTCAGCAAGGGCGTAAGAACTGTAGCGGTTTTCACCGCTACACCTTTTCACCGGCTATTCATCATCTTGGTTTAAAAATTTGCAATTTACTTTTAAAATCTTCTGGCAATTGCTAACATTATACCGATGTTTGCACTACCGGTAATGGCTCGACGCCGGTGGTAAGTAGCTGTTTTCAATGCCGTTGAACTCACAACATAAGCTCACACATTCGTCAGAAATATAGGGTCCTTTCGTTCATGTCATTCAAATGTTATTCAGTGAAAACTGTCCTCCTCGAACTCGATTGTACTACAAGAAAAACCTCACCAGCCACTTATAAAATGCTTCCTACACCCCTGTTTTGTACAGACGAAGTGACAAAGGAGCGAGGTCTGCGGGAAAAAATCAAAGGCAAAACACTTTCGAGTACAGACCGAAACAAAAACGAGGTTAAAAAGGAATTTATTATAGGGCTCTCGATTGATTTTCTTGCCCTCTTTTAACCGGGTTTTCGTTGTAGGGTGTTGCTATTTACCTTACCTTGTTTCTTTTTTGTCTTGTTCCTTGTTTCCACTAGTTAAACATTCATTTGCTGTACTTTTATATAATAAGCTTTGAACAAAGGCAGCAACAGTGTTCCACCACATTTTATTATTCGGCATTTTCCATGGTGAATGCTTAATTCTCCTTCAATTTAAAACATTAAAACCAGCTCGAAGATTTTCCCGCCCAAACTTTCCGGTCCCGAGCATGTCCCGAGTATAAAGCGTATTAGACCGATCGGTCCAATGTCGTGAAATGTCGGATCGTTCAGCAACCAATCAGCATGCTTAATTTTGGTACGAGCCGAAAAACAAATTCAGCCATATAATAATCACAATTTATTTTAAAATAACTAGTACAGCACTGAAAATCTCAGGGTATTAAATTTAATAATTGGTAGGAAAATTACATCTAAATCTTTTTCCTGCAGGGAACATTGATAAAAAAACATGTTTTCATCCTATTCATAGTAGGGCTGCATGAACGAAGTTAAGCTGCCCTCGCCTGTTTGTCCAGTTAAAAAATAGAATTTAAAAAGCCCTTTAACAAGTTTACCTGAATTTACATAATAGAGATTAATAAAGTTTCTTTCCTTTGTTTTTTCCTTGTGGTCTTCAAACATGTCTAACTTCCGTAACACTTAGTAATTTTGATGCACTAACGGCCCTTCCAGAGATACTGAGTGATTTCAAATGTCTGGGATTAAAATACCTTCATCCTCTCCTTCCAGCCGCTTGCATAACTTACAAAAACCATTACTGGCAAACAAATGCAAAACCTACCCATTTAAGAAGTTGTACGATGTGAGCAAAGACCACAAATATTTGCGGTATAAAGTTTCGTGGTATGAGTTGGCTTACCGAGACTCTTATTGATCCAAATAACCGGAAAGACTGACACTTCGCGCTAGTCATTCGGCTACCCCACAAGTCCCTGACTGTTGAGTGAGAAGTATTTCATGCTCTGGATGCGACGTATTAAATCTTAACGTTTATTTACAAGAATTATTTTCTGTACACAATTCATACAATATAAATAGGTTGCATAATGCCATGCAATTTACAGATATCCTAGAGAAATCAACTCCATCTAATGCGAGTCCAGTGCAGTGCTGTAACTTATGCACAGCTTGAACAAATTGGTAGCTCGCCTGCTTGAACGGGTGTCTCATCTGGCATTCCTCGAAATCAGTTCATAGTACTCGGTTGTTTTGAATTTGGACAACCTCTTAACCGGTGGTTAACTTCTCATGTGCTGGATAACTCGCTTCTCAAGTGCATAAAGTTGGTTTTTCACCCAGTTTCTCAAACAAGATCATTATCTCCTGGACAGCAAATTTATTCACGCCAGAAAAGCCTTGTATTCTTGATAAGTTATCCAGGTTTTAAAAAAGTAATTCCTGTGGTAGGGTGTACAAAGTCCCGGTAACTTATCCGAGGATAGGTCTCAGAAAGTGAACAGCACTATCCATGCTTTGAATAACCGAACTTAAATTCTATCTGTCGAGTTATCCACCTTATGGCGTTATTCAGTGGATAACGTTTAAGTTCGCTTGTTCAATGAACGGGTATAGCTGTTCTACTCCCTTTGACTTACCCGTTGAATAAGCAACCCGGGCTTTGTACAATCGGCTTACAATTGGCGTTTCATGAGGCTCCAGCCAAAGAATACAGCGGGCCAGCGGTCTTTAACACGTCGACTCATTGACGAAAACTTTCTTCTCAATCTTTGGTCTATAATCGCATTCTATCTAACCTGTCTCTTTATTTCCTCCCTTTCTTTTTAGTCATAAGTGCGGTACACTTCGGGCAGTACCATTTGCCTTTTGGTGGATCACTAATCCCGACACAGCCGTAGTGGAACCATTCGATGGGACACTAGACAACAGGGAAGCCACAACACATTAACAACCATTGAAAAGCGAGACTGTAAGTAATACTTCAAACACGAGATGGTGGTCTTCCTCCGATTTCTAAATACAGAGAAGTGAGTTTAAAAATGAGGCGAAGCCGAGCTTTTTTAACGAGTTTCGAGGTATTTTGAAATCGGACGAAGAACACTTAACGAGTGTTTGAAATTGCTTCTCAAACGAACCTGTATTTTAGGCGAAAATCCAATCCAAAATTCAGCTGTAATCTTCCTCCAATTTCTAAATACTGATTGTGTATTTCTTTTGTTTTTGTTTTATGAATTATTAATGAGTTTGAGAAGAAAGATTGAAGGCCAATATATGACCCTGAGCAAGTCCGTAATGCACGAGACACGAATAAGAGACATGAAAAAAATTTACACTTCAATTCTTTGTGGCTACCACCGTTCATATGTTTGAACAAGGCTCATTCATTATAGCCTCGTTCAAACTCATAACCTTGGTTTTCGATCTCCCTAACGAGACTGTGTACACCGGCTGGCTACTATCTCAATTTGCATCCGCGAGAATCAATAGGGAACTTCAGATATCAGTAAGAATACGAGTAACCCCATAGGGTTGCTTGGGTTGAACTTCCACCTGTTCTTGTCAACTGCAATGTTTGTGTATCACGATGTACGAGAAAGCGGCTGAGGTACAGTGAATATATGTGCAACACGCAAATGGAAGTGCGCCTAAGAAATAAAACGGATGACTTGGGAGCATGGTTACAGATGGCTTAGATCACTCTTGCTCGAAAGGCCTTTCAATTACATTATTCAGTAAAGTGCTGAGTAGGTAGTGTGAACCAACGAGTAAAAGTCTAAAAGGTTGCTGGACTAACGAAACTGAAGAGAGAAAATACTGTTTTCAGCCCAGGTCCTTCGTCAGTGGGCGAATCTGAAAAGAGCCTTTGTTTAAAAACGATATGTATTGAGATAACGGATAACGAATTGCTTGGGTTTCGTTCCTCAGTATAATTGTTAATTATGTACATCATTTAGTATCCAATCAGTAATTTTAAGTAAATATGGAATTGCATCAGACTGGTGAAATACTGGATAACAATACATTCAATTATGCTTAGACTTACATTTGGATTATCGCAACCAACCATTTCTCCATAGGAGACCTAGGAAGAGAATTGAAAGTACATTTTTTGTGCGAATTGACCATTGCTGACTCAGCCTTTGTAAATAACATCAACAAACAGTAAGATTCTGATCGACTGGAGGAAAAAGATTTTTAAAAAAATGTACGAGTAGTCACGCACGTGGTCGTGGCCAAATAAACTCGAGGTGGACACATGCGCGTAGATGTCCCTCAAGATCTACGTTCGTGAACATGTCCGAGCACGTGAAGGAGGTTCGTGTGCAAGAACTTGTGAACGTGCGTGTAGCCGAGTATGTGCGTGTACGCGAACTTGTGCATTTTCGTCAACACGAGCGTTTCCATGAACGTATATGTGTACATGAAAATGTGCGTGTAACCGAGGAATTGCGTGACTGTGAACACGTGCGCATGCGTGAACCGCGTCTGCGCGAGAATATGCATCCACGCGAACATGTGCATGCACAATATTATTTCCATGTAGGTGTAGGTGTGTGTACGTGAAAACATGGGTGTAACATCAGCGCGAGTGTGTACTGGGTTTGACCATGTACATGCAGTAAAGATGTCAGCATACGTGGGTCTCTTTACTTCAAAAGATTGAGATGACGAGTCAAGACCAGTAAATGTGTCTACGGGCACGATAATCGTGTATGTGTGTATTTAATACATGTTGTACAACATACCTGATTACACAAACAATAGCGTGGCTCATTTGGATCATAGACCCAATCAACGTTTTGAGTTGGAACTTCTTGTTGCAAAGCAGTCGCCACCAGAGGAGCGGCCACGGACGTGGCCGTTTTCTGTCTTAATAAACAACAGAATAATGTTAGCACTAATACCATATCTTTCATCGGCTACAAAAGTTTGATGGTAGCAACCTTCAAGCTTTTTGTAATTTTCAAAACATTCCAAGAAGCACACGCTGTTTACGTCTGTCCAGTTCTTCTCATTCTGTATAGGTTTTCATTATGTTACTCAGGCTAGCGAGGCGATATTACTAGCACGAGGGAGATCACTGAACTGTAATGCACATGGCCTCTTTCGACTTTTCCCAAGTAAGAAATACTCATGAATTCACAACATACCTTTTCCTCCCATATTGTTTGCTGGACGAGGTGCTGGTCATAGGTTGGTTAATATCCACTTGAGATAATGAAGAGGACGGAGAGTAGCTAACTGATACGCCACCAGTTGAACCAGGGTAGGAGTTGCTAAGTTGTGAACCGACTGTCAGAGAACTGTTGGCAGGTAGCGCTGGAAGAGAGCTGCCTCCTGGTAGGTAAACATACAACAATGATAAAAATTGCAAGGAACACTTGAATCGGGGACGGTCAGTTGAAAACGTGGGGCAAAAAGGAAATGGATTGGAGAAAAGGGAAGGCATAGGAAGGGAAGGCATAGGAAGGGGAGCAAAGAGATACAAAAGAAAGCAAACTAAACGGAAGGGAAGGTAACGGAAGGGAGGGGAAAGGAAGGAAAAGTGGGAAAGGAAGGGAAAGTGAGGAAGGAAGGGAATGGAAAAGAAGGAGAAGGAAGCACAAGGAAAAAGTAGAGAATGAATGGGGGGGGGAAGCAAGGGAAAGTTGAACATGTACAGAACGAGAGCAGAACTGAACAGATTTGAGCAGAGGAAAAGGGAAAGGAATTAACTTTTTTTTTTGAAAATGGAAAGGAGAAGGAGAAAAGTAGGATAGAGCGGCGGGCAGAAAGCAACAGTGGAGAGGAGGACAGAAATGAGGTGCATGAAGTGGACCACAGTGTGAAGAAGTGTAGAGCAAAGCATTAATATTTCAATTAACTAACGCATGAGTTGTTACTGATAACTAATAAACTACTGACTGGCAGTAATTAAAACTGAACAATACAATCAGATAAAAAATCTTCCTTATCATTAGACACACACTTAGCGGTAATTTGTCGTTACCTGGGTAATCAGTTTGTTTCATGGATGGTGCATAGCCTTTCACGCCCGAACTTGACTTCCTTCCAGACATTGGGTAGGACGATGATGGTGAATGTGAAACAGATGGTGACACGACAGCCCCAGAACTTGCTCCAACCGAACCTATCATGCAAGGATGCGTTACGTTAGTTCATCTACGCCGTGAAAAGCATTGAGCAGGCAGTCGGGGCAGATGATTGCGCCTGATAAACTTTGCCCACATATTTCACTCATACAATATCCCGGTCATTTTTTATAAATCTGTAATCTTATCGGAAATAGGTGGTCTATTGACATAAACTGTCCTCAGCAACTGCAGCACAGTAACGGAATACGTCCGACCCCCCCCGCCACGACTTTTGCTGACTTTGCCACTTGGCGTTCGCCGTTTACGGTAAAGTGAGCAGCTTCGCGTTTCTTACCAACGCCAGGATTCCTTTCGGTTTTTCTCATTGATTTATATGATGAGTTGATAAAACTTCGTCAGAGTTATTACTTCCTTGTTATACAAAACAAAACGAACGCACTTTTTCGACATGAAACCTGACAAATACTTAACTTTTCGGCTGGTACAATCATAACAAAATAGGTCCACTCAAACATTTGTCGACATGTCTAAATAGTCTGCAAGACATTCGGTTCTTTAGGTCGGCGCTTGGGAGTTATCGGCTCTGAGCGGAAGTAACTCCGAAGATAAATAAAACAAAACACGAACTTCTTGAACAAAGTGCAAGAAATTTACCAACCATTACTTTTTGTTTCAGGAGACTTAGTTGTAGATGACAGGGTAATCCTAGTATAAACGAATTATTGCTAACTATAAAGTACTGGCGTTTCTCCTGAAATACTCAATGACAAATTCGTTCGATGGCGTGCATTTTGCGTGGCAGCTTCTGTGAAGACGACGGTGGTCAGATTTGCGACAAGGTAAGTAGCTGTAAAGCATGCGCAGAGACGTATCTAATAGCAACAAGCGATGATATTTTCTGCCAGTGATACCTACCTAAAGTGTACTGGATCGAGGGGGACTGTGACGAAGGAATTGACATCTTCGGAGACAGTGACATGTTGCCAAAAGGATTTAAAGGATTGTGGTACGAGCCGTAATCCGGTAAACTGACCGTTGAAACCGGAACTGAAATATCACCATTGGGAAGATCTTCATTGAAAATATCAATGGCATTAGCTTTTCGTTCTGAAATATCAAATAAGGCCAGTGGTTAACTGTACGGAGTTTTACTTTAGCTCTTAAACGGTAATTTACTCTGATTACCTAATGTCATAGCGAAATAACACAATATAGTAACATCTTTGTAAGGTGTGATACGTATATGGTATAACATGATATAATAAAGTTTGGCGTGGTTTGGGATGGTGTGGTCTGGCGGTCCAATGTTACCTAGCATAGCAGTATGTCAGTACATACGTTAGGGAAAGCAATGTCATCACAGTACATTCTGTAGTACAAGATGATATCATATGGTATTAATTAGAATTACACTAGTAATCTGGAAGGCGCGGATTGAAAGATAAGATTCATTTCTTAGAACTTCTTAGGATGAATTTAGGCGTATTGCTTTTAAAATGATACTTCAAATAAACTGTCTCTCCATGCACATCACAGTCATAATATAGCATATGCGATAACATAGCTTTTCAGGCCATGGTACGTGTTGTTATATATGATACCATGCTATATTACACCCTATGATAAAACAAACCATATCAAATCATGGCGTTCAATGCTATACCATAATAATAATAATAATAATAATAAAGGCTCTCTCGATATGATTTACTTGCTTCGTCTAACAACTTGTCTGAATTTCTTTATTAATCAAAATTAACATCAGAAAGTTAATAGCATTATCCTTCTTATTGCCCCAGGCCTCTGGGTGAAACCCGGCAATATGATTGTAGAAAATAGTCTTTAAAATAAAGTAACTATTATAATAATAATAATAATAATAATAATAATGATAATAATAATAATAATAATAATAATAATATCCACCATCCAACCAAAATATAAATAAAACAAAATCAAAACGACTAAAATGGTCAAAAGAGGAGTATAAAGAAGTCATGTCTGCCTATTATAAGGCACAACTAAACCCAACACAGCCAATTACGAAAGAATCATACAGACTTTTGAGACTAAACAACCCAGATGTAAGACCGAACCATGATGCTACATTACTATCCAACATTAGGCGTTATATTGTTAAAAAGAATAAACTTACACAACATGAACTGAACAAGTTACAAACAGAAGTGCAAAACCAGCTACAAAAAGAAACCCTTCACGATCCAACCTTGCCCAGTGAAGAACCGGAAAACAATTCGCAAGTTAATCAACCAGATATTAGCGATGGTATCCCAACACAATGTGAAAACAATGTTGATCAGCAAGAAAAAATGGGCATCTCCGCAAGACACTCCGAAATTGACACAAGTCAGGCTCCACCAACTGAAACCTTCTTAGGAGATGGAGAAAACAATACCTGTAGGGGCCAATGTGACTCTGAAAACGATACAAATGATGAAATAGTCGAAATAGCTGAGGAGATTATGAAAAGGTTCCACATTGTAAAAGATACCAACATAAATGAGAGGGAGTCCCTTCCCAAGATTGCAAATAGTAAGAAAAACAGATCCATTATTGAAAAAGGGAATAAAGCACTTGAGCGGATCTTGCCAACAATAAAAGAGAACGCAACATGCAAAATTATGGATGTAAATCATCTACTATACGCCACCGCGTATACCATCACGTCAGAATGCGGTATTAAAATTAAAAAAAGAGGAGGAAATACAAACGTCCACAAAAAACCCGCGTGGATTGAGAAGATCAATAAAGAGGTCAAGACAATGCGGAAGGACATTTCGTTTCTCGTCGAGTGCAGTAAATCGAATGTGAAGAAGATCAACAAGGTAAGAAGAATCAACTGCAAATATAACTTCAAGTCAAATGAAAGTTTACACACCAAAATTGAGACCCTTAAACAAAAAAAATCCAGTTGAAAGCAATGCGGATCAGAAGGTTCACCAAGCGAACAAATTTCTATAAGCAAAATAAGACTTTCCAGGAAAACACCAAAAAATTCTATAGGGAACTAAGAAAAAATCAGATTAAAGTCGAGGAAAATCCTTCTGGAGAAGAAATAGAAGAGTTCTGGAGCAATATCTGGAGTAACCCCAAGGAGTTCCGTACAAATGCAGAATGGGTAAAGGATTGTGAGCAGGTAAATGAGAATGTTGAAACCCAGAAATGGAAGGAGATCTATGAAGAGGACGTGAAAACTGCACATAAGAAATCACATAAGTGGAGATCCCCGGGTATTGATAAATTACCAAACTTCTGGCTAAACGCACTATCTAGCACACACAAAGACTTAGCATTTTTGCTCACAGATATTGTAAAGAACCCTGGAAACGCTCCGGCAAGGCTAACGGAGAGAATTACATATCTCCTTCCAAAATCTGATGAGACCCAACATCCAAAGAACTAAAGACCAATAACTTGCCTTTCTACCACTTATAAAACATTGACATCTATCTTAACCGACTGTACATACACCTCCTTTCCTTTCGAAAGTATTTCAATGTTTCAATGATTGGAAACAGTAGAAAACCAAGATACTTGGGCGGTTGCAAAACTTTACCGTGTACGAAGATGCGAGCGAATTTCCTAAGACGTTCGATTTGCTGGATGCTATGAATACGATTGTCGCCTGCTGGTCTGAGATAACCACAAAAACAATCGCAAACTGTTTCCGCCATGCAGGTTTTGTGTCCAAATATGATAGCGATGAAGATTCGTGGGCGGAAGATGATGATATTCCGTTGGCTCAACTGTTGGCGGCTCCACGTGGTATGGATCAGCAAACTTTCGATGAAATTATATCTGCAGACAACTTTCTCGAAACAGCGCCACCAGTTGATGAGAACTCAATAATCAACGAGTAACAAAGCATCCAGGAGAGTGACGACGAGCCTGAACCAAAGCCCGTAATAACTCATGCTCAATTTATTTCTAATTTAGCCGACATGAAGGACTATCTTTGTTTGCACGGCTTCAAAGACTGGAAATCATTCAACTCTCTTACAAATACCACAACCAGAGGACAATTTGAAAAAGTAAAGAATGAAACACAGACCGAAAATTGTCATCTCTAGTGTGACTTGATATTCAAGTTGGAACAAGAAACGGACAAGTTGAAAAACGGAAATATTTCGGTTCTATTTCAGAGTCATCATCAGACGAAATAGAGCCGAAATATTACCGTTTTTCAACTTGTCTGTTTCTTGTTCCAACTTGAATATCAAGTCACAAGATGACAATTTTCGGTCTGTGTTTTATTTTTTCTCTTTCAAATATTTCCACCGATGTGTGTTCAAATGTTGCAAAAAAGCAAACATTAATTGTTATTTCCAAACCTAAGAACAGCTATCTTGTATATTTTAGTTTATTAATAAATACAATTTTTTCTGGTTTTGGTATTTAATCTTTGGTCATTTGTCTATTATGCTAATAATTTTGCTGGATGCGCGTCCTGGGAACGAATCCGTTTATATGCAAAATCCGCTTATATGCAAAAATTAAGTTGGCAAAAAGGATTTGCATATAAGCGGCGGCGACTGTAATAGATACATTTAAATATAAAATCAATAGTAAATTATAGCTAGAATTTTTAAACGTTGCAATAGAAGTGATATTACGTATATTAATAGAAAGGCTATTCAATAACTGTGGTGCCGCCGCCTGGAACGATCGCGCGCCAACAGTGACTAACATCTTCCTTTTGGGTGGTTCTAATAAAATGCCACTATTAGATCTAAGATTATACTAAGACTTGGATTTACCAACTATGAG
The DNA here is from genome assembly GCA_030142905.1 of Heliopora coerulea. NCBI lineage: Eukaryota > Metazoa > Cnidaria > Anthozoa > Scleralcyonacea > Helioporidae > Heliopora > Heliopora coerulea. The sequence continues at coordinate 497,452 of JASJOG010000144.1, forward strand.
GTTCTTAATATATGAAGGCGCTAGGCCGTATATGGCTTGAAAAGCAAGTAATAATACCTTAAAATGTATTTGCGCTCGAATTGGAACCTAATTTAGTTCACCTAAAACAGGGGTAATGTGGGAATACTTCCCAATATCCATAACTAATCTAGCAGCAGCATTGTGAACATGTTGCAGTTTAAATATTTGTTCTTTGGGAAGTCCATATAACAGGCTGTTACAATAGTCTATCCTACTGTAGTAATAAATGCATGTACTAAAATCAGTAGACAGCCTCTTGATAAATACTTCTTAATACGTCTAATGTTATGAAGATAGAAAAAAGCAGCTTTACATGTTTGTAATATGCGTTGACATACTTAAATTTGAGTCAAGCCAACAGCCGAGATTTTTAACATTGGAACTAGGATTAATCTACGAATTACCTACTGAAATATTAATTGGCTGCAATTTACATAGTTGCTGCCGGGTTCCAAATTAGAATAAACTCGGTCTTCTCATCATTAATCAAACGCTTATCATGAATACCATACCATAAATACCATACTGTAGTACAGTATACAGCATGCCGTACCACAAAATGTATCATATTTACCATGCCATAACATGCCATATGATACCATTTCATACCGCATCATGTCTTCCTACACCACAAATGTAATTACTTTGGCTGTCCCATTGCCCTGCGTTACTCTATTATTGAAATTGTAATGTACCAAATTGGGACCAGATCATCCCGACTCAAGTTCCAACATAAACTTACTTTGTGACTGCGCAGTAGGTGGGATGATATTACGAGCTGAAGGCTGAATAGGTTGCATACTGTTCACTGGAGGAGTTGCCGGAGCTTGGACTTCATCCAGCATCAACGAACCTAAAACAAAAAATGACACAATTGGTTCAGTGGTTTAATTAAGATATCTGGTTCAGTGATGAAGCCCTAAGGGCAGTTAAATGATGTATTTCAGTATTTTATGATCAAGAAGCCGAAAAAAACACATAAAACTTCAAAAATTTCAAACATACCTATTTAAGCTCGTTCATTACAATAAACGGAGGAAGTACATACGTCTTTCCAAAATTTCTGTTATGCCAGCATTGTCCGCTTCGAGTTCCATCTTGAATTTTGATAGTTCCTGGTCTAATTTTCGAAGATGCCTATCGACCTAGGACAACATCAAGGATTGGTTGTCAGTATTACGATAGATATCTGGCCGTTTGTCAAGCTTGTCCTCAAAAAAATGATTTCTGTAAGCGTGCATATGAGACAAATTCTGCTAAAGAGCAATGGACAGGTTATCAAGAAACTGAAAGCCTATGGCTGGCCGCTTACCAGATCATAAATCTGAGTTGCGATGTTCACTTTTTCTTCAGCATCTTCTACCGCTTTAGAGTACTCCTTAGAAAGAAACAAATACGCGCATCTGTGAAAGTATAATAATCAGGGAGACAACAGGTAAAACTATTCGGAGAAAATTTTTTAATTAGTGATGAATGTTTCTAAGAGCCACGAGCTCACAGGCAATATCACGATGCACTGCTCAACTTCTTTTTGTTTTAGACCCTTCAGTGTGTATGTTCGTTTGTCCATTTTCTTGTCTGTACAAATTATAAATTTTAAGAGTTAACCGGTGCCAGTTGTGAAAAATGCAACTCTTAGGCCTTTGGCTGCAAGTTGAACCCATGACCTAGCCAAACATGTAATTGGTGTTGTTGCAGTAAAGTATGTCTGGCTTTGATTATAGAGAAGGATTTTACATGTTAAGGTGATCCTTGACATGCTCCAAACCTATATATATATATATATATATATATATATATATATAAGACATAATATTTCGGGGCACAGCTCCTTCTTCAGATGTGCCCTGAAATATTATGTTTAAAAGATTTTTAAAGTCAACCATTTTTTGAAAATTGATCTTATATATATATATATATATATATATATATATAGAGAGAGAGAGAGAGAGAGAGAGAGAGACAGACAGACAGACAGACAGACAGAGACAGAGACAGAGAGACAGAGACAGAGACAGAGAGACAGAGACAGAGAGACAGAGACAGAGACAGAGAGACAGAGACAGAGAGACAGAGAGAGACAGACAGACAGACAGAGCGCTAAAGCGGTGTTTGCGAAAACCAATAGAGGGTTCAACACCATATGGTAGAACTAGTTTACAGTGAGATATTACAGAGTCCTCAGTGATGCGAGGGCTCTGTAATACCTCACTGTAATATCTCACTGGGAGGCTGGTGGATGAATGGAAGAAGAAAGGGGATTTAAGATGGCGAATGGTCGTATCGGAAGAAGGCAAAGTTTTTGGCTAAAAGTTGGGGAGAATAGTGGAGGAAAAAGAGAACAAGATGAGACAAAATTTGAGGAGACGGAGGATGAGAAAATGGGGATATTTACAAGGGGGAAAGAAAGAAAGACCAAGATTACAGAAGAAAGCTATTCAAGGTCTGAGGATGATGTTGGAAGATGTAAGGATTTACAATGAAGAGACAAGATTAAGGGATGAAACGCTGGAACAGGAGAGAAACGAGCAAGGGGATTGTGGTTTTATAAACGACAGATTACTGGAGCAGCAAAATGAAACGAGTCCAGTCGAGGCAGCTATAGAGCCAGCGGAACGTATAATTGTGGAAGATATAGTCGGATCACAAGGGGAAGAAGGGAAGGATCAAGTTCAGAAAACATTCGTAGTTCAACAAGTGTTAAGAAAGGCTTTGTAAACGAAAATCTGGTGAATTTGTCTGATCGGGTTACTTACAGCTTCTGAGATTAAGGTTTTGTCGAAGGGATTGAATTTTTGTCCTACGCTAAAGGAAAATAACAGGTTTGAACTTATATGAGATCTATTTGAATTTGGTAGAATGAAATATAGGGCTTATTTTGGTATAAAAGGTGAGTTTGAATGTGATGGATCAGACAAGTTGACACATTTTAGAGAAAAGTCTACATGGATTCCTAAAGAGGTAGATACTGCATTGGAATTGTTTTTGAAAACATTAGAAGAGAGTGTTATCTATTAAATGTGAAGGTAGTAATTATATTAATTTGACGATTGAGGAAAGATTGGCAATAAGAGATTTGAAGGGTTATATGGATATAGTACTTAAAGGAACGGATAAAGGATCGGCGGTGGTGGTTTGGGGGAAGGAAGGAATATTGTGAAGAAGCTTATAGACAATTAGCAGAAAGAGAGGTATATGAAAGGATAGAGGGAGACCCAACAAGGAATCTATCTAAGAGTATAGATGGTAGGTTGCAGATTTTAAAAAATGAGGGGATCATTAGTGGAGAAAATTATCGTTATTTACAGGGGGAGGAGAGTAAATTAGGTGGGTTTTACTTATTGCTGAAAATTCACAAACGTATGGAGAACGTCCCGGGGAGACCAGTTGTGTGAAATTGTGGTACAGCTACGAAGAGGTTATCCGAGTTTGTGAATTTTCATTTACAGCCTATGATTAAAATTCTACCTAATGTGATTAAGGATACTTCAGACTTTTTATGTAAATTAGAGTAATTGGGTAATATTCCTGACAATGCCATTTTATGTTCTATGGATGTTGTCGGGTTATATCCCCATATTCCTCATGAGCAGGGACTTAGAGGTTTGAAGAAAGTATTGGAAAAATATAAAAATTGAGTTAATTTTGAAGAAAAACAAATTCCTAATCAGGATTTGCTAGATTTGGCCAGGTTAATCCTGGAGAACAATTATTTTGAATTTGATGATAAAGTATACAAGCAAAAGTTAGGAACTGCTATTGGTACTAAGTTTGCACCTTCATTTGCAAATATATTTATGTTGCAACTGGAGGTTAAAATGATAGAATGTGATCTGGGTCCTTGGTTTTGGTGGAGGTATTTAGACGATATATTCTTTATTTGGCTGCATGGGAAGGAAAGGTTGTTTGAATTTTTTGAATATGTTACAATTACCATGATACCATCAAGTACACCTGGGAATGGTCAGAAAGAGAATTATCATATTTAGATGTTTTGGTTATGCTTAAGAATAATTCAATTTCTACAGATGTGTATTTGAAGCAGATGGATACCCATCAATATTTAGATAGCAGTTCATGTCATCCAACACATGTAAAGTGAGGTATACCTTATGGTCAGGCATTACAGATGAGACAAATTTGTGACTCAGATGAGGTGTTTAGGGAAAGGCTTAGGGAACTTGAGGGAAATCTAGTTAAGAGAGGTTTTAATAAGAATCTTATTGATGAACAGTTTTTTAAAACCAAAGTGAAAAGAAGGGAAGATCTGTTTTTTCAGAACATTAGAAGTAAGGCAAAAGAACATTTGAAGAGAATCCCATTAGTGGTTAACTTTCACCCAATGCTATTGGGGATTGTGAAAGTGGTTAATTCGAAATGGCTGATTTTACATATGTTGGATGACATGAAGAGGATTTTTAGGGAAAAGCCAATAGTTCCTTTTAGAAGACCTAGAAACATTAAAGATGAATTGGTTAGGGGAAAGTTGAAGGATGAAAGAGTTATTAGTGTAGGGATGAAAAAATGTGGTAAATCACATTGTAAAGTTTGTGGTTTTGTGGAGGAGGGTAGGGATTTTGAAGGACATGGGAACAAATTTAAGATTAATTATCCCTTCAATTGTGATTTTGAAGGCATGGTTTACTTCATTTCATGTATGAAATGTAGGAAGAATTATGTTGGAAGTACTATTACATCATTTAGGAAAAGGTTTAATAATCACAAAAGTAGTCTGGTTAGATATGGGAAGGGACAAAGGGGCATATCAGGTGAGCATTTGTATGCAGATTTTTATAAAGAGGGACACAAAGGTATTGAAAATATGATTGTAAAGATAATTAATGAAACGAATATTAATGACTAACTACTAGAGAAGGATTTTGGGCATACAAATTGAACTTGTTTGTCCCAAATGGTTTGAATATTAGAGATTTTTTGTAGTATATTTGAATTTTGAATAGTATTTTTATGTATCAATACAGGACTTGCATCACTAGTAAACTGTATTCTTGATAAAGGGGCTTGCCCTGAAACGTTGAATAAAGTCTTTTTAAAAGTTTATCTTGATGGTTTTATATATATATATATATATATATATATATATAATAGTCACGGATCAAACTTTAATCTGTGACTATGGGATATGGGACTATGTTAATGGGATTTTGTGAGACATGGGACACCCTCAACTTTGAAAAGCTTCCAGTAACCCTGCTATTGTATTTTTATGCAAAGTGACCACATCGTCTGCTGCTATGTAGTTTGGTATCAACTATGCTGAATGGTTCAGAACCATGTTGGTCATTTTGGTTCAGTACAAGATATACAGTCTGGACAACCACTGACCCTTTAGAAAATTTACTGCCTATAACTACAGTTTATTTATTTTGTAGGTTTGGTGCCCTAGTCAGTGGCCATGACCTAAAATTCTCCAAATTCATGGCCTGACTCTGTAGGTAATTGTATGGTAACTAAATGGCATTGCTTTAAGCCTGACATCTGGAGTAGGACAAGTGTACACTGGTATGGAGGTTGGTGCACTTGTGGATGATTTGATGGAGCAGAGGCACCAAAATTTGGCCAGAGCTGAGCCTCAGAATATGTCCCAAATACCAAAAGTTTTTGTCTTAATTAACTTTACCTTGTCCATATTAAAGTTAAAATTTTGTACATTTGTTGCCTTTGTTGGTAAATGTTTTGGTAATGAATAACAGTTTTGATGAAATACAAAACAATGTACTATATATACTCCAAATATTACAGAAATTTTTATTCAGTGCTTCAACTAGCTTTTAGTTATCATCATGAATATCTTTTAAGTATTTTTCATGATACCTCTTTTAAGCTTTTGTAATTTTGCTCTTTCCATTCATCAGTAGCTGTGCTTCCATTTGAAAGGAAGTCTTTAACTTTCATATCCAAGTTATCAATGGCATCTGCAGAATAACATTAAAATCCACACAAAATAAATCAAAATAATAATTTTAACCCATATCTATTTATTTATCAATCAATCACTGTATATATTTATGTATACTGTATGCTGAAGCAGAACTTACTTTGAACTTGAAGATCCATTTCCCTCATTTCTGTGAAACGTTCCCTGAGTTCAACTGGCAACTGCTCTATCACTGAAAAGCAGTAAAAATGCTTTTCTATTTCAAACAACTCACTGATTCTCATTGATTTTGATCCAGAATATACCAAAATTCTTGTACAATGTGAATTTTGGGCACACAAAAATTCCACTTTTGGACTGAATAAGAATAATGCAACAATGCATGTAAAACACTATATACATAAACCACTATTGATGTATTATGGCAGTGGACACTCATCTGTTATTGCTAGTCAGAGCTTTTGCCTAAGGGTGAATAGGAAAGCTTGTGGCCAGGTGCTGGTGGAATGTATAAATTTCCAAACAATATACAGAAGAATCAGCAAATGCATTTAGCTATAAAATTCTTTAGAATACAACAGAGTCATTTGACAGCTGTAAAAACAAACAGGAGTGGGGGAGTGATGAATGAAAAAAAAATTACTGTAGCATTTCAGTTGAAAAGTAGGGTTAATCAATTAATCTCCTTAATTAAAAACTGAATCCCTTATACCAGAATCCTCTCAGGACAATATTGACATACTTATTTCAACTTTCCTCAAAATATCTGGGGGGATAAATACACTTTTGTCTGATTGCACCATGTCAAGATGTTCACAAGCATTATGAAAGTTTTTACACTTTTTGATTAATTTCCTTGTTAGGCTAATCAATAATTAAAATACCTAAAATATTAAACCAAAAGAGTAAAAAAAGTTGGACAGTGCTCAAGCCCACCCTTCCATCTCAGCTTTAAAGCTAACTCCATTAGAACAGAAAACTGCTCAAAAAGACTTGGTTATTTCTCTTGTTTCCAGTGAACATTTTTCCGGGTGAAATGATGTCATTCACGTTTCTGTCACAGGACAGAGACACCTGAGCAATTTTGTTTTTGTTAAATACTAGCAGAAATTATGTCATTATTTATTTATGATAAAAAACTGAGATATTTTATTAGTTTATCATAATAAATGAAGACATCTTCTGTTCACCTGAACATATAAACTGTTAGCAGAGAGAGCAATAACTTGGTATGATAACAATATTGTCATTAAAGAATATTATGGGAAATAATGCTTGATTTGATGCATTATGGGTAATTACAACAAACATTAAAATAATTTTTGAAACATCTTCAAATTACTTTTGGTTAGAATTATTTGGCTTATTTGTATCAATTAGTTTTAAAAGTTAATTATTAAAATTTGGAGATTAATTATTTACCAAGGACCGGTCGCATAATCGCATTAAAACATAGTTGTCCATTTTCAAAAATATTAGTATACAGAAAACAACTTTGAGAGATGATATTATGAAATTAGTAATTTGAAAATGTAAAAATCAACAGTACATCCGAACAAAAATAAATTTTTCATCTGTTCAAAGAAACAATCAGCAGCTGGGGGAGTGACATTTGATGTCAATATGGCGGACAAAAACAAACCTTGAATATCTAAAAACGTCTTTGTTTATACTAAGTGACGACTAAGAAGATTAAGAAATATGTTTAATAATAACAGAGAAGCTGTTTTCACATACTTACATTCAAGATAATCTTCCAGATAATGCATTTTTTCCAGAAATAACAATTGAATTATGACTTTCTTTCCTAGATTACGATGATGCGGTCGCCATGATACTTTTCGTCATGACTCCGCTGGTAACGGCATCGCAGCTTCAGAGACCTTTCCTGCGCCTAATTAATTTATTCTTTGCACAAGGAATAAGGAAGAGTCGATGCCTTGTTCTTGTCATATTTGTTAAGAAATACACTTATGTATGTCTTCCAGCTAACGGAAAGCGATGCAGTGTCATTTAAATCCAGTACTTCGGTCATTTTCTAACAGGAAATTAGGATTTGCCAAGGTGTTCAAAATTTTATCTCCATGTCTGGCAGCTCGTTATGCCACGCAGTCCAAGGTTGGTTCAAATTTAATCTCCACCAATATTCAGATTGCCTCTTTTAATCAAAACGTTTAATTCCAATGTCTCACTATTTGAAAAACCGTTTGGAGCGGTTGTTTTCATCAAAACCACTTTGGACTTTTGCGGTGAAGAGCCCTTCATGTGATAAAAGGTTGTGCGTATGGGGAGAACAAAGCCCGGTAATGGGGAATTTTGGCCAGGGGGTAAGCATGCCGAATAAATTTTGTATTTTGAGCCCTCGGAGGTGGATTCTGTGGGACTCCACGAACTTTCAGTGCAATAGGTCTGATGATGATGTGGTAAGTCCAATAAAGTTTGGTAGGGGTACAAGCTCCTCAGCTATCCCCTTTGCCACGCCCACTACTTGCTGCCAGGTGTATGGAGGAGTTGTGATATCCCCTACCTTTTCGTTAGTCAGTTGGCAAAACAGTTACCAGGTAAGGAAAGTGTCAATTTTGGAGAAAAAGGCAACTTGGTGTGACACCACTTAAAAAATTGTCACAGCACACCAACATTTTTAAAAAGATAAGGAGTGTCCATTTCTTTTAACCCATTGATCGTGTGTATTTATTATTTTATCCTGGCTAAAGACAGTGTCAGATGACTTTATTTACCTATGTGATAATATCACACTCAAGAGGTTAAGAAACATATCTAATTGCAAGGATACAATGTATATAATAACCAGTATCTATTTGTTAAATTGTACCAGATGGTGAGAGCCATGTCCCTTTACACTATGCTTCAACATGGTAATTTAAAAAACTTAATGTCCTGAAATTCAAGAAAATTGGAAAAAAGATCAGTCAAACTGCAGCAGTTGCACATTAATAAAAACTTATGGCCCCTTTCCTATTATTGGCACTTTGGTATGGTGATGATTTAAGTACCCCTGAAAGCTCAAGCTGGCCAACTTAAACTTCCTATAGCCTCATAGCTACCATCCAGCTTTTCACTTACCAGTCATCAATCTCTGGCTGCTGCTAATTTGTAGTCTTATATTAATAACCTTTTTTGGGTGTGTGTGTGTGTGTTAAATTTTTATAGGACAGATTAAAAAAGACAACATTGTATGACTTTCATTTGGAACATGGTGGGAAAATGGTTCCATTCTGTGGATGGTCAATGCCTGTTCAGTACAAAGATGGTGTTCTCACCTCGCACCTTCATACCAGAAATCATGCATCAATCTTTGATGTATCACACATGTTACAGTTTAAATTGCATGGTAGAGACAGAGTCAAATGCCTTGAAAGTTTGACAGTATCAGATATTGAAAGTCTCATGGAGAACCAAGGAACACTGTCACTTTTTACAAATGCTCAGGGTGGCATTAAGGATGATTTGATTATTAATAAGTTACCAAATGAGCTTTATGTGATATCAAATGCTGGTTGTGCTAACAAAGTGAAGGAACTTGTACAGGTTAGTAACAAATAGGGATTACAGGTGTAATTTGTGTCTACTGTAATTTTGAGTGCAATATACCTACAGTGCACAGTGGCCAATCAAGCATCGCCTGACTAGGCCACATCTCTCCTCCCCAACATGGCCAGGTACAGAATTACAGTTTTGAAATAATTAAAAATCAGTGCTCTAATGATTGGTTTATTGCCCTGTCGGTATTTGATTGATAAAATAGGCTTTGTGTAACAGGCTATACCCTAAACCTGTTATGAACTTTCTAAAACAGGCATGCATTTATTACCCATAGCTGCTGAGATGACAACTTCTTTAATTAGCATGTTGTGATTTCATCACAAGTTTTCATTACAGAGTATGACAAAGAAACTTTGCAGACTTAAGTTCTCAAAGAGTTTTCCGGATAATCGAACCAGTGACAACCAAAAAGAGCCCATTTAAGCAGTGTTGACTTGATATCTTTTTTTAAGGTGCATTATATTTGGACTTTTGTCACTTATCCTTCAATACAGAAGCAAAATTCCTGACTGTTTTAGTAAGCCTATATTGTTACTCTGGGCATTCTGCTCAAAGCAGAATAAACAAAACTCTTATCAATACAATGCTTGAACATTAATTGGTTTCAAAAAGGTAGATATCATCAGATTTGTTTTCTTGGCTTTGTACAACTGGCCCCAGACAAAACTAAAAACTTTTATTACAGTTTAAATATCATTGCATTGGGTTTTCAAAGGACAAAGTTGAAAGTGTAAAGAGTGAGATGGATGTTACATTGGAAATCTTGGATTACAGATCATTACTGGCATTGCAAGGTATGTTGTTTTTCCCTACAATAAGGACCCATTAAATCTTTACAATGCCCATTCATGATGCAGTTATCATATCTCTCAAGAGCACAGTTCCAACCTATGACAGGATTTGCTAATAAAGGTTGTAATACATCCTGGAGACTCTAGTGAGTGAATTGTATACAATAGGATGAACAATTATACCAAGGTCAGCCCTTAGACACTCACATGTAAAGTAATTCTAGTCTCCTGAACATTCTAGGCCCTGAAGCTGTTACAGCACTCAAGGCAGGTGTTAAAGAAAACCTTGATGACCTGTTCTTCATGGACGGATTGACAACTGACGTTTTTGGCATACCTGATATCAGGGTAACAAGGTGTGGTTATTCTGGAGAAGATGGCTTTGAGGTATTTGAGGGTTCTCTGATCTATATAATTACTCATCACTGTATAACAAGGATTTAACAACACTCCTGATTGGTTGCTGTGTGTGCTCAGCTTCTGGAGAACATCAAGTAACCAGTAAGAAGGAATCTGCATTCCAAAGTATTCAGCTTTTTAAAGAGAAAAATAATCACTAAATCAAAGCTTGTTTGCATCCATAACTTGGTTGAGTAAGAAAATCATCATGAAGAATCTTTCCTTATTTTAGTATGAAACATCACAGAATGACAAAAGTCAACTTTAATCTGTATTAGCTTATTGTCATCACTGTTCATATCACATTATGACTTTCACTACCACCATTATCAAAATTATTTTCACTTCCACCAGTGATATAATTGCAAGCACCATAACATTCAATACCAGTTCTTTAACCACCACCATTACTTCATTTTGTTATCACCATCATCATTTCTAACTACCAACACATGAGTGTTAAAACCACTTATCCATTTTATCTGCCTAGCTGTCAGTCCTAAATCAGGATGTGGTAAAGCTTTGTGAAACACTGCTGGACAGTAAAACTGTAGATGTGCGTTTGGCAGGTTTGGCCCCAAGGGATAGCTTGAGACTTGAAGCAGGTTTATGTCTTTATGGAAATGACATTGATGAAACCACTACCCCTGTTGAAGCAGGACTGTTGTGGACCATAGGTAAAGTTTATGGTAGGAATGAACTGTAAGACAGATGTTTCTCTTTTTGTCAAACTTGTTGAGAGAAAACAAAATATAGAAAATGCCTTTACAGTGAGACAGTTATCATGTGATTTCCAAACTTATGTCTGGATGGAAATAGCTAACGTAAGTTCCACCTTGGATCAGGTTTCCACTGACATTTCTCTCCTGCTGTACAATTACAAAGGTAAAAGAAGACGAGCCCATGCTGATTTTCCTGGGGCAGATGTCATCCTCAAACAAATAGCAGAAAAACCTTCCAGAAAAAGAGTTGGAATTGTCTCAAGTGGTCCTCCTGCCAGAGGTATGCTTTTGTACTCAAATCACTCGTACAAATTTGAACACTTTTGAGCTTGGTAGGCTAACAAATGTAGTATAAACATTTTCCTTGTCTGTGATGAGAATAGAGTGTAAAACTATACTATGTTTTTTTGTCTGCCATTTCTTAATTTCTGTGAATTAGTAGTTGTTGTAATTGAACTAATTGCCTTCCATTTTAGCTGGAGCTACCATTGTTGACATAGATGGAAACAAAATAGGTATAATTTCCTTTCTTTGACTTAACTTCACCTATATAGCTAAATCATTCTGAAGGCCACATACTGTCCTTTTAACCCTTCTGTATCTGATTTGTTTTTTGTTTTGTTTGTACTCTCATTTTTGTACTGGGTTTCAGAGTGTAAAAATGTTATTTAAGCAGCCTTGGGACAAACACAAAACGTAGAAAAAAACAAAAAGCAAATATGTTGGTGTAATGACAGAGATGGTCTATCAACAACAAACTACAAAACACTCTTAATAAAATGATTTTGAAGCAAATGTGCTATTATGAATCCCTAGCAAAATACAAAAATATTTTTTCATTAACTATCAAGAAGTCAGATTTGCAAGTTGAGGAAATACAGTTATTCAGCAGATACAAACTACACCATGTGAAATGCCCAGATGCACTCAGATCTGGAAACATTTTTTTTTCTCCTTGAATGCCACATATCCAGAGCTGTCATCCTCACATGTACAAAAAGAACCAGCAAGATACAAGAAAACAGTGCAACATGTGCCAGCACGTTCAAGAATCATGAAACATAGATGTCTTGAAAAACCCAATATATTGGTTAAAAACAAGAATTGAAATCTGTGCTCTATAAGGCATGCCTTCAGTTTTAGTTTATTTTTAGTATCTTTGTTGATACCTTTTTACTCCAGTTCCTTACTAAAATGAATTCAGTATTGTCATTTTATTATTGTGCAGGTCAAGTAACTAGTGGCTGTCCTTCTCCTTGCTTACCAAAACAAAACATTGCCATGGGTTATGTACCAACAAGTCATGCCAAGAAAGATACTGCTCTCAAACTACAAGTGCACAAGAAGTTGGTTGATGCAGTGGTCACAAAGTTGCCATTTGTCCCCACAAAATACTATTTCAAGTCACAATGAGTTTCTGAGACTTTCAAACATCTTGAAGGATGGGGTCTGACCATACTATAAGCCTGCACCTGGACATTTTTGGGGGGGTGATGCAAACACTAGGAGTTTGTCTTTCTGTGATACCCTCAGCTTCTTCATCAGAACTGCTTCTAGAAAGCTGGGCAGCAACCAGGGAGCTTCTTGAACACTATTTAGAACTTGTATTTCCATGCATGAAAAAGAGAGGAATTCTTCATGCAAGTAGCGAAGGTGCTTTGTATTCAGGAATTATTCTCACCAATTCTATGTTAAAATTAAATTTTGAAAGTCGATCTAACAGTTGTTAGTTCAAACAATGACTCGTTTACTTTTAAACTGGAAGTAATTCAACCATGCGGTTTCAGGGATTGGGCCATGAAAAATCATTCTCTATTGTGCTGGCGACAGGTAGTTATCAGCAAACCTTTCCTTCCATGACTGAACCAAACTCTTTTCTAATGAAAGTATTTTGGAAGCTTCTTGGAACATCTTCTGGTTCTTCTCCACATAACATGCGGCATCCTCAACCAATTTGTTCAATACTTCTTCCTGTCCTTCATCCAATGGTACGTTGGTTTTCAAAGTAGGATTGAATCTAAAGTAGATATTCTTGGGTAGAAGGTCTTCAAGTACTGTGTGAACGGCTAAAAAGTGAAAATAATGATCATGGTGCTGTGGTTACAGGTAATTCTAAACATTTCAACAATTTGCCAAACAATGAATTACAAGCTAAAGTGGGGCGAGGTTGGATGAGGTGACAATTAATATGAAATACAGTGCGGTGCGTTGGATTTGGTTGGCCTGCGATTGGTGGTGAAATTGCGTGGTAGCTTGGAAAGGGCTATGGTTGCAGGAAATAAAATAAGCTGTGGTACCTTGGTAAAACGGATGAGGGTCTGTGGAGAGTATTATACCGTTAGGGCGCAGTTGGACGAGGTGCCAAGTTCTCCTGAGGGAGTTGTTTGTTTGACGTATATATGATAATTACACTCCTAAATATCTCCCAGATATTTAGGTGTGTAATTATATTTTCCAATTTTCACGAAGTATATCCTACCTTCCGTGTCTGTTGCGCTTGCAACAACTTTTTGAAGTTTTTCCCGAAGACTGCTGAATGTCGAAGTTAATTGTCGTGAGGGATTATTGAAGATGCCAGTGCCTAGTGACACGACACACTGTAGAGGAGTTGCTGGCCAGATGAGCTTCGCTTCGTGGATTGCCAATGCACAGGGACTGTTGGTAAGAAGACCGCCATCCTTGAAGACAAAGCAGTCTTAGACCAGGGGAGTAATAAGACTTGAAAATAAACTGTCAGCCAAAGGAATCTCAAAATGTATACGTTTGGGTTTCCCAAACCCTAGATCGCCATTAAACTCAGAGTCCACCGGGGTCGCTTGATTTCGATGACACTCAAGTCATTTTTAACATCACGACAGACTTCGGCACTAATTTTTGTTGTTACTCTGTGACAACATGTGCAATAATTGCTTGAATTTAATTGGAATTCCGTTTAAAATTTTGACAAGGAATACACGTCAGATAAAGTTAAACGAGAGTAGCTAGCTTTTGAGCCAAAGAAACGAATAATTGCACTTTAATGAAAAAGGGGCTGGAAACTGCAAATGTCGCCAGGTTTTTTTGGTGTTTTACGAGTCTTGTCTTGCATAGAGTCATGATGTATTTTCATGCGCAGTTCTGAGTAATTTCGTGAAATAATTTCAGACATATGATCTCGATACGTTAATATGCGTCGTAGACAATCTCATTAACATATGAAATGTTTATCTCAATCTCTCAAGAACGAAGTGAAATATGGAAGTGCATATAGAAGCACCATTCTTTGTCCATATCGAAAGTTTCCTCAACTAAAACAAACTTTTCGAGTCATGGGCACTTTAAACCTCAGCGTGCGTCATCAAATAGGAAACATTTCTAGCTATCGATAAAAAGGTATTTGAACGATCTTCTCGGAACAGCGCCGACCAAGTGCCATTTAGTGGTTGGCTAATCACAATGGACTTGTTGCCACGTACTGTGGAGTAATGCTTGCCGCTCACAATGAGCGAAAAGTCGAAAACTTCTTCCATTTGGTTTTACCGTCCTGTTTCCATGAATGTTCTGCACAACCGGTTTCTCCAGTTGTGCTTTCACACAGCAGGTTTTGTGCTTTCTTACACGTATAGAAGCCATGACCAGCGGACAATTTTAAGAAATACATAAACAAAACACAATCCTAAAACAAACATCTCGTAATATCCAAGATTCGGATCTGACGATGTCTTTGAAATAAAGACGAAATATCACCAGTGCACGTAGTCATCTTGTTTCTTGATCCGAATCTTGGATTTTACGGGATGTTTGTTTTCGGATTGTGTTTTGTTTTATATTACACGTATTGGGCAAAAAGAAAACTTGGAAGAAATAAATTTATGTGGTGTTTCACAATGTTTCAAATATGTTTGTGGGTGAGTGGGTGTGCGTATGTGTGAAAGGGGTATGATATAATAGTACTTCAAAATAAAAAATGGTATTCCTTTGGAATTTATCTGGATAAAGAACGTTTTTAAATCAATTTTCCAAGAAGAGACCTGTATTTGAGAAAGTAACTTAAAATTGCAGAAACATGTCTGAGCATGAGACATGATTCTGCAATTTAAAGGTACTCCAATGATTTATGACTTATTTCTCACTTATGCAATCCATTAAAGCTATTTAGGCTGTTTAATTTGTTTTTATTTAATCTATAGCTCAGAAATGGCCGTCACATGTTATATCGCAGGCTTTTTGAAAAACAAACTGATCCTACACTCTAAAGTCATTTTAGATCTAATTCTAAACACTCCTGATCGAGTATGACATATGACGTGTTTTTAGGTCAGAGACTTTCAAGAGAGTAGTAAAAGAGGAAAGAGGAAATATAACACTTAACCCAGATTTGGCAATAGCTATCCCTTTTTCATACCTGATGAATATCTCTTCCTAATTTAAACTCCTCGAAGTATCCTGGAGCGGCAGATGAAGCACGCAAAGCCTCCCACAACTTGTGGCCACAACCCCCCGGGTAGTGAGACTTGAGGTCGTGTCTGTGTCGGTAGTTTCGAAAGACGTACGGGCGGAGAGTGGAGTGATTGACGACGGTAGAAACAGCAAGAACCTGTCAATTCAACACATAGTAAACTTGAGACAAATCACTGGATGCATGACAAAAACATCCACGCCACACTTGGGTCGACGAGCTACAAGGAAACATAATTTTGGTCCGTCCATTATTTATCAAGATATGCTTCACTTTTACAGAAATATTAAAGAGTGTTTACAACCGCCTGGCTTCAGTGATGCCTGAAGGGATTAACAATTAATCCAAAAGTTCCGTGATGAATATACAAGCCCAGCATATAACTCGAAAGAATGGCAGCAATAAAAGCAAACAAACATACACCCAATATTTCGCTTTTGATGACGCTTCTTTCCAGTTCTATGCTGGGGTCTTATATTCATCAAGAGACTACGCTTCCCGCCTGGTAAATCTAGTGCTGATAATCCAAAAGTGCTGTTGGTGCAATAAAATAATACCAAAATGTTCAACGGTCACAAACAGACGATGTAGGAGAACTCTCCGACAAAATGGGAAGCTTTAGCAACGGCCTTCGTAGCTCAGAAGAGCGATGAACTAGTTCGCCAGGATTGAAGGTTTGACAATTTCAGAAAGGCCGAAGAACATTTATCGCATTAGGTCTCAGTTGGTCTTAAAAAGGGCTTTTGCTTTTAAACGTACACTCAAACATATACTCTCCCAGCTTTGCATTGGCCGAAATATCAGTACTGTTTACCACCTCTAACTTCAATTGGCCTCGTAACACAAATTTTTGTCTTGAAATATAACAAATGGAACATTCGAGTTCGTAGCCTGACGACGTCACAAGTAGAGTAACAATTAGTGACAAAAGCCTTGAGGTAGTTCTATTTGTAGCACAAAAGCACACAAGGATTGGGAGGGGGAACTGGGCTGGAGTGGTTATAGCCCCCTTCAATATTTTCAAGCCTATATTAAAAACGTGCTCGTTATCCTGTTGAACTAATAACGTACCATCGTTTTATCTTAATTAATATCTTAATTCACGAAATCAAAGTACGAACACATGTTCCTTTATCTAACTTTCTGAAATTTTGGCGTGAGGTCAGCGCTTCCGATGCACAAAAGATCGTCCATTTAATATCTCCATCCACTAGTGGAAAACACATAGTATGACATCTTTCACCAGACACAACGGACGAACGACGTCAAAGGCTGCATAATACTTCCATTTGCCACACGTGATTAAAAAACGCTTTTAGATTGCGGCTTAGTGTCTACGACTCGGCGATCGATCGGGAAAGTTGAACCACGTTCGATTTTCTTGATCTGTCCGACTGTCCCTGATCAGTTACTGACAATCTGCGACCATCAACGCACCAATTAACGTGAAAAAGTTGGGCCATTGTCTGCGACTTCCTTCCGATTTGGTACGAACCAGGTCAGGATGGTTTCTTGGATATATTCTATTATAATACAACTTTAATATTTGTGAAGCACCATGTAGACTTGAAGTGCAACATTTAACCTTTTGCCCTTTTAAATAAGGGCCTTATAAGGCAGGTAATAAGCGATCGAAGGTTATATTTTCCGATTTTCTTTTGAAGGAAGATAATCAATCTAGAAAAGAAGGGAAGGCGAGAGTGTAGTTCTCCGTTTTTAGTGTTATTATTTGTTCTTGTGGCTTATTTGCGTTTTGCACCAACAGTTGAAAGAGTGATGAATGAGGATGGTCTAAAAACGGTTGCACTGACAGGCGGATTTTTTACAACTTCGCTTGTACAAGACTCGTTTGTCGTTATAAAGTATCGGATGTTTTTATACCTTCGGCGTACGTGAGTCAGCTGCTGTGTCCACGAGTCTGTCTTCACCAAGAGCTTCTCTAATGAAAAACAAAAATAAAAAAATAAGATAAGTTCTCCGGGCGAGCGTATTGTATCTAATGTAGAAACGACGTGCTCGAAGTCCGTGACTACGTGAGACATGAAGACAACATTTTGACACTTTATACGATTTGTCATGCAAGAAAAATCTACGAACCTCGTTCACTAATTCTCCAGTTAGAAGACTGATGGTAACATAAATATAAAAACAAGTGATCGACTGGGGATTATTGATATTACATTTTACAATTCCTGAACACCTTACACAAGCATCACGTGCAGCGGTCCAATACGGTGGACAAACTCAGCATGCAAGCACTTAAAAGACAACAGAGCTGTTCATAATATAACAAACCAAAGGCGAGGTATAGGACTAAAAGACAATGTTACGACTGAAAGACAGTTCATGTTAAAAGCTGCAAGACAATAATACAAGCCTGAAGGCAATTTTGCAAACTGAAAGATTCTATTAAGAATTTCAAAGTGTTTAGAACTGAGAGACTTTACAAACTGAAAGGCGATGCTGAGAGCTGAAATGCGATTTCATGACCTGAAAAGCGATGTTACCATGTGTCACGCCATGTTACAAACTGATACGTGATGTTACGAACTGATACGTGATGCTACGAACTGAAAGGCGATGTTACAAGCAGAAAGGCGCTGTTACAAGCAGAAAGGCGCTGTTACAAGCAGAAAGGCGCTGTTACAAGCAGAAAGGCGCTGTTACGAACTGAAACGTTATGTCCTGACCTGAAAGGTAATGTTACAGTCTGATAGGCAATGTTATTATCAGAATGGCAACGTTGCAAACTGACAGGCGATTTAATAAACTAAAAAATGATGCTACCAACAAAAAGGCGATGCTACAAACTGAAAGGTGATGTCACGATCTGGAACGCAATGTTAAGAACTAAAAGGTATTCGTAAAATTTGAACGGCAATTTTGCTGTCTGAAAGACAATGTCATGAACTGAAAGGCAACGTTAAGAATTGACAGACAATCTCATGAATTGGACGGCATTGCCACGAACTGAAAGGCGATGGTACGAACTGAAAGGCGATGGTACGAACTGAAAGGCGATGGTACGAACTGAAAGGCGATGGTACGAACTGAAAGGCGATGGTACAAACTGGAAGGCGATGCTACGAACTGAAAGGCGATGGTACGAACTGAAAGGCGATGTTACGAACTGAAAGGCGATGTTACGAACTGGAAGGCGATGTTACGAACTGGAAGGCGATGTTACGAACTGGAAGGCGATGTTACGAACTGGAAGGCGATGTTACGAACTGAAAGACGATGTTACGAACTGAAAGGCGATGTTACGAACTGAAAGGCGATGTTACGAACTGAAAGGCGATGTTACGAACTGAAAGGCGATGTTACGAACTGGAAGGCGATGTTACGAACTGGAAGGCGATGTTACGAACTGGAAGGCGATGTTACGAACTGGAAGGCGATGTTACAAACTGAAAGGCGATGTTACAAACTGAAAGGCGGCGTTACGAACTGAAAGGCGATCGTACGAACTGAAAGGCGATCGTACGACCTGAAAAGCAATGTTATGAACTGAAAGACACTGTTACGAACTGAAAGGCGATGTTACGAACTGAAAGGCGATGGTACGAACTGAAAGGCGATGGTACGAACTGAAAGGCGATGGTACGAACTGAAAGGCGATGTTACGAGTTGAAATGTGATATTACGAGTTGAAAGGCGATAAAAGGAAGTTAAAAGTGATGCTATTATCGGAAAGGAGAAGTTATTAATCAATTAATAAAAGGAAATGTTACGAACTGAAAGGTTATGTCACAATCCGAAAGGTAATGTTTCGAAGGAGAACTTTCGGTCAGGGGTTGCTACGTATAAAATAAAGCACACTCCGAATAATATAGATATCTTGAAACTCAAGATTTGAGTTAAAGACAAGATGACAATCGTCAATCATCAACAATCTCACGATTCTCATCTTGTCTTTAACTCAAATCTTGAGTTTCAAGATGTCTGTATTATTCGGAGTATGTCTTATTTTATACTTTCTCAAGAATTATGCTACACAGGTACAGTCTTCAAACTGGTTTATCTGAGTTTGGCATGAGTTGGAAATTGGCTTCATTAACCGGACAATGCTATCAACTGAAAGACGATACTTCCAAAGGTATTTCGAACTAAAAGTTTATGTTACGATCTGAATGGTGATGTTGGGAACTAAAAGATGTTGTTGCAAACTGAACGGCGCTACTAGGAACCGAAAGGCAGTCTTAATAACTAAAAGGCACTGCTAAGACGGACAGGAAATGTAACGAAGAGCAAGATGATATCGTGAAGGAATTAGAATAATGTTGAATAACAATACCGGTCCGCCCCGCTCTACCTGTTGTGTTTCAATTCTATTTCAGAATCATCCTTAGGGTATTCTGAAACAATAACTTCACAATTAACCTACATTGCCGAAGTCAACTGAAAAATGTTGACTCGAGCGGGATTTGAACTCGCACCTTCGGGATACCGGTCCGCCGCTCTACTTGTTGTGTTTCAATTCTATTTCAGAATCATCCTCAGGGTATTATGAAACGATAACTTCACAATTAACCTACACTGCCGAAGTCAACTGAAAAATGTTGACTCGAGCGGGATTTGAACTCGTTTCATAATACCCTGAGGATGATTCTGAAATAAAATTGAAACACTGCACATCCATCCTCATGGACAGCGTTAAGTTGTCGCGAGAATATCTCGTGCACTTAAATTGGATAAAAAACTCGCCTCCAATCCCTGTGGATTCGATAGCTCATTGAATAACAACACCTACTTTTTTATGCCAAATTCCTCCTTCAGAAAAAGGGTATAGCTATGGGAAGAAAAATGGCACCATCATATGCCACACTAGTACTAGGATTCTAGTAATAAAGATTATTGCCCAGCAAATAATTTTGAAGAAGCCCATATCTCAAATAAACATGTCAGGATACTTTGAAAGATACTTTAATGAGGAACTAACGTTTCGTCATTTTACAAGCAACATTATCAGAGTGTCTATTTACATGAAAATTTTCGGCTTAAATAACCTACACGATTACAAAAAATAGAGGTAAGAAAAGGAAGAATGATGAATGAGGTGTCATAACAGGGATTAAGGTGGAGATATCAAGGGATGATATCAACTTGATATCATCGGCCCACCCACACATTGACCTCCGAGTAATATTTTGATCAGTTTGCCGTTTTTCACATTTTTTTCCGTTTCAAAGACCGAATTCTTATGCGCCTAAGATCCAATGTCATTTATAAATTTACGTGCCAACGCTGCTCCGCGTTGTATTTGGGTGAAACAAAGGGGCAGATCAATGCTCATCTGACAGGAGGGGTGCAGATTTCCCTGGGGGGGTGCATTGACGTGCTACCAAAGGGGCTGACCGGGCTGTTGTATTTTTTTAGGCATATCGCCATAAGCCCATACTCTTACTGCCAAGTTTCTTTAAATAAAACCTATAATAAAAATAATAACCTACAGTATGCATGCCATTTTCGAATTTTTCTGAGGGGGTGCTAGAAAATTTGGGGGTGCGCACCCCCCTGCACCCCCCCCAGAAAATCCGCCCCTGGTGAAACAACCCGAAACTTACACACCAGGATCTGTGAACACATGGGCATTTCGGCATACACAGGAAATGAGATCTCTCACCCCTCTTCTTTGTCTAGCATTTTAGCACATGAAAGAGAAACTGGACACCCGATTTCTTTCAATGATTTTTCAGTTTTAGCTAGTGGCCGTTCAGAATTAGATACTCTCATTCGAGAAAGTTTGTTGATTGCAAAAATAAATCCCTCTCTCAACGTAAATATAAGGTCATTTCCTCTCATGTTATTTTAATTGTTTTTTTCTTTTCTTTTCTTCTCCACCTTAATCCCTGTTATGACACCTCATTCATCATTCTTCTATTTCTCACCTCTATTTTTGTAATCGTGTAGGTTATTTAAGCCGAAAATTTTCATGTAAATAGACACTCTGATGATGTTGCTTGTAAAGTGACGAAACGTTAGTTCCTCATTAAAGTATCTTTCAAAGTATCCTGACATGTTTACTTGAGACATGGGCTTCTTCAAAATTATTTGCTGGACAGTAATCTTTATTACTAGACTTCGATTTCCGCCTGGTATCTCGATTGCCAAAATAGTACTAGGATATCTAGAAAAACAGGTGTACCAAAAAGCAGTTACGGAATTCGGTGAAGAGATGGGTTCATACATTGAGAACAACTGGTTTCGATATTTGGACGACTGTTATATAAACTGGGTCTTTGGAGAAGAATATCTGAAGAAATTCCATAAGTTATTCAACTCCTTGAATTCAAATATACAATTCACAATTGAACATAACACAGGACACATAATATTTTTAGATGTACTGATTAAAAAGCACCAGGATCGACTCTTAACAGATATAAACTATAAAATTACAGACACAAAGCAATACTTGGATTACTCATCAAATCACCCACGACATATCAAAAGAAACATTCCCTATAATCTAGCCCGCAGAATATGCACAATCGGGGATACCGATAGCGACAAAGAAAAAAGACTACAAGAACTTAGTGACCTACTCATTAAAAGAGGCTATCCAAAAGACTTAATAAACAACGGAAGAACTAAAGCTAAGACAATTAAGCAAGATGGACTAAGAATAACCCGAGCTCCTCCGACCGCTCAAAACACCCTCACATTGGTCACAACATTCAATTCAAATAATCCACCAATCACCTCGTTGCTAGAGACAGGACTCACAATACTGAAAAACAGCCCTCGGATGAAATCCATTTTGGGAGGATTGAAATTCATTCATAGCAGAAGACAACCACCCAACCTGAGACAGCTATTAGCAAGATCAAGATTTACAAACAAAACCCAGGGCACAGTTTCACAGGTTGGAGGAAAACGTTGTACAACATGTGAACAGATAATCGTCGGGAATTCATTTACGTTCAAAGCCACCAACCAGCCCTTTAAAGTAACACATGACATGGATTGTAACAGCAAATTTTTAATATATGTCCTGACCTGCATGGGCTGCAGCGAGAATTACATAGGTGAAACAGGAAAAAAACTACGTGAGACAATACAAAACAAAAAAAACGTTTATCATTCCTATCTTTGTGGTGCAAGGCTATAGTCTATTACAAACGACAAATGACATGCTAATTACGTACTTACTCTTGGCCAACCTTCAAAGCAATTTGCAAGCGGAAATCGGTATATCGTAAGCACACAACAATCAAGACATAACCGCAATACAGGAAACAATCAAGATAACATGCATGGAAAATTACTTATTTGGTATGTCACTTTATCCGATGATTTTAGCAAATGACAAAACGAGGATACATCGACGTATTAATTTGTTAAACAGCTGTGGTTTCATCCTGTTAACGTCGCCAGGGTATAAAACTGTAGCGAAGATGAGCGCCAAATATCCACACTTCTTTCTGGACTTCCTTTTTCTAGAATGAATCATCTTGACGATCTTTCGACTGTGTTTATATGCGTTTATTAATACAAAATCCAAAGCTTGAAATTACGACCCATAAAGTTTGGTTGGTGGAAAAGACTGATGACTTCTATTGTCATTCTTCTTCGCTGCTACAAAGGCTGGAAAGCGGTCCGGCAGACCAGGCAGCCGCCGAACCAATATTTTATAGTGTCAATCAGGTCAATTATTAATTAACTCAAAAACCTCGGGCAACGATTTTTCCCTCTCCGAGATTTGTACCTACAAAGCAAAACGCCGGACCAGTGAAAACAGTTTCTGGCGGGCCTGTATTAAGTTAGCAGACAGAGTTAAAAAGAAAACCGAAGGCCTACGACTATGGAGTCATTATAAGGCTTAAGAACAGTTTGCATAAAAATAAATACTTGAGGTCTTATTATTTCTTTATACGGTTGTTGTTATATAACAACAAAAAAACCTGAACAAATGAAAGAAAAAAAACAAGAACAAAGAACAAAGGGGTCATTCACACACTAAAGGTTCAATTTACAGCATTTTCCTGTTGAATTGCACAATTTAAGCCTCATTCATAAATTTTGACAACGACGACGGCACGTGAACTAGTTTTAATCCTGATGATGACTTCATAGTCGAAAATGTTTGGCTTCTTTTTAACCATATATGTTTTTTTTTTCACCATTTCATGAAGAACTTGGCCGTTTCCTTTAAAAAGAGAGTAGTCACGGTTGCGTAGAAGGCGAGTGGTTAAATCTTGGATTAGTGAAAATTTTTTGGTCTGTTTTCAGAGAAATAAGACGCACCTTAAATAAGACGTAAACTAATTGGTCGGTTAACGTTGTTCTTTACATACTGCTTAAAGCTCTTGATGTTTTCGGTGCCGGCGTCATCGAGAAAACTTTGAAATACTCCTCCTTACGTCTTGGGTGAAGCCAAGACGGCATGCAGAATACTCTAAGGACCATAAATTATTCATTTCGTTTGTTTTGGAAGGGAAAACTTATTGTAAAGCCCCGTCGTGTTTTGGTAAACTCCTCTGTACAAAGATGTGTCTTGCCTTAGACGTGACCATAGGATATTCAATCAACCAGAATTCCGACTGCGTGATTTTTTCATGCTCGATTTTTTCTCATCCGCCATGTTTCTAGCAAGCGTCTCCACCAAACGATATTTTGTTAGAGGAGACTTGACCTCTCACAAAGCCGTTGGAATCATTGTCCAAACATCAAAGGTAACAATCTGCTTTTGTTTTTCGTAGAAAAACGATACATTGCTTAAGCTACAAGTTAAGTGCCGAGGAAGCATGCGTGCCAAGAAAACGGAGGACGCCGAAAATATGTGGACATATCAGCGTTTCGGCCTAATAAAAGGCACGCCTTGCTTTTCTTGAATAGACGACCCCATTGTCATGGAAAGTTGAAATTTCTTGAACCGACTTTCATGCTTTGAAATTTCCACTCAACTGTTCAACCACAGAAACAACAGATTAAATGGTAATCTTGGATTAGCGCTAATCGTTCAAGAAGCCGATCTCTTAGTTGAAATACCCCTTAGAACTGCCAAGTGTGTCTAAGTTTAGAGCGTCTTATCTTTAAACTAGACGTCTTTAACGTCTGAGTCGATTAAGACATCCCTTAAGTGGCTCCTTGAGACATACTTAACGGGGGGGTCTTCACAGTCACGTCTTGGCTTTTTTAAAGGTTAAAGACGTCTACCTCACTTCCCACTTAACACAAAACAAACTCCAAGAAAAAATACTGAATGATAGATGAACGTTCTTCAAACTCTTGCCTCAGAAA
Organism: Heliopora coerulea; assembly: GCA_030142905.1. Taxonomy (NCBI): domain Eukaryota; kingdom Metazoa; phylum Cnidaria; class Anthozoa; order Scleralcyonacea; family Helioporidae; genus Heliopora; species Heliopora coerulea. The sequence continues at coordinate 522,532 of JASJOG010000144.1, forward strand.
ATGGATTTCTGAGCCCTAGACGGGGATCGAACTGGCAACCTCCTGAAGACCTAGCTTGACGAACATTCATCTATCATTCAGGATATTTCCAATCTCCTACATTTTCAATATATATCGCATTAATAACATTATTAAAATATCGTGGCAGCCGCTTATGTTGCACACATGTCGAACTTGCACCTTAGCTCGCCATCTGAGTTTCGGTAGTTCAATGGTTAGAGCGTCTCACCGGTCATCAGGTTGCCGGTTCGATCCCCGTCTGGGGCTCAGAAATCGATTTTCTTGGGTAAGAGCTTGATGAACGTTCATCTGTCGTTCAGGGTATTTCCAAGCTCCCACATTTCCAACATATATTGCAAGAAAAAGAACTTAAATGGTTACCGAAAATATGAGTCGCACAGTTCATTGCAAGGAAATTCTTCGACTATGTGACGCAGTCATTATCAATTTAAAAAAAATCTGCAATATATTCGACATATTACCTTCTGATCAACCTTCTAGCGTTTTGCTGATATTTTTGGTACCAAAATGCTTCATAAAGTCCTGTCGTTTCTTGCTGTTCAAGCTGTTTTAGGTTTTTGAGACTTTGAAGAAGCCTGACCAACTTCCTGTATTTCTTGCGAGTCTCGAAAACTTAACACAACTTGAACATGAACAGCTGCAATTTGAAAAATTAACAAGATATTTCTCTCGGAATATTTTTTGTAATTATGCTTTAAGAAGTTGTCGGCTGGTCTCTGATAATTTCCCGTACTTATACTTGAATGCTAAAACGTCTTCGATAATTTAAATAAATCGGTGCGCCCAGGATTTCCATATAAGAACGGACTTGAAATGTGTGTCCTCCAGGAAATCTGGGGTCATGTTCCCTAAGGAATTTTGGAAATTTTAAACTACAGTAGCTACAGTAGAGGGCCATAATCGGCGTTCTAGCAATACGAAAGGAGGACTCTTCCTGAACGTGATACATGTAAACTTAAAAAACGCACCTCCCCAGTTGTTTCAGATAGTGGAGGTTATGTTCCTCCCCAAGCTCCACTTTGGGTGATCCACGGCTGAAACATCTTCAAGTATGAGGATATATGTTAGCGCTACTCCAAGCGAACGAATCCATACCGGTTAAGTAGAGTTTTCCTCTACTTGTCCAGTATGGGTTTATTCACTTGAAGTGGTGCTGACATATATCCTTGTTCCTCACCCAAGTACACAATCCCACTTAATCTTCAAGTATAATAACGGTCTAAGTTGAAACTTGTAAGATTTTCCACAGATATCCTGTTCAGTATAAACAGGTGATATTTTGCTACTTCACTAATATTCATAATTTCGATTATACATTGTTCCATTTATCAGGATTGACAAGGTAAGTCTTGTGTACATATAATGAAGACTATCTCAGGCAAAAATGGATTAATTAGTGTGCTAAACCAATTTTGGGTAAGCAGAGACAAACAATTGTTGACCATTACTGGTAGTTCAATGCATGACCTCTGATTGGTCAAAAGCCCTCACAGCTCAGATGATGGAGCACTGGAGTCAGTTTATACAGGAGCCCTAAAGTTAAATTTTTTTTTGAGGAGCAAGCCCTTGGGCTTCCTAGGGTATGGCTTGTGCTTTGCACTGGCTAGCACACCCCAATATATATATATATATATATATATATATACATATATATAAGCGATATATATATATATATATATACATATATATATATACAGTATGTATACATTATATATGTTATATAATATATGTTATATAATATATTATTTCATGATTGATGGCATTTTCTTTGTTATTCATGATCCTTTATTTAGCTTACATACTTGTTAAACAATCGAGCAACTGATAGCCCAGGGAGGGAATTTGATATTCAGCAGGGAACAGTGGGGCTGATGAATTAAGTATGATGTTGTATTATAAATTCAAGGGATGTATGCTGAGCTTCCCAGGGATGTATATGTATACATCCCTAAGAAATCATATCCATCCCTTGAATTTATAATTTGAAACCTTATTTAATTTACTAAACTCACTTCGACTAAATGTATAATTCCTCTGCATACAATTTAAGATTTTAATGTTACATACACCAACTCTAACAACTTTGACATTTTCCTTCTGAAAATATGTGAAAATCCTTCGAAACAAAAAATGTACACTTCTCAAAAACAATGGGAATTTCCTCTTAATATTATAAGTTTGATAAGATTTCTTAATCTCACTGAAAGCGCTTCTTTCCATATCAATCGGTAAACTATTCTTTAACAGATTTAGATTTCACATTACAGTGCGACCTCTATTAAGCGGCCACCCTTGGGACTTTGAAAAGTGGCCGCTTAATAGAGGTAGAAACACATGAAGATACATTCAACAAAATCCATGAAACAATATATAGACCTTTTTTTCACACCAACAATCATTGTAAAATCTATTGTAGTTTAAAGCCTTTGATGGACGATTTACTTAAAATAATCGGTCAATGCTGTTTCACGTTGTGAAAGGCAAGTGTGTTAACAGAGGGGCCGGCTATGGTTTAGAACTCCCATGCGAGTATTGTTTCACAGGAAATGAGTTCTCTATTCGATGGCTTAAAATGAAACTTGAGCAGCAAGGATTTTTCTAGACTAGCAATACCGTAGTTTTTCGTGCCACAGAACAGTGGGTGCTTTCAGCACTGGATGTGAATGATTTCCACGTGTATACATTTTGCGGCTTGTGACTTGTCATTACAATGGAGATTAAATTGCAGTTCTTGTCGTTATCAGTTATCACCTATTCTTATTGCCATCTTCTTGTCACTATTTCGCTTGAAAAGATAACTTGCTGGCTACTTAATAGAGGTAAAAAAGCAATAAATAATGACCTTGCAACAACGAAAAGGTGGCCGTGGCCGCTTAATGGAGGTGGTCGTTGAATAGGAGGTATCAAATACAGCATTTTAGTGACAAATAATTCGGGACTTTAGAAAGTGGCCATTTAGTGGAGGGTGGCCGGTTAATAGGTGGCCACTTAATAGAGGTCGCACTGTACTTACGCCTGCCAATTCAGCCCAACAATGTACTCCCCAAGCAGACATGATTGTAGTATTTGCAGTAATCCTCAATGCCTTCCATTTCTCCAGCTCTTCATCAGTCACAAATAAAATGTTTTTCTCATCTTTGAAATTATTTATTGACAAATTGTCATCTTTTCCCTTCTTTAATTGATTTGTCGTTTGCAATATCAGTGAAAAGTTCTTTCATTTCAATGAAATTCAGAGTGAATATTTTGGTCCGACAACATGATGTGATAAACTTTTTAATTCATAGCCTCCTTACTTGTGACTCAACCAAATGCATATAACTCTGATCATTTGTAAGACACCCTCCAGTAAAAACTGCATTGATATTAAAAATCACTACTTGTAAAATCCTTTTTGCAAATACACTAACCTTTTGTTAAATTCCAATCAACCATTTTATTTCAGTCCAATGTTTATACATTCACATGTCAAAAACATGTTTTCCCAAATGAAATCCTTTTGTTAGAAAATGCATCTTGTCATGAAATAAGTTAGTTAAAGCCTTCGAACGTCGACTTTACACCTGATACAGCTCTTGGGCTATGCCCTCAGGATGTATCTGGCATAAAGCCTCCATTCTTGGGCTTTAACTCTTACTTGTATTATATTATACATTTTTTTTTGGGGGGGGGGGTGCTAGCCAGTGCAAAGCACAAGCCATACCCTAGGAAGCCCAAAGGCTTGCTCCTTAAGAAAAATTTGAAATTTAGGGCTCCTGCACAAACTGATTCCAGAGCTTTATCATCTGAGCTGTGAGGGCTTTTGACCAATCAGAGGCCATTCATTGAACAACCAGCAATGGTCAACAATAGTTTGTCTCTGCTTACCCTAAATTGGTTTATCACACTAATTAATCTATTTTTGCCTGAGGACTGTCTTCATTATTTTATTCCTGCTTGTGCCAAATTTTTTAGAACTGCAGCCTCAGCAGGAAATGTGTTATTGAAGCAATAATTTTGTTTCACTTATATTCAAAGTGGTGTACATTAAATGAAGTAAATGTCTAGTTAGTTACCTTAAGATGCTCTCAAACTTGGCTGTGTCATAAAATGCATGATTTAAAAACAGTTTTCCAGTTCCAATCAAAGTATTCATGGAGAAAAGTTCTTTTGCAATTTGATGGTAAAGCTGTGAACATTCATCAAGGCTTGCTCTTTTTACACTAAGTAGAAATGCTAGTATTGCCCCAGTGCTGGAGCCACAGATGACATCAAAAATTTCATGAATCTCTTTACCAGTTAACTGGCCAATTCTCTTGAGAATTTCAATTGAAATAATCCCTCTGCATCAAAAAGAAAAAAAAATTTAAAAAGGATGAAGCTTTTCAGGCTGTAACCAAGATCCAAAACAAATACAGTAAAATAATCTACAGTAGGTCGCATTTCAGATGTACAAGATATTTAGATGGAGTTATGGACAGCCATTTCAGGTGAATGCATACATGGAGTCTGACACTAAATATCTGTTAACTAATGAAGTGATAATGAGGTACTGTTTTTTCACAATTTGAAGCAATTTTTCTTGCTGATGTAGATGAAATGCAAAATGAAATGCAAATGGAAATTCCAGTAAGTTAAGGACATTTTACAGATTTCAGCAAAACAGCAAACATCTCTAGACTAGAGTCCAATTTAGCTCATAACCCTGCTGGTGAAATGTAGTTGTATGGTATCTACTATCATTTTTGCCGATGGCATGGCTGGGAAATAAGGTTTTTGGGTGAGGTTCCTAGTTAGGGTGAATGTTTGGATTAGAGTTAGGATTAATGACACTGTAGCAGAGTATGACACATTCATGGGACTATCAAACAGATGTAGATCAGTTATAGTTTGATTTGATTTTTCAAAAAGAAATCTATATTATTAGTCCGGCAGGTCAACTGAAAATATTTCCATGAATAAGTGGTATGACCTTGGTTTTGTATTTCCCGCTAGAAGTTGTATTCAACCGTATGAGCCCGTGTTCTACTAGTTTATTCCGTAGTTCACTTAAATTTACTTCAAGATTTTTAAGAATTTATCCAGCAACAAACTCGCATTTTCACGTACGTAGTAGAAATTTTCTTTATGATACTGGGACAACTTACCTGGATCCACCTCCATCAATGCTCAAGAGTTTTATTCCTTGCCCTTTCACTGGGACTGTCCAACCTAAGAGAGTAAAGCCCTTTCTTGCCTCTCCTTTTATCTTCGTGTCCGTAGATTCATAGCAATGTTGAAGTATTTTGGTCACTCCTTCCTTGCGAGCAAGCCTTCTTGCAGAAGGGTATCTCAACAAATGTTCGTTTAGTTCTTCGAGTCTTACCAGTCGTGACTGATCATTCTTGGCATTTTCAAGGAGCTGAATGGTCCTCGACATACGGCTCTGAATAGTAGCAACGGTTTGGGCACTGCAAGTCCGAAGAAAATGGGAAGGACGCGGGCATTGCCATTTTCCACCATTACCGTTTAGAGGAGTGCTGGCAACGAAGTTCGACGTTTTTTCCCACGAAGTCCACTTCTTAACGTTAAGACCTGGAACGTTTAGAGGGACATTTCTGAAATAACAAGTGTTATTGAGGATATTCCGTCGTATCAAAAGCATGGCCAAAACATGTTTTCAATGTTTTGGTTTGCATACGTCCTTCTTTCACTTCAGCCCGCCATTTTAAACTGAACTTAAAGAGCGAACCGCTGGCCCATGAAAATGCCGGCAATTAACGAATTCGACAAGTTCGGGCAGACGTATCCAACGGGGCGACACAATTACTTTGCTCTTTTAATTTTAAACTGAAAAGGTTCATCAAGACTAAAATGGCACAATGAGTCGAGGTAGCTGATACAAAGATCGTGATCAAAAGCTCAATGTATCGATGGTAAGTTCCACAGTAACATTAAATCTGGAAATCTTGTTGAACTGTTCACTTGCTGCTGCAAGTGATGTTCAGTTAACCCTAAGAATTTGATATCGTATCTCCGAGTTAAAATATTGGTTTATGACGTTAATCACAAACTTAACCAGCTTTGAAGTGCGCAAAGATGCGCCTTGGATTTTTACCTCCTGTGAAAATGCAGTGATTTCGGCCTGTTACTGGTCAAGCGTACGGATATTCTCTATGTGTGTTTTCAACTGCAAACTGAAGTGCGCTAAATCTCTACATCTAGTTTATAAGCGTGATCATTGTAGAATATGATTAATTCATCCAGCGGTCCTCTTTTTCTGGCTCTGAGGTAAAAAGCTTAATTTTTCGTCAATTTAAGTCCCTGGTACGAAGGAGTACATGGGAAGGTCCGCTGGTGAGGTTATTGCGTGCAAGCCACACCAAACAATCCCTGGGCACCATGCTGGGAGATTGCAAGCACCAGCCTTCCTGGGCTGTTAGCCATCCATAGAAACCTCGAAAAACCTGGAGACGGGCTACAGCCTGGCTTTCTTTTCCGCTCTCGGTGCAAGTTATAGGAAGATGCAGGATATAAAAATAAAAAGGAATCAATTTCAACTTTACGTATTCTACCTACGTATTTTGAACGAGCTTAATTTAGCTCTTAGGACGTTACGTGTTTAAATAAATGATCGATTCATTGATTGATTAGAAAGGAGCGCGCAAAGTAAGAATTGTCGGTCGTCAGGACCTTCTGCGAGAGAAACACGTGAAACCAGTGCTTTTACCAGCATCCTGAGAAAGCTTCGAGGTATGCAGAGACGGCGTAGTGTTAAAGGTGCATCTACACTGAACGCGAGCGAATTTTTTAGAGATAAGTAAATAATTCGTAAGCATCTACACCGGACTCGAGCGACGTGAGCGTCTAAATTTAATCGAGCGAGCGACGCGAATCACATAGAAGCATGTGAATGTTCTATTTTTCTACCCTCCACCCGCGCGACGAAATGAAGGACCAATCGGATGAGAGAAACTAAAACTGCGCAAGAGTTGTCAACACAGATTATAGCCACAACAGACCAAATCACAAAACTGAAATATGGACGATAAACTTATGGAATATGAAGTAAGAAGCAAATCCCGAAAAACAAAATATTATGAATTAATTTCGGCAATATCCTATAAAGGATGAAATTTTTCGTATAAGGCCAATCTCCGCACTTGATTACGGTATGCGCCTTGTTTTTCCATTTCTTTATGTCGTGTACCCACGGCCGTTTCTGTTGTCTTCAACGTATCTAACAGAAAAAGAGAAGCGCCGCTACTTGACGAATCTTCGTTCAGGAAGACTTCAAGATTTCACGTGTGTTCAGAGTTAGTGCATTAAGGAAGATGAACGATCTTCAAGCTCGATACTCAGAAAATGATTTCTGAGCCCCAGACGGGGATCGAACCCGCAACCTTCTGATGACCGGTTAGACGCCCTAACCATTGAGCTACCAAGACTCAGATGGTCAGCTAAAGTGCAAATTCGATATATATGTGCGACCTAAACGGAAGCCACTATATATTAATAATATATCAAACCAGTAAGTGCATTGTATTAAATTATCCGTCGTTCGCGTCTGATATAGATACAAAAATTCCCTCGCATCGCTCACCATTTTCACGACCCTCGCATCGCTCGCGTCCGCTGTAGATGCACGTTTACAGACGAGAGATCAGTTCGCAAAGGGTTGTCCACATTCCAGATACTTGCATAGTAAATACAAAAAATGTTGCTCGTGGTACCGATCCAGACAAATACACCTTCCCAACCTAAATCCACTCGTGAAGTTTCATTTCATAATACCCTGAGGATGATTCTGAAATAAAAACTAAATCCACTTGTAAAGCAAAATCACCTCGCTTGGTCACACGTTGCAAAAATCACCAAACTCGATCGTCAGATGTGAAATGTAGTTAAGTTGCTAGCGCAACACGATTTGACTGATTTGATTCACATGATCGGGTTTTACTGTGATTACTTTGATTCGGCTGTCTGAAAAGCAATTGGAAGTCGTTTTATAAGATCCTATTCTTGGATTCAATCCTAGGTAGGACAACCCAAAATTATATTAACGCTATCCAATTTCTTGGATCCGAATGTCGGAAGGCCGCTTTCAAAACGTTCACACGATTTGTTAGATTGAAATGTCGGAAGATCACTTTTAAAGTGTTAACATTATCTCATTTCACTGATCTGGTTGGATTTCACAGTGAACTAATTTTCAGAGGTAAATCCGAATATGGAGACACTTTTTTAAACGGCCATGACCCTAGCGGCAAGGAGCTAGGACAAGGACGAATAATGAAAGTTTTTTAAAAAATACTAAACGTTTAGTTTAACTCCTTTGTCATAGATATTATTTTCTCTCCATATTTACACAATTAGTACAGTTTCTATAAATAAGGGTTAAGAATCAAATGGAGATTACAAGACTGAGTGCAGCTCCCCTATCTTACTAGAATTTAACGAAATGCAGTAAAAAACTACTACATTTTGAGCAAGCACTCCCTGCTTTTGTAGGTAATTAATCTGCGGTCTTCGGTAGCCAAATCTGTAAACTCCCATGCTACAACAAGCAAACATAAAGAAGACTTCTGGGGGACATTATTAAAATAATATACTAATTCATCGAATGTGTACAGCTAATTTACAACCTTACATTATATGGTATATATATATATATTTATGGCATACATATATATATATATATCAGATATCCGCTTCCGAAAAGGATTGTCAGACACAGGAAGATAGGCAGCCTCAGTAGCTCACTTAAATTCCCAATTACTCATGACTGGTAACTTAGAGCATGTTATCAATCTTTCTTACAGCAACCTTTTCGCGAACTTTTGTATATACATATACATATGTATATGTGTATATATGTATATATATCTTCAAAAACGAACTTTGAACTTTGAGTGTCACCCCTAGCGGAATCTACAATTGAATGAGAACATTCGCCTATTAAGTTCGTGATCTAGGTAAAAGAAACGTCAATTCTAAACTGTCGTTACGAAAATTGGTCCATTTAGGTACCCAACTCTGTTACGCTGTCGTAATATTTCGTCTACGGTCATGAAATCGTCAAATTTTTGATCCACGCAAGCCATTTTTTTGTGCGTCAGTTCTATGATGGCCAAATCGTTCCTTTTCCCTAAACTTCCCTTTATCTTTCTCTCGACCTCAAAATCCACTTTCTTAACCCTGCGTGCTTCGCGCACTTTATCCAATTGCCTTCTACGATCTTCCCGACTCCAGTAACGTCCAAGGTAAACCGACTGTATCTCGTCATCCGTCGTCAAACCTCGACGCTCTTCCGCCAACTTTTGCGCTCTCTCGCGTAAAAGTTTCTGCTTAGCTGGGCGCATTTTTTTGCTAATAAAGTACCGACTACCGTCTTTGTTTCTCCGGCCTCGCCACTCAATTTTCATTTCGCCATTTCCGTTGCACATTTGAACACCGTTCTGCTTGTGGACAGTTGTACGGTCGTCCTTAGTAGTCCGCGATCCGTTGGTCAGCGGGCTTAAATGGCAAGCTTCCCTCGCTTTTTCCTTCTTTCTTCTATGTTCAATCTTGTCCTTCTCTCTAACCTCGGACCTCTCCTTGCCGCGCGACGTCGATGGATGATTTTCAGAGTTCTTCGATGATTTGTGAGATTTATGAGACTTGCTTCCAGATTTCCGTTCGTGCCCGGAGCTGTGCGCATTTTCGTCGGAGGAAGTCTTGTTACTGGAGTGACGAGAACTGTGCCTCGAGCTCTTTCCTCCCCGCTTTTCCTTTTCGCCCGATCGCTGGGAGTGCTCGTCGGAACTTTTCTCGCGCGGGGTTTCTCGCAGACCAAGTTCCCTGGCGTTGCTAGCACAAGACGTGAAGTGCATAATCTGTTGCCCCAGAGCATCCATTTGTGCTTTGCGTTGTTCTCTGGTAGTTCCTCTATGCTGTTGCTCGTCTCCGATATCTTGCTCCGAACTCTCGTCGTTCTTGGTGCTTTCGTCCGTCCGCCCGACGCCGCTGTCTTTTTCGCACTTGTCCCCGATGACTGTCTCTGCTTTGTCCTCGTCTTCTTCTTGGATAACTCCGATCAGGTTTGCCTCTGGATAAAATCGTGACGTTTGGTTCGAGTAAGACTCGCCATGATCGCTTTCGGCACCAAGCAGCGTCGCCTGAAGCTAAAACAAGGATGTTACAAGAATGAACAAGTTTCTGAACACTTTGGGGTTATATATTTCAAAGAAATCACAAAAAATGTCTCATATTAATGAAAGCGTGTCCTTGTGTTTGAATTTAGGGTTGATGCTCGTGTGGATGTGGGATTACGATTGCGTTTGAGTTCATGCTTGCGTTTGTATGTTTGTTCGTATTGATGTTTGTGTTTATGTTTACGTCAGGGTATGTGTTTGTGTTTTCGTTTGCACTTGTCTTCGCGCTTGTAGTTGTTGGTGTTAGCGCTTGAGTGAGGTCGTGTTTATTTGTGTCTGTGTCTACGTCTCTGGGTCAGTGTCAGTGTCTGTCGATGTCCGCATGATTCCATCGGAGTGTTTGTGTATGTCTGGGCCTGAAGGGTGTGTGTCTGTTTGTATATGTGGTTTTGCTGGTACTTGTACGTGTGCTAGCCCCGTGTTTGTGCTTCTGGTTGAGTCTGTGTCTCCTTGATCGATTGTGACCTGGTTCATATTCATGCTCCTATTTAGTTCTCAATATAAATATCGTTAAAAAGTCAATCCTAAACTCGCAAAAGCGACGTCTGTTTTATCTGCATCGTAACACACTCTGACGTAAATCTTATACAGCTACCTCAGCCACTGGTCTAGCCACAAGGAACTTTATTTCACTGCGTCTTTCACTCAGCAGGTCAACAGCATCTGAGAGGGAAGTTATTGCCACGTCATTAATCTATAAAAAGAACAAGCTCACGTCAAGTTTTTCTTCACGACTGAACTGTCAGATTGATGAAACTAACTTCCGTCAATGCCCTGTGGCTTTTCGTATCTAGCTTCTCTGAAAAATTTTAATGTCTTATAAACATATAAACGTCCTCGGCGATTATACAGTGTGCTTGACGACATATCTGAATAGTCTCGCATATAATGCGTAGAAGGAAATATCCATAAATAAGTCAACTTTGAATTCTGCCTTGAAGCACGATGCTTCTTGAACTAAGAAAGACATCTGTTAAAATTGCTATACTTTCATGCAATCGCAACATACCTTTAGAATTTGATCTCCTTCAATTAATCTGCCATCTTTCCCCACAACTGACAAAGGATCGACCTGATAAGCAAAGAAAAGTTAGCCGAGTTCACATTAACTAAGGTCCAATAACTTTTAAGAACTAAATTACTGAGATATATACTGAGTGGGTGTACACAGGCAGGCTATCTCCACAACGGTCCCCAACAGCATTCTTCTAAAACGACGAAATCTTATGAGAAAATTTGGGTGGGAAGGGACATGAGTTGTTAATTACATGCCAAGGAACATCCCAGGCTATTGCACACTGGATTGTGCAGATGTGTTTTGCTGACAAGATTATGGCTTAGCCATTGAATGTAAAATTGCAAATTATCAATACTAACGGTCGGTAATTCGACAGTAACTCAGTAATAATATAAGTGCGATACAATTTGAATAGAGGAGGTACATCGCTACCTAACCAAACATACAATCAAATTATTTTGTTACGAGCAGCAATGCGAATAAGCCTAGTTCATTTTTTTGTAATAACTGACAAAGTGTGGGCCATGCATAGAAATTTATTTGTATTTAAATCAAGATGTATACCTCGTCCACAAAAACGGAATTTCTGTCTTCGTCATCACCTGAAAATAGCTGCATTCCAAGAGGTACCTCATTAACTCGTCTAATTGTTATTTCCTGAAATGAAATAAGGTTCAAAAAACAAAAATATATGAAACGAAACCAAATGAAACGAAGCAAAATGTGGTGAAATCACCTCTGCCGATGAAAAGGAAGTACCAAGCGCAAAAGCATAAATTAAAAAAAAAAAAAAAGACAAGGAAGCACATAGCCGATTCATACACCTATACTTTCGTTTCTCAATCCGATGTTCAACTGATGGGAGAAGGTTGTACGAAGACACGACACCTATAACGGCACGTTGGAACCAAAGTTCAACTTCCTGTAGAGTTGAGGGGTAAATTGTTGTATTGGGAATCACTGAGTTTTAAGGCTTCAAAACCATCGATGGGTTTGAGCCCAAAGGTAACATTGAAGCATAAAAGTCCATAAAGCTCAATGTCTCTCGAAGGAAACATGACCAAAAGTTTTGTTGTAAATCAATGACTTTCTAAAAGCTAATTACATACCAAAATTTAAAAAATCAGGACACTTACTCGACTTCGAATTAAATCTCATATTAAATGAAGAAATACAAGACCCAGTACCAAAAAACAGCATTAATTTCTTTAAGCTTCTTTCAAAAGAACTTTAAAAATACGTTCACGTATTCTCTATCTCAAGTAAAAAGATTTTTTGGCCAAACAAGTTCTTGTTTTTCAGTATGTTTCGAAAAGTCCAAAGTTCTTTCAATTTAGCGTTTCTTGCCCAGCGACCAGAATTAGGCCAACTGAATTGCGTATTTTAGCGACGAACTTCTTCGGAACATGATGTCTATTGCTGAAGGAAAGATCAGTTATTAGATATACTTGTACAGGGAAAATTCATCGTCAAATTTGGATCAAGAGAAGAAATGGATAGAAAATCGATGCCACCTGGTATTATACCATGACATTTTTAGATCGTCTGGCAAAAATTGCATACAATGACAACTTCCAGTTCAAATCCCGCTCGAGTCAACATTTTTCAGTTGACTTCGGCAGTGTAGGTTAATTGTGAAGTTTTCGTTTCATAATACCCTGAGGATGATTCTGAAATATTTTTAGTATTACACTCATGAATACGCATTGTCCTCCTTTCATTAGTCGATACATCACTACTAAAAACGTTCATGACGTTAATCAGTACCAAGTAAAATACTAAACGAGGGAAGGACAAACGACTACGGCAAGCCAAGCCTGCGATGGTAGCTTCGCTAATGTTCCAGAACCTCGTAGATCAAAGAATCGAGTATTTTAACAGACCAACAGAATCCACTGAAGGTCAGCGAAGTTCTATTTATATAGGCTGACTCACCTAAAGGCTTGCCAGAAGAAATGTATGAATAATTGCGCCGAGTTTCGAGATCACTTAGCAGTGGTTCAATGACCTAAGGCTACAGTTTATTTACGCTTACGTGGGTCGTCGGTTCGGTTCGAAACTCTGCTGAGTTAAGTTTTTAAGCCTGTTTGCATGGTGAGAAATTGATATTCGATTACGTTTTTTTCTTTGCGTTAGGACGAAAAAAAATGTTAACGGAATTGCAATTCAACGGCCAAAATTCATTTTCGCCTCTACATCCTAGTTTCTGAGTGAATAAAACTAAATTGCTGTTTCTAAGCCCGCACAAATCAGCAGCAAAATTAAAATACAAGCTTTTACCACTCAGTCAAAACAAAAATATCCTTTCGATACGGTCATTACCACGAGAATCTCGCTGGAATAACCCGTCATTCAAATAACCATTTTACCGAAAGACAAATGACACGAATTTTAGACAAGATATTTTATGATTCAAATTTATAAAATTTGGTTGATTTGCTGGCTAGGTTGATCCTTGCGCTGGTATCACCTTCCACCAACTGAGATATGTATAAAGGCTTTAGATTAGCGGCGTATATAGAAGGGGGCAAAGGGAGTGGTCGCCTCTCTCCACCAAATATATCAGTCGGAAAATTCAATTCACGATGTACAGACAGAATAAAAAGAAATTTATTGTCGTTTATTACGACAAACGTCATATACGTTTTCAAGAAACCAGTTTTGATACGGAAAATACCGCGATAGATGTAGCAGCTTGTCTCTTATAATTTGACTACAATTTTATAAATCTTGCCTTTTTACCAGAAGGACGTATTAACGCCACTGCTGAAGATAATCTCGAAAGTCGAACAAATTCACTGAGCACATTAAGTAACCGGTGTTTTGCAGTCTAGACCTGCAACGACACAGCGGTACACCGATCGATTGCTATATACTTTTTCCCAAGCTGCGAATGTCAATATTTGGGTCATAGTATCAGTTAGAGGTTGGATTGTATGGGAGTATTTTAGCCTGGGTATGAACATTTCGTCGTATGTCCGGAAGACGATTTTTGAGGGATTTCTTCGTGAGCCCTATCTGAGATTTTGGCCGGCCTAATTAAGCTGAGATTTCAGTCTAAGTGAATTTCTCAATATAATCATCTCGTCTATAGTCCTCACTTGAGATGAAAATTTATGACAAACTGACAGGATGAAGCGACGTTGAAACAAAGAACAAACCGTGTTTGGTTCAAATCCAAAGTGGTCGCACATCAGATTCCCACTTAGGCTTATTGATGTGAGTCATTACAGCTGCATCGCGATACATATCTTAATCATGGGAAATTGTACCGTTGTAGGCCCATTCCAGTTCAACTAGTGTTTGCTCAAGTTTGCGTTTACTATCAATTTCATGTCAGTTTTCGATAAAACGTTTCCCGGCGGAACAAAAGGATGGAGACTTCCGATAAGTCCAAACGTTCTGTCAGAGGATTTGTTGAATCCCATAAATAAAAAATAGGGGTCAGGGTTAAAACTTTCTAGCTTCGCTAAGAATCAGAAACTTTACGTGGACGCATTATGTCCGAGGACCGATAAACCCGAAACATTTCGTGGTGTAAAACGACGTTCAAATCTAAACAATCGGCACGTGGAGAGTCCGGAAACGTTTTTCGATTCGCAAACTTTTCTCTCAACGTAAGTGTAGTCAAAATTGTTGCGCAGCTCTCAGCTGTGGTTTTCTCCGCGTTAAGGATTAATCTCAAATCGATCTAAAAGTGTAGATCAACTATAAACAACATTTCAAAAAAGAATATAACAAAAAACAAAAACAAAACACTGACAAATGGCTTTATCGTGCACCAACCTCATACTCGTACTCCAGTTCGGAATCAAAGTAGAGTTGATCTGTTTCGTTGAGATTGTTGTAAGACTGCAAATCGTCTGTGGTGGAGTACTGACGATCCTCCAACTCCTCCGTTCTTTCACCATTACTATTTTCAAATGAAACCACATTTCCGTTCTCAACAACTCCCTGCTTTACGTTTTCAAAACTGGCTTGACTAAGATTCCCAGAGTGGTAGCCGTTACTTGAGCTGTATAACTCGGAGTTATCTCCTTCGCCTCCCGTTTGGCTCGTGTCTGCAGGTATAAAACGTGTGTTTCGCTTGTCTATCGCAGCCAGCGATGAGTTAAGCAACAGTTTGTCAAGTATTTCATCTGAGGGTCTACCGTTATCCGAAGAATATGTTGATGAGTAATCTTTGAGGGTTTTTCGTTGTTCAAGCGACTCGATGGTGTCGCAACCGTTATGTAGTTCAACGTCTGACGGGTGCTCGCCGGTCTCGTCCACCCCGGAGTCCTCTCTTTGGTGAAGTGAATTGATTCCACCCTGAGAGGAAAATTCCTGCGAGAATCTGTTGCTGCGGCACCGACAACAAGTCAGCTGAGGTCGGGTCTCGGCTGGGCCAGAGACTTCTGTTTGAACTCCAATTGAAACAAGCGTTGGTGAAGCAAACATGTCTGTTCCCTTCGGGTTGAACGACCTCCTCACTGTAATATTGAGAGAGTCACCAGCGTTCTTGAAAGCCTTGACGGCCTCTTGATGTGACGCGTTTGTGAGGTCAATGCCATCAATCTAAACGGAGAAAACAAAGGACCCTTTCTAGGACATGACAGTTTGCATGAAACAAAACCTTGCATGTTCAATTAATTGAATACGAAACAATATCGGCCCACTTTTTCTAGAGAGAAGACGTTGAGTTTTCTCGACGCCTGAAATGTTAAATTAGAGTATGAAATGTATGAAACACTGCTGTAACATAAGCAGTTTCGCTAATGCATCATGAAAAATAATTTTTCTTCAGAAGAGAAAAACTGGAAATCTGAATTCTTTCAACCGCACTACGTGCGGTGTAACTAACGCCTAGCACTTACCTGCCTATTGCCGAGGAAGTACTCGATCGGAAACGATACGTTAACTATTAATAACACTGAACTTATCGAGGACTGCTAAGCAGCAGCACATTTAGTCGTAGACTTCATTCGAGATCTTATTCCCAGCAACTTAATACCAAAAGTATCGGAGAGATCGACTCCTTGGATTACCGTCAGGGGCTCAGTAAAGTGTTTTTTCTAATGAATAAAGAAGCTTGAGAGGGTTGGCAAGTGTCCATTACGCCATACCTCTAAATTTATAGACTGATCAATCAATCACTGTCAAGTTTGATCAGTGATACGTTGGGTCTTTCAAATTTCCACCTATATGCCTAAATATAAATCTGTGAACTTTTCATAAACTTCGTTAATTATCAAAGTCCTTGTAGCTCAAAGGTTAGGATGTCTTAACTGTCACCCGATTACATTGCACCCAAAACTGATGTTCGTCTGCTTTCTTTGTCCTCATATTGAGGGCGTAACGAAATGGCTGGTTTAAGAATGACCCTCAACTCCTCCCCACTGAGACCTCAATAGCACTACTTATTTAGATGGCCGTTCATCATCTACATAAAACAGACTTCGTAGACTTAGTAAGCTTCTTAGGACCTACCAAGATGTTGTCTGATAGCAACCTGATTGGGGCCATGCTTCAGAGTACAATTTAGTGGCAGATTAAGAGGAAAATTAAAAGGATCAGAACCATGAATCAAGACATCTCCGATCGATATTCATCGTCTACTATCGCCTTTACATTGCAAGTTCGTACATTCTCAACTCCTTGCGAGATCTTCCGAGGGTATACACTCAGATAGTTATGAATCTTGGAGGTCGACCCCACGGGCCTCTAGACCCCACACATTTAAGGACTGCCCACACCTGAGAGCTTCACACCACGCTCTCGTCCTGATGCCTTCATCGCTTGGTTATCATAGTCAGCAAACAACCCTTCCCTATTTCTCAACACCTTGAAGGTGACTACAGAGATGCACCCTTGATGAGCAATGAACAGACTTCCAACCTTCACCTACAATCCAAGTCTTGGCTTGTACTTTTCATTAGTGAGAAAGTCACACGGGTCATCAAAAGCTTAAGGGAGGATGCTGTAATTACGTGTGACTGAAGTTACCAAGTTAGGTAAACAAGATGGCTCATAAGCAATGGTACCTTCTACTTCACTTAATTCTCTCCAGAATGTAGTGACCCCTAAATATTTTACTCTGGCTAACGCCAGGCGATTTTACTCGTCAATGGGAGACCTGCCATCAGGAAAATCAAGGTCTCGTTTACTCGATACAATTGTCACAGACGGCTGTTTGTTCTGATGTCCATGATTATCTCTCATGAGTCTTCAGGACATATTAGAGAGCTTAAGCAACAAGCGTTCTTGATTCACGAACAGCTTTTTCTTTCAATATAATTTTTCATGTAAAACAAAGAAAATGAATAATTTCAAATCCCGAGGGCGTCTTCGAACATGCAAACGCCGTTTTCATTCTATACAGACGTCACTGACAGCGTTTCCACGTTCTAAAGACGACATCTACTCCTAGAACATCAACATCTGTCAATTACGTTTACCGCTGACTCGCTGATTAGACATGGTGTTATATCTCCTGGGATTTTGAGGTTATTCATCATCCTTGCTCGCATAACACATCCTATTCAACGGCCCAAACATCAAAAACACAACAGTTCATCGAATCTTCCGGTTGACGTCCGTAACTCAAGAACATCGGTTGCTTAAGGTCTCTATTGCAACATCAACAAAATTACATGCGCCATGACAAGCCATTGTACGGGACGATCGTTCAGTGCCCCAACAGACAGACTAGTCGTCTCGTTGTGGTTGGGAAAACTTTGGGTGGAATTCCACAAGATAATCGAGCACCAGCATGACCAGATTGCACTTGCTCAATATAGTCACCTCAAAATAGCAGTTTTATTCATAAAAATACTGCTAAGATCACGAAAAGGTAAAGGTCAATGAAGATCATGGTCTGCAAGAGATTTTCGTATATATCTAGTCGCCACCAAAACACAAAAAACAACTTCCTACTTATAATGCTAATGATTTTGCTTAATTGGTTTTCGCCTTCGTTGTTCAACAGCCTGTTTTATTCTTTACAGACATATTAATGAGCAACAATGCAAAACAACGTCTAATGTTGTTATAGCAAAATAATGACTGAAACGCAGATTAAGCAGTTGAATTGGTCGTAACTTATAAGATTTTTCATGCACATAGACCATAAAAACTCAGACAACACTCGTTTATTGAGCTAACACTGTCGATGAATGAATCATAAATAGTTTGAGTTTCAAGTGCACATCAGCGCAGACGAAGCTTCCGGATTTGTCTATGGTCAGGTTATTTTAACTCGATTGGTTTATAATATAGGCATCAGTATCAGGAATGTCCGGAAAAAACAGATCATACAGCAGTAGTGTGATTATCGAAAAAAGGGAAAAAAGCAATGGAACTGTTCCAAGACCAACTTGTATATTTCAGTCACTCCATCTGAAAGTCGTTCGTAAGTTAGACTAATTAATCATGACCTCTCAGTATTCTGACACAGAACGGCTTATAATAAGAAAATACATAAGCAGACATCAAAATAATTACGCCATGGCCTAAACATGATCTCTGGATAAGACACTATATAAAAACACTACATGAGGTAGACGCGCCTAAGTCAGAAACAAAGGGAGTCAACTTAAATTTTGAAGGATTTTAAAAAACACTTGAATGAGAACAAAGGTTCTTTCTTATAAAAAAAGAATTCATCCTTCTAGCGCCTGATTCTAAACGCTGAATGCTAATAGTAAAAAGATTTCCTTTAATCGAGGTTAAAATTGGTTCGAGCGTCCACAAGCCATGATATAGTGCGTGTCGTGTAACACAAGGATTTATCATTTACCTAGCAACTTACGAACTGTTGTAATTCCAGGAACATAAAATATCCAAGGCATGCAAAAATTGAAAAACATGCAGTTTTCAAATGCTTTTAGATCATGCTGTTCAGAAGACTTTAAGTGTCACCCTTTTCTCGCTGAGACAAAACAGTGGGAAGTAATTTCAAGGCACCCGCAGAAACACATCCGTCTTCCCAGCAAGCGCCTTGGCAAACTTCTCAAGCTAAGAAACTCACAAACGGTTTCTTCGGAACAAATTTATAGCAAAGATAACAACACAGATACAGCATTAATTTTCAATAATTTATCTTACAGTATAACTGCAATAGAATATTCTCATTTACATGCCAGAAAGAGACCTTCCCAGGCATCTAACTTCCCTTTCAAATTTACATGAGCTAAATCTTATTAACTAGGCGGGAAACGTCTGTTGGATTTCAGGATACTATTTTAAACTGATACCTTGCAGCTAGTCTCAAATTAGGCTTCTTTAAACCTCTCAAATATTTCGTTATCATCCTTATCTTAACGATCTCGCGAGAATACAAAGTGAAATGCTGTAATTTCCCGGCTACAAGTCTGCAATGTTTATCAAACAAATAAAAATTTGTTTGTTTTGAGTACCAAAAACCTGCGCGCTCAACTTGCGAAACTAGGGGGTAGATGGTTCTACCAACGAAGCGTTTATGGCAACTTCTTGTTTCACTAATCTTCTTAATTGAAATCCTAGGGATAATCTTCTCAAACAAGGTGTGGAAATAGATTAAGAAATTTAACGAAGGCGGTCGATTGTAGATGCGTGCACCGTGGAGGTTGGATAAGCAATGTTTAAATAAGTATCCAGCACAGTAATATCTGATTGGTAACAGAGTCGACTGCAAGGTCACCATACGAACTGGATACGCCCAGGAATAATGCACGCGTATTTCACAGTGAATACCACAAAAACACAGATGCTTAACATGAAAGAGGAAAGAGAATGAATTTCCTAAGACCTTAATAACCCAGATAGGGAATCTCCTCAATAACAATATTTACAGAAGAAGCGCCAACATTGTTCAGCAGAAGACGCTGAAATGGGAACATGCAGTACTGCGGTCGCAAGAGGATATCGTCGATTTGGACCAAAATACACTGCTGGGAAATGACAATATGACATCCACAGCATTATTTGACAAATATGCACCGTTATATGAGCTCTAAATACATCCCTTTTTTTCCATGCGAAATCTTGGGATAAGGCAACTTCCTGTTGCCATAGTTGCGGCCGAAGGGACTTCACAAGTCTGTGAGTCGGCCTCAATATGGACATCATCTTTGACCTTCAATAGGACGAAAGGTGATGAGAATGATCTACTTGTGCTAATGAACAGACAATGCCAGAAACCAAACACTAATGAACGTCTTGGTATAAAAACATACTCAAACAATTAACACCACGCCAGCAACCTGTTATCTCAACTGAATCCATTTTTAACCTTGGCAAACATACCCTGATTGCGTCAGGCAAGGTGCCTGGCCGGAGATTACGCTCAGGATTTCACATAATGAAAAACCTTTTGGCTCACTGGATAACTTTATCCGCAGCACTGTAAACCCAACTGAACTGTCTGCAAGAGCTACGTTTACCATAGATTGTTGGACCATTTATCAGACTTGCGCGACTAGTTATGCTGTGACCTCAAATGACAGGCAAATCCTAAAAAGCTATCTGCTGGAGGACACCCCATGCTCAAAAGCGGAGTTCCGTTCCAAAAATCGCCCCATTCCAAACGTCGCTTTGTTCAAAAAATCACTCCTACAATGGTGGAATTTCTTTGCGACAAGATAAGATCAAAGCGTATAGTTTATGGGAAATGTAGGCGTATCGCAAGGTTGTAACTGTCGTTATTAGACATCCCATCGCCAACTCTGGATCAATGGTCCTTTTGTGGAACTGAATTCCATTTGCACCTTAGCAACGTTATCAAGATGATCACTGGGCCAGGTTTTTCGCAGTGCAGCTTTATAAATGTGTGGTGACTGTTTAAATTTAACGCGCGTGAACAGACGATCGCAGTGATTTGAGCGTCTAAGTGCTCACCAAAGAGTTAAGCGTTCAATTTCAGTCGAGGGATCACAAGACGTATGTTTGGGATTATAAGTCTGATCAGCGTCTACGGTTAAGAGCATTCGGTCTTAAAATGTAAAGAAACCAACTGGCACCGATTTCGTGTGCATGACACACGATTGACAGGGAACGGGTCCCGATTGGGTCTTAAAAATATCTACACACACGAGATTTTCCTCCTCGAAAAATTATCACTTAACAATATGTCAACCCCCTATTTCACGCTATTTTGTCCGTAACCACAACCAAAACACTTACCCTAAAATCTAACTCGTATGCGAATTCCAAACCCTCATCAGGCACCTAACTAAACATGATATGGATATGTACGAAGTAAGAGCCAGAAACGTCCCTTCTCTTCAAGTTCAGGTTTAGTATTTGGTTACGTTTAAGGTGAAGGTTAGCGTCAGGTACACAACGGAGCACTCTTAATGTCTTTGTCCTAAATTAGAGGTCGGATGCATTCAGCTGCCATTACGTTAGGCTGCAACAGAAATTTCGATTATCCTTAAGTCAATAAGACTATTAGCGTGTCTGTTTGATTATTTTCGGTTCAGCGTGTCATATTAGTCTAATTTTGCTTTAAGACTAGGATCCATGTCAGTAAAGCAAACAAAACTCACGTAGGTGAAAAATAGATTTGGATCAACTCGTCCTCTGGTCTAAGATTTTTGCGTACTCTCGTCAAGGTTTTACTGTCAATCAAACTGGGTTTTTTTCTTGCAGCCGTTTCATTGGAAGTTAAAGGTGAAGACTAAAACAGACAATACTTTCAGTTGGAAGTTTCTATCTCAGGATTGCTGCTCGATTTAAGCCTCTCGGAAAGACTTAAAGAACCTTTCTGAAATACAGACAGTCTGAATTACTTTAGTCACCGACATAAACGACCCCTTCAAATGTCAAAAACTGAGAACCTTTTTATAGGATTAACCCTACTTTACACGTTCAAGAAGGACGTCTTTCGACAACAGAAGTTACGTCTTTTGGTTTATTAACATATAATTCTCAAACATTTCATCAAAATACTTGAAGCCTTTGGATTCTCAGTCAATTTAAAAATCTAACACGATTGTAACACACCACCCGCAACCCGAAATTTTTAACGCACATCCAAACAGAAGGATTCGTCCGGATAAATACGCTTTATTCACGAGTTTTCAGAACGTCTTTAAACATTTGTGACCGCATGATAAACAAAATTGCGTTCTCAACAGAATATCACATGTGCCAACCCAAGGAGTTGTATTGAACAATCGTACTATTCGAGCGGCTGGGCCTCAAAATTACCACATTCATTTGGAAGTTTCACAGGATTGATAACTCATTAGCCAAAAGATTGGCGATGCAATACATTATTCTTTACCGATCCCGGCTGACTCAACTACTTTTTAGCTTTGTAAACAATGGCTTCATATCGACACAAATAAAGATTACGTTTTTGTATGTCAATGATTTTCCCAATTGGTTTTATTATATCCACCGTCTGCTACCATAAACACTCAAGCTTCGGCTATCCTGAAAGAAGTTTACAGTAAGGATCATATCTGTAAGGATCATATTTTTCACAACTGAGGCCAAAAAGGTTTATGACGTAAATACTCCAGACTCTCATGCGCTTTAATTGGACAATAAACTACAATAAAGCAGATACAATTTTCAAAGCAAATCAACAAGGCAAATCTTTTAAGAAGGCGAGAATATCCTTTTAATCTAAGTGATGCTTTAGCTTCGTCTAAAATACTCTGTACAAGTACCAACTTCCACGCAGGAAATTCTGAAAATTCAAAAACGTCCTACAAGGGCTGACATCAGACACAATCAAGTCATTAAAGCAAACAGCTGAACGGACGACAAACAGCTGTCGACTTTTGAAGGCAACCGAATTACGTGAAGGAGATCGTTGATGAATTTTGCGTGGGGGAGGGCTAATGTGCCTGGTTTGGTGCTCCTGACGAATTTTCATAAACAACGAACACCTTACAACAAGATAGAACGAAGTATTCCTTCCCACTTTAACCCTCGTTTTATAAACTACAGAATTAATCTCTCAATAAGTATCGCTAGAGCCCCATGTGTAAACTTGCGAACGTCTGAAAATCGGATTTGACGGTAGATCTTGTTACGTGTAATTGCAACGCTTCGTGCAACATCCGATTTACCATAAATTATTAAAACATACAGCGGTACTAATTCAATAAGCGCGTTAATCAAAATGGTACATTTACTTTGACTGATGATGTCCTGTTTGCTTTGCAACACGTCAGGATTCTAAAATTGTGCCAAGCCAATGCGGAAAGGCGTGAAAAGTGATTAAATGGCATGGACCTTTTCTTTTCTAAACTCAACCCAATCAGCAACTCAAATAGTCGAATTAAAGTAATTTCATACTATTAGAAGGAGTGACCACCTACCACATCCGCCCGAAAACCAATTAACCTGCACGCCTACTCGGCTTGCTATTATCCTTGCAAACTTCTCCCTTCGTTAACTACTTCAAAGGTTCAGCAAGTCGCCAATCCTATGACAACAGATCTTCCTCGCGCCACGACAGCTTGCGACTGTAACTCCAGTATAAAGATATACACGTATATTATATGTATAAGCGAACACAGCAGGTTCTTTTTTCCCCACTAATATATCGTTAGCGAAACGTTGGTCAGTTTACACAATGCCAAAACAAAGCCCTCGACCAGACAAACCACACTGCTAAAGTTATGAACTTATTACTGAATGTAAACTTTTCTCTTTAATGAAAAATACGGTGTTTTATCTAACTCGTTCACAAAGCCGTTTCATAGGGGGTAAATCAAAAGCGGCAAAGTGTTTCGTTGCCCTGGGTGGCAAATGAGAAAAAAGAATCGGAAACCCTTGACCGATTCCATTGGGGCCAACTGCAGCGTGTTTACATTAGCACTGTTGAATTTATCTAGTTCTTTACGACGAAATTGATGTTAAACGGCCATGAGTGTGACATTTGATCCACTTCATGCGGTGGAGTCGAACTCGAACAGAGGCGAGCCTAACAATGATCGTTTCCGTGGGATTATTACTAGTTTCCTCCGCATTTTCCAGCCAAGACACAAGAGGAAACAAAAGGGTCGCGTTTGATAAAACTCATGTTCACTAAAAGAGGGGAAAGAGTAAGACCAAAACAGTGGACAAAAGACCACGTGAAAGATTCTCAAACGTCATTAAATATTCAACCGGTGTTGTTGTTGAGGGATTGATAAAACTTGACCGATAACCTACAACACACGTAGACTGATTGTTGCCAGATTAGACATTACCTATTGTTTCCTTGCACCACAGTTATCTCAAAACGAATCTCACACAGCTTGTAAAATACCGCAGGAATTGCGTAAACAATCCTGAGAAATTTGGCTAAGAGAACGGGCTATCCAAGCAGACCTATTAATTTTTTTTGTTTTTTCCTTTTCTGTTAATGACCTGAATTGTGCGGCATGAACGCTAGAAATTTGATGTTCAAGGAGATTCGATTAACGCAGATATCCGTCATGCCCAAAGATATATTGAATGAGTCAAATGAGAGCTATGTATTATTACACAAAGAAAGCTTACTGTAGCAAGAACCCATAGGAAATAGCTGGGAATGCTCCTAAAACTATTAATGTGCTATTAATAAGCCAGTTTAGACTATCTAACCTGTAGTATTCGATCATATAGCTGCAGTTTTCCTGGTTGCGAAGCCGGACTGTTGTCGACAATTTTCGAAACGTATATTCCACACTGGCCATCGTCTTCCTGTACGGTTAATTTAAATCAAAAGAATATTCAGGGCGTTTTAGGCATGAATTATAGAGCAATACAGCCAAGGTGATGTTATCATAATATGCCACTAAAAGTAAAAGAGGAATTATCCGAGAGTGTACTTTATAAATCAACCCACAGCATATATGGCCATAAGAGCCTTGTTTCGGTTGCTCAACGAAAGAAACCAGCGATAGCGGTTATTTATAGTCAACCTTATCAAGATTCATGTGAACGTAATGTTTAAAAACGGCTCGTACAGAAGCAACATGCGAACATGTGAAGCTTTTTGACCTGAACATTCGATGAACCCCTGTGCGACATGCGTCTAAATAGCCTACAGTTTTTTGAATTGCAGGAAGAGCAATACCAACATTAATACGGTCAATATCATTATTCCTGTAATGCAGCTATTTTGCCGTTGTTCTTGTAACTAAAATGACAGTCACATTGCAGTTGAACTGTTGTTTCATTAACCCATGGCCGTTCAATATAACAAGCTAAATGCTTTAAGCGTTTCCTTCGCAAGGCTGAAAAAATGTTCCCAAAATGATTGTAATGTTACCCTGTCACCCATTTTCCCACAAGTATGATTCAGAACCCAAGGGTCCCATATGGAGCTCTCGGTTGATATATACCGGTATTAGTTCACACCGTGTTACACAGCGTTCCGTCATCACGCTATCCTCGACCGTAAATTCTGCTGGAGGGTTCGAAAGGTCTGTGGCCAGACGGTATCCGTCTCAAATGTTTCTTTCTAGTGTTTTCTCTGTCTGAAAAGTTAATGACAACATATGTTTGCGGGACATTCTCGGTTTGTGGGACATTCGCAGTTATGTTGTGCTATTGGTTCGTTTGGTTTTGAAGGAGCATCGACCTAAATTTGCGCGAAATTATTTGATTGCCACGGTATTAATACAATTTAGGCGCTTTTGTTTGCCCTACACCAACATATTCTTGTTTGCGCCAATGTCCGGACAAACAATGATGATCTTGAGTGGGTTTCATAAATAGCAATTATTATCGACAGATTAAAACCTTCGTTTGTGAAGATCTCTCCGCTAATCTATGTGCGGTATGCAGTTATTATGGGGGCAAATTCGAGAGTCGTTACTGATGTGATGAGTTGATCTTTAAATGAAGAGTGTTTACCTTCGATGTTCCACCCCGTATGTTAAAGCCCAATGTTCCACCGTGTCGTTCCAAGACGATCTTAACTTCGCTTTCTTCGGCTGCCTACATGACAAACAATAATATGAACAGTAATGCTGAAACACACAAAGAAAATGTTGGGCGCTTTTCCTTCCGTTTATAAACTAAACTTGTGCTTCTTCCCGACATTCCTCTTAGGATGTTTCGTCTAAAGCCGAAGCTATAACAAACAACATTTTTCGCGGCTCTTAGAACGTCAGCGTAAACACATGGGAAATCTACCAAATTCTTCAGCAAACGACCGCGACACTGTGATCGTAGAACACAGCTTACGAACATGAGTCTCCTAAGTTTAAATCCCGACAAGTAAATGCAGTGATGACTTCAAAACAATCATCGAATGGAAACCGCTTCTTCAATTGCCCGCGAGGCGTACTTCATTGAAATTGCCAATAATCCACCTCCGACAGCGGGTTTCTGTTGAACCCAGAGAGTAAGCCGCCTAGTATTGCATATGTAGAGAGTGATGTCGACTGCCATAACTATCAACACGCATATAAAGATTAAGTAATAAGCCGTAAAAAAACAAGGCAAATCGTACCTGGTCGGGATGACTGTTCAGTTGTCTTTGGAGGTACTTTATTTGAGACCGTTGGTCGTTCGCCTGGCGTTCATAGTTTTGGGTCTGTTCTTGGTACCATTTCAGTTCTGTCTCCAGTTGGGTAAATCGCTCCTGCATACATTCCTCTCGTTTCACCAGCCTCTGTGACACTTTCTCCTTATCGTGCTCTGCTCGCGTGAGTTTCCCTTGAAGCGAGCAAACCTGCGTCTGCAACGACTTGACGCAGTCGTGGTTGCCCGAGTCTTGAAACAAAAGCGGCAACCCACAACCTTTCTTGCATACAAGTACTTGTGAAAATTCACTGACTTCCGGCTGTTCAGAACGAGCGCCATCAGAATAATTCACAGTCGTTGAAGGATCCTCTCTCGCATAATCGCAAACTTCCATATGTTCCAGCATATCGACGACGGCACGAACCACCTCACAACCTTTAGCGTTGTTAACGCAACGAATTCTCAGTCGGTTCACAAGGTTCTGTAAAGGCAATAAATGCGTTATGTCCTTTTCTAAAGAAATCTGTTTACAACTCCGCGGACAATACTCTCTCTTGCCGACCCAATCCCGCAAACACCCGGCGCAGTACACATGTCCACACGAAGTCACCACTGGGTCCTGGTAAACGGCCTTACATAGGTCACATTTAAGGGAATCGTCTACAGGGTCGACGAACAGCTCGACCTTAAAACCCATCCTCATCGCTCAAGACCGAGTGCCAAACGAAATGCGATCTGCAGTCGCACTCATTTGAGGCGGAGCATGTCATCACAGCATACGTTGTTTAGGTGCCTTCTTTACGGTGATCTGATTGGACCCCTCGTCCTAAAATCCTCTTAACAGCTTTCCGGCCGCCTGTTGAAAATGTGAGAAACGAAGCCTCTTTACGCTGAATGATCGCCTAACTGCTTTGAACCTGACCATAACGAACGTGTGTCCCTACCGATTTTAGCAGGATTTTTCCTACGACGTGGAATTTGATCTGTTATGTTTGGGGTTGTGAAAGAAATTTTAAGGCGCCATCCACTCTTTGTCTGTCACTATGCCCACGCAAGGTCTGCGCTCCCTGTACTATTATTCGCTTAAGTTTACCTCACGAGAGATCCACTTCTTTTCTTTAACTACTCGTTGAATTTTTCATGTACCTCTTTCGAATTCAAACAAGTGATCATCTCATACACACAACGCGACTGCAGCTTACTGTAGGACATCAAGAATGTCACATATGCACAAAAATGATGGATTAGCGTAAAGTTGTCGCGAGAATATCTCGTGCACTTAAGTTGCATAAAAACTCGCCTCCAATCCCTGTGTACTCGATTGCTCAACAGGTAGAGTGGCGGACCTGTATCCCGAAGGTGCGAGTTCAAATCCCGCTCGAATCAACATTTTTCAGTTGACTTCGGCAGTGTCAGGTTATCATGAAAATTTCTGTTCATGTAACATAAGCTGACTTTAATAATAATAATAATAATAATAATAATAATAATAAGTCTTTATTGAAATACTCAAAACAAACGTCTGAGTTTACATGTTAAAATGCTACAATTAGATTTTACAGAATTATTTACATCGATTATAAAATTACGGAAGTAATAAAATGTAAAAATATAAACAGTTCATATAAAATTGAAAGACTTTGTGTTGGCTTAGGCACCAGAAGCTCGGCCCGTACTCGGCTAAGTTGGTTTCATTTCTCTTCCGAACTGCTTTCCTAGCAACTAATCAAACTGCTCAGAGCTGAGGTGCAAATTACGACTAATTTGTATCCGTCATAGTCTGTCAGCCCTGGGTATTACTAGTTTTCCCGCTACGTAACATTTTTCAAGCCAATGGCAAGTTTATCGTACGACGGTACTTTATCACTAGACAAACTACTCGAGGCCTTTGTCACCACCTTCGGTGACTGAGAAATGCTTCAAACGTTGCCGTTGGAATTTTATTGTAGACCTAAATCGCCTTAAGTAGACAGATGATGTGATATTAGGTTTTCAGCACATCCAAGAGGTAAAAGAAAAATGATTTTTACTTAAAAGAGAACGACGCGATCAGATAAAAAAAAAAACCAAACAAAAAAAATGCTACGAAACCGAAACTCTCTGGCCAGCTGGATATACATATTTACGATAGAAGCTGGATCATTCTGTGAGACCAAAGATTAGTCGTCTGATGAATTAGAGAAAACAAGGTAGTTAAGTCCTATTAGCCCGCTAACACAATGTTTTTTGTTGTACTGTGTATATGTCACCTAAAAGGATTCGATTAACTTCATTGTTCTTGCGAATTGGACACCTCAAGCCCGTATATCATGTATCCCTGGAGATTGCGATGGACCAGCTGGCCTGATGTCCCGGCTAATTTTGTTGCCTTTTCGTTCGGCGAAACCCGAGAGCAAAGGTTCTAATGTAAATAGACTTGAACAATACAACCGCGGCGAGTCAGTATTTCACTTTTATCTCTGTAATCAAAGGCAGCGAAATTGGTCGTTGGACAATAGTAACATTGCACGTGGCATGAGAATTCAGAACAAGCCACGGCTCACATTGGCTCAAACCACGACTCGTTTGAAGGGGAAGCTATAAGCGACTAGTCAGCGTAAGCATCCTGTACAGTGCATATTGTCTTTAACGTAGGTTTCTATATTCGTCCTATGCTAAGGAGCTTTCGACAAGGGTTTCCGGGGAAACGACAGAAAAAAGTGGTAGTAAGAGCATCAGTGGCGTAAGAAGCAAGTGTGGGTTGAGGGGGGGAGCAAAACTTTCCGGAGGCACCTTGGCGTACGGAAAGGGCACCCTCAAAACAGATAGTATTTGTCATACCGGTTCTTTTGATGTGACGTTTGCATTTTAGTGAAACTAGTAATTAACACCAGTGTGAAGACTAAATTACAAAAAGTTCAAAAAACTTGAAATTTCCAACAGTATCTGAGTAATACCTATGTCTCGTTGAAAATGCTCTTTTTTTCATATTCTTATATATATATTTTTTAATCTATAAAGCCAAACAAGAGGGCATAAACTAATGCGTTACACTTCGTTATAAAAAGGCATTTCTATTTTCTTTAAAAAGGGCACTTTTTGTCTTTTCCCAAAGGGGGGCATGTGTCCCAAATACCCCCCTGGTTTCTACGCCTATGAAGAGCATTGTTTCTGGTTGTCGGCAGGATCAATACGATTTAGATGGGCGTCCACTTGTTTAAAAGGTCAATAAAGATTCACATTTTCAAACAAATAATCGCCTTGGCCTTTTGTTACGAGCGTAATGACCAAACTATTTTCAGCTGTGTAAATTCGTTTACCTTTCCTTAATACCGGATGAACTGTGAATTGTTTAAGAGGTGGGGTGGGGTGAGGCTTCTGAATTGTATCTGTGTGTGAATCCTTTCATTTCCAAATAATTTTTAAATGAATGACTCAACTCAGCTGTATACCCCAGTTACGTAAAAATATGACAAGAATTTAGTTTATTCATCGATTTCTTTTATTCGTAAGTTAGTAAAGACTTACGGTAGTTAAAATAGTTAAATATGGTTACTAATTAGTTTATGTATTTATGTGTAAATAGTGACCCTTTTAAAACTGTATATGCATAGGTAATAGCATGGTTTTGAGTGCAATTTGGGGGAAAAAACACGCACAAGTGAGTTTTTCAAAGACTATCAAAATAGCACGAGTTCGAAGGACGAGTGTTAGAGGTCTTTGAAAAACTCACGAGTGCGCGTTTTTCCAAATTGCCCAAGAAATCATGCTATTACCAGTTAATAATTTACTTCAACTTTTTTGGCACTTCTACAGTGCCAAAAAAAGGTAATTTAATGCATATTACTGCATTACTTTTTTTGGCACTGTGTTACCTTGAAATTGCACTTAGTCAATCAGATTCGAGAAATTTTTTCATGTATATTGGTAAGTTAGTTAAGTACTATAGAACAAATGGCCCCTTGGAAAACACGCGCGTAAGAGCTCTGAAGAGTTACCGTTTTCAAATAACCTTATATATTGGCCAAAGTTTCCATTTTCAAGGAGGATAAAGACTTCTGGTCAGATTCACCAAAGTCAAGTAAACGCAAACTCTAGTTCGAAACAGAGCAAGACAAAAGTGCTTAAAAAAACTTGACGGGTAGAAAAAGACCATGCCACGGTGAGTCCACAATAACGTGAGCAAGCCGGCGAGTTTTGTGTGGAACAGCTGTAACGACCTGTAATGAGTCGGCGTCACTTTGCTTGCATACTTCGCCATCATGCTGCGTACACATGTTTTCATGGTACCAGCGGCATAGGAAAAGTTGAGCTAAGTTTAAATATTCCCTGGTCGGAGTCATCTCGACGTCAGTAGCTGTTGACGACATTTCTCCGGTGACTGTGCCCAGGGTGACGCCGTCACTTCGCCGGTGTCATGGGGATTAGTGAACCTTGGACGGAGTGGCTCCCACTAACCTTAAGGCGGCTGAACACTGTCTAAAGTCTGTCAGCGATATTTAGTAATTAAAAACCGCGAATACTGCGCAAGTTTCAACGTGTAAACAAGCATGGGGGCTAACTCCGCGCGAGATCGAACATTTAACACACAGCTCAGCCTTCTACGTGACGCAATCCTGAGCATGCGTAGTCGAGTGGAAGGTCAGATCGATCGTATTACTGCTTGCAATACAAGTGACGACTGTCGAATATTTTGTAAATATTCCATTTAGTTGATTGTAGAGTAATCAAGACTGTTATTGAATTACCTTATTGTTGAACTTTAAACTCTAATAATTTAGCTGTATCCTTAATTGTTGACAATGGTTTATTCAGGGCTTGTAATCTAACAGGACTATAGCATGTTGTTTACGTCAAGAGAACAAAGCACAATGTGAGGTGGAGCTTCCGGGCAACGCCAAAAGAAAAAAAAAAGTGAAGTCTTGTAACTTTGGAGTCAGTTGATAATCGTGGATGTAGAGATGTAATTGCAATTAAAGAATTAAGAAGAGTTGTGATTGAACGTTTCCATACTTACTGAAAGATACAGTCCCCGTTTGTGTTTGGAACCAGCAGAAGCACAACTACCTTGTTACGCCAGGTAGAAAAGTGCAATAACGATCTCTTGTAGAAATTAGGTGGGAATTTCATTACAATCTATTCTCTGTGTTACTCTAAACTGCTATTTTCTAAAAAGTTTAAAAATTTTCTGTCTGAAGACATAAATATATATAATTCTAGAATTCATTATGAGTTCATGAGGAAAATACAAAACAAAAACAGTACCTGTGCCGGGTCTTTCTATGTGATAAAGACACATGTGATTTCGTATGTCAAAAAGAAGTTAATTTTTCGGCTAAGAAAACATAAATTTCCAAATTTTCTTCGCGAATTAGCGTATTAGGAGTGTATAACCGCCTAATATCACCACTGGTGAGGTTTTCTAAAACTGATTTAGCAAAGTTTGGCTATTCTCAGTTGAGTTTCCTTTCAGATATTTCCATTTTCTAGGGTAAGACCGATAATGGTAGTGGACAATATTGAAAGTTTCCAAAAGAAATATTGTTGGCGATAGTACTTACTAGTGGTAAATGTTGGGGGTTTGTTTGCGTGTGTTGATGGATCATGTGTTTACGTTTTAAGTCGTTTTTAATATTTGCAAGGAAGTGTCAGGTTAATAACTAGATATCAACCTCATAAATAGTTTATTGAGGTTCATAAGTGAATATCTACCTCGTGAATAAGTTTCTAGATTGACAAATTATTTATCAACTTCCAGAGAACAAAAGAAACCGAGCCAATGGTGACATAATGTCAAGCTAAAAACTTCACCCATTTAAGCAGCGGCTGAGCCAAGGTTACAGGCGATATAATGGCAACATTACGAAAGATGACGCACTGTAATTATTAATCTGCAACTGATTCAGGCGGTGTGGGAACATTTGTCATGCAAGTGAGCACGCCTCAGCTCTAACTAGATGGAAATTTTGTGTACCGCGAACTTCATTCAGTAATTTCCTTCCTAAGGAAATGGTCATTATGCAATCCTTAATGCTAAGGTTGTCACTCCAAAGGGGCACTCAAATTAGCACCTCAATACGTCAACCCACTTACAAACGTTGAAAGAGTTCTTAGAATCTTGACCAGTTTGTGGCCTTTCTCGGTTACGACGTCGACCACCCGAAACAAGTGTGAAGTACAAAGCAAACTTTCTCTAAGACATCGTACTCACATAGGCGGAAGAAAAACAATGCAGATCCAGAGTACCAATGGCGTGTTTTGGCTTGCCTTAACATTTGAGACACTAGAAATATAAATACTGAAAAGACATTGAGGACGAATGAAATACTTTGTCGAGTTCCTCAGATAAGGAGAGAGTTACCACCTCGTGAGAAATCCTCTGTAGAAAAGAGCACCGAGAAGACGTGCAAAAATAAAAAAATCGGTATCAATTATGAAAGATTGCCTAGGTGAGCTGAAAGGCCACCGTTCCTACAGAATTGGACAAAAAGAAAGCTGTGGACTGAACTCCCTTATATTCATGTTTTACTGTAAGAAGTAATAGAGATCACCAATGGAGTTTGTATGCGTGCCAATTCATGAGATCTGTTTCCGATACTTCCGCTCCATATTCGCAAGGCTAACGGTAAACAAGAAATTGTTGAAATATCCGAAAAGTTTGGATTCTTGTATACAAATCTATAGGGAACAAGAACGTGCCTTATATTTTTAAATTTTCAACGACATTCTTTTCATATAACCTTTCGCGCAGTCTAGTTATTTGTGGACTGACCTAAATTAGAAATAACTCAGTAACATAAAAAGTAATCGGAATGTTGAGAAATCCAGGTATGTTTTTGTTTCAAAACGGGTCTACCTGCGAGAGAGTGAATTTTCAGAAGATAGCGATACATCCTTACCATTTACATCAGAAGTGTCGGAAATACAAGCGGGAATCCTTTTCGTTTGTCCACACCAAAATATTTATTACAGCCTTGCAGTCAGTTATTAGCAACGAAATATTGGTTTGGTACATTAGAGTAACAGAAGGAAAGCTGTGATGATTTCTCCCAAAATGTATCCTACAGTAATCTTAATTATAAATGAGCAGGCAGGTGAAGTGGCGGAAGAGAAGTAAAAACAACTTTTCATTCACCTCTTTGTTTTAAAAGTAGTTGATAGAGAGTACCAGTGGCATGTTTTGGCGTGCCTTAACTTTCAAGTTCTTTGAATCACAAATACTTGAACGATATTGCTCGCAAACGATATTCTTTGCCGAGATCTAGAGAGGAAAAACTACCAACGAAAAATTCGGTCAAAAAAGAAAGCTCGGAGCAGCTCGCGGTTGTTACAAATGGGTATCAATTATGCACGATGCTCATGGTCCAGTTCTAAATGCACCGCCCACAATGAATTACTCAAAAAGAAAGCCCTTGTACTGGACTGCCTCACAATCATGTTCCACCGTAACATCTTGAATTGCCTTCACAACAGAAGAGTTCACCTACAAGGTTTTTACGTATAAGAAGCCAGCAGATACCGTTCGGCGAAATCTACTGTCACTTCTGGAAGAGCGAGAAATTGCACATACGTCCACAGGTTTCCAATGTGTCAACAGTTACGCACACTCTTGCCCTGTCTCTTCAATAAAGCGCAGCTTGTAATAACATAATGAAATATTTCGGCTATCTCTTCATTCTTTTTTTAAGCTAGGCCTGCTTTACAACCGTAACCCATTAAATCTCTTCAGGAATCTCATTCTCAGAGACCAGACCGAAACTACAAATCGTGTTCATTTACCGACATACACTACACATCGAGGCTTCGCACGTTAAAATCGACGTTGAAAGAGGCTGATAATCGAGGAGATCCTCGTACATAAAATCCGATTAAGAAATTAAGATAAAATGGATTAAAATCGTAATCAAGATTTCTTACTTCCTGAGCCTCGCATTACAAGGAAGCGCATCAAGACAAAGTCAAAGCGTTTACAGTTTCTGTACCTCACCAAACCTAAACTAACGTGTAATATCTCACAGAATGGGCCTTCCACACCAAGTAGACATTGTTTCTGTCACAAAACAGGGACAAACGTAACACATCTTCACAGTGGATTGGCGATACAGTAACAATCTACACATATCTACAAAAGATGCAACAGTTACGAACCTGCGCAAGAAACAGCTAAAGTGTCAGATTCACTGTGATAATTTTTGCACAAATATCCACGATATTACACCAATATCTTGTTGTGAAAAACTTCACGTCGCTCAACAAGCCGTCCGCTCTTGACTACTCCGTTGACGAAGGAACAGAGCGTATTTCTGAAAAGAAAAGGAAGGAGGTCATTTAAGAAACTGTACAATCATTAACTGACAGCAAGTTATAACATTTCCAGTAAGTGCTTCCAGGTGCTTTGCAGGACACAAAGAGGTTACCCCCCACAGTGTTTCACCCAAGAACACATCCGGTACGATCTTCCAAATCCGCTATGGCTGTCGAGGTTATCTGCTCTTGAGCGTGAAACAAAACGACGGCACGCGTATGTCAAACGGTCGCATTTTAACGGTGCAACTCAAAACAATGCAACACTTACACATATTATTTTAATTAGAGACCTTGAACGCACACGTTGAAATTGCGCCACTAATCCAACCCGAAGTAAATCAAGACGCAACTCTCCCCTCGCCTCGTTACATCTGACTTGATAAACGCAATCCTCGTGTGGAGTAGATTAAAACGTATTACTAAGCCAGTTCAACTAGCTGGCATAACTACTTGTAACTAAATACCTGATGAATTGTAAATTCATTCCTTTAAAAGGAGATCCATCATGAGGTAATAGCGGCTCGTGTCGGCCTAATAAGTCACAACTGGTAACTGACAAAAACCATGCAGGCTATTTCACTCAACATTTGCTGGCAAGTTATTGTCACACACACGGCGCGTTGTGTAACAGTCTATAATTATCCTGGCTTCTAAGACCACGATCGTTCATTTTAATGTTTACGATTTAGTCGCACGAATCGAGCGTACAGCTGTCAAGGATTGTGCTCTGATGAGGTAATTACGTGCGCCAGCATGAAGACGTCTGTGACAATCTTATCGAGGTAGCTGTGGCCTTACATGGATTTGGCTTTGCATTAAAATTATCATGAGGAATGTAAGGTTTTCGTAAGCTCAAGTTGAGACCACGGGGTTATGTTTCAACAAACAAATACTCATTTTTAAAAATATTTATACGCTATTGTATTCAACATATGCAACATGAGTGGCCGACCTTAAGCGATTTACTAGGCGAGCCAGAGTAAATCCCATAAAAGTCGGGCGCGAACATTGAACATTATTTATCTAAGTCTGGATACGCACCATTTAATGAGAGACGAAAGAATTGAAGGAAAAGCTAATGCAAAAATCTTGCCGATTTTGCATCCGATATACAACTACTGATTAAACGATAATTTCTTTTGTTTTTTCTTCATGGATTATTAGTGAGTTGGATAATTTTTTCCTTGCTTTGTGTTGTTTTGCATAGTGACGTATTACTTGGCATAGCTTCCTCCAAGTTAAGTTTTCTGATAATATGGAATATGCTACGTTAGAGATCAACCTACACAATTCCATAATATGGCCAATACGTGCTGTGCCGTTTTATTAGAACACGTTATGTTTCGCGGCAACGTTATGTTGCTATGGTGTGGTATGGTATGCTGTACTATCCCATGTTCTATCCTTCACTACGCCCTGCCATAATTCGAATTAATTAAAAGCCTTCCTGGATATCAGGAAAACAAATCTCAAGAAAGTTGTGGATATCAGAATTCCTTGGCAGCGGAGTAATGAAAGCCTAAACAGGTTACACCGCAAAGACCGAATATGTGGGCGATAGTGTACTTCGTAGCACTGGATGCAGTTCTTCCAAAGACATGCGAATTAATGTTTTGATCAAGGTATCAGACGAAGATTTGGCACACTGCTTTTCATTCTCTGTTTTAATGAATTAAAAAGATAACTTAACAGGCGTTCATGATTCATTGCCGTTGCTCCAAATTGCCAACCATCATAAAGCAATCAATCAGCATTTAACGACCTCCTTATTGTCTGGCCCTTCTCTACAGCAAAACAAACATCTCAATACGCATATCTGTAACCAAGCACCAGTCGAAGATCCATTACATACAAAGAAGCTTAATCAAGAAGTTGTTCGACGTGAAGATGTATACTCAGTCTGCTGTTGTGGCCATTAGCATATATACTTCTGCAACTTGTCCTTATTTTGTCTGTATATTTTCAAAGACTAATTAATCAACCTCGCAGACAGCTACATTCGCAACTAATAAATTTCCAGGGGTCTCTAATTTTAATGAGATCAAAACGATGTCTGATACTTAGAATAATGCCTCGAATGTTGACAACTGTAAACACTGATACATTGGTCCGCTACAATGAAGATTTCGTTTTTTATAGCCTACAAAATCATGTAAGTTTCAGAGTTATGTTTTCCTTGCTCAGTAAAAGCACGAATTGTTGTTAAAGATTTCTAGCAAGCCTTTTTAAGCAATTTTGAGATTGATATTAAAGTTGCATATCAATCGCACCAATTGGTAGCTTGTTCGTTGATCGTTATTTATTGACAAAAACAGCGCAGCTGCCCAAAAGTGATCAACAATTATTTCATTTCTGGATATTTTGGTGGGCAGTTGCACGCGAGCTCCACGGGATATAACTTCGTTTTGAAAACTATTATCCCAAAAGTTGGCTTGGTAACATGAAAATAAAATGAACGCTAAACTTCTAAATCTGCAGCTGGTTGAAATTTTCCTTCAAGAGGTTCCCGAATTACTTAAACAGTGGCTGTTCACTGACACTCGAATACAAAATTCTGCCCCAAATGCAACGTAAATTAGATACTCAAGATGAGAAATTGACGCTTCTCTACATAACAACTTTCTTCAACCCCTGTACATTAAAGCTTTCAGTTCTTCGTCACGTGACAATAGACATCGGAAATAATAATTACCGTCCACATTCGTGGACTAATGCAATCCGTGAGAAACAAATAGTTCACAGTAGCGGATTAGAATTTGAGCCGAGGAGTGGGGCGCCACAGCATGCTCCCCTAAAATATTTTTGTATTCTGGGAGCTCTGAAACAGCATTTTCAATGTTTACTAGGATATAACTACACAGAAACTTGCTGTATTTTGTGTGAGGGGTGCATTTGTTGAAAGGGTGGCAATTCTCTGGCCACGAGGGGGTCGCCCACCGTTCCCGCCCTCCTCCAAGCCTGTCTACTCCACTACGTGAGAACGATGAACTAGTAGGGAGAGGAAAAGTTTCCCAGTTCCTCACGAGCTTATTTTCCTCGGACAGAGTCAAAAGGTTATTACTCAAAATTTATGTAACCTTTCATTAAGGGTCCATTTACATTGTCGATTTTGTGCTTTGCGATTGACATCTTGGAGTATGTGTTAAACTAATGAGAGTATCGAGGACACACTACAACGAATCATAAGCTGATATCTTGCTGCATGGACTGTCATGAGTTTATTGCATTCACCAGGATGACAATCGC
Source organism: Heliopora coerulea (assembly GCA_030142905.1). Taxonomy (NCBI): domain Eukaryota; kingdom Metazoa; phylum Cnidaria; class Anthozoa; order Scleralcyonacea; family Helioporidae; genus Heliopora; species Heliopora coerulea. Next base: position 560,671 of record JASJOG010000144.1, read on the forward strand.
ACGTGTAAACGGCTCTTTAGAGCGCTCTTCTTGTATTGGTGGTTTAAAAGTTTTGACAGAAGAATCTTATTAAGCGTTATTGTACGCGGCACCAACACCGCGCCGTTTTGTCTTTTGAAAATCAAGGAATGCATAGCAAACCACCAGTTGCTCGCGGTTTTGAGGTAATTTCGCAACGAACTATGTTACCAACGAGGACATCTACTGCCGCCCGCTCTCTTCTACTTTTATTGAAAAGTCCAACATTTTACGTGCTCGCAATGAAATTTGATGTAAAACGAAGCGTGCAACTGCAAGTATTTCAGTAAATATTTCAGTAAACTGAAATATTGAATCCAGACAGATCAAGCGTAAATTATCATGCACTTTCATTATTAGGTTAGATTAGTTTGTCTGGCAAGTTTTTAAAAGGAACGAGCTACTTCTGAGGATTAAGACCGCCCAGAGGAATTTTACACTCGGTCAATTTCCATAATTTCACACATGCTCGAAAATAATCTACACCTTCCACACGATACAAAAATAATCCCTGAGGGTGCAATTACAACCTCACAAATTGAAGCAAGGGAGGAAGGAGGGATGAATGGATGAAAGGAAGGAAGGAAAGAAGGAAAGAAGGAAGGATGGATGGAAGGAACGAACGAACGAACGAAGGAAGGAAGGAAGGAAGAAACGAACGAACGGAGGGAGGGAGGGAGGGAGGGAGGGAAAAATGACAAGATAAACATATTCGGACTAATATGTTTATTATGACTAATATGTTTATCTAGTTGTGGGCCAAGAAAATATAACTGCTGTTCTCTGATTGATTTCTGCGCGTTTCAGTGGGTTGTTATGCCTGCCACATTTTCTAAATTAATGCAACTGCCGGAAACCTTCTTCTACATCATACTTGTGATACTAATCAAAGATGATTATCGTTCTTTGTGAACTAAAGATTTGCGTTTAAAGAGAACGCCGCTGAGTATTTCAGGGGTTGCATTCAGCAGACTTAATAAAGGAACCGGATATCCTGTAAGAATTATCCCAAAGGTCCACCTACACGATACGACATGTCTTTTACGATTCTAACGCTCTTACGTATGCGATGTTGACTAACGAGCAAAGTTCTTAATTACGATTGGCCAGTGAATGTTGCAATACGTCTTGAAGACCCTTGAGTGAATGGCTATCGACTTTTGAGTGACTCTTGAGTAAGTCGCATACATCAAGACGATCAATCTCATGCGACAATTGTTCTGTGTGAATCAGCCTTGACAAAACACCAACTTTCCGGACAAACGTTTTGAGCAAACTACTCCGGACTTCAGTACCTCTTCCAAGATGTTTACCACGCTATGGCTGCGTTTGCACACAAATGTTTGCAAGCTTGCCTACAGCATTCCCACTGATACCAAAATGAGTCAGAACGAGCCTTAAATTCTAGGCACGCGTGCCAAAACGTGTAAACGGTGTTTCGATCTTTACTGTAACATCAAAAATCTCATTCCATTATTTTAACTAGCTATTCAAAACAATGTGTTCATTCTTTTATCAACAAGGACGAATAGGATTCACAAGAAAGGCAAATTAACAGAGCAATGTCAGATACACCACCGAAATTAGAGGTGTTTTGTTGCTGACATAAATGATACTAGAGAATGGTAACGTGCTAAGTTAAGATTTCCCGGGTGAAAGACGTGTGTCAAATCACTGTGACTGACGCTCCTTGTGTAGTTCGCTTGAGTGGACTGAGTCAATTTTTTTGTTCCAGAAGTCTCGCGTGGGCAACGGAAATATTGTGAGCGGGCGGCAACAAAAATCTGTCGGACAATTTTCTGCTTATCGTTTGTTAATTAGAGTAGTACTAGAATGTGCAGGCTTCTTTTTGACGTGAATAATTTTATTAACCTAAAACGAATAAAATGGACAAAAATGCTAATGATGTGGAAAGTTATAGGCATAGCTGCTGTAGAACGTAAGAATTAGATATATTGAATATGAAACAACTCTCCTTGTATGCAAACATCTACCTAGCTATACACACACACACAACTGTATACGCTGATCTATGATAAACTACACTTTCAAAATAGACTAACATTGGTGTGATCCACAGTAGCAAATAAATGCATTTTCTGATTGTCTAAACTTACGTACAACCGACATGTTCGTTTCGTTTCTTGTTCTTTGCCCGAGTTACACAACTTACAGTTAAACAAAAACCGTACAGATACCAAGACGTATCGCATGCGATCTCACTCTGGCTAAGGAACCAAAATAAAACCAAATTTGTTTTGTTTATTCTTTAAAACTTTGCATGTCGAGGTTAGCTAAGTTGAAATATTCATGCTACACCGATTGAAATGGATTTATACCCCGGGATTATTCTGAAATACCACTAGAAGCTGGAGCACTGCACATCCTTATAGATGAGAAATAACAAAGAAATATCGGAACAGTTCTTGCAGACTCTCGTGATGAATAAAACTCGCATTGTCCCCAGCCAACTCGTGAGCTCAATTCCGAAGATGCAAACTCAAATCCGCCTCGAGTCGAATGTCCTCAACGAATGGAACGAACGGATCGAAAATTCAAGTCATATTGAGACTACCGCTAAGGCAGCAAGTATGTCCACTAATAAACCACCACCTCCTTGCAACCTTGGCTCTCCGTCTGATTCTCGTCAGCTAAACCGTTACAATGTCTCACTGGTCATCAGAAGGTTGCAGGTTGCTTTTCCATCTGGACCTCAGAAATATTTCCTGATGACCTGAGCTGAACAAACGTTCGCTATAGCCACGTGTATTAAACTCACTACGTCGAAAGCTAAACATCATTTCTCAAGTCAACTAGAAAAGTTCACTTGAGCGGGGTTCGAACTTGCATCTTCGGGTTTCCGGACCGCTGCTCTGAAATATTCTCTTCATATTACCCTGAGGATGATTCTGAAATATCATGGCTAAACTTTCGCAGAAATGAGTTAAAATGGCCACCATTTGAAAACAAAAATTAAACCCACAGAATTCGAGGAACCGGATAAACGTTTTTATTACAACAGCCGATAAAAATTGCTGGACGAACGTCGTTCTTGCAGCCAAATAATTGGCCCATCTTGACCAACTATCTCCTCTACGATTCTAAAAGGAAACATGAATTGGCGTGCTTGGCCTCAACCCTGGTCACGACTCATTCTCATGGCAACTGAGCCATAACCCAATCAGCCGTTTGAACTTAAGTTGGATTCGACAATCGTCTGTTGTTGCCGCCAAAATCATTCGTTGTGGCCATAACGTAACTAATGAAAACCAATTAAATTTACCGAACCATTTCAGAAGAGCGTAACTAGACCGACATCGAATACATGACGAGTAAAGAATGAGTAAACTGTAAAGTCATTTATGGCGTGATTCGTCTTTTAATTTTAATCTATTCAATTGAAAACATACTTAGTTTCTTCAAATAACCCAACTTAAAACATTTTCATCATTTATCGGTGTATGTATAAGCCACAATCTTCTAGCAACGGACTGGCCAAGCAGTTTAGTTGGACCGAGTGCTGCGTTAGTATGTCCGGGTGGCATCGACTTCGCTACAGCTCAGTCACCTAAAGAAAATTTTTTTTTCCCTTCATCTCAAAACCCACCAGAATTTTTCTTCTCTGATATCTACTTTCGACTGTGAATCTAATATAAATAAGGAATCCCACTTTACCTTACTTTCATTATCCCCCATTAGTACATAAAACAAACAGGTGCAATGATTCCAGCAATAGACTTTCAAGCGCTTCAGCACTTCTTTTCCATCAATTCATTTTTAGGCTACCGTGTTCATCCCTAACGCAAGTTTAAATGCCTCGTCGCTCTGTGGAATTATATCTTCTTCAGCTTGCAACGGCACACAGACGTCTTTCGGCAATTCAGTAATGAGAGGGTTTGACAGGAAGCTTTTAATTCAACCCAGCTACCAAATGGGGGTAGCGACCACCTGAGGAACGTCGAGCTCTGTTAGGGGGTCGCAAGTGTCCTTTAATTTACAAAATCTTAAAAGCACAGCCAGCCGACAATTTAAAGAATTACTGGGGCAATATACAAACTCATTGTAAACATTTTCAAAACCCAAAACACGAGTCAAACCCCAGACACAGAGTTTAATGGTAATGATTTGACTTTATTACCAAGTCATCGTAATTCAAGCAACTCAAAGCGAGTACAGAGCAAACACTTTTCTTCTAATACAGAATTAATGTTATTCTTCAACATCTTTAGACTGTTCAGCTATCGATATCCCTTTGCTACTTCAAATAAATCGCATTCTTTTCTAATGATGTCATCCTTCCTTATAACTATAAAGATTGTGGATATTTTATACTTTGTGCAGTTCGTCTGTCGTTTGACTTCGCAACATGATCATTTATCTTTGTGCTTTGTTTTAACTTATTTTAAATTTTTAATTTATTTACTTTCGGTTGGTATTTTCTCTCATAATTCTTACTCTTTCTTGTTTTACTTTTCATAAACGATTGAGGTACGAATTTAATAAAACTTCACCAACCATCTTTAAAAATTGTTCATAAACCTGAATTTGTATTCACCATTCAAGCTTAGTTGGAATAAACATGTTCCTTCTATTACTTCTTTCGTGTATTTCGAATAAGCGCGTTCTTTCCCGTCGAACAAGCACGTTGTTATCACGAATCATATCATACACCTTGTTAAGTATCACATCACATCCCAACGTACATCCAGCTATATATCTTAACATTTACTATCACATATCCGATCATTTATCATTTCATTGCTCATATCTATCATATCTTATGATATATATTTTAATTGTCACATCACATTAACACGTAATATTACTGAAACGCGTCCATATTTTGTTTGTTAAATTGAAAATTTTTCTAAAATAACTCTCACCTTTGGAGGCCGAACGTTGTTACTTAACAATTAAATTAATACTCCAAGAGACAGAATAAAACTTACACAATCTTTGTCACTGAAGACGACTTATCAGGGAGGTTTCTAGGCTTTCCCAGTGTTTTTAGGACAGGGCGTCTATGTGGGGAGGGGCGTATGGGAAGGATGTCTGCAGGGATATGGACTCCATTCTGGCCCAGATATTCTTTGTACTTCTGTTCAGCTCACCGTGTGCCCATTTTGCAAAGTAACTGAGAAGGAAAATCGAGATGTGGTGGAGCACTGTGCAAGAGGGTGAAGAAGAAACGTTAATCGCTTTGAAAGGCAATCGATGAACGCTTCAACATAAACCCGCTGTTTCATGACTGAAAGTAATATTAGTAACGGTATACTCAGAAACGGCGGGTCAGTTACCACAAACGTTTTTTCCAACGTCAAAAGTGTACTTGTACTCTTCCTGTTTAAACAAAATAATCAGGGTACCATTCCAATTAAAACTAAATAGGAATGTATTCTTACTTGCCTTCACGTTAAGGTTGGCGGATTAACTGAAACTATGACTGAAAACATACCAGTTGAGGCAATTACCATAATTTACCGAAGTTTAAAAATGTTCTACCTATGCTGTAAGCGCGAATTTAGCCGCTAAAATAAGTTTCAGTGAACTATTTATACTTTAATACAAATTGTATCACCCGTAGATTTTCGCCGTGTAGCATGGAATAGCCATGGAACAGTTTCGTATTTCGTAAGAAAGGTCGTCGAGACGATGGCAAAGCGGCCGCCACTCTTTAGCCAGTTATTCGCGCACAAAGTAATAGTTGACTCCTTGTATTATTTGTAAAGTAGTTACTTTAAAAGTAGCAGTTTTTAACCCCACGACTCCTAAGAACAACTTTCGCCAACTTCACAGAATTTTTTTTTTTCTTGCTAATGGGAGACTGTCGAATATTTAGTAAATGCTGTTTGGTTGGTTGTGGAGTGGTCGGGACTATTGCTGGATTACCTTGTTGTTAGACTTTGAACTTTGGACCAAAGCACAATGTGAGGTGGAGTTTCCGGGCGACGCCAAAAAAGAAAAAATCTTGTAACGTTAGAGACGAGTTGTGATTAAACGTTCCACATTTATTGAAAGATACAGTCTCCATTTGTGTTTGGAACCGGCCGAAGCACAACTACCTTGGTGCGCCAGGTAGAAAAGTGCAATAGAGACTATTTCATCTTGTACAGAGGAAAACTCCAGCAGAATTCAAAGGGTTAACAATTGAGGAAAAAAGACATCATGATAATCAACAAACTGCTAAAGACACCACTACAGAAACTCCGAACTTCCATTTCCATGCATAAATATAAACCATACTCGTGGAACAATCAAACGTCAATTACAAAACATCTTGTAAAGAACGCGGTGCGAACAACACTGCAGAAGCGGAAAGATGTTAAAAACTGAGAGAAAAGGACACACCACAAACGTCAAGTGTAACAAGAAGGGATTGAATGTTGCTAAACCACGCGTCAACCTGTGATCAGGTAGTAGACTTTGACGATGAACCCATGAACATGTACTAGACAACGAGAATTACTCGTCTGGGAGAACTTAGGAATCTTGGCACAGAGCCCAGGCAAACGACCACAACTGAGACAACAGTAGGAAACCTTCAAGGGCAACACGTTATTTGTTTTTAAAAATACGCACCATCATATTTTTAATTCCTACGTTACCAGTGACACCGCGTCAATCATGTTTATATATAACCAGTGTTTTTTGGGGTTTTTTTGGGGGGGGGGTTTCGAACGGGACTGTTGCTTCTTGTACAAGTTAATAGATTTTCCATTCATCACCTAACCGTCTAAACAGCATACCGGATGGCCGAACTAATTAGTTTTTGTCAGAACGCGTTTCATCTAATTTTTTTTTTTTTTTATCAGTGAGCTGGATTGCGGGTCTGCTCTTTACTAATTTGGATTTTGTTAGGACTTTCTGACTTGCTTGGGGGAGGTAAGTGTCAGACACTAGAGGACGATTTATCTGATTCTGAAATGGTGACAAAAAAACAACGTTCTGAAGGCCCACCAAGTCCAAATGCGGAGCAAGACTGATAAATTGATTTACGAGCTGATTACACAGAAAATGCCAGTCCAGATAAATGAAGAATTTCCTCTGAAAATCATCTTTCGATTAGCTGACGAACACTTCAGTCCACGCTGAGTTTCTGTAATTTCAGTCCGATTAACTGGGGTGAAATTCCTCCAAGTAAACAGCTTCCCTACTGTCATTTATAAGCAATAAAAAAGCTCGTTGTGGGTGTTTGACCACAATAACAAAACACTTCAAAGTAATACATCTCTTGGGGGTGCGCCTCTTGAAATAAATTTGCTTTCTCATGTCACACAATAAATTAGTTTTTGGTACATAACGCGCCATAAAGATATACTCAATACTGAGGCATTTTAATAATGCGGTTTAGGGGATAAACGTGCGTCCTAAACTTGTAAATTCGACTCCCACTGACGGGAAGGTTGAATTTTCTGCAGAATTACGGATCACGTCAGCTTCATTTTACATGTGTACAAATGACGTCATAATACCTTCGTTACATAAAATCTTCGTTACTTTGTAAAGCAAGTAGAACATAGCTTATACGTCTCTGGGCTATATCAGAAATACGAACAACGCGAACATAATCAACTTCAAGATGACAATTTGAAACACAATTGTGTTTGTCATGAATAAGAGGCGATTTACAATGGAATCATGAGAAAACGTAAGATCACACAAATATATACCTGTGCCAGCTGTGATTTTCATTCATCTTTACCAGCTGACAATGTTGACAGAAAATCACAGCTGTCAAAGTTGACCAAGTCCGATACTGTAATGGGCAAGAAAAGATGCACTCAGCACAGCGTAAATACTTAACAGACACAACCAGACTTTCCCGGAATAGCACCGTCTGGTGGATAAAAAGTTCGGTTGTTTAAAGCATGGATGGCACTGCTCTCGCGGCCAGGCCTTGTCCGTCGGGTATGCCATCCGGATTTCGTACAACCGGCAGGAGAACGTTACAAACCATATCTAAGCGTACTACTGAAATATTGAAATTCCGATTGAAATATTGCGCACTGCTGTTAAAAATCTATTATTGAGAATGAGCCTTTAATTTGCGGATTCCCCTTCAGTCTCAGATATATGTGTTAAATTAGCGCTAGCGTAGCCCACGAAAGCATTCTGAGCGCTCGTTTCAAAGTGCAATCGAAAGCTAGTTACAAACTACCAGGAGGTTCATGTCACTAGTTCCTCCTTCAAGCAATTTTCGATAGAGTTTTACCTTAAACGATTTTCGCATACGATTATTCGCCCAGGCGTATGCAATCACCCCATAAGACGGAATTCCTGCTTACCATTGGCTGGGAAACGTTGCAATATTTCCTGAGGTCTCTTTTCAGTGTATCGTATAAGTCAGGACAAACATCCGTCTGCAATAGTCGTGCCGTGTAACTCAGTTCTTACATACCTTCCTTCAGTTCGCTTGCTTCAAATAGCACATCCGGAATCCAAGGGCTATCTGATTAAATATTCCACTTCTCCTCAGATTGCAATTATTTCCTTTATGCCAGTATTCTGCTTTATTCTGATTCACATTCAACTAAATAAGGTAAAACGCTCATCAGAAACCCGCTTTTTTTTTCGTACGACTCCCACAACTGAAACATTCATATCAATCTACATATATATATATATATATATATATATATATATATATATATATATGTGGTTTGACAGCGATCATGGGGTTCCCTTCTGGCTAAGTAAGATACCGGTATATCCGGCAAAACCTTTCAGCCCACCAACCGAACGAGCAATAATCCTATTTCAGATGCAAATTCGGCAAAGAAAAACAATTAACCACCGTAATTACCAACAAACCGAACTGTTTACCTTTTATAAAATAAGTGTTGAAACAAATGCGAACTTTTTCTCCAGGCGCATTGCCTTGTAAGGAGTGTTTATAATTTCAGAAGAACAGCCGAAACTATCAGCTCACCAAGAAAGAGGAAACGGTGCAGCCAGGATGGGACCTTTGTAAGTGGCTGGGATGTTTACTTCCTCTATGGTTTATATTTACGTTAGAGAATTAAAATCTCGCTATAATGGAACCCACCGGATATCGGTAAAGGTGGCAAGAAGGAATGGGGTTTATCGTGGAGATAAGCCGCTGGGAATTTCATCGAGTTATAGTCCGACACCTCGCACAACGTTAATAGAGCTTTGTTATGGAAAACCGTGTCCTGATTAGGCGGTTTGCGTGAACGCCACTTTTATGTCGGTTGATTGCCTCAGACACAGAGCATTGTCCATGTTAATATTACCACCAAATTTATGACAATTAATAAAGCAAAAACGAAACCCGCTTTGACGGCAAATCGAAAGCTGAAAAAGCAAGCGGAGCTCGAAAGGTAGTTGGACCAAAGCACATACACACCACCTAACCTCATGACAATACGTCTGCAGAATGTTTGACTTGTCGGAATCAAGATGCATAGCCAGTGGTCGTACCGTACCGTGATTTAAAATTGCACGAGGAAATTATTGAAGGTTTGCGTGCGATTTTAGTGCGGTGTTTTCTCGAATTTTGCAATAATTCAATAATGCTTTTATTGCATCCCCAGATTTACTTTTTGTTGTTTTTATCAAACCTTTGCAAGAAATGTAAGGGACGTTACTGAACTTCGCTTTCTCATGAGATCAAATCGAAAGTAAGTTTTATAGAACACCGAGCACCTCCTGTCAGCTTTACTTTAAGAAAACATCACAGTGGACAAAGGAGAATAAAAAACCCTGCAGAGCAGGCGACTGGTAACCTTGCGAGCAGAAACTTCAAAGTCGTCAACAACAACACTTTTAAATTTGAAAGTAAAAAAAGGTAAATCAAGACCAAGCGACTAGTAACCTTGCGAGCAGAAACTTCAAAACCGTCAACTATGACACTTAAATTTGAAAGTAAAAAAAAGGTAAATCAAGATAAACTGCTTCAAATTGCATCAGAAAACGGCGGGTTAATAGATACGAGCATTTTGCTAAGCACTCCATTTTACATCCAATCTTCCTATAATTGGCTCCCCGACTCAAGTACGTAGGTCAGTCTAGGCCCTTCTCGGAAATTAAACATAATTACGGCGGACACTTGAAGTGATGTCATACATGGTTTTCTAATACCAACCATCCTCAAAACGTTGACGTTTATAAAATTTTACTAACGATACTCCGCATATCGTACTTTACACGCGTGATTTTTTGAGAAAGATTTATTGCGTTGATAATCGTCCTTAAACATCCCTTCGTGCTCAATTTCAAAAACGGAGAATATGTCGTCGATGAATTTCTACAACCCGAGCATCTTTCAAATATAATTAACCCACGAGCCGTTTCGCACTAACAATGAACCATTGTGTCAATCAAAACGATGGTTTTTTGAGAGATGATGGTGTGAGATAAATCCGTTGGGGAAAAAGAATGAGCCTTGTGGACTATAAACGTTGCTTCAGATTTATACAAATATCGAGGCCCGTTTAAGCTGTAAATTCTATTGCTTTATTGGTCGCGGACTTCAGGCAGTGGAGACAGTGCGAGGGCATGTAAGGGATCTTAAAACCAATGAACGACACATCGAATTTATTGTGTAGAAACATCAACTCATCACATACTTACCAGCAACTATAGACGTACTCAAAAATTAATTGGAAAACCACTATCTTTCCTCAACAGCTTCCCTTTCCTCAAGTTTGTAATTAAGTGTGCCACGAGTGATTTAGGCCAGGTTCAGACACCGAACAGTTTATGAAGATAAGCAATTGTGAGCCTAAGATTTTGTTTAAGATCATTTGCATAAGGTGCGGCTCGTGAAAAGCGCGGCAACTGAACTTGGTCTAAGACGCAAAGAGATCCTTAATACGTTTCTTGTTAGGACGTTTGGGGCCGTAACTCAATCAAGCCGCTTTGACATAATTACGTCAGGTAATGAACACCCACGTGTTGGCCAACCGCTTGAAGGTTTAGAAGCACGAACGCCATACATCAAGTATTTCTTATACCCCCCTTGGTGAAATAAAACCCTTACATTTTAACAGAAAATAATTCCCGCGTCTTTCGAAGGGAAGCTACAATTACCTGTAGATTTCCGTCCAAACTGGTTCTTGCAGAAATTTGTTTTCCGAAGAAAATTACTCCTCTTTTTCGTTGTCGTTTAAAGAGCTGTGTCGCTGGGTATTCAAATTGTTGCGTGTGTTTATCTTTTCAAATGGTTTAAGACTTGCTAAAATGTTTCTTTGACAAAATGGCCTATTATGTTGGTCACACGCTAACACGCAGGTTGAAGTGCTTTTGAAATTCTCTCGCCACGATTTGTACGTTCCACTGGACTGTGTCACGGATATTGACCAGAAACTTATACTCTAAGGCTTTCGGTTCTATAATATTGTTTGCAAAACCAAACGAGACAGCGTCGGCACAGTGTAATGACAAGAAACTAAGAGAGACTAAATTTAATGGGTATATCAAAGGTGGGTTTATTTGTCCGCCTTTGTTTGCCTTCATATGCGAACAGCTGTTCGTTGCGTGCACAATAACAGCAGCACTGCATTCGCTTTCTTTTGAAGTCACGAGAAGTACAAAATTGTCGACCATTTCGACCCATTAGTTGATATCTTCTTTGCTACTTTTGTGCTTAAGTCAACAGTTGTCATGTTCACTTAAATTGTTTATGTAATTTGAAAAACTACATGATGGACGAAATGTTAATTAAGTCGCGACTGTCATGTATTAAAGTCAGTGCCGCAAGATGGCCTCGAAACAAACTGACGATAATTACAGAGCATGTAAAAACAAACGTAGTAGAGAATACTAATCATTTTACCGCAGGATCGCGGCTTTAGTTTTTTTATGCGCACTGTAGAAGACAGATTTTCACGAGTTTTTTATCTGTTGATTATATTTACTGTTCGGGAAGGATGAAGAAAGGTAATTTAGACAAGAATGAGGGGAGGGTTAGACGGTGAAATCTTCGGGAGCCAAACGCCCAAACCTCGCATTAATAACTCGTAGTCTTTAGGATAATTCGGGTCATAGTCAAAAGGACGACATCTGCCATTGAAACATTAAGACAAAACAGATTCCGAAAAATAACATCTTGTGAACTCAAAATTCAAGTTAGATTAAGGCAAAAGTGAGACGGTAACATTTCGACTTTATTGCAAAGTTATCATCAGACAGAATGAACGAAGAATAAACGAATTCTGTCTGATGATGACTTTGCAATAAAGTCGAAATATTAGTCTCACTTCAGTTGTCTTGCTCTAACTCGAATTTTGAGTTCACAAGATGTTATTTTTCGGAATCTGTTTTGTCTTATATTTCTTGAAGTTGTTGGCTGGTTGCGGTTTCTGGACTGGAATTTCGTCCACTTTGCAGTACTTTCACGTACATGAGGTCCTTTGCATTCTATATGCGTAAAGCTGTCGACACAGACGCGGGATTTTTCGAAAGCCTAATCTAATGCCAATGAGCCATGGTCTTTCATTAAGATCATTACCATTCATTTTAGTTTAGGCTTGTTCAGTACTCGGAAACATGACTGGCCTATATGGGGCAAAACGGTCTTTACCACGTAACGATGGTGGAAAATCAGTAAAAGATCACCCGCCACTGCCGGGGTGAACTTGCCTCCCGGGGGAGTTTCAAGACAACCATCCGGTTGGGAAGTAACATTTCACAACCTAAATAGATTGCTGCAATATTTTATTGTAATATTTGACAGTGCATATGTCTGTTTCGAAATGGGTTTAAATACTACGATAAAATGAGAGCGATTTCTCGTCGTGATTTATGGAGTCAAGTAGTTATTACACCCCCCAAAGCCACCACCCCAGATGTTTTAACTTAAGATACTGGCTGCTCTACGACACATTTGGATACGGGATGTGGCGTGTTGTAGGGGTGCACCGGATAGTGTTTTTTTATAGCCGGCCGGATACCGGATTTACCGAATAATTGAAAAAAATCCGGCCGGATAACGGTATTTTGGATGAAAAGCTCGCACTTGCCATAAATCAATCAATTATTACCCAAATTAGGTTTGGATTGAGAGGAGAAAAATTAAAACTTTACACTGAAGTTCAAATATGATTTGTCTTTTTTTGCAAGTAATTACTTTAAAACTTTACTTGTTCACTGGCGTTTATAATTATTACAAGCATTAATTAGACAAGTTACGAGTTGCAACTTGCAAATGGCGGAAAAATGCAACAGAACTGAAGATGAACATGAAGATGAAACTCCTTTTCATTCATCACAATGCAAGAAAATTCTGACAATGCCACTATATAACAAACTAGAGTGGGACTACAAACAACTTTGTGTAAAATGGTTGTTATGCGCATCAAAATGTGTCACTTATTGAGATTGTTATCAAGTAACAGACGATTATCTTCTGTTTATTGGTTAAAAAATAACGTTAGATCAGAACACGAGTTTACATTGTTTCTTCCATTAACGTCTATTGTTAGTATGGTACAAGTAACACAAATTGACAATTGTCTTCAGAAAAGCAAATTATTCGGTATCCGGTATCCGGCCGGATACCGGATAGTCCCATTACCCTACTATCCGGCCGGATACAATATCCGGTGCACCCCTAGCGTGTTGCAAGACATACCAACACCTGCTGAAGTTCTCTCAGATAAAAATTCCAGAACTGCTTGTTGGGTCTGCTTCCACCATACAGAAACTATTGCTGCATTTCATATCGCTTAGAAAACTGGCACAGGCGGATAACTGCGGGCAGAAGTGAAAAATAGGTGGGTTTAACTGAGACATGGCATTCGTCTAGTGGTTACAACTTTCGTGCGGTAACTTGGAAAACCACTGGAAAGCACTGGGTGGTACAAGGTCACTATGGTGTATTAACGCCTCATAATTTTGTACTTCCGTCTGGAATTAACCACCGTGCCGGTTTTCCACGCGACATGATGAATTAAAAATCCAGCAATGACACTGAATTTCGACGTCATAAAGCGCTATCTACCCATGGCATACCCCTCGCTTGGCCTTGTAGCTTGGCTGAATGGAGGACTCTTATACCAAAGGTCGCAAGTTGGAACTCCAGCTAGCGTCAAGTAGAGATCCTCTCTGCTTACAGGATATGGTTTTGTCGCTCATATTGGCATTTATATTAACCCTTTAAAGGTCCGTTTACATGTGTGATTTTGTAGGTTGCGTTTGTCATCCCGGTTTATGCAATAAACCCATAACAGTCTATACAGTAAGATATCCGCTTATGGTTTGCTGTAGTTTGTCCTAGAAGCTGTCGTCAGTTTAACACATGCTCCAAGATGTCAATCGCAAGGCACAACATCGCAAGTGTAAACAGCCACCATTGACGCCTAAATTGTTCCCTTTGAGTTCTTTGTTCTCTATTTGTTGTTGCTTTATTCCCTGATTCGTTCTTTTGTTCTCAGGTGACCGATACATAGCACACTGGGCGTTAAGTGGTTAATATTTATAGAACTCGCTTTAAATAAGTAATTTCTTTGGTGTCTATTTTACAATGACGTTTTTTTTTGTCATGCACGTTAAAATTTTTTGGAGTTGTTTGTCCAAGTAACCATTGCCAAAAAAGTAATTCTCCGCTCTGCCTAATGTATTTTTTTTCAAGAAAATTTAAGCTAGATTTGTTGTGCGACAGCGGCTAAACAATAATATTTTTCATGTTATTGAATATCACGCTAATGTTATTCCTACACCACCGATACTTTGTCCAAGATTTGTAAATATATTTCAGTGACCAAGTAAGTGATATATATATAGGTCTGACTAAACAAAGCTCTTTTGTAGTTCTCTTAAGTGAAAGAGTCAATTTAAGCCATTTTTTAATTGTATATAGGTCTGAATTAACAAAGCTATTTTGTAGTTATCTTAAGTGAAAGAGTCAATTTAAGCCATTTTATTTATGCATAGCCATCACTGATGTTTAGACATTATGTCTTTACCAGAGAAAATGACATCAAAGGGTCCTCTTCTCTTTCTCTAGACAATGTTTTTCAATAAAGTCTTTCAATAAAGACTACCTTATTGAAGAAAATTGTAAACGTTTCGGTCAGCCTCACGACTAACGCCTTGAGTAAATATCTGTTCGAATTTCATAAATTACTTTTTATTTATTTTACCGACCAGAGCCGTTCAGGTACAGAAACTTAACCGCGTGGTTTCTTTTTCGGGAATTTCAGAAGTTAGTGGAGTGATTCCCTATTCACACTTAAAAAACATGTTTAATTAAAGTGTTTTTGTTTGTTTTTTTATAAATCTGTTTGCATGTTCAGATCTCATCTTGAGTCTATTTATTTATAAAAGGCTAAAAATGCTACGTAACGGTAGTTTGGTAGTAAATATCTACACAACGTTTTATTTTAAATGGGTTTAATAAGACCATCTTTAAACCATAGTTAAACATTGACGTAAACGGTGCCTAAATAGCCAAAGTAAACCACAAGAAAACGAACTCAGAAAGATTCGAGTGGTCAGTGTGTTAGAAGTGTCTTTAACGTCTTCTCCTGGATAAGCTTAAAAATAGACGTCGAATGGTCATCATCAATACAACTTATTTGTAATACCAGGGTCGTTTCATTAAGCAGGTTTTGCAGACACGAGAGGGGAATTAACAACGAAATCGATTGATAACCAAGACTCTCAGGAATCGATGATTACCTTGCAATAATGCCCAAAAGCTTGTGCAATCAGTAAAGCTACACAACACTGTATACTTTGCAACTTAAATCAAGCAGTTCTTGACAAAGATCGCCAGTGAAGTTGATACCCGCTAGACACAATCGAACGAACACTACCTTAGCTCAATGTAGTTATCTCCCTTCAAGTCGTTTTTCTAAATTTAGCAGTCGTATTTTTAGCAGCACATTCTGTTTTCTGACCTGCCGTAATTAGTAACAGTGATGGTTAAAAAGTTCTGTACAGTCGAAAATACGAATACAAGAAACTAATATTTCCACCTAGGGCCTTCGTTTCACTCTGAGGAAGGACCCTCGCTTCCAAAGTTAGTTTCTCGTCGTCGTATTTTCGGCGGCACAAATCGTTTAAACCTTCCATCTACTTCGTACGAAACAAATCCACGCAGCATTCCATTTTAATTAGAGATAGCATGCATCAGTAGTTTTAGCTACCACAACAGCACGGCATGCGTCCCAAAACAAACTCAGTCAATCCTGATCTCGCTCATAAAAACACAAAACTCATTTACATACACCAACTTCAACTATAACTCAAAATGATCACTTAAAGCAGGTGTCACTAAACGGTATTTTTAATAATACGCCAACTGGATTCATACGGGCTTAAAGCAACGGCTTCGATGTATTTTACATAAGGCTGCATAATAACTACATAGAATCATCACTATTTTTGCTCCATGAGAGCTTTAACACGTGTTTAGAGACCCTTGTCTTCAGCTTTTTCATTAGACCAGCGTGAGACCTACCGAGTCGATGAATTATTTTAAACGGATTACCCCCTTCTAAGTGCTTGTAAATAAACATATAAAGTAAAAAAAAATATAAAATGTAAAAGTATAAAAACAAAATGGAAACAGAAAGATAACAGGGCACTTCATTATGGCTCAAAAGTACTCAAAACTATTTCTACAAAAACATCAAGTCTCGAACATTTCCTAATACGCATGTCCGTTACCCCAGGGCAAACTGCCCGCAGCTTTCACGACTAGAGTTCGTTCGTTAACATTCTCCAACAGAATTCATTACAAACAATCGTGAATGACATTAAGATGAGGGGATGCTTTGAATTGAAAATTTTAGAGTAAATTTCCTATTTACTGCATTGGTCATTGCAACAGGCAGGTGAATCTCGTTGTATGAAATGTTGAACAACTCAGAAGCACGCAGCGATGCAAGCAAACCAACCGTTCGCAAACTAAAATGCATCCTAACCTGGTATATCATTATCATATCAAGGTTAGCAACAGCAGGATGTTTACAACTCGTTTCTCTTTTAAACGTGGCTACATCCACGGAGTCTAGGACATTGAAAGAGCCAACGGTTTGAACCTAAATCAAAACCAATTTCTGAGCCTATAGCCACCTCCACAACGTTTGAGCCCAAGTCTGAGCCAAAACTCACCTTTAGGTGGGGGTCTCAGATCGATGACTTGGACTAGAACAGGGTTTAGACACATTTTAATGACTTGTTACTTGAGTTGAGACTTGAAGGGAAAGACGTGTGACTTGATTTGCAACTTGACAGCAAAGAATTGAGATTTGCATCAAATTGCACCACCACTATACCCTGCCACTAAACGTCGATGGTTCGGGCTTTCAATACATGCTCATAACAGACCAGCCCCCTAATGTTAGTTGAAAGAGCGCGAACGAATATTGTCAATCACAACATTTAGCAAATTGCTTTTGTTCAGGTAACTGAGTCGAACTCGAGATATTTCTCAGCAGACTGAAGTCAAGACTTAGTTGTGACTTGTTTACACGGATACGTAACAACTTATGAGTCGTGAACGGACACGAGACTTGTCCAGTTTTCATGGACTTGCAGTTTGACTTCGGACTCATGGATTAATGGCTTGAGAGATATCTGAGACTTGGGAGCTTGGGACTTGACTTGATCCACACTATACTCCTTCATCTTACATTGATTTACATTTACTCCAAACATCGACTTTTCCTCAAATGTGTGTATGAAGCATACACTCAAGACTGTTTCACTTTCGAGATGGAGGGAAGTTTAATTAAGTGTCGAAAGTGTGCTAAAATACTAAGTATAGAGGCCTGTTGAGAACTCAAGTGGCGTCATCAATTGATCACTGTGTTGATCAACATATGTTATGATGATACACAAGTGTTCACAGACCCACGGTCGGTTGCTGGTGCTGTCCTTGTCACTTTACTTGATATAGCAATCAATCATGTCCAGCACTTACGAGAGCATAAATATTAATTATACATGGTCATTAATATTTCCATTAGCAAGATCTGACACCGCAGCTAGAAATGCAGTTTCGACCGCGTCCGTCATAACGATACAACTTACAAGAACCGTTGCTTACATTGGCAAGTTGGTTAAAAGACCCCACAGCAAAGATACCACAACCTCTAACACACAAAATACAATTTACGACAAAAACAAGTGCCACGCCAAAAAGCCACGGGTTCAAACCATATTTATGTAAAGCACTCAAAAAAAGATAAACGAACTGAAAGTCCTCTAATACTCACAGGCACAAGTTTGTAGCTGCACAGGACTAATGCGAATACATTTCTTATTCTTCCATCTCTTCAGCTGTCTGAATGACACATTATCCATAAGACGTAAGTTAACAACATTACTGACAGTTTCAGTCGATGTCGTCAAGGATAGTCTAACCTTCCCACAGTCTCGGTTGTATATCTGTTTTGACCTCTAATCCAAGAGACTGTCCTACCTCCAGCAGTCCAAACGCTATAAACAGCTCAGCAGTTTGCCGAAACTCATTTAAAGGTCGTTAATACACCCAAATGTATATCTTTGCTATTAATTGATATCGAACGTTAAAAATGAATATCACCTTTCTATTTTAACGGTAAGGCATAGATCAATATCCACATGGGAAGGCTACGACACTCTATTTTAAAAGACCTTTTATCTTTTTAAACTGCAACAGAAATTTCGAGATCGGTTCACTGATATACTCTTTCAGCATAGGTCATATTGCTTACGTTATTTTGTTAGTGCGCTGGCATAAGTGAGCATTAATTGCTCTTCACTGTCTAGTGTGAGCTATCAGGCAGATCTTAATGGCTTTTTTCATTTCTTTCAACTGCTCATCAAGGTGAATGACGACTGGTATTTTGAAAACCGGACAAACAAATCCAAACTACTTAAGCCAACAACTAATCTTCATGGTTTGTACATAAGCAATTTCTCCAGCTGACACTTTTGTTGTCTAAGTTTTGTACAATCAGCGGCTTTTGATATATTTCTTGGATGATTTTTTTCGAATTGACAAATATTGTCTTCACAAACATAGAAATTGCGCGTTTTTTATTGAAAGGAGAACTCTTTAAAATAAAAGCTGGATGAAATTCTAATAAATCTGAGAAAACACTCGGAGCAGTTTGAAGCCTGAAACTTCTCCCTGACCTTGACAGCCTGGGAAAGCTGAAGTCGACTAACCACCAATGTTTGTATATTGAAAAAGAAAGCGACAAAAAAAAAAAGAACATGAAAACCAGCCAACAAAATTGAAATGCAAAGGTTAAGTTAAATACGGGAATATTTGTTCGAACCAATCGACCTAACAGTTATTTTATTAATCGACAGTTTCAAAAAAAATAAAAAAAAAGCCAGAGGATATCCTAACGAAACACAAAGATACGTGGAGCAAAATAAGACATGAAGGCTAGACAACGTTTCTGGCAGATAACGCCAACCAAGCTTACAGCGCCATTTATGGTTTGGAGAAATGAACTTAACGTGTTATAGCAGGTCATACTATTTTCAATCCTGTTCGGCGGATAAAATTTAAGTTAGATCGTACAAAGTATGGATAACATTGTTCATTCGGAGGCACTTGTATAAACGACCTCTGCTGACCCGAAACACCTACGGATATACGACATATTAAACGTGAAATATCCATAGGTCCGACAACGAGTGTGGATGAATTACATGACTTATGACAATGTCGACCTTACTTCTCAGCGTTATGATTTATACTTAGTTACTTCAATTTGACTGGAATTCTTCGAATCTGAAGGGCGAAAAAAATATTTCGCTTTGTCATCAGCAAAATATGAGATATTGATTTGCGAAAGCTTCGTGTGATAACATCATGGGATATCACACTATGACAAACATTGCATTTTCAATTAGAATAAATACTAGAAGCGTCTTTTGTGTCTTCTTTGAATAAATATTTCACCCAAATGGTAAGACTCCGATGCTACGCGATAAAATCAGGTCAACATAAAAATACAAATACACTGTATAAAATTTTTCTTAAAAAAATAGTTCTTCAAATATTAATCAGTTGCCAACATACTTTCGCTTCACTGGGCCCATGCTGTCGTATTTTATTGATGTACATATTTGTAGCCGAGTTACCATAAAAATATTATTTAAATTTTGTGATTTAGTTTTTTGTTTTTATTTCGATCCAAACACGAATTTGCGCCTTCAGTCTTATTCCATTTTGAATGTGGAGAATTGTTCCTGAAATTTTTGATCTTTCAAAGAATAAACACGTCTGACGTCAATGGCTACACTTTGTTCGTTGAGTTCCAGTTTTTAGCATTGACAATCATTTCAATTTTCTCATATTAAAACCGTACCTGGCAACTGGAACAACGTTAAGGCATTTTATGAACCGGAGTAATACAATTAAAATGTAACCAAAAACTTTCTTTTTTGTTTTAAACGTCTTATATCACTGCTGTAGTCCTTAATTTCTTGACGCCATTGAACTAAACTGTAAAAAAACCTTTTCACGTGCCCAAATTTATTCCGAGAAAACTAAAATCAAAAACGAACTGATGCAATACTCGTTGAAGTGCTATCAAGTGTACTTGATGTTCGCAGTGAATTGAATAAATACTGTAAAATAACGAATATAAGATGTTCTTATGTACTCCTGTGGCATATCAGATTAATACCAGTCACTCACAACTTTATACTCTATATATTTTTAAACATTCGTCATCGTCGAAGGTAGCTTCAGATAACTACTGAATAAGCCAGCTGAAACATTATCTCCAAAAGATAGGGAAGATTCTATCAAGTCGATTGACGATCACGCAAATCTTTTATTTGAAAACAAGTTTTGGTAACAAAGAAACAACATTGAGCTCATTCGTCAAGCAACATATGCCCACGAATACTGATATCAGATTCTCTAACGAACTATGTATTAAAAGTCATTGTACGAGAAAACTAAAAGGCAATTTGACATATAAAAGGACGATTTTACTCTCTTCCAGACAACCAGGCTTGACCACATAATCCAAGTCTTTGCATGACTTTAGCGTGGAGCACACTCTTCCTGAGACATGAACTTCAACAGCTAATGACGATAGTTACACTGTGCCTATAACAGACTGGAAAACCCTTTCGGCACATTCGTCGCAGTCAAAATGTGTGTACTACCAAAATATGAGGTTTGAATTACGAGAAAAAATTCTGGGTATATTTGTTTTGCGTTCTCAACAGCTGGTGCTGTGCGGATAAATACGTTCCCGAATGCATTCCCAACAGCTAGTCGTGCGGATTAATCCTTGTGGGGACGTGAGAAAAGTTCACCCACATTAAGAACTAAAAGAAAACAGTACTACGGCGTTCCACTACAATTCAGTTTTATCATAATTTCTTCCTTATATTACGATTACTCTATGCTGCCCACGAAACAACAGTGAGAATTCTAAAACAACTTCTTTTCATCATACGAAATGAGTATTTCTGCCGATAAGGTAAGTAATTCCGTATTACTCGGATGAATAATAATATTCTCTAATAATAATTTTACCTTTTTTAATAGACAGTGTGAGTGGTAAATACATGAAAATTTACCTTCTTACGTGACTAAAACAAAACAAATTTCGAGAAGGAGAGTCATCTTGAAAACTCCAGATTCGACTGTTTAAATTATGTCTCTTGATTTATAATTCGAATCTTAATTGAATTTTCAAGATGACTTTCCTTTTCGCAATTTGTTTTGTTTCATACTTCATGAAGTTGTTGGCTGGTCATGGTTTTCAGTCGAATCTCCGAAGAGCTGACGATTATTTACATAAATTTGCCGTCAAGTATCAGAAGTCCCTATAAAGATTATGTGAATAAACTGGGTACAAAGCGGACGTTGTGAAAAACAGTTTTAGAATGTAAAGTCTGACTTGTACTTTTATTAGTGTGGCTTGACGGGCTGGAAAAAAACGCTAAATTACCGAAGGACGAACAAAAAAACAATGATCGACATCCATCATATTTCAGTATGTTTAGTTCAGAAAATCGTGACGCATCGTCCATTTCCATATGTCAAAACTAAAAAAAAGGAACTTAAGTTCTCGTAAGTCGTGAATCAGTCCTTGTTTTATTTTGACCGTTAATCTGTCAGTTTCTTTTTATACTTTGTGTCACTCTTACTGTATCAAGTGTTCCTTCTAGTTTTAGCTACGATGAGTAACGTCTTATAACGTCTTATGGTTTCGATCTGGGCTTCCTCGACTTTAGCTACTTTTGTATTCCATTTTAGTTATTTCGTTTGTGGCGAATTAAATTCAATCTATCATCTACAAAAAACAGCGGAAAGATTGAACCATTATTTCTAGTTTTGTAATGAACATTTTATTCTCTACACAGCTCTTCCAGAAAAGCAGCTCAATCTCTATGGGTTAAATTGTATTAATCAGGTTATATTATTATTACTGGAAGTAATCGAGCGATTTTAGGTTCAATATGAAATTAATTCACGCGAGTGTTTTTCAGAGCATCGGTCAGGTCAGCCAAGGTCTTCCAAGTGAAATCCATGGCCTTCTTTAAGGGGGCGTCCTGGTTGACCTTATGTCGAAGTTGCACCTTAACTCGCAGTCTGAGTCTTGGTAGCTGAACGGCTAGAACATCTCACCGTTCATCAGGTTGCGGGTTTGATCCCCGTCTGGGGCTCAGAAATCGTTTTTCTGAGGACAGACCTTGACGAACGTTCATCTATAATTTACGATTACGGTTCCGGCTTAGTATAACAAATGCTACGATACAGCCATTATTTTGTCTTACAGAAGGTAACGACAGGAGTAAGACTAAACAGTAACCCTAAATCTTCCATAGGTAATCCTTTGCCTTTGTAAGGTTAATCTAACGCGACATTTTTTTTTTTACAGATGTATTAACGAAGCGTCCTCTCAATATGCAATGCCACACACGGAGTAGACCTTCCGAAAAGCCTAAAGCAAATACAATAATGACCCCCAAGTCTTCCTCCGTGAGCAAGAAATTTCAAGGGGTACTACACGTAGTGACTAGGGCAGGGTTCGTCACCCAAGCCATTGCAGTTCCCATGCAACATCCAGGGCTAATGAAGGATGTTTTTAGATCCAAATTCGAGCAAAATTTGCGAATTTCACAATCGTTTTTCACATAGTTTTAATAACAGTCAATTTCAGTACACCATACCATACTCGATTTCCTTACGCAAGATATAACATAGAACTATCCACAAACGGTAACTTTCGCCAAATTTCGAGATCAATCCGTAATAAGGTTTGAAATGAGTGACATTTAGGATCCTGTTCCAGTTCTAATAAGACAATTTTAATTCACCCGATATCCCAAGTGGAACGTTTGTATCATGCCTAAATCCTCAGAAAACATTCCTGATATAGGGAATGTTTTTCTGTCATAACTCCGTCACAACATCAAAAAGTCGAACATTAGTTTAATATTCTGAAGCTGTTAAAGCACATGTCCATATCGTATTCCAGATCTAAGCGAATTTCAGCAACTTTTGGGAAACTCTGAATTCGTTTTCTCAATAATTATCCCAAAACCTTCCCCAAAACTCAGGGGCGGAACCAGAATATTTCTTGAAGTTGCAAATTGGTGGCTCAAAGCACAAAGCAAAGGAAATTTTTGGGCTATAGCCATAAAGCCCTATGAGGTGTGGAACATAAATTAAATAAAGAATCAGACTAATCATCGGACTTGTATTTGACTCCATCACTCAATTTCCTGCTTCTTACCAAATTCAATTGCAATTCAAACTATCATATCGAGACTTGTATTTGGCTCCATTGCTTAATTTTATGCTACGATCTCAACTCAATTAGGAAAGAAACTGTTGTATTAGACTTGTATTGGACTTCGCCACTCAATTTCATAGTGCGAACTAAATTCAGTTAGGAACCAAACTATCGTATCAGACTCGCATTTCATTTTGACTCCATTACTCAAGTCTATGCCACGTACTAAATTTAATTAGGAATCAAGCTGTTGTGTCGGACTTGTACTAAGCCCCGCAGATCAACTATGTCGTTAACTAAATTCAGTAAGGATTCAAACTATGATATCAGACTTGCATTTGACTCCGTTACTTAATTCAGTTAGGAATCGAACTACTTTTTGTATCTGTATTTGACATCATTACTCAATTTTATGCTGCGAACTGAATTCAATTAGGTATCAAAGTACCGTATCGACCTCGCATTTAACTCCGTGACTAAATTTTATGCTACTAAACTCAACTAGGGATCAAACTATCAAATCGCACTTGCACCTGTCTCCAATACTTAATTCTACGCCACTTTTACTAAATTCAATTAAGATTCAAACTATCGTACTAGACTTCTACTTGACTTTCTACGACGCAATGTTATGCATGATAATAAGTTAAATATATATATAATTATATATATAATTATATATTATAATTATATATTATAATTATAATTATAATTATATAATAATATCTAGATATTATATATCTATCTATCTATCTATATATATATATATATATATATATATATATATATATATATAATGACGGCGGGGAGGTGAAGTCCGGAGCAAAGCCAAGGGAAATGGTATTAGATCTAATAAATAAATTTTCTAATGCCTATGTTTCGTGTTTTTACTGGTTTCCGTGGTTTATACACTTTGCCTATTCCGCCTGGTCCGTCCATCGCTGAACACCGAAACGTCCGCTTTAAATAACATCTTTGATGACCTTCATCAGAAATGACTGTTGACGAGAAAAATGTAACGTAGACTAGTAGTTTACAAAACCCAAGTAAAATAGTATCCCTTCATTCTCCGTTTGAGTCTAAAAAACATTTTCTGAGGATAAGAACGTTACGAAAATTCGCGTATGTGGTAGGTTTTAGTATCTTGGACGAGATCTCACAAAGCAAATTCGAACACGTAATGATCAACAATGAAAAGGTGAAAGGTGGTTCTCTTAAAAATTATACAAATTTTTTCTCAATTTTTTTTTTCCTCATCATTCTCATCTTGTTATGACTCTTGAAATATATGATACAAGACTGTTACTCAGAAACATTTCATTAATAAAAGGAAACTCAAAAGCGTCTGTTTCTCGAAGGAAGCGAACAAGTTGATTATATTTGCAAAGCCAGGGAAAATAGTTGAAAACAAAATTAATAAAAATTGCTGTGACTTGCAATTACTTCATACTTCTGCCAAGCAGCTGGATGCCTCAGTGTTGAAGAAACTATAACTATAATCTTCTAATTTAAATAACTTATCTTATATAAGATTTACACGATTTTCTTTCCACAATACGATAAAGACTTCACAGGACATGTTCTCAGGAAATAATGCCACATGTATGTTGTCTACAGGTTGACGATGGCAAGACAGGTGAAACAATAGGGTTATTTGTAGGAGTAAATAACGCTAAAATAAGCTGGGAACTGTGCATTTGTAAGAGCATTTTCGCGACTTTAATTTGCTGTGGCTTATGTTGGTAGCAAACAACTTCACGCTAGCCGCCGTTTACACGAGTGTTCGCAGGTAATTTCTCTCGCCCTCATGGCACAAATGATACCGAGACGTATTTTTTCCCTGTAAACAACAAAAGTCAGTCGACCTGGAGGTAAATTACTGCCACCTGACCATTACATTGGCGACGCAATATTCCAGGTCCAACTAAGTCAGCATAGTTCAAAAAGACGCAAATGTAAACGCACACGGAAGCCTCTCGATCATTAAACATTTTCGTTTTTGAGCTTATGCCGAGGAGCGACTAATGAACTTTACTGTTAAAAGGCGACAGAATTATCACATGGTTGATAATCTTGCGCTTAAGTTTACGTCCATATAAGCCAGGCTTTAAGCACGATTTTGAAAAGCAATACAAAACCAACTGAAGACAGTGAGCCTCCTAATCCATTTCCATACGTTCGCCAGCTGTCTGTACCATATTCCAAGGTCACATTCGTAGTTAACGAAGAATCAAACTAAGACATTTCCGATCCCAGTAATAGATAAATTTCGCTCAGTTTGAGTAGCATGTAAGTTACAGGACTCATTCTACGCACGGATCTAAAAAAGACACTTCACACCCATAGCCCGGCACTAAGTGAGTTTCACTTCTGTATGTACCTGGCCCAAAGTAAAATTTCACTATTACATTGGGCAGCTACTGATTAACGTGGTTTTTAGCAAATTAATCCAGATCTAACAAGTTGCATTTCAATACCCTATACCACACTTAATAAAGTGAAATTTCATCCATCATTTCAATATCTAACACATTAAATCATTTTCATTCTTGACCTACTGTAGTGAACTTCAAGACAATACTGCGCACTTAATAATGATTGCGAATTTCAAATCTATGCAGCAAAGTGAATTTACCTACTCTATTCCAAACGTAGTGAGCTGAATTTCAGTAACATGTTCCAGACCTGTTCAGTTAAAAATTTAACTGTTCTAATCCCAGACGTTATGAAGAGTTTCTGACCGTCATTCTTTATCAATACAGCGAATTTCAACACCCTAGTTCAAACCCAAAATGGGATAACAAGTTACACTCAGAGCATAATTCTGATTTTGTCTAGCCGAGCGTGCATGTGGCAGATAAGCTGTCAGTAAAAATTAAATCCAGGCACACCACATATCTGTTACAGGGTTTTTACCTTACACCATTAGGAATTTCATTTCATCTACAGGTATTTTGACTTACTTTTTGAAAGCTTCACAGGATATATTCTCTTAAATATTCGCTAAATGAGGAACAGAAGTTTATAGAAGCCAAAGACAATTGGAATAATCACACGTACAAAGGAT
The DNA here is from genome assembly GCA_030142905.1 of Heliopora coerulea. Taxonomy (NCBI): domain Eukaryota; kingdom Metazoa; phylum Cnidaria; class Anthozoa; order Scleralcyonacea; family Helioporidae; genus Heliopora; species Heliopora coerulea. The sequence continues at coordinate 587,434 of JASJOG010000144.1, forward strand.
TTTTCTAGTAAACAGGTCCAGCTGGTACTTGATATGGACGTTTGGGTAGGACTGCGTCGCTACATATTTATAAATATTCTTCAGTTGCGTTTTGGATGTAATAATACGGCTTTTTCCCAGTTAACTCACATCTAATGAAACGAACGTCGGCGCCATATTCCAGACCTAATAGACTGCATTTCAGGACTTTGGAAAATTTCAGGAATTTCAAGTCAAATAATATGAAGTGTGAGTAGCCTATCTGCATGATACTAAATAAATTAAATTTAACAAACAAGATACATAACAGGTGAATTTCATTACCATATTTGAAACTTAATAAAGTGTCTTTTTGCCAACTAACTCAGATTCGGTGAAGTGAACTTAAGTAGCATAGTTCTAAACAAACAATTGTGAACTTCAGTACTAAACCAGATCTAACAAAGTGAATTCTACTGAGAATTCACTGAACTATTTCACTACTAGCAATTCAGTTTCATTACCGTATTAGGGACCTACTAAATTGAACTTGGCTACCTAATCCTGGATTTAGTAAATCACATTTTAATACCACAATTCAGACACAGCTGACTTTTAAAGTTATTTAAAAATACCTTAAGGACATTTCTGAGTCATATGAATTCATGTCAATATCTTATACAATATCCAGACCTAATGAGGCGAATTTTGATTGTTCATTCCACACCTAATAAAGTGAATTTCGATTCCCTATTTCACACCCTAAAACGTGAAGTCCATAACACGCTCACAACCTGGACATCGCAAGCCGTATTTACTGTCGTATGTTGCACGTCTAATAACGAAACGTTAGTATTAAGGCCTAATAAATTCAGACCTAATAAAGCAAAGTTTAATACCATAATCCAGAAGAAGTATGCTGGTTTTAACTACTTTACAACAAAGCATATTTCGCAGTATTTAGCGCTGACCTAATGACCTGAATTTCAATACCTCACTCCACATCTAATAAAGTTTACTTTAATTCCCTGTTTTAGACCTCTCAACAAGTCTCAGTTGGAGCAAATGACTTTTAGTTCGCTGCTTTAACGACATATATTCTTCAAACAAGTAATTTTTGACTACACCAATAGGCAATAGCTGCAGCTGTAGCGAACAATAATTTTTTTTGCTGTGCAGTGGTCAGATAGTTGTTGTCAAAATTACCCAAGGATCCCTTTTCTCCAGGGCGGTATGTAGAGGGGGTGCCGACGTAGCCAGGGAAATGTAGGGGTGGGGGGTAGTCGAGGAAATGTCGTGCCATTGGGCAAAGCAAAAAACATCGAATATGAACTGATCTGAGGACACAAAAATATAAATTAACGACGAAACCAAAAGTTCGAAAACGGTTCGGATTCTATCTCTTTTGTAAGAAACATTCACACTTTTCTATTTCAGAATTTCTCATTTAGCAAGGTTCTACCGTTATTTGATTATTGTTGTTGCGCGTGGGATGCCTGTGGACAAGGAAACAAGAACTACCTTGACCGCCTGCTCAAGCGGGCTGCCGGTATAATTGAAGGCTGAAATTCACCAAACGCTCAAGTGCCCATCATTGCAGTCACGAAGAGACTATCACAAATGCTTGCAAGTTTTCAAATGTATCAATGACCTGACTCCAGCCTATTTATTGGATGACTTTCATTTTTCTGAACAATACCACAGCGATAATACTCGAAACAAAGACTTTCTCCGTCTGCTTCTTGCTAAGACCACGAAATTTCAATCCACTTTTAAATACAATGCTGTTAAATCTTGGAACACTCTGCCTTTTAAATTACGCCATGAACAGTCCTTTTCTATTTTCAAACAGAACGTTAAACGTTATTTTAATCATTCCTGTTAATGATCAATTTTATATCCTAATTATGTTCTACCACTCCTTATCCAAGTTTGCTATTTCACTTTAGTTAATCCTGGTTTTATTTATTTTATTATCATGATTATTATTTTATACAGATCTCCATTTAAACCAGTCCCGCTGAATTGGACTTTCTGATTAAATATTGTCAATAAATAAATAAATAAAGTAAACTAAACACGGTAAAGAATTCAACCATTTCCATGGCCTACGAAAATGGACTGCTGCGCAGGCAGTTCTAAACTTGATTAGTTTGAAGAAGACTTGTCCTCCTGTTTTTTCTCGATTTCTTCTGCGTCGTCTAGGTCGGAATTGGTGACCCATGCACCTTCGGAACAGGGCTATTAAAAAGTGTATTTCTTATAGCGGAATGTTTCGCTACCTACTATTGGGTAATGGTTAGCTAATGGTTCTCTAGTTTCGCGACGGTAGCTGTTGTCAGAAGTGAGCTTCATTTGTTAGTAAGCGGCTGTATTTATAGCTAATTACAGTATGTTAAAGTAGGTGAAATCTTAGTGAATTAGAAATTATTTGTACTTAACCCAGTCCTGCCGCTTATACTGAATTCCATGCTGCACACAGTAACTTTCACATCAGTGTGACTCTCCTATTGCAGACCTAACAGTGATAATCTCAGTCGTTAGGCTTTATTCCAGAACTAATAAAAGTCAGAGCAAACTTTGACGCCATTCTCATGCTGGACTTACTAAAGCTTGCTATAAATATCTGGCTATAAGGAATACTTCAGTATCTTCCCTAGTTGAAACCTAGCATCTCTATTCCAGTACCACACACACTTCATAAGCTACTTTTTCGTATCATTTAAAAGACCCATTTAGTAACAACGTGAATTTCCCTGTCTAATCCCAGCCCTGATAAGCTGAACTTTGGCTCTTAATATCGGGTAAACAACTGGACTATCACTGAGCTATTCCATACCTACCAACTGAATCGCGTGACCATATTCGGAACCTAATCAGTAGCTAAATTTCAAAGATAATATAGCGGGGTTTCTACGATACTCTCGACCCGACAGTGGTACGCTGATTTCATTACATAAGCGAACTTCTATGTCCAATGTAAACCCAATAAGATGTATTGAAATACTTCATTTTACGCATAATAAAGTACTTTTTATTCTATTGTTTCTGAGCTTGTGAAAACAATTCTGACACCACACACAATCCAGACATGATAATAGACATTTATTCAGTGTCATATTGCCGACAAAATAATGCGACCTTCATTGCATTTCTCCAGGTAGACCTAATTAAATCTTTGTAAACCGTTTTAGACCTACTAACTTACTATAAATAGCCACTTAACGAAGTGATAACTCACATTCAACTAAACATTACTCACGGCTTTGACCAGTATACTTAACATGTACAATGATGAAAGGCTCTTGCAGTTTTGGGCTTTGTTGGTAACACCACTGCGATATGTACTTCAACAACCCATGTCCGTTAGGCTGTGTGTAATTTACGTAATGTACAATTTTAAAGTGCTTCCAGTCAAGTTTGCAAAAGCGAATTCTGTCAGCCTGAAGGAAGTTTTACAACTGTTGCAAAAACAGACGTTAAACAATGGACACCTACGACAGAACTACGAACTTTTTCCCTTCCACAGAACTAGATATAGCTTCAAAAATTGCTTTCCAAAAATAGTCGGTCGTCTATACGCGACTAAAAAAGTGAGAACACTTTGCTAATTTTGGACCGAACGCAAGAATTTATCTTCGTACAAGGGGCAGACAGTGTACATAATTCATCAGCTAAATTCTAGACGTAAAGAGTGAAAATGAAAACAAGACAAGTCGCGTAACCTTACCAAGTACTCAGTATCACAAGTATGAAGCAGAGGGTCCTTTTCACAGACATTCCTTTGCACCAAGCAATATAAAAATATCTTTTAGTCATCGTGAAGCTATCCTGTAAGCAAAACTAACCTTAACTGCCACCATACTTGCTCCTAAATAAGCCCAATTAACCTTCGCTGCTCAGAATTACGTAAACTAAGGTAAACACTTGACTAGATAAACGCATAAAATACCATCAAGTCATCAAGAGTGAAAAGTAGATCTGGCCAGTTTATAACTCAGCAAGGATTAATTTTTGAGTTTACGCGTGCATAAATATAGGAAAGGTTGAAATAACTTGACATATTACATAGCAACAATACATGTTGCTTTCTTTTCCCCGTGTCGTATTTACGTATGACAACGTCGCGCCATTATGAGTAGATAAGGCTAAGACAGATCTCAAAACTCTTCCTCACAGAGATATACTTCAAAATACCACAAAAAACTTGATAGGTAATTTGCCGTTGCTATTGGTCATTAACAGTCAATTTCCACGTACAATCCTTAAGTGCACAGCCAAAGCCATCAGATACTGTAGCACTACAGCATGGGGCTGTTTCTACTGCAAAAACCATTAAGTACTCGGCAAAATTCAAAAGACTGTTAGTAAACATCAATGTTTATTCTGGCATTTAAAGTCATTCTCTACTCTTCTCTAATCAGTTTTAAGCTATTTATAGAGGAATCTTACATTCTCTAGACTTAAAAAATTGTTCCTTAGAAGTCACAACAGTACTAATTTTTTGGTCTTTTTATTGTTTTTTAGTAGACGGATTATCTTTTGATTACGAGTATTTTTAGTTCGGTACCTCCAGAATCCTGCAAATATTACAGCATATATGAAGAGGTAGTTTGTATTAAGCACTACGAGGAATTGTTGAGTCTGAAGTGTATGGAGTGTCAAACATGTCCTACCGGTTTTGGACATAAAATGAGAGACAAAAAATGAACCAACTCTTCTAAGTAAATTATGAGCTTGGTCTATGAAACCAAATTCCTCCTTCAGGGAGAACGAAAATTATTCACTGCGCATGTACGCAGATTTCTTTCTAAGCGTTATTTTATTTGGGGGAGAATATGAACAACTGTAAGGGATTCTTTGAGCTGCACTGCTGGAAGAAAGAAAGTCAATTATCTGATGCATCTCAGGACACATCTTTGTTCATTATTAATATTTACCTTGACGAAATACAGTCTGAGACTTACGACGCGATTTCTATAGTGGTTTCTACCATCCATTACTTAACCAAAAGCAATCTCCGTTTCTTTCCTCCTCTTTATGAACTGTAGCCGAAAATTTTTATATGGTAACATTGCCTTAAAAAACAAGGTTATTATTTGAAATACTTTGGGTTTTATTTCAACAACATTGGTCAGCGAGAATGCTCATATCAAGAGCTGTGAAAGTCTAAGGTAATACATCTGGGCAATTTTTCCAAAACAGAAATGGAGTAAACTTCTTTGAAGGCTACTTTATTCCGAAAACATTTTAACCTAAGGATAATTCTCAAACAGAATCGAAATACTGTATATCCTCATAGGTAAGCGTTGAAGTTGTCAGTGGTGTAACTATTGATGTAGCCTCGGGGCTTGCTCCCCTAGAAACATCCATGGCCACCCCACGAGGTAGAGTACTGCAATCATTAATCACTACCAAATTAGACATTTTGTCTGTAGCCCGGTTGACAATATGACAATATTTAAGTCTTGGAGACGCTCCCCCTCAAATCTGTACCACATAACTCTATAAATAACATTAATATATACGGTTATATACCGGTATAGACTTATTTAAAGACTTCACAAGAGTCTACGAAATATTTGCTTGAAACCAGTATTTTTTTCCGTTTAAACAAGTTTTGAAGAATTTGCAATGCCATCGTTTATCGGATTCTCCAAGATATCAGCTCGCATCCTGCTAGAGCCAACTCAATTTTACTTTAAAATTTTAGGCCGGAGACAAAAAGTCATATATTTTATACACAGCAATCATTCAAATAGCATTAGTACATGTTTGTTGAAAATGATTACCCAGCTTAGTGCAATCACACTCCGCCGAAAAAGAATATTCTAGGTGAGTGCGGCCAGGCTGCATGACCAGCAGTCATCTTCAAAGTCTAGACTCTGAAGATGAGTTCCAGCTGACGTACATTTTAAATGTCTAATTTATACTCAAGAGATTAGCCTGCTGAAATAAAAATATCATTCACGTGGGTGGTCACTTCTTCTGAAACATAGCTTGCTAAAAATAACCCTGTCACTATTTTCCAGTGCTGCGACGAACTATTAACCCTTCTCGGTCCGTACTCGACTGTTTAATTTTACTCCGGCTGATAAGGGGAGACGTCTCGGACAGAGAAGGTTTAAGAACTAATTGGAAAATACACAAAATCGAACTCTGAATTAGCGAAAACTTTATCCAGCAGTCGCCTATAATTAAAATCCCCCTGTCGATACGTCAGTAAACAATTTAATCATTAATTCGATCTTTTGTCCTGTAAACATCTTATACTCCAATGAATACCTTGTAATGTCTCCGATCGAGACATAACTATACAGTTTAAACATTAACTCAACCTCTGTACCGACCATCTCTAATTAACAACATTTGATGAAGTGCCCAATCCACAAGTCACTATACAATGTATTCATTAACTTCATCACTGTGCAGTGGACACCTCGAGTTAACGAACATCTGCAGATTTCTCTGCTGGTAGCTTCTAATTAAAAGTAGTGCACATCACAAAAATACAACTAAAGACATGACTTTAATAGAAAAGGTAAACCACTTTGATTTGCCCAAAACATCTGTTCAAGTTTCCTAGCTATAAAATGGCTTGCATGAAGTTATGACAATCGATGAACCATGATTTTTTTTGTCTGAATTTCTAGCGAAAGAGATCTGAAAATATTCCCCAATAAACGTGCATCCGATAAACAAACTATCGCTTTCACTCATCAAACAAATTATACACCATGGACGTAAACATATTCTATGCACCGTCAAATCTGCATTTTGGTTTTTAACAATACGCTTGCATTATAAACGGAAACTACATCAAAACAGGATAGAGAACGGAAGCAGGCATAGGAATTAAACAAAAATGTAGAGCTTTGTTCAAAGCGCGTTTGAGGGTATGGTTATTTCTCTTTTAAAAAATTAAACTGCCCTAGAAAAGTATAATTTTCCAAAGTAAGACGAACTTAGAACTGCAATATCAAACCTTGAACTATTTAGAAGGCTTCACTCAAAGTACAACGCACCACACGTCAACATGACAAATAAATACCCGCAGAAAACAGCACTGATTTACGGCATTCAGTTTGGAACAAATAAATTGAAAAAGCAAACTCACGTTCAGTTAAATATTTCACACTTTGTCCTCACGATTGTGCTCCATCAACCAATACTCAGTATTCTACAGAAAAGGTCAGTATTAAGTTATTTACGACTTTGGCAAAAATGGTTAATTTGCAACACGACCGTTGGAGATTGACAAAACAGTCGTCAAAACAATGCATGCAGCTGCTGAAAAAACAATGAAGGCCATTTCAGCTTCGGGTACTAAGTAACGAAGCTGTCTCATGGTAACTGTAGAGATGGCAATATACTACCAGCCATAGCAACGACTCTTGGCCAAAGAACGTCTTTGTAAAAAGCAAAGTAGGCAGCTTGCAGGGAAAGCTAAATAAGAGACAGGCGGAGGGTCTGAACATGTTTGATGCTGCTAAAAAAGAATCGGTCACGAAGTGTGTTCAAAACGGAAGTGAATGATGTGAAGTAATAAACAAGGAAAATGTGAATCACCGGTTATTGCAACGGACATCCGGGTGAACATTTAAAAAATCTTTACCGCTCTTGTTTCAGGCGTTACATACACTAGTACTAGTACAGGGTTAAGCCAAATTTTCAATATAGGGAGCAGTTTTTCTTCCCAAAGGAACAATTGCCTGTCCAGTTCAGATGCTTTGCGGGAAAATATGAGAATCATAACCCGCAAACGAAGAGTTACCTGAAAACTTTCAGCCTGACTTTTACCCGAAATTCGCTTTGATTGAGAAGCTGTATCATATACTGAAAAGCACTATATATCCTCAATCAAAATGAGTTGAGGTTGAAAACGCTGCTCGTTATTTGGATATCTGGATGAAACACTTCATGTTGTGCTTGAACTACTGCTTTGTGGATTACAAATTACAATCCACAGTCAGCACGATCATTGTGATTCCATCAATCACTTTCAAAGCAGTAAATTCCCATCACTGTGATTCCCATCGCGCCTTCTTGGCGCGACAGTCATCTCATGCACGAAACTTCTTCTCGGTACTGATTTGTGCTGTTTTCACCTTCTAGATTATTATACGTTTGAGGGGTGCAATTATCAAACTTCCCACTGGCGGATATCTTTGCAAAATACTAGTTTCCATGTCAACTGACATAATTACAGGAACATTTGGCTCTCCCAGAGTGCCAGAGATAAGGACTTACGGCACATATTCCACAGTGGAATTTCTGGCAGACATGCGAATGTTGGCCAATTGGCTGTGTTTACGACAGGATCTCGAAATTAAATTACTACGAAGTGAGGTTATGGAATTACTAAAGTCAGTCACTTGAAAACCGCGCAACGCATGTCCTGGGTATGAGCGTAGGTCGAGAGAAATAACTAAAGTTAGTGGTATGGGGCCGGCAATGATTGTTTTTCATTAGGGACCTTAAGATCTACGACGTCAACTTGAACGACAACGTACTTTAAAATTTCCGCATTTAAGGAAACCACGGTTTACTGACCACCGTTCTTGATACTTGTGGCTTGTTTTATGACTCCTAAAACCCTCCAGTCCTCCTAAAACGACTGTAGTCTCAGGTTGAATTCAATCTTAAGAAACAGCTTTTTTCACTCCGCGAGCTGACGTCGTCCTTAAGATGTGAATTGTCTGGCCGACGTCGTGAGCAGAATGGCAACGGTGTTGAGAATGCCCTAAAGAATAAAACTTATTCATTCTCTTTGTTTTGCATGCAGAATTCTTTTGTTTCAAAGGACGTGTCGTTGAAGTTGAGGTCGTAGATCTTAAGGTCCCCATTTATTATTAGCTCACTAAATGGTTAGAGCAGGGGATTCGGTCTATTCCTATACCTGGGCAAAACGATTACTGTTGACTGTAAATGCTCATATTACCAGGATCAGATTAAATAAAACATTCGTGTCATTTACATGTGAAAAATAAGGCCCACCAGTGGCGGATCCAGAGGGGTGTCCAGGGGGTCCGGACCCCCCTTAATTTTCAAAGTGCCCCTCTAAAAGGTCATCACAAAATTTTTAGATCACATTTTCTGTTATGAAAATAGTGCCTGTATGTAGATTTGATGTTGTGAAGCTGAATTCCTAACAAAAAAAGTGACAAAATGTGGAGCCAGCAGTTCTAGAAAACAAAAAAATCGCATGTAATTCTAACCCCAAATATTTTTGCCCGCTGATGCTGCGTTCCGGATATTCCCGTATCGTACAGCAATCAGCACAAGATGGCGTCGGTCGTTAGTACGACAGCATCGTTTACGGCTTTTCGTTGAAAGTAAACACAACAAAATGCCATCGGAGCAAAGAAACAAGAGGCGGAGAGATTTGATAATTAAGGAGGCCGCATCCAAGTGTCAAAACAGTGATGGATTTTTCCGGTAAGTCGATGAATCTATATGTATAAATTCTGCTATATTTTGTCCTTGGACATAACCCAACATACTTCTTCAACACGTGTATTTCACTGTAGTAACATTTTAACCTCATATACGATGATAGTTAAACATTTACAACAGCCAGATTGAAAGGACACAAGCTCCAGTTTGTTTATCTTGCTTCTTCTTCGTATATATTAAATAAACAAGATTCTCCAGTGTTTGAAAACACAAATTCAGGGTTATGACTCTCCTTCCAGAAATTCGCTTTTAATACCTTTCCCATTTCGTCCAAGCATTTGCATTTAAGCTTACATTTCACTTACATGTAGGATGTAAATTTTTTACAGTTGACATAGGCCTAGGTGGACCTATTATTTGGGTGTGCCCTCAAGAATTGCCTGGACACCCCCCTTCCAAAATCCTAGATCAGCCCCTGCCCACTTTAACGCTTGTATGAGCAGCACAGAAATGATATTCACGCCTAAGTTTTGAGTTGTTCTTGTCGAAGACGCACCTTGCCGTGGACGAGGAAAACTGAACTCGCACACACGGTTTCAAAAGTTAGTCGTTCACATCTTATCCATCACCACCTCCTGAACATGTGTCTGCTATGAAGGTAAGATGGCGGGAACACAAATTATGTCATAGCTGGATATGTGCGAGCTGTTCAAGTCGTCAGGCCGACACACACCGAACGCGGCGTGGCGGCGAATAAAAGCGATAAAAGTTCGTTACCGTGTTTCTGACTATGTAGAGTACATACCTGACGCGGCGCGACTGAAACGCGTTGCGGTAGTGTCGCGCGATCTTAAGAAGTTCGCTTCAAGAGCGATTTTATTTGCTCCGCCAAGGAAATCGCAAAGTTTGGACCAATCGGAACGAAGGAATCCAAACGACTTCCTTTTGGCTGAGTACTATACTCAAACAAAATGGCGGCAACATTGGTGAAAGGAGTGGAGGAAAAACTTACTTTGTTTGTTGAAAAGCACAGCGTGATTTACGATAAAACTAATCCAAATTACAAGGACACAGACTTAAGGGACAATGTCTGGAGAAGTATCAGCGAACAATTAAACATGGATGGTGAGTTAGGAGTTGCCTAAATGAGTTCTTAAAGTTCCGTAAAACATCATGGAAGAGAAATGACGAAGATGTGGTGTGTGACTCTAATTTATCCTTCAGATTTGTATTAGCAAGATTTAAAGTCTAATGGTTATACAATTTCCCCTTCGCAAATTTATTGGTATATTTTATTTTTGATGGTTTAATTTAACAGTTAACATGACCAAGAAGAAGTGGAAAAACCTTCGAGATACCTACATAAAGAAAAAGAAGGAAAACAAGGGAAGAAGTCGGGATCCTGCAACAAAATCAAAGGATTGGAAGTATGAGAAAATAATGGACTTTTTGGACCCATACATTAGTAACCCAAGGTATTCAAAATCACAACATAAGAGTAATTCTTCTCATGTTCGCCTTATGCATGATACCACTTCTATCAGGATTCTTTCAAATTTATTTCTTGTTACAGTGTGTCAAGTAGCTGTTTCAGGGCTTCCTGAATGAGTTTGACATCAATGTGAGAAAGGAAATCTGACAACGAGGAATTATGCTGGTAGTGGTGGTATCATTAGTCACAAAGGGAGTGAAACATTAGAGCAGTAATATCTTCTTGCATCGTAGTATACTGTAGTGGATATTTGTGCACAATAATAATTCCTATAGTGGTAGTGCACCTCCTGGTAGATGCCCACAGATTTCTGTAGTGAAGGGTACAAGACCATAACAAATTGTGAAATCACAAAACACAGTAGGTATAATTTTTAAGACTTTTAACATCAACCGTTTTACACAACTAAAAGATTAAAAAAGGTACCTAACCAAAGATACTGTTGTCCTGTGGGATCATGACATGTTATGTGGTCTCATCCCTGCATATCAATCCCATGCTGAATGGGAAAATAAAATCATCAGTAATCGTATGGTTGTGACTAGAATGGACAAACAGTAAATAAGCCCACACAGTACTGTGTATGCTTTTAGTGTTTTTGCTACTTTATCTGTAGCATGAAACACAATATGAAGTGTTGGGCTTCCCAAGGATAGTTCATCCATTTCATAATTGTCAAACTAAATGCACGATCATGCACAGATTTAGTCAGTTGGTTATTGCTGGTCATTGTTATTGGAAGATTGGGTGAATTGTGTGTTTGTATGAAGGTGGTTTGGTTACTAGAGGGTAGGAATTTAATGAGCATCAAGTGTGACTCCAAATGTTTAAGCAAGCTCCTGCTGAAAGTTTGAGTAACAATTGACAAGAACAGTACTATTTATGTCACACACCAGGCTGGAACATAGTTTTATAAAGTCATCCACAAAACAGCTTTCAACCCTTACAAGTTTTTCCTATCATTTATCTTATCTGGGAAAAAGGTTTTGTATCTTATCATTGATTTACTTTTGTAAAAAACCTATTTTAGAGATTAGAAAAGTAAAATAATGTGCAACCCAATTTTTTGTGTATAATCAGGTGTTTTGTCTGATTTTTGCAGCACATCTTCAATTATAAATGCCACATTCAACCAAATGTTGCCTGAGGATGCTGAGGAAACTGAAAACATAAATACAGAGAATGATTACCATTCAGATGATGAAGATTCTGCTTTGACGTCGGAAAAATCATATACAAACGAAAGTATCTCAAACTCATCCCAAAGCGATATTGCAAATACTTCAAGGCCCATAACACCAAATATTACAAACCACTGCACTGGAAAACGACGGAAGCCACGTGACCCAGTATCTGAACAAATTATTAATTATTTGAATAGCAAGACGTCTCCCTCTGAACACCTACAAGTAAAAACTGATGAAGACTATTTTGCCCTTAGTATTGTTCTTACTCTGAAGAGAATGACAGACAAGCAAAAGGCACTGGCTAAAATACGTGTTCAGCAGCTTCTATATGAGATTGAGTTTAGCAATGAGTAACAGTGACTGAAATGTTAGTTGTTTTCTATGTTACTTTCATATTCTTTTTGTTCAGTTCCTGTGTAGCACCCAAAACAGAATGTGTACATGTTATGTTGTTATTTGATGCATAAACGAAATACACAAGAGCAAGCAATCCTTTCTATTATTTTTAATTATCTTTTAAGAGCTCAATATCAA